>CM051401.1:2400000-3132033 GCA_028052125.1 Melia azedarach | reverse complement strand
ACGAAATGGCCTCCTCAATTTCTCCTTTATGCTCAAGGTCTTGTTTTGTCTTTTCTTCAGAAGTAGCCAAAGCTATGCCAAAAAAAAATTAAAGTAGATAGTGCCAAAAGCAGCATAAGCAAGATACTGATTATGTTAAACACGAATAGTGGTATATGACTTAAAGGTTCCCCATCTATCAAGAAAAAAAAGAAAAGAATATAACTTCAGGAAACAGAGAGAGTAAGAACACATACAGAGCCATATTTATCAATTTACTAACTTATATTAGATATAAACAAAATTACATACAATCAGCAGATCAACTATATTTACTACACAATCATTTACCTTTGATTCCTTTGAACCAAATTTGAACAGCTGAAGAATAGATTACAAATCCAAACGGCTAGATAAATTGAACTACACTAGTTAATAAAAAAATCAATTCTGCAGTAACATGGCCATGCTGCATCCATGAATACATATTGTCTTCTCATGTAGGAATAATGCAATTAAAAACAGCGAGTCTAAATCTTGCCTAACAGCTTTTGCATCTAACGCCAAGAAAGAATCTAAGAAATCCTGATATATCTCTGTCATAAACATGCCTTATATCAAAGGTCCACCATCAACAGCCCTAACTAAATCTTATAGAACTGATCCATGCCATCATGGTTTCCAATATAGATTGGTTTCTAACAAACACCAGAATACACACACACAATATTACAATTCCATGAACACAAGCATGCCAATAAAATCAGTATCTGATTCATCGTTGTTGATATGATAACACCTAAACTACAGTGCATGAACCACTGAAAACCAGTCAATACCAAGAAAGAAGATTACCTAGAGATTGTTTAGATATGATTGCTCTGTACTCATCTCTTCTGGCCCTCCGAATTTCCACAGTTCTTTTTACCTCAACGATTCTAGCTTTTGCTGCTGATATGGAGTCCCTCATTGCCATTTGCTTGGCCTCTTTACGGGTCTTCACTATAGAGCAAAAGAAGAAAAGACATGTAGTACAAGTTTCATTTTTCTACTTTCAAGGAAAACATTAAAAACTACTCAAAAGCCACAATTAGGGTGGGGTGGTTGACAGATATAAATGAGAATATAAATGCACTTCTTTATGCAATTAACTATGTTTAAACTTGTATCATATTAACTTCCCAAGGCCACGGACATTTCTTCATTTTTCAAAGACCATATCCTTGTGTCTTCTTATATGTTAAGTTTCATTGTTCGCCAGCAAAACAGCCACAGAAATAGAGGCGGGCAGAAAATGAAAAAGGTGTGTAAATTGAAAATTTTAACCACTCTTTTTAGAATGTCCACAATCCTCAAAATTTGTAAAAAGGAAAAACAAATTTCACAGAGGAAAAAGTCTTCTTTAGAGGTAGAATGACATGCTATAATCATATGATCAGCATTAATGTCAACTATTGCTGTGTGCAAGTCATTCTGTTGTGATAGTTGGTATAGTTATAAATCATATAGTATTTATACGTTTTGGAGATATCAAGGAACAAGGATCATAACAAATTCAACTTATGTTAGCTTTAACATAGCCGTACCTGATAGTACTTTCACTAACTCATCTTCGGCATCTCTCAAGTCAGCTTTCATCTTCGCTAATCGCGCTGTTAAAAACCAGAAGAAATAAATAAACTCAACAATCTCAAGCAAAATTACTGAAGATCAAAACCTTGTAAGCAACAGTTCAAATTCTTGAAGATATAACCACTTTCATAAACTCACCTCCGAAAAACCCTAGTTTCACACAACTAGTAGAAATAAATAACGAGGAAAAGCCCCAAACTTAATTTAAAGAGGGGAAGTGAAGTAAAATTTAAACATCACCTTGATTTTGAACGGTTTGTTGTGCTTTGGCCTTGATAGAATCCAGAGAAAGCGAAAACGACACCGCGACAGAGTCCATTTTCTGCTGATTGATCGGAATCTCTGTGTCGCAAATCAAACGCAGGGACTCCATCTTAGTTTGCACAGAGTCCTCCGCCACTTTGCTCGAAAAATGCTTGGGTGAGGGAGAGCGTATACAATTTGAATTAGTAATCGATTTAGCACAGCCCGCCTTTTTTGCTTTCAAGTTTTTCACTTTTATTTTGCGAGTAGGAGAAGATGAGAAGAGACGTTATTGGGTACCATATTATTAAGAAACTCCACGATATGGCCGCATATCAGGACACGTGGCATCACTCGATGGTTCAGGTTGCAAACTTTTTCTTTCCGGGGCGGGTGTATGCAGACTACTGTCGGGGTGTCCTTATATCGCCTATATAAACCTATTTACACGAGAAGGCCTCAACGTAACGTAACGGGCTTGGCTAATGGGATTTTCAAAGGTTTTGTATTTAAATTTAAAATCAATACGACATATGAATTGAGTTTTTGAGAAGTATTATTTTATACATATATAATTTGAAAACATATGGGCAAATGATTGTGGAAGGCTAAAATAGCACGAAACAAGTCATGTGCCAATGTGCTAAGATAATATGATTAGAACACATGCATGACACCGTTATTATTAATGACTACTTAATATGTTGTAGACTATGAATATCGAGTCTACAAATATATGTATATATAATTGATGCTTAATTAGTAGGTTAGCATGTTTTCAAAATTAATTAACGATTACTCCTACTTTGGGGAAACCCCATTTTCAGTTCATCGCGTTTGGTTAAGCAGCAGCAACAACAGCACATGCTATTTCTGCAATGATTTGACTTCAGGGTTTAAACTTGCAATTGCCGAGGAGGTCCACCCAATCTTCCTCTTTCTTTAGTTTGTTCTGTTGAATTGACACTGTACAAGATTCCTCCATTCCAAAAGTCAAAACTCAAGTATCCTTTTGATGGTTTTTGCACATCAAATCAAATGTAATTAATTGAAATCATGAATGAACACTGGATTGTAGTCAGTCAGTGTAGAAAAGTTACTGGCTGGGAAAAAGGGTGATCTTTAAAAGAGTAATTCTAATATTATTAACAAAGCAGAAACGTTTATTACATAGACCGTAGTATAGTATAAATTGTCTTTTGTTTCTTTCCCTGGTAATATTCTTGATTAATGATTTCTTTGGAGCCGAAAGAAGAAAAGGCAATAAGCCCATTAACCTTGAAAGACGGGAAAGAGAACATTCCAAGAAACAAGAGTGTCTGCCTACCGTTAGCTAATTTGATGTCAATTACATTGAAAGCAAAAGCAAAACCAACGCCCCCCAGCAAAAAAGCACAGAAAAGATTCATCAAACCGTGAAGGAAAGAATAGCTTTTAGTCAAAGTGCTTAGTTATGAAATTAATACATATAAACAAGTATGTATGTAAGTATTATATTATTTGTACCATCCATTTGTGTGGTCATTACTTGTATTTGGACCAAGAGGAGGCGTGATTAGGAAAAGCTTCTTGTTTTAATGATGAAATACTTGACTGAACTTTTGTTAGTTAGAGAAGCCATTGCCATTGGGATTGTTTCTTATTGCTGCTCAATAATTGTTCGAAAGCTAGCTAGCATGCAATCAGTGAAACCAATCTTCCTTTTGCTAATTTAATATCTGCAAATCAAAAGCATACATACGTGTGAACTGTAAACAAATATGAAAATAAAGAGAGAGATATACAATTAGGATTTTCTCCTCCTCTTTTTTTTTTTAAAAAAAAAAGGTAGAGAGATTTGGAATCTAAGAATTAATATTATTATTGATTAATTTGAAAGAACCCGATATCAATGATTAAGAGATTTCATATTTAAATCTGACGATGGTGCATTGTGATCTTCGTGAATGAATTAGTGATTTGGTCATCTAGTCTATTGTTCAAAGATTCCTAAGCTAATGTTTGAATAAAATGGGATTCTTTTTTAATTTTTATTTATCGTTCATTAGTGTAGTCTCCATATTATTTGTTCGAGGAATTGGGTTTTGTAATTGTTGCTCCACTTTTCTAGAGCTAACTAATACAAATAAAATGCAAACGGAATGAAATTTTTGGCAGCATATATCTATGAATGCATGCCTTTAAATTTATATTTTATTTTAAAACTTGTCCCCATTCCTTAAAAGATTAATGTTGACATTAATTTAATTTAGTCTTAAAAAAGAACAAACTATATTATCAGACAGTAAATGAAGTATACTGAAAGAAACACATATCAAAATAAATGAAGAATAATAGACATTCTTTTTCCCATGTGCCCCAACTGATGACATTTGAGGTCATCGTCTATATATATCGGATAAGAGAGTGACACATCACTTCAAATGCTGACATTATGTAAAGTGGCATATACGCCAGTTGGTATGAAGATTGAAATCAAGACTGTAATAACTGGTGTAGAAATTCTTTTATGTTTATATATAACATGTGAATTATAGAGTGGAGAGTGGGGTGGTGTGCTTTTGGTGGTACGTGCTTTGTCTCGTCCTTTTCTCGAGTAGTCTTGCTGCTCTCCACAAATAAATTAAAAAAAGCTGTCCTACGTTCTACGCCATGGCCTTTTAATTAATAAAGTCTGATGATCATGTGCATACTCTCTCCCATCTCGTGCTTAGATTCCTACGTTCTATATATGTTGTTTTGAGTAAAATAATAATAACCACGCGTCAGGGCTCTCACGAGGCAGGCAATATCAATACGTATGTGTGGACTATATATATATATATATATATATATATATATATATATATATACTAATTATACATCAGTGTAAGTGTAATGTATTATGTGTGATATAATAAATCTATAATTAAGTTAATCAAATCATATTCTTCGGGACATCACGTGATGGCTTATTATATAAATTTCTTTTCCCCTTCAAAAAATATTAAATGGGAATCTATTTCATAATTAATTGAGTAAATGGCGCCAATGATTTTTATTGATTTTTCTGGTCATGGGTTGCTGCTAAATCTCGTGTACATGGGGGTAGTAGTAATAGTGGTAGTTGGAGAATTTGATTGGTGTCTATATTTTCAAAATGAGCGTGATAATAATAACAAAAAATAATCATGCAAGATTCATAGTACGATTGTACAAATGAAAGAACCGTGTCATAGATCCCATCATGAAATTAAAAACCAATTGGATTTCGAGTAGGGTTAAGTTGAAATGTATATGGGTCCATGTCGATTTTTCTAATTTTGATTTAGATCTGAATCTGAATAAGGATTAAGGGTTGGTTCTGTCTGCTTCGCGTATTAATATTTAAGATCCATATACGCTCCGAATTCCGCACTATAGCAGTTAGCAGAGCAGAGAGCCGCTGCCTCCTCTTTCTCAATTTTCAGCTTTTATTCTTTTCAAAAATTTGCAGGTATTTTTTTTTTAAAGGGTAGTTTTGGACATTAACTAATGTTAGTATTTCTGTCCAGGTAACCGTTTGGATCAACTTACCGATCCCAATTTTGAACTTGAATGACATTATATGCAAGCAAATATCAGTAAACAAATATGGACAATCTAAGAAATTAAATCTGTGAATTGAGTTTTGATCCTGGTGACTGAACTCACTTTAACTCCTGACAAGGCAAAAGCCCTGTAAGATTCCTGAATGCTTGCTAATTGCCCAAGCATGGTGCAACTAGCAACATCAATCAGTACTGTGGCATTAAGCATATTTAGCTCAATTCTATTTGTTTCCTATGAAAAATCCAGGGGAAAATGAAAGAAAATTTTGAGCTAACAAGGCCACATAAAGAGATGAAAAAGGTCAGATACTAAAAAAATTTCGTACAGAAGTTACTGAACCCACCCATTTCTCTCTCATCTTCTTCTTGTCATTTAAATAATTAAAAAAAACAACTGTTTCCTGCCCTTTCCCCCCACCTCACCTTCACCATAAACAAATGTTAAAAAACACCCAGTCTAAAATTCCATTTCTCTCTGCACAAACATCATGGCCTAGCTGTTTCTTGGATCCGGAGATTCTGGGTTTCTTTCTTATTAGTTAATTTATACATGTATTTAAAAAAAAACAAATAGCCCACAAGACATGATTTGGTTTCTCCTATTGTTATTGTCCCTCCCTAGGCTATCTCAAACCCTCTCTTTGTGCCGTGTTGTGTTGTTCCTTTCTTTCATTGGAATTGGAGTTTGTAGCATAGCTGCCTGCCTGTAATGCCTGTATATTCATGGACCCTTTACTCTTCTCTAATCCTCTCTCTTTTCTTTCTAATTCTCTTCCCTCATACACCTTTCGCCATTAATCAACAAGGTGAAACTCTTCTTTCATGGAAGAGAAGCTGGAAGGGATCGCTTGATGGGTTAAGTAATTGGAATCCCATTGATGAAAATCCATGTGGGTGGTTTGGAGTGTTCTGCAACTCCAACAACGAAGTTGTGGGATTGGATTTGAGGTATGTTGATTTGCTTGGAAGTGTTCCCTCTAATTTCACCTCATTGTTGTCTTTAAACAAGCTGGTTCTATCAGTAACCAACCTCACTGGTTCGATCCCAAAAGAGATTGGTTCTCTTACCCAATTGAACTACTTAGACTTGAGTGAAAATGCCTTAACTGGTGAAATCCCGAGTGAGCTCTGCAGCTTGCCAAACCTTGAAGAACTACATCTCAACTCCAATCAATTGGAGGGCGCGATCCCAATCCAAATTGGGAACCTCACTAGCTTGAAACAATTAATCTTATATGACAATCAACTGAGCGATGGACTTCCCAGTTCAATAGGGAAACTCCAGAATCTTGAAGCAATTAGAGCTGGTGGAAACAAGAACCTTGGAGGCCCCCTGCCGCAAGAAATTGGTAATTGCACCAATTTGGTACTGATTGGCTTAGCAGAAACAAGTATTTCGGGCTTCCTCCCACCAACCCTTGGCCTCTTGAAGAAACTCAAAACCATTGCCATTTACACCGCTCTCCTCTCCGGCCAAATCCCACCGGAACTCGGTGACTGCACCGAGCTCCAATACATTTACCTGTATGAAAACTCCCTCACAGGATCAATACCAAGCAAACTGGGCAACCTTAAGAATCTTGCAAACCTATTTCTCTGGCAAAACAACCTCGTTGGCATCATTCCTCCCGAGCTTGGCAACTGTAGTCGATTATCAATCATTGACATATCAATGAATTCTTTAACTGGAAGCATTCCTCTAACACTTGGCAATCTCACCGAACTACAAGAACTCCAACTCAGCGTCAATCAGATCTCGGGCGAAATTCCTGCTCAAATTGGCAATTGTCAGAGACTTACCCATATCGAGCTCGACAACAACCAGATCACAGGTGCAATTCCTTCCGAGCTAAGTAGCTTATCAAATCTAACGCTTCTGTTTCTGTGGCACAACAAGCTCGAAGGTGAGATCCCATCGTCCATCTCCAACTGTCAGAATCTCGAAGCCGTTGATTTTTCCCAAAATGGATTAACGGGTCCCATTCCTAGAGGAATCTTCCAGCTCAAGAAACTCAATAAACTGTTGCTTCTTTCTAACAACCTCTCTTTCGTGATCCCGCCAGAGATTGGAAATTGCTCCTCTTTAATTCGTTTTCGAGCCAGCAGTAACAAGTTGACTGGATTCCTTCCTCCGGAGATTGGAAATTTGAAGAATTTGAATTTCTTAGATCTCGGGTCAAACCATTTGAGCGGAGTTATACCAGAAGAAATATGGGGTTGTCGCAATTTGACTTTCCTTGACTTGCATTCTAATTCGATTACTGGAAACATGCCAAAAAGTTTAAGTCAGCTTGTTTCATTACAGTTTGTTGATTTCTCGGATAATTTGATTGAAGGGGCGTTAAGTCCAAATCTGGGATCGCTGAGTTCACTCACGAAACTCGTTCTTAATAAGAATCGGTTTTCGGGTTCCATTCCGAGTCAACTGGGTTCATGTGTGAAGCTCCAGTTACTTGACCTGAGTAGTAACCAGCTCTCAGGGAACATTCCACCAAGTTTGGGAAAGATTCCGGCACTTGAAATAGCTCTGAATCTGAGCTACAACCAGCTTGTCGGGGAGATACCGGCGGAACTTGCGGGATTGAACAGGCTTGGGATCTTAGACTTATCGCATAATCAGCTGTCCGGCGACCTTCATTCTCTAGCGGAGTTGCAAAATCTTGTAGTACTCAATGTCTCGCACAATAACTTCTCGGGGCGGGTGCCGGAAACGCCCTTTTTCACGAAGCTTCCTCTCAGCGTCCTAGCGGGAAACCCTTCCCTCTGCTTCTCCGGCAATCAGTGCGCTGATTCTTCGGACAAAAAAGATGCCGCAGCTAAACACGCTGCGGCAGCGCGTGTGGCCATGGTGGTGCTTCTATGCGCCGCATGCGCGCTTCTCCTGGCGGCGCTTTACATCATCATAGGACCCAAAATACGGGGCATTGGTGGGTCCCGCGATAACGAGAGTGATGATGACGTGGAAATGGGACCACCGTGGGAGTTAACATTGTACAACAAGCTCGACTTGTCAATTGCTGAAGTGACAAGATGCTTGACAGCTGGCAACATCATCGGCCGAGGCCGGTCCGGCGTCGTTTACAAGGTGACTCTGCCTGCAGGATTAACCGTGGCGGTCAAAAAATTCCGCGCGTCAGAGAAAGTATCAGCAGGTGCATTTTCGTCCGAAATCGCCACCTTGTCAAGAATCCGACACCGGAATATCGTTAAATTATTGGGCTGGGGTGCAAACCGAAAAACGAAACTATTATTCTACGATTACATGCCAAATGGTACACTAGGCACGTTATTACACGAAGGGGAGTGCGCAGGATTACTGGAGTGGGACACACGATTCAAGATAGCACTGGGAGTGGCCGAGGGTCTCAGTTACTTGCATCACGATTGTGTACCGGCTATCTTGCACCGAGACGTGAAAGCGCACAATATCTTGCTAGGGGAGCGGTACGAATCGTGTTTGGCCGATTTTGGATTAGCCAGATTGGTTGAGGACGATAATGGCGGTTCATTTTCGGCTAATCCGCAATTTGCTGGGTCCTACGGGTACATTGCCCCGGGTGAGTTTTCAAAATTTCACTCTGATTTCTTATCAATTTTGCTTCTTTTATTTGGATAGTAAGTAGTAGTATAACATATAGGCTATACGATTAATTAATATTTTGTGGGTTTAAGTAGTTTATGATATTGACGTTAAGCAAGACGATTTAGAAAACAAGTTTTTGGAATTTGGCGTTATTCAAATGACTATTGTTTATTACATCTCTAATCTCAAATTACGAAAACATGATAGAAGGGGATGAGACAAAAGCGTAATCATGTTGTATCTAGAAAGAGCAGAATTATGACAATAAAGGTGGTAAGATTAGCTTTCTTTGTTTCGCTGTAACTTCTGTTTGATGGGTAATTTACCATTTAACCAGACCTTAATCACTTAATGTGATGCAGACCAAACCGTACTGCTCCTCTCAATCGTGAACGTGTTACAAATCGATAATTTGTTACTTAAATTTGGTTATTATTTATTATGGTTGTGCAGAATATGCCAATATGCTAAGAATTACGGAAAAAAGCGACGTGTACAGCTTCGGAGTAGTGCTACTAGAGATCATAACAGGTAAGAAACCAGTGGACCCATCGTTTCCCGATGGGCAGCACGTAATTCAATGGGTTCGTGATCATCTGAAAAGCAAGAAAGACCCAGTTGAAATCCTTGATCCTAAGCTCCAAGGCCATCCGGACACACAAATACAGGAAATGCTACAAGCACTGGGAATCTCTTTACTTTGCACAAGCAATCGTGCAGAAGATCGCCCGACAATGAAAGATGTGGCCGCATTATTGAGAGAAATTCGACAAGAGCCCACGACGGGGAGCGAGGCCCACAAGCCTACTACCAATACCAATGTTTCCAAAAAGATTGAAACTGCGTCGTATTCGTCATCGTCGGTGACCCCAGCTCAATTGTTACTCCTTCAAGGCCAAGGCTCTTCAAATTGTTCGCTTGCTTATTCATCTTCCTCGGCCGGATACATTTCAAGAGATCAGTAAGAATAAAGTATTGTTTGTTAGGAGTAGCGTGATAAAAAAGGGGTAGTAATTTGTAAAAAGGTAGCGATCGATGGAGGTTGTCTTGGGCAGTTTGATGATAAGAAGATGATGGCAACATCTTTGTACAGCACTTTGAGTTTATTGTCGCTAGTGAATGAGGCTATTTCTCTAATTTCTACTCTTTTTTTTTTATAAAAAAAAAAATCAATAGTAAAAGAGAATATAATAATAAAATATCATATCTAAATCTGTCATCAAACTTAAATTAACAATTTTATTAAATATTATTATTATTATTAAATTGCAGCAGTGGACAAGAAAATAAATGCAATCATACTTGACATAGAAAGAAGAGAAAACACTACAATTGTGCTTGAATGTTAAGTCATTTAGCTATATACAAATGTCATAGCACAAATGAGCATGTATGTATGAGTGTGAAAGTGAGGTGTGAAGGTTAAAAGGGGGTTTTCGAGGATGTAAAAGTAAAAGAGAAGAGAACAGAATGGGAATTAATGCTATTATGCATGTGTGGTTATGGGTAATGATTGGGGGTGTGTGTGAATCTCTTAATTATGTCCATCTCCATCTCCATCTGCATCGCTTTCTTTTTCATTTTTCATAGTTGTTGAAAGGATAAGAAGATGAAGATGAAGAAGAAGAAGAAGAAGAAGAAGAAACGTCTTTGCTTTTGTAGTATGCAACAGCTGCATAGCTTTCTAGCTAGCTATATTTTGGCCCCTACCACCACGTGAAAGAGAGAGACGTACGACACATGCAATATTATACAACACTACACTAGAATCAAACCCATTTTTGCTACTATCAAATCCTCAATTACAAACCCAAATGCATTTCTTTTCATTTTCAACCAAACGAATCAAAGCTTTATATATGTCCCCGTTCTTTTGATACATACTTTCTGTTTTTGTGTGTTCAACTTCATCACATTCATTATTGGTTTCACATTATTATTTAATTTTCATTTTTAAAAAAAAATAAAAATTGGTAGACGTGTCAGATTTTAAAACCAAAGAATAAATCTCAATATAGAATATGGTCTGTGGATTTACTACGTAAAATCTTTTAGAACAGAAGAGTGCTAATACAAGTTTTTTAAGCATTGAATTTTGTTCATACTAATATACAACGATACATATATATGGTCATTTCATTTATTATCCTTAATTTAGGTAAGTGTTACGTTAGAATTTAAGTTCGATGTAGGAGTGTAATGTAAATGTGACAGAATAAAAATAAAATTAAAATTTTAGCTTCTTGCAGTGAGAAGCGTGGTAGAGTAGAAGATAACTGTACTGCATGCGTTGGCTGATTTAAGTGTTTCCACTTGGGAGTCACGTGACGCACATGCTGAGTTAACACAAAGTACAGACCCTTGCAACGTAATGGATCCCACGTGTGATTTATCTGACACCTAATTCGCTAACACCATCGTATTTAAATTTAATTATTTTATTTAATTTTTAAAGTCAAGTCAAGGCTCAAGGATGGAATGGGATGGTAAGGCACGCGCGGCCACATGCAATTCATTGCTCTCCTGCCATCAGCCATGCAAGCCCAAACACGGTTGGTTTTCTATAATATCACTATTTAAATAAGAGAGAATATTATCATAGAGTTGACCATCGAATCCAATTACTAATAATTATAACCAATAAAAATGATAAAAAAAAATTAATGACATAATCGAACAGTTATATTTATATTTTTTGAAATACCAATACAGCAAAAGATATTGAATTCACTAACAAATCAAATCGACCAGCTCCTTAATTTATGCCATGAAAAGAACAAGTAACAATAATTAAGAAACAAGTTCCATCAACCATTTTGGTCACAATAACACATAAAAACAACAGTAGTAACAAACAGACAACCGCAAGAACAACACACACAAGTTGAACATTAATTAATTAATTAGCAGTCAGCAAGGCTGATTAGTTTCTTCCAAGCAGGACGACTAGAAATTTTCTCCCACCATGCATTAACATTCTTCTTATCTTTAATCAAGTGCCCCATTCCGGCGGCCTCACTCGTAAGGTATCTTATTGCAGGCATATGGCTGAGATCAGCCAACGTGAAGCTATCTCCAGCAAGGTAGCTGCTTTTAGACAGCCTTTCCTCGTACACATTCAGCACTTTCTCCAGCTTCTGCTCTAGACTGTGCACCAGAGCTAAGTCGCCGCGCTGACCCATTCGAGGTAGAATGATCAGCTGAAGCACAATATTGTAGACCAAGTCATTGAAATTGTGAGCTTCCACTTCAAGCCATTGATCAATCAGAGCTTTCTCTTCTAACGTTGTTCCTATAAGGTTCGGCCCGCGGTCTGCGTACTTTGCTGCATAGTATCTTACGATTGCCCTTGACTCTGCAAAACACAGAGAGAGAGAGACAGATATTTTGTAACCGAAATTTTTCATATTTTAAATTAATTAAGCATCAATAATCTTAGTGTGTATGTTTTCAAGATAAAACATGCGTATGCATGCACATTTATATATAGGATATTAAGATCTTACCGAAAAGCTGGAAATCGCCGTCCTCTATAGCTGGAACTTGCCCAAAAGGCTACGAAAAGAGATTGAAATTTTACACATGAGATCACAAAAAAACAAAAATCCACACGCCGAGCAAATAATATATATAACTATATCAGTAGTCGTTTAAGGACTCACTTAAAAAAATAAAGAGAAAACAAACATTTGAGGCTGCATATATTATACTAAAAGAATAAGCTTGTACTTGCTATTTTATTTTTTTAGAACTTTGAACTTTGAAAATAAGTAATAATGGAAGCGAGAAGGGAAGTCTTTACCTGTCGAACAAGGAACTCAGACTTCTTATGTTCACCTAGATCAAGATCAATATGTACAATTTCAAATTCCACGCCCTTTTCGATAAGGCAAGCCATAACCCTCTGCGGACAAGCTGCCCTGACCGACCCATACACTTTGATTACCATTTTTCTGAAGGAATACTCCTGCTTAATTATGTCCCTGCTCATTCATTCATTCAAGTGGAAGATGTCATATATATACACATACATACATACATATGTATTGTCAAAATATTTTTTGAGGCTCCCAATGTGGACTGGCAAATGGGGGTTATCACGTGAGTTTTGCCCCAGACTACTTTTAGATAACAAACTGTTTTACTCGATTTGACACATTTTGGGTTACGGAGGTAAGTTTCTGGGGGGTTGTCATTTGAATTGTGTTATGGCAGGTTTTTGGGGGGTTGACACATGATATCAACCGGTGGTTGGTGGTATGCAGGAGACGATTTACGATACTTACTGGCTTGCATTCATTCATTCATGGTGGTGACATGACAATAATATAAAAAGAACTGCCGTACACTACTGAATTTGTGGACTTAACGGAGAACTTGTGCGGCTTCGGCGCCATATGCATCTTCCCATTCAATTGTACACGTCCCCAAACAATTTTAAGAACAATTTTAAGAAATCATTGGGAAAAAATTCATTGGCTCGCTAATAGTATATTACTAGTGCACTTGCATTTCCAATCCACCATCGTTTAGACAAAACCTATATATCTAATATATTATGAAAAATAACTAATACCTAGATTATCTAATATCTATATTCTCACGGCACTCACGCGATGTTCTACATACTATTTTAGTTTCTTCAACTTGCTTCGTTTTTAGTTCAGCTATATAGATCATCATCGTCTGCAGCAGCAGTAGCAGAAGAAAATGGATCTGCAGCTCCGGCAGCAGCACTCTCAGTTCGATCTGGAAACCGGAACTCGGATCCAATTCCACGAGATTGCTGCAATGTCTGTGCAAAGAGCTGGTATTTCCTGATATCTGCATCACTCACACTTCGGCGGGCATATTTCATTGACTCCTCAAAGTGAGCTGCCTTAATCTCAGCTACATCATCAATGTCATCTTCTTCCATGGCTTCGGGATTCTCCTTCTTTCTCCTCTCCCTCTCTATATCCTGTCATTCCAAAAGGGTTTAATTGAAGAACGGACTGTCAATCACCCAAAAAACAAAGACAGCAAACTTCTATGCAACTAAGTAGTCAGTAAGTCTCTTACCTTCTCAATATTTTCTCTAATAGCATATTTGCAGGCCCGCTGACATATTTCAGTGATATCAGCACCACTAAAACCATGAGTATATCGTGCAAGAGTTGCAAGGTCAACATCAGGAGAGATAGGCGACTTCCGCAAACATGCTTTAAATATCTGGAGGCGGGAAGCTTCGTCTGGCAAGGGAATGTAAATCAATTGGTCCAGACGTCCAGGCCTCAACAATGCTGGGTCAATAATGTCAGGTCGATTGGTAGCGCCTATGATGAAAACTGTTTTCTTTGCTGTCATCCCATCCATTTCAGTCAGAAGTTGATTCAAGACTCTATCCGCAGCACCACCAGCATCTCCAACAGAACTGCCACGCTGGAAATTGGAAAATAAAGAGAGAAGCAAAATATCAGTCAAGTCAACAATATGCTAAAAAAGAACTTAATAATAACACAGTTACACCAAATAAAGAACAACCAAGAATATGGTCTGCAAAATGCTTTCAGAAGATTAGTACCTGTGTAGCAATAGAATCAAGTTCATCAAAGAACAGCACACATGGAGCTGATTGTCTTGCCTTGTCAAATATTTCTCTTACATTTGCCTCACTTTCCCCAAACCACATAGTCAGCAGCTCAGGTCCTTTGACGCTTATGAAGTTAGCCTGGCATTCATTAGCAATAGCTTTTGCAAGAAGAGTTTTACCACATCCTGGAGGTCCATAAAAGAGAACACCTTTGGAAGGTGACATGCCAAATTTCTCAAACTTCTCAGGATGCTCAACTGGGTATTGAACAGTCTATTACCAAAAATTTGATTCGAAAAATTAGTCCATGTTACAGGAAAAAAAACCAGCAGAAAGATGATAAGAAAGGAAAGCACAGGTACAAATAAAACTTATTTGTAGAGAAAAAGTTAACTTAGGACAGGTCACAAACCTCTTGAAGCTCTCTCTTAACGTTCTCCAACCCACCGATATCTTCCCACGAGACATTAGGAACCTCCACAACCTACCAGCAAAAATTATTCATTTATTATTCTCACGAATCATGTCATAGGTCTAAAACCTCCAGCAGAAGGGTCACTCAGAAACTAGGACAAGCATCTTCTCGTGGACAAAAAACACTTGACAGATGTAATGATAGAAAACTGTGCAGACGCATATCTGCTTCTCCTGATTCTGAGAAAGTATACAACTTAAACAATATGTAAACCATTAATGTGTTTCATAACAGGTACCTTATTGTTGTAGAATTGCATGCATGCACAGTTTTTATGCAAGTGAAAATTTCTCAAAATGATTGTTCAACCAGACTTTTCTTTTTTTCTCTGGATAACTAAAAATATCAATGAAATCCAAATAGCACCAATTTACATTACTTGAGAAAGCTAATGTAATAAGAAAAAAGCTTACTGTCTCACGCAAGGCTGATGGATTGGAAGACCCCAATGCAGTTTGGAAGTGTTCATTAGTTACAGCCATTGAATTCAACACCTCAGCATCAATTGTCTCATCCTCTAGGTCAATGACATCCATTTTCTCCCTGATACACTGAAGGGCAGCCTCCGTACAGAGAGCAGCAAGATCTGCACCAACATAGCCATGGGTATCTCTTGCAACTCTTTCAAGATCAACCTGAAAAATACCATCAATCAAGCATGTGACAAAATTGTAACAATAAAACAAAGAAAGATATGTAGAACAATGGCAAAGCAGCAATAAGAGTCTCACATCTTCAGCAAGTTTCATATTCTTTGTGTGGATTCTAAGAACTTCCAACCTTCCAACTTCATCAGGTACACCTATGTCGATCTCTCGATCAAATCTTCCAAATCTCCTGAGAGCAGGGTCAATGCTATTTGGCCTATTTGTAGCCCCCATCACAATCACATGAGCACGGGACTTAAGGCCATCCATCAAAGTTAGAAGTTGGGATACTATACGCCTCTCCACTTCACCGTGAGTTTTTTCTCTCTTTGGAGCAATGGAATCTAATTCATCAATAAATATTATAGATGGGGCATTCTTTTCAGCTTCCTCGAATGCCTTCCTCAAGTTGCTCTCACTTTCACCAGCTAACTTTGACATTATTTCAGGTCCATTAATCAAAAAGAAGAATGCCCCGGTCTCATTAGCAACAGCTCTTGCAATCAGGGTTTTCCCAGACCCAGGAGGCCCATAAAGCAAGATACCTTTTGGGGGCTTCACACCAATTGATTTGAAGAGCTGAGGATGTCTAAGAGGAAGTTCCACAAGCTCACGGATTTGAGCCATTTGCTTTCTAACACCACCAACATCATCATAACCTACTTCATTTAGTCTCTCCTCATCCTCGCGTTTGATAGGTTCACCTTCACAGAAGATCTCAGTATCTGGCGCAACAATACAATATTCACCAGGATCTGTCTCAATTACTTTGAACTCGACACTTCGCATTCCTCCCCTAACTTGGAAAAGGTCACCTTTCCTGACAGGCCGGTAAGATTCCATGAAGTATGCTGTTGAACCAGAAAGAAATAATTAGACATCCATAAAACTGTAGAACTTAATAATAACAGGAAGAAAAGAGACCATCAATTATGGAAATTCTCATCTTAAAATAAAGAACACATACTTACGCTTCAAATACGCATCAAACAAGTTGCCAGTTACACCCTCAATTGTATCATCAATGGGAAGGATGTGAGCACGCACTCCATATTTCACATCAGGACACGAATGGACAGACACTACATCTCCAAGACGAACTCTCAGATTTGACCGTACAACTTTGTTCATTCTGACTTTCTGTTCCTCACATTGTTCATCACCAAGAACAATGCAAACAGTATCTTTTCTCTTCTTACCCTGAATAACAAACAGATACTCTATAAATTCTCAAGAACATACAACTTTTTAATAAGACATAAAAACGTACAACTTTTAGTAGACAACTAGAAGGGTGACGTCACCTTTATTAAAACAGTATCTCCCCGAAAAAACTGAAGCTTGTCCATAGTCTGAGGGTGCATGGTAATAACAGAATTATCATCATTGATGGCTTCATCAACAACAAGGCGGTTGGGGGACTTCTTGCGTTCCAGAATTGCAGTAGAATAATCCTTCTTACTGCTTTTCCTATAAAAGCGAAACAGATAATAAGAAACGAACCCTTCAAATAACCATTAGAAGGTAGCAATAAATTTTCAATTTTGTCAATACCACCATCTTTATAACACCTCCAAGATAAATTCCAAATTAAAACAAACTCCTAAATACACCAGTCTCAGCTACAAGTTTCGAAGTGAAAAAGTTTTAGAGACTGCCATTATTGTACACTTAAGCTGATGATATTACGACTGAGAACATTAAACCCCGTAAGGAAAAAAAAGGAAAATCCCTCAAAATCAAAACGCAGGTTTCCCAAAACAATCTAAAAACCATAAAATTTACTTTACGCCGATTAGTTCTGATATAAATCATAACTTCACCAAAGAAACCAAAAATTTAACAAACACATGGTAAACACATCACTTTCAAAATATCAGGAGACATAGCCATCAAAGTTAAACCAAATCCATACAACAAATTGATACATGAAAAATCGCCGGAAAAAAAATATAAGAAACAGGGTTTAAAAACACGTACGGGTCTGAAGATGAAGATGGTTTGGGCACGGATGAGCTAGGATCTGCCATTGATTTAGATTTTCGTCAGCTAATTGGTTCTGTTTATCTGTTAGCTTTCGGACTTCTGAATTGTGCGTAAACTTGTGCAAGGGGCATAGCTTTCCACGTATATATAGAGTTAGTGAAGAGGCGGCCTTTGTTTGGGATACGGGGACCTGTATATAATAAAAAAAGACCGTGTTTGGATTCCTTATTTTAGAAGGACTTCTGCTTTATTTAGGACACGGGTCACCGCCGCTGCCGTTTCACGTACTTTGTGTGGTTTCCAATGAATTCCCTCCACGTATTCTTGCAGCCCATTATATATTAGCCACGTCAGCTCGGATAGACGACAAGTCGCTTCAGCCAGTTTTGCCCAAATGAACGACAAGTCGTTCTTAAATTAGCTGCGGTGCTTCTGTTGTTCATTTTTCTCGAACAAAATTCTGTGCCCCAAGCCACGAAAATGATAGAGAAAAATATGGGAATTAAAATCGGAGAGGCAATAGAGAAGGTGAATGGGAAAGAGCTGAGTTACAGGGTGTTCGTGGAGAAATACATGGCAAAAAATCAGCCGGTGGTGTTAACTGGTCTAATGGATGATTGGAGGGCTTGCAAAGACTGGGTCGCTGACAGTGGACAACCCAACCTTCAGTTCTTCTTTACCCATTTCGGGAAATCCAAAGTTCAGGTATTTACTTAAGTTACGTGTTCAAATTCTATTCAATGGAATTGCATCTCTTTTGTTGTTGGCGGAGAGCTTAGATGCATAGGGAAGAAATAGTTTTTTGGAATTTTTTTTTTTCTTTATTCGTCTGAGGTCCAACTGAACTTGAAGTACACGAAAGAGCTTCATGCTTTGGAATTAAAGTTAAAACTAGAAGTAGACCACTAAAAGCATGTCATGCATTTGTTTTGGTATTCAGTCTATTTGACTGCTATTCTTTTAATGTTGGAGTTGTCGTTTTACTCATGTCTGCTAAAATTGGACAAACTACACTTTATGTTGTGGTTTTAAATTTTAATGCCATGTGAAATTTTGGCACTTATAGGTTGCAGATTGTGACACCAGAGAATTCACTGACCAAAAGAGAGTAGAAATATCTGTTTCAGAGTTTGTTAAGCACTGGCTTAAGAATTCCATTCAGCAAAATAGGGATACTGAGATCAATGAGGCTAATGGGAATTCCGTGCTATATCTGAAAGACTGGCATTTTGTTAAGGTACAAGTTATGGTTAAGCTTTTTTTTTTATTTATGAAACCATCTACTTTACACCATACCATGTAGATCATATCAACTTAGGGTGTTGCTTAGATCTAGTCCATTATCTCTAGGTGAAATGTTAAAACATAAGTGGCTCAGCTGTCTCACTAGTTTTTTCATCCTCTTTAATCTGATTGTCAGGAGTACCCAGAATATTTAGCATACAGAACACCGCTAATCTTTTGTGATGATTGGCTCAATATGTACCTGGACAATTACCGTTTGCATAAGGATCCTGACTCTTACAAAAAGGATAATGATATAAGTTGCTCTGACTATCGTTTTGTCTATATGGGAGCAAAAGGTTTGAGCATAGATATTATGCAATCTTTCCTCATTTCTTTTTGGCCTTTTTAGTAACAGATATGTTGAGTTTGTGTTTGCTTTCAACGTAGATACTTGGTCACTGTTTTGTTTGGTTGCATGTTTACTTTATGGGCCATTACCTAAGATTTACTATCTATTTGTCTCCGATTTGTGCAGGATCCTGGACACCTCTTCATGCTGATGTCTTCAGATCATATAGTTGGTCAGCAAATGTGTGCGGGAAGAAAAAGTGGCTTTTTCTATCTCCTTCTCAATGTCATCTTGTGTTTGACAGGCAAGCGTACGATTTGTTGGCCTTGTAAATAAATAAAGAACTGCAGTTGGGACATTTTAGTTTTGCTTTGGTTTTGGAAAATGTAGCATGTTCCCATTGTTACATCAATTTCATTAGTATTCTAGATGATATTTGTCATTCTTAATTTTCATATTGATGTTGTAGTGAAGTACTTTTGCCCATGGTATGTCTTAAGCTTTAATGTCTGACTTGCCTGTATGATTGATTCAGGAACTTGAAAAGCTCTGTCTATAATATCTTCGATGATGTTAGTGAAACTAATTTTCCTGATTTTAAAAAGGTAAGTCACAAGTCTACATTTTCAACTTATAAATGTAACTTGTCATCACAAAACACCTGGTTTTATCAGTTCATATAGTCATGTAATTCTGCAGGCCATCTGGTTGGAATGCACTCAAGAACAAAATGAGATCATATTTGTGCCCAGTGGGTGGTATCATCAAGTTCATAACCTGGTATTGTTTATTCTCTGTCTTCTTTTTTCAGTTGTAAATTAGAATATAGCTCTTCTTGGGTTTAGTAAATTTTGAACTAAGAAAGCATGAAATTGCTTTTGTAAATGCTCCAATCGGTTGTATGAACTGATCTAATTAGTTGTTTCTAAAATTAAGAATTAAAATTGGAAATAAAAAAGAATAATGGTGGTGAATGGCTATATTTCCTCTCTAATATATATTTATAATGCTTTCAGGAAGATACAATATCAATAAACCACAACTGGTTCAACTCCTATAACCTTTCTTGGGTGGTAAGAGCAATACAGCAGCCGAGTGATTCACAAGTTAGCCTTTGAAAGAAAATGTAAGGAAAAGCCAATATTTTATAAAACACAGCATCTCTGATTAATTTCTTCATTCTTGCAGTGGGATTTACTATTGAAGGACTATAATGAGGCTAAGGAGTACATAGAGGACATAAGGGACATCTGTGATGATTTTGAGGGTCTTTGTCAACGTAACCTTGCAGCTAACACAGGTACGTCATTAATCTTAAAAGGATATTCTCCATCCAATTTCCAGTGAAAATTTTATATTCCTTTTGAAAATAATTTGTGGTTGAAAAGTCTGGCCAAGGCCTAAATTAGTGCAAGACTGTTGTTCTGAATAAGCTAGTGCATTAAGACAATTGTCACTGCTGGCGTTCTCGAGCTAATAGCAAAAATGATTGATAAAATTTGAACAATGATGAAAACCCCATAATTGATGGTGCAAAGTGGAGGATTGAGCGATTTTCCAATTTTATCAAGGAGGAATTATAAATAAGCTCCTTCTCAGTGTGGGAATCACTGGAATTTATCATGATAGTGAGACAATATGGGATAAGGTTTCTGAAGGACAATCTTCAGTGCAATACTTCATGGGTGGAGACTGCTGGCAGTTTTTTATATTTACTTTCTGCAAGTAAGGGCATAGAGTGCTTGGGAGTTCAAATTGATTAGGAAGGATGGAGTTGAACCCATGGCAGTTGAAGGGAGGGATTGTAATGCCGAGTTAGGATAACTTTGATGTTAAGATTTTATTTTTGGCCCAAAGTTGAGTTTGATTCTTTGCTCAATTGACAAAGTAACAATGTACCTTATTGAGCGATTATCTATTTGCCTTAATACTGATCGGGCATTTTGTAATAGAGTTCCTGTGGCACATTTTTGTTGTGAACTTACGACCTGCGACCACTAACCTATACCAATTGTATATATTTGATTCTTATTGTAATTTTGCACTCTAAGAAGAATGCTTGTACTATTCCTGTATTGTGCACTGACTGTGTCTTTCCTTGCAGGAATGAA
Organism: Melia azedarach; assembly: GCA_028052125.1. NCBI lineage: Eukaryota > Viridiplantae > Streptophyta > Magnoliopsida > Sapindales > Meliaceae > Melia > Melia azedarach. The sequence goes on along the minus strand of CM051401.1, from coordinate 3,110,660 downwards.
CTTTTATGATTTTTTCATCTTCATATCACGCTTCACTTTGCTCAACGTGGTCATACTTTTCCACCTACTTGGAGACTATGAAAATCCAATATGGAGTTCATCGACATTAGCTAAACACTTAGCTTTGAACCTTGTATCTATACGGAAGATTGCATTGAAAATGAAAACTGGGGGCATTGCAGCTGGAAATTGTGGATTCTTTGTGGATTTGAGGGAAACTTTGGATGATGCTGAGTTTCTTAAATTGTGCACGGGTTTGTGCAGAATATATGGAATGATACACGAGGAGGAGAAATGGAGTTCTGAGATAAAGAAAGCTTTGACAGTTGATTTTGGGGATTATGGTTCTTTGATCTCCAGTCCAGAAGAGCTTGTTAAATTTATAGACTATGCTTCTGGAAAGCTTAGTGGGAATTGCAGTGAGGAAAACTTTTTGCTGTCTAGATTAGAAGATGCCTGATTACTTTCCCACAATTACATTTTGCCATAGTCCTCCCAACTGCCTTGGCTGGCTCTTGGAATCAAAGTTTTGTAAAGATGCATCTTCTTGGTTCTAACTAAGTGCATCTGAAAATGGGAAAAAGAATATTTTCAAATTTTGAAAATTCTACGAATTGTTTCATGGTTTCATCTGTCTTAATTGGGCATTTGTTGTGAAACACAAGAAAAAGTACATGCATGAGAGATCAGACCGGCTTTTGGTGCCAAGTTTTGCTTTTATATTGATTAGATTGATTAGTCCCACAAAGTTCTGATTTCGTTTCTTCCTTTTATGCTGAAGCATCTTTTTATGCTTTTCCAGGAACCATTTTATCAAATTTTTACCGGGTTAATTTCATTGTACACCCTTAGTTCTTTTACCAAAACATTAATGTTACATCCAACCAAATGTGGTAAATACTCGCACAATTAAAAGTGAATTCTTAAGAAATTAGCGATACAAAGGCAAGTAAAATTCTAGCCTCAAGCCTAGAATCTAATTTTGCAAGCCTAACATTAGTAGTATTTTTATTGACCGCAAAGTAATTCATATTTCAGACCAATAAAATATTAACCACAGAATAATTCTTGCATGCATAACTATATCACCCAAATTACTGCAAGAAAAAATCATAACAACTTCATTAAAAACCAACAAAATCCTGAAATACAACAACATTCAGAATCTATAAAATGTCTTAACCCCAACATTTTCTTTAAAAGAAAAATCCCGTTAGACGAAAAAAAAAAAAGGATTGAATCATGGCTGTCTCCTCCTCCAAGTTCACATCATGCTTAATGGTTATGGCATTGCTGATCAGTTTGGCGCTAGTATTAGAGCACGTAGAAGCACCGCCAAAGCCTAAGCTGTACAAAAAAGGAGATCCCGGTAGTTCATGCAAAGTTTCAGGATTTTTGTGCAACAAGCAGCAAACAAATATTCACAAACATGCGGTCAGATGGATCAACAGACATGTCCTCTATCCCTTGAAATCTGGCGGTAAAAAGTTGAAGTCTGGAGGAGAAAAGGTCCTAAAAAATTAACCCCTATTCAAATTTATTGAACTATCGATAATGGAGGCACCATGTTTTTTTGTCTGTTTTTGTTTTGAGTAATTAATTGCTTTGTTGTTTCCAACCTAATGTAGTGTTGTGTAATACCCTTTTCGTTTTAATTGGTTTGTAATAAGCCCTTCCTGACTGTAATTAAGATTTCATGGGTGATAACAGTAAGTATTTAGTTCATTTTTTTTTCAGATATTTTTATTTTGTACATTATGGGTGACAGAGACAGCAATTTTTTAATGTATCTGGGTAACACATTTTATTTTATTTATTTATGATAAATAATATGTGGCATTTGTGTACTTTAAATTAAAACAATAGACTTGTAATTATCAGATACAGAATACTGAGGGAAAGTTTGAGTATTTCCAATTCCCATTTTAGGGATCTGCTTCTCTCAACGTGATAAAATAAATATACTGACACACTCCAACATTCACATTATTGTTAGGCAATTTAATAATCGTTTAAGTTATACACACCACCTTTATTTTCTTTTAAAAACAATTATTTTGTAATTCAATCGGAATGATTTGAATATTTTAAAGCCGTTATTTTTTTAACTTAACATTATAAATTTTATTAATTTTTAAATACATAATGCCTTTTGAATTAAATATGATAGATCAAATCATTAGTTTTCAAATATTATGTTCAAATGTTAGAAATAAAAACATATAAATCACTGGTTTGAAATTATTGTGATTTTTAAAATAATTTATACTTGTTATATTAAAAAAATAATCAATCCTTAAAAAAAATTATTTAAATGTTTGATAAATTATACTCTTAAAAATGATGTGAGTTTTAAAAGTAGAATTGGAGGGTTTGATAAATTTTAGTGTCTAAGTATTTGGATAGTGTAATGATAATTATGACAATATTATTTAATAAACCCTTTATTTCTTATAGAGGATACTAAATTATAAAATGAGTAGTTTAGTTTGTTTCTACCACACACAAACGTTCAACAGGACCCAAATAGACACAAATATTATGAAGTTGGACTGAAACAGGTCGGCAACTATCATACCTGTAAAAGCATGTCACATTTTTTGACCGAGTACTGAACACACACCAATCAAATTTGAGATAGAAAATTACGTTTCATAATTGATAAATAAATTCTAAAGCCACGTTACAAGAGATTCAAAATTTTTTTAACTAACTTTACAAGTATAGTAACACTATCTAGTATCATCATCATCAAATTGACCACAATCTTATTATTACTATAGCAAAATCACCGACCCACAAAACCAGTAAAGAAAAAGTCGTTATCAATCTCTGAGTTTGCAGGTCAAGGATTCAATTCCCCTTGTCGGTTTGTGAGAGTGGACCTTTTAATTAAGATATAATGTTTGATATTAAGAAATATATAGACTATAGATAAGAAGTTAGCGCAGAGAGAGAGAGATTAGGTGGGTTAGTGACCTGGATTTTCTAGAGAAATGGACGTCTGGCTGAAGAGAGAGGAGCCTTGCGTTGAGTTATTCCTAACACTTAAAAAAATATTTGCTAATTGAATTTCTTAATTCCAAGTCCTTGTAGAAAAGCACAAGCATAAGCGTGGACGAAGAAGAAAGCCTGCTGCATTTAACATATTAGACTATTGTTGTTGGAGTCACTGAATCAAATATTATTTATGGAGCGGCTACTGAGATTTAATCCTTAACAAATTGGGGTATTATAATACTGCAGAGAAGGTTCATTTAGCCAAGTTTTGCCAGATGTATATTTAAAATTGTGGTTTTCTTTGTTGGTTGGTGTCCACATGCAGAGCCATTAAAAAATGTTAGGGTTTGCCTCCTCATGAAGAAAGATTATTTGTGACTCTGAGTGAAGGCTGTACAAAAATCAATGCCAATTGAACAGAGAGATAGATAATTCAAACGAAAATATGAGAGGAGACATGAGACAAAACCACACAACCCAATGTTATTAACAAATTTGTATTCTTCCTATATTTACATTGTCATAAAGAAAGGATGCTCAACCTGTTAGAAAATTGAAAAAAAATAAAATTGGAAAATTTGAAAAACGACCAAGCCATGTTAAAACCTAGGAAATACCCCCAAAAAAAATTATAAAAAATGGACAAAAATAATAGCTTTAATTTCTCTTCACTATTATGGGATTTTATTTATGGACATCTGATATTTCTACCAGGACCTCCGTAGTAAAAGTAAGTTCCCCAAACATTGTTTCTGCCTTGTCTTATATCATAACAATCAGGATGATCAGCCAAGAGGTGAAGATTTGTGAGAGGAAGCAAGTTATTATCCCAATCAACACCTTGCAAATTTCTGAAATAGGCTGCTTTTGTGAATCCTTCTTCAGCAAAATGGCCACTGCCCATTTCTGTAGCTGTGTGGAAACCAGAGGATCTAGAGTTCACAATTTCTCCTCCAAACTGAATCATGCTTGCATGGCTTCTCAAATGGCTGAACAAAAATGCAGGCCAGTACCCAACTAACAGTCCTGATCCAAATTCTAACCACCAATGTCCATGTTTTGGATCCTGCAAGGATGTGTTTGGATTTTAGCACTTTTGTCTACAACAAGAAAAAAGGTTTTTGGAGTTTAACTTAAAGTCTTGCGCTTCATTATTTACTTGACTGCCTAATGGCAAACATAATGAGTTTCCTTCTGTCTGTAATCGTCCTCTTCTTATTCATAGGGGAATGAAATGAGAAAATAATTAAAAGAATAAAGATAAAAATAACAGAAAACGCAGGAGGGGAGAGGTGGGGACTAATGCTTTATACATATTAAGCTTCCATGTCAATCTGAGGTCGAAATAATAAAGTATTTACTTTATTAAAGGATAAAGGAAACAGAAGTCGATGCTCAATGAACCCCTTTGACAAAGAGAGACATAAAAATATTTTAAAGAAAGAGAAAGGAATCTCACATTTTAATATTAAGAATGGGAAAAGAATCGAGAAGAAAGATGTCAAGCATAACAGTTTGGTCCTTTTTTAATAACTATTAGTAAATGCCGCCTTGTAATGCGACAACTAAGGAGTTAGATGTCTTACTTGTGGGTGAGTTTATGGCTTTATTCTGGGTGCTAGTTAGTTAACTGTAAAATCTCTTGAGTGGTAAAAGAATTTTAGAATTTAAATCATAGTTGCACTAAGATTAAGCACATAACAATAGTAATAATTATAATTTGAAAAAAATATAAGATTGGGTGGTGGATAGTGGAGCAGGCAACAATGAAGGTGACTGAGTAACTACAAAAACTTAGAGCTCAAGTAACAAACAGATTTTTATTTATTTTTAACTGTAATTTGTGTGCAAGACAACAAAACCTCACCTTCCAAATCATTAAGCCAATATCGAATTGTCTGCCCCTGTACGAGGACCTTGGAGATATGGCTGCTCCAATTGCAATCTTGTTGTTGGTTTGAACAAAGCCAGAGCAGAGTAGGTTGTAGCATCCGGTGGCTTGGTATGCATCAGTCTGTATATTACATGCCCATAAGAATGTCGTCTTCATTTGAATAGTAGAAAGAAGAGAACTGGATAAGACTTACCGTCCAATATGTAAAGAATCTAGGATAGCTGTCACCATATAACTCTGGGCTAACCTGTACAAATATGAATGGATGAAAAGTGTGAGACTTTATAATATATAGCAAACACCGACTCAAATGAACAAGAACAAGTTTTTGACTATTGGAAACGTGCCTGCCAACCGGCTTCAATGGTGTTCAGATCATTGCCGAAAGAACCAGAGATCACCCACATTTGTGACAAGCTGAATTCATATGCATCCGTCACACGGGGCGCCCACACGTTGAGACTGGCCTTTGCTCCATAATATTGCTCTCCATTTACAAACACAACTGCATGCTGTCATAAGAAGTACTATAAGAGACTAAAAACTACTCTTTCTGTGGAAGAAGAATAAGGGGAAATTTCAGGACACATTTTCAACCTCTGAACAAATGAAAAGAAGAATCGCTTCCATTCTTGTTCACTAAAGTTCAATGGCCAAAAATCCACGTAAAAGAAATATTGGGGTAATGCAGATATGGAACTCTGTTTCGACTAATAATTACCTCGTGGCCGCCACCAGCTGAGTCTCTCCTTACATGTCTTCTTAATTTTCTTCCAAATCTTTTTATTGAACTTGCTCTTAAAATATCTTTCTCGTTTGTTCTTCTGATTGGAACAGTTCCTTCCGGGCATGATTCACCTGAATTTGTCCATAGCTGAAAGCTTACAGTCAAATTCTGTGTGCTCTCATGGCCTTTTGGTCTTTTCGGTGGATCCTGTCAAAATGAAGTCGTTTTTCATGCTTGAATAGTTTTAATGGATCTATTTGAACCTCGAATCAAACAAACAGATACTTGCCAACGGTTTCTGGCCTCTAAGCTCAGGATGGTCAAAGGCTGGTTGAAGATGAGATAGAACACAATCTATCACATCGCCGTCAGGACTCTACAGAACAAAAGAACAATAACCCAGATCAGTAAACTAACAACACAAGAAGAAAAATTAAATCTTAAACAAAATAAAAACACCCCAAAGACAAAAGAGAGAAACCTGAATTGTCTTCACCGCAGGCTTGTTGACCTTCTTTAGATATGCATTGATTCTCTTAAGCTTTTGCATATACTTAATTGGCCGGAAAGTTTGATTTGCCGGTTGCCGCTGATCGGAATCTGACACATCGGGTAGTGACATGACAGGGCCAAGTGAAGAAACAGCAAAAAGAAAAAGAACAAAAAATGGTAGCATCGAAAGTTTGTAGGGAGAAGTAGAAGAAGCCATTTCTGAGGAATGTTTTTGTGCTGTTGTTTGTTTCGCCAGGAAGCTTTCTGTTTGCATACATTGATGTTGTCTTCTTCCGTAGTTGCACAGCATGATGACTTATTCCAAAGTTTTGTCCATGGAAATGAATCTCTTCATGTCCATACAAAACAGAAGAAAAACAATTCACGGGAAACTAAACCCCAGTTTTGTTTCACTGCCTCACCATTTTCAACACATATAAACAACCTCTCTCTCTTGCAGAGATTCTGGTGTCTCGGTTTTATGTTCTGACACACAAGAAACTTCAGGCACGAGCATATTAAAATAAACCAGGATATATAGCCATAGGTGTCCTTGTACCTCCCCAAGTTTTTACCCATAACAGGCTGTGGTCAAAACAGATAAAACTTTTATATTATCAGAATTTGTCTGCGTTTTCAACTTGAGAGAATGCAGAGACTGAAAGTCTTTTACTTTTGAGTTGGATTCAATTGGGCAGTAAATGCTGATTCCTTAGTTTGTGATTTTGAGGAAAGAGATATCAAAACTTTATACATTCTGGGATTTCATTTTTCATCTTATAACATAAGTTTCCGAGTTTGTCAAGCTAAGGAATTTAAATATTTTACGCTTGTTCTTACTTTCTAATTTTGTCTGCTTTAAATTAATAGTATTGAAAACTACACATTACAATTCCACCCCATTTCATTCTCTAGTTTCTGGGTTTATATTTTATGTATTTTACGTGTACCGTAATAATTATTGTAATGTTAGGAAGATATTTGTATTGTATCCCAGTGCTTTCACCACTATGAAGTGGATTGATTACATGTAGTGCACATTTTGCACACTCGATGGGCCACATCAAATAATCATGTCAAACACTTCATGATTATGATGATGGCAAAAATTTTCTTTCTTCGTGCCTAATTTCTTTTGACTATTACTATAACTTAATGATAATCATAATTAAATTGACCCTTAATTGAAATGATTCCCGTTAGACCAACTTTATTTAATGACAGATTTACTCACCAGGTATTGATTAAAATTTCTGAATGAAGAATGTTTGCACTTTGGAAACAATTATTTAATAGCATCTCCCAATTTTCTAGTCGGCCAAATATATTTCCCATTTCACTGCAGAAAATTTTGGTCTTACATACCGAATATTTTTCTAACAAAATTTCTCCTAAATCACTCATTAACGATGACTAATAGCATATTTAAGTTTTACTTTTACCCAAGACAGGATTTAAATTGTCATAAATTTTGTTCATAGAAATGTTGCAGTGGGACAAGTATAGCGTCCTTTGTTGGTCTGGTCTGGTCTTTGTGTATGTATAATGATATCATGATCAACGGTATATGATGTCATACTCATGGTCAACATGTCAAAATACCGTATTATGCCAGTAATGGCAGAAAATTCATTAAATTGATGTCAACAAATCTCACTCGTAGCATTTAATAAATTTCCGAGCTCTTAAATTAATAGATTGACGATTGATGATTGATGCTAGAGAATTCACTAGCATTGGCTAGTATTCTCTCATAGTGCCTCCCCATTAACCTCTCCTTTTGTCTCATTATAGGGTAAATAAAGATAATTATGGGATAATCTTTAGTTTAGCAGCACTATATTATATCTACAGGCCATGAGGTATATAAAGTAAAATATACAGTACTTATGCAGCCAAAAGTAAATTAATTAGTTTGTTATTAAAACCCATTTATAATTAATTTCGAGTATTTGGGAGCACAAAAGTATGGGCCCAAAGCCTGGTTCTCTTTTTAGGATTCTGGGGCATGGTGCTTGCCACTTTGAAAAACTCTCTCTTCAATTACTATATATTCTTTAATTCCTCTCTTCTTTTCAGAAATACCCACAAATGCACCAACCCACCCAACTTCTGAAGAAGAAGTAATAACTGTGGAGGAATATTGGTCCACAGAAAGTCACTCTCATTATAAACAACTGGCAATGGAGATATAATTAAGGTATTGCTTCTGTATAAAGTTGGTCTGAGAGAATAGATTCCGTCCCTACAATCTAGAAAGGAATTTGTATTTAGATTTGAAATAAATTTGAATGTTTGCACAACACATGCTTCTGCTGCTGCACTCACCCATTTTCTTAAATCTTGTGTAAGGTGATGTGTATTTGTAGTGTATGTATACACATAAAGGGACTGTAATTTTAGGACTGTTTGTTTATGTTTGTGATCGATATTGGTGAAAAAAGCTGCCAATGCCATGCTTTCTAAAGATATACAGCTGCATTATGTACAAAAGTTGGAGTTGCAGTGTGTGGAAAACGTAATGGAGAAGTGGAAATGACAGGAACACAAGAACAGAGGACTAACTTTAATGGGTGATATTATTGAGATTGCTTTCAAAGTAAAAACTTCTCTTGCCTTCTTGGTAACTCCAATTGTAAACTTGTAGTAGAACAAATGCTTGATGGAAAAGTTGGATGCCAGGTGAAGTGTCTCCTCAAAGAAACTAGAAATAGGAAAAAACATTGTTGTTTAGCATCTATATCACGGTTTCATTTTATTAATTTAGAGCTGAGTTGCTGGTTACTATTTATGAATTCGCATTTGTAAATTGAATACTAACATTGTATATAATGAAACACCTGTATCAAGAATGATCTCAAATTCGTTGGCAATATTGTTATTTGATATACGCATGCGTAGAATATTGCATATTGATATAATAATGTAGAAGCAATGCTGCATTTTCAGGGCTGATGACAGGAAACCGAAAAAAAAAATTGGAATCACTAGAAGAAAAGAAACTAATTATACTATTATGAATCATGTTTTCCTTCGATAATCTAAAAAACCCCAAGTTATATTTGGCTCGCAAAGATTTTGCTTTTCATTTTTTGGCTATATTTCCTCCAAATAATCTTAAATTGAAAATTGAATCTTCTTGGCTCGCATCATATGAGGCAAGCAACCACAATAACAGACCTACCATCGTGAGGAAAAATCATTGTACAAGCACGCGACACTTGGAAGAACTAATAAGGGAATTCTTGCTTTCCTAGCAAGAAGTTCATTGTGCTGAAAGAGTAATGTGCCCACAGAAGAAAAAGAGAGTGAAAATAGAGCTAATTGGATCACCACAATGCATGCTTTGAAGGTTGAAGATGGTGACGGGTCATCTGATTTTTGATGTGGCCACCATGTGAAGGCTATCTATATTCTTTTATGTATACAATTAGTTACTACTTTTTTTTTTTCATCTTTATGTTCGGAAAGCTGAAAATATTAACGTGTAGCTTTTTAAAAGTACCACTAAAAAACCCTCAAGCTAGAATGCACTAAAAATTGGTATAGAGGCCACCCATTCCCATTTGCATCACATGGGGTATCAAAGATAGCCAAAGGTCATGATTTTAATTTGTAATTGATGCTACCAGTAGTTGATGTGTTATTTTCTTTCCTTTTCTTCAATACATATGTATAAAATTATACGATACGTCTATTGTGGTTGTGGAGGTCAAAAAGCTTGGCCTCAAAATGATTTCATGCTTTATAATGTTTAACTAGGGCTGCCCTAGGGCGGCATACCAAAATTTGCTCTAGTATGAAATCACTTTCCACCTAATATTGGAAGCAACAATTAATTATATATGGTTCATTTTAATTTAGGGAAAATCATGGCTAACACGGCTGTTTTTTCCGCTCTACTGCTAATGAGAACGATCATATTTATGATGGAATGCAAATCGTGTCTCGATAGCAAAGCATGCTTGATCTTCCATGATAATCAAATTATTTGTTTTATATATTACGTAAAGCGTAGGGAGTTTAGAGCGTGAAAGCTCCAAGATCGATCTGTTAGAATGGAGTTTAATTATTGAATCTTTCTTAATTCACCTATACAAAACCACTATGATGCTTAAGTTAGTATTTATCTAGCTGAAACCGATACTAGTTGCTGTTAATCTTATTCATCTCATTCTTTTAATCCCTTAGAAAAGTATCCAACTCCCGAAGTTACATGTTTCACATCAGTAGTTGCTGCAGTTTATTGGATCTTCTACCACCAGGCACCAGCTGCAGCACTTTAATTGAGGAAATCCCAATACTTGAAATTCAAGTTTCCAGAAGTGATAACCTCCTCATGTTAACAATTGATTCCAACCAATTGAAAATTACAGCTGTATATGTGCAGAACAACGAACTGTATGTATATATGGATGCTAAAAGAACGACTCACTATGGTTCATAGATTGCAAACGGCATCTAGAGAAATGATAAAAAGGAAAAGCACGCACATAGGAATTCGATTCTAGCTCCACCCATCACATAAAGTCTCTCAGCTAGCTGTCATTCTTTTTACTTCGAATTCTTCTTTCTTCTTTGTTTCCTTGCAGAAAATATTTGTAACCATATACTTCCATTTCTATTTAACCGTTGATTCATTGATAAGCAAAGCATCCCCTTTGAACTTTGTAGAAACTAAAAGAAGAGACATCTTCATATTCTTATTATGACATAATATTGCTTTTGACATATTACTTTGAATTAATTAAAGGTCAATAAAAGCAGCAAGGAATTACAAAGTTGATTGGTTCACTGCTGATAGTAGTAGAAAACAGGATAACGCATTTTGGCTTTACCAATTCTAAGCAAATAGCCACATTGGATTTTGTTTAGACTAGCTACAGAGAGTACAATGTCATCAACAATGAGGGAAAATGCAAGAGCATTAGGAGAGGCTTCCTGCAATGGAATTGTTCGCCGAATGGTAAGCCTTCCTCGAAGCATTATGGGAGGATTTTCAAGAGCAATGAGTCATGGTATAGATTTCATTGGAATAGGAGGAAGAAGACATAACCGACTTCAACCGTTAATGAACTTTCAATTGCCCCAGCTTCCACAAGAACCCCAAATTGTTCCTGAAGAATGGGCTTTTCTAGCAAGTTTTGAGCAGCAATATGGTTCTACACATCCGTTCTTTTACGCATGTCATTTCATGGAAGCTTTGAAAATAGCTGAAGATGAACATAAGTTCCTGTTCATGTACCTCCACTCACCACAACACCCTTTCACTCCCTCTTTCTGTAGGGAGACATTGAGTTCAGAGCTAGTAACACAATTTCTTGATGCAAACTTTGTTTCATGGGGAGCACTTGCTGATAGAGGAGAGGGTTCGCAAATGGCTGCAACATTACGCGCTGCTAGTTTCCCATTCTGCGCGGTAGTTGCTCCTGCTCCCGGTAACTGCATTACAGTGCTGCAACAGGTTGGTTTATCAGATTAATTACAAGTTAAATATATATTGATCCAATATATAATACAAGATTTATGTGTTTTCTACAAATTTATTGATGTGAGTGTATCTATGACTTGTCTGTTTACAGATGGAAGGGCCAATTTCCCCAGCAGAGCTGGTGGAGATTCTTCAGAGAACAGTGGAGGAACAAGGGTTGGCATTTGGTGCCGGTCGTGCAAGGGCAAATGAGGAAGAAAGGATTAGAGCAAGGGCCAAGGAAGAAGAGAAGTTAAGAGCAGATCGTCAGCTGAGAGAAGAACAAGACGCAGCATATCTTGCAGCTCTCAAGATAGACAAGGTTTGTGCTTGCCTTGTATGATACACATATTATTCTTCTTTCTATGGCTGCAGATTCAGATAATCATGAAACGATTACATTGTTTCCTTTTATATATATATATATAGGAAAGGGAAAAACTCAAGCATTTACCTTCAGAAGGAAGAGTGCAGAAACCAGCAGAAGCTTCAAACAAAGCAAGTCATGAAAAGTTTAGACACAACACTGCATATAAACAGTATGGAAGTAATGCAAAAATAACTGCCAGTAGAATTAGAGAAACTCAACAAAAGGAAACTACAAATAAGGGAAAGGATCCTCAGGTTACACAGGTACACGTTCAGCCATGAATTGTTCATAATTTTTGGATTAATTACTGCTAATTGTGTAAGATGTCATTATAATTCCAATACTAATTTTATGAATAATGTTTCAGATACTGATACGATTCCCGAGTGGAGAAAGACGAGAGCAAAGCTTTTTGTGCACAGACAAAATCCAGTCAATTTACAGATACATTGATTCATTGGGCTTACCTGGCATTGGAAGCTACAAACTGATATCGAGCTTTCCTAGAAGAGTGTATGGTGTTGATCAAATGGGAATCACTCTCAAAGACGCTGGTCTCCATCCGAGAGCAAGCCTTTTGTTAGAGCTTCAGTAATTTCACTTGCATTTACATGGAAGAAACACTTGTTAACAGTATGAGCCAAAACCTGCTTGCATGCACGTGTGTAGCACGTGCATTATGAAAATGCACTAGTAAAAGTAGATTTTATTTTTATGACTATGGCACATATGTTTTGATAATATATATATATATATATATATATATATATATATATATACATGTGTGTGTGTGTGTGTGTTACATTTTTAATGCGCTTAATTTAACTCATTATTTTGGTGGTAAATTGTATTTTCTTTTCCGAGTTTAATGAATTGTAATTATTAACATTAACTCGTAATCTTAAAAAATTTATATATACACATATAATTCTCCTCCACAAGTTTTTTAATTTAGATATTTATATTTTACGAGAGAATTAGGATCTTGGTCAAATTAATGTGAATTTTTAATGAAATTTATTAATTTGGGTATATATTTTTTTACATTATTTTGTGGAAAATATAAAACGTAACTAAAAAGTCTGTAGAAACTAGCATAAAACCGCCGCTCACCAAATACAACCCTTGCATTTGATTGGTTTTGGACAAACACGCCACGTAAAATGTCTAAAATAATCACTCACAAATCTTTTAAGTTACATTTATTTTCAAACCGTCGAGGTTATTCACATCTTAACGTAACTACAAAGACCAACGAATAATATAATAATAATACACGTAGCTGACTCCATTAGCAGACAACATACGTCGTCGTTTAGTTCTCGACCGCTTAATAGCAATCATCATACCATCACAAAAGTCTTGGACTGGAAGCCTGCAGAGAAGGGAAAATGTCAGAAATGGCGCTCCGCACCTGCCACATTGCTTCTTCTCCATTCGTAAGTTCATTGAAGTTGACCAACAAACCCACCCGAAACTGCAAATTTTCAGTTAGGAATTGTGTATCAGACCCTCATGAATCGCGTAAGGTACTACACTTGTCTTTTAAATGTTATATTCTTGTAGTTCTTGCTGAAACTGGTTCCCGTTTGCTTTCTAGGAATTTTCCCAAGAAGAAATTGAAAGTTTGGAAATTTGCTATAAGCGTAATGTTAGACGCTTATGAAAGACACCTGTGACACCTACCATATTGATCAATTCCGTACTATTTTCTCACTAATTAAACAGGACACTAGAACTGACTGTCTGAAGAAATTGTGGGTTTCTTGGTGTTGAGTGCAAATGTTTGATGATTGAGGAGTTTTTCCTTTCCTATAATTCTTGTAGGATATCTAGTTTATGCTCAATTTTAACCAGACAATTTGTTTCACAAGCTTTTTTTAATTTGTTATGCTTGTTTTTGCATCGACCACAATTTGGTGAATTCTTCTGGTTCTTGTTACTGAAATTTGCAGCTGATTCTGCAAGTAAAGGAAAAGCTTGGAAAAGATTATAAGAGTCTCCCGGTTGGAAAAAATGGAAGAGATGATGAAGATATGATCCTCTGGTTTCTAAAAGATAGAAAGTTTTCTGTTGAAGAAGCTGTTGCAAAATTGACCAAAGCCATTGTATCCTTAACAACTTTGTGATTTCAGGATGCCAACTAATATTCTATATGTATGATGGGATCTTTTGACAACTTTGCAGTTGTTGCTTGCAAAGCATACTTAAGGACGTTTTTGTGAACTTGTACGTTGTTCAGTTTTCCTACTAAATTTTCGCCTTTTAGAAATGGCGTGAAGAATTCAGAGTATCTGAATTGAGTGAAGAGTCTGTAAAAGATATTGCTGAAACTGGAAAAGCTTATGTGCATGACTTTCTTGATGTAAATAAAAGACCAGTGCTGATAGTGGTGGCATCAAAACACTTACCTGCGGTAATTTTCGATTTTAAGAACATCCTCTTTACTTTTTGTATTTGCAAGAATTTCTTTTATGTTTTCAGTCAATTTCTCTTAGCTTCTAGTGTAAATTATTTTCACACTCTCTCCTGCAAATTACAGCAGATTTTCTTCTACTTTAGAATCTCAGGGTTTTCTTACATGTAGCATTTTTAGGTTGAGAAATATGATTTTATTTGGAATTTCTGAACTGTCAATGTGCTTCTAGCATGGTTCACAATGATAAGGGTTTAAATGATATGGGAACAGGTGCATGACCGTGTTGAGGACATGAAGCTTTGTGCATTTTCTGTTGAGAAGGCATTGAGCAAGCTTCCGCCGGGGAAGGATCAAATACTTGGAATATTAGATCTAAGAGGCTTTGGAACTCAGAATGCAGATCTTGAATTCTTAACTTTTCTGGTAAATTTTTACAAATTAGTGTAGATTTGTTGGATGAATAATTGGATCCTTAATGCTCGTGTTTGTTTCCTTCCTGCTGTAGCCTTGTTTCTCCATAGAAAGGATTACTTCTGCGTATACACATGAATGAAAGCATCATTTTATATTAAGGCCATGCTTTCAGTAATTTATTTTATTATGAGCAACTGAGCAACATGGCATAATTCTTTACATTCTTAATAAACTACCATTGTGGTCGGACCAATGATGTCAGTAGTTCTATTGGCCATGAATTTGGTTGAAGTGATAATTTATAGGTTTATTCATTACCCAACTCCTTTCTGCAATAGTTTGGTGGATATGTACTACTCCAACGGTTTTACTATTCATTACCCAGCTCTGTAGCAGATTCAAGAATATTCTTGAATCTGTTATAACTGTAGCTGAAAATCAGGAAAAGTTAGTTATAATGTTTTGAAGGGAAAAGCTGTTAAGTCATTAATTACATGCTTTGGCTTATAAATACACCTGATTGTAAATCCATTACACATGTTGAATAATAATAAAGACTCCTCCCTTCTTCTGTCTCTCTTTTCTCTCTTCTTTCTCTTCTCTTCTCTCTTGTTCTGTTTCTGTTTCACTATCACATTAATGGCTGAACTTCATTGTTAATCGCCATTGATGATTATTACAGCTCTTACTCTTTGAGCTGTAACAAGCTCCTTCCTGCAATAGTTTCGTGGATATGTACTAGTCCAACGCTTTTACTGCTGAAACATAACACATCGGTGATGTTCGAAAACTTTTAAAATTTTTGCTTTTTACATTTACTGAAATCATTGACTTTCATCTCCACCCATTTACTTTAGGAACAGGAATGTTGATACCTAATTGCCTGAAAATGATAATATAAACCCTCCTTGTTGATTTCTTTGTTTTTATGACAGTTTGATGTGTTTTACTATTATTATCCAAAGCGGCTCAGCGAAGTTCTATTTGTAGATGCTCCATTCATATTCAAGCCATTTTGGGAACTAGTCAAGCCCTTGTTGAAATCATATGCTTCCCTGGTAGGCACCAGTCATGCTACCCATCAACTTCTTTTTCCCTTCTTTTTTGTTTTTGACATGCAGGCATAATGCAATAATTCAGGTTTACTATCATATGATTTTAATCATTATTTTTTTCTGAAAAGGTAAAATTTTGCTCAATGGAGACTGTCAGGAAAGAATATTTCACTGAAGCAACTCTACCTGACAATTTCAGAGACTAGACTAAGCCACTCAGCGTATTTTTTTTCTTTTAATTTGGGTATGGTGTTATAGTCTTGGCAAGTCACTGGTTTTTAATGATGAATTGGTAAGTATATTTCATATATTAAAGTACATAATCTCATAGAAGGTTTTATTTACTTGTTATGCAGGAAGTTAAGAAGTATGAAGTTAAAAGTGTAATGGAAGGCAGATTACATGTACCAACACCTTCATAGAAGTTTTAAAAAAAAATAGTCGCCACGTTCAAATTGTATTTAGTTTTGCTCGGCTTAGTCTCTAGTCTTTCTACACGAAATATGTTATCACTGATTTTTTCCAAATTTAAATTACATCCCGCTTCCCCCAAAGGAATTGTTATTTACTTGAACCAATTTGGTTTCAGTACCAATTAAATCTGAACCTTCTCTCTGTACGGCGTGTGCTAATTTTCATTAGTAATCCATCGGGAACGACAATGTAATTGAAGGTTTAGACGTAGGTTTGGTGGGGTGCGCCAGGCCCTAGCAGTAGTGCAACGCATGGGCGACGCTTGAGGACCCCAGTAGCAAGCTACTTTAACGGATCCTCCCCCTTTAAAAATTAATTTAATATCATGTGGGTCAATGACCCACGTATCAGATATTAAACTGATAAGAACAGATACTACACTTGATCTTAGCCAAAAGGCCGAGAAAGGTATGCTATGCCAAGGGTTACATTTTGCATTTTATAGCCGGCAATACTTCTCTCTTCATCTCGCTTCCACGATGTGGGATTGCAAAATAACATTTCCTAACAGAGAGGTGTTGTGTAGCACGCGTTATTGCTTCTCAATTCTGAACCACCAATGCCTCAATCTCGTGCGTTATAGTGAGAAAAAATAAGAAAATCTACAGTTAGAACGCAAGAGTTAGATACAAATAGTTGATTAGCGGTGAGATTTGTTGGAAAAATTCTACAATTCTTGTTGTATTATATCAGTATCAAGGCGTGTTGGAACACTATCTTCAAAGTTATTTCTACTCTTTTATGATAGTATTTTATTATGAAAATATTTTATAGCAATATAATTTTAAGATACAATGACAGAATTTGTTGTAAAACTGCAAATTAAATGTAATAAGTGTAAAGCAACTTGAAAAAAAAAATAAGACATGCTTATGATGATTATGGCAAACAAAAATTCGGCCAGACTAAGAGAAGTGAATGAAAAAATAGAAACTTTAAATATTAATTATTAGTAAAGAAAAGTAGAGGAGTCTCACACGAAGCCAATATTGTTAAATTTTTTTTAAATTTATCTTCAAAACTAGGTAGAAGTCACAAATATTAAATATATTCTAAAGGCATGATTGTTTTTATAACTAAAATTTAAATAAAATTATTCAAGTATTTAAGAAATATTTTTTTTAGTTTGATTTTTAAAATTTGTTAGAAATATTTTAATGTATTAAGTTAGAAATTTTAATTCAAATCTGAATATCTAAATATGTGAGTAAATAAAATATTTTATTTCTCAATTATCCCTTTATTTTTTTTAAATTTTCTAACACTTTCATTTTAAATCTTTAATATATTTGTTTTATTGTCTACTCTTATTTTTACGTACTTGAAACAATAATACAATATAGTTTTTTATCTAATTTATCAATAATTTTTATATCATTTAAATTGTTAACTCATAGTCTTTCTTTACTTAGAAACAAAATAAAAAAATTTCAAATATCATATAAAAATAATATATATTAATATAATTTATTAAAAATTATTCTATTTATAAATTATTGTATTAAAAATTATTCTATTTATAAATTATTGTATCAATATAATTAGATTATTTTTATATAATGTAAATATATATAATATTAAAAAGAATATATATATTAAAATATTATTCTCAAATTTTTATTTTTATAATATTTATATTCAAATATATTTAAAAAAAAACACACGCCACCCAAGTCAATTAAAATGTTTAATATTGATGAATTAAAAATAATTAAATAAAATTCATCGGTCTACTTAACCACCACGTGGCAAAAGATCGAGAAGAAGTCATTTTCCTAATGTTGATTACCATTTTAACCCATCGTAAATCATGCTGGTGTAGTTTATCAGGTAAAATGAATCACATTGATCGCAGCTTTAACTCATACGCAGTAAAGATAATGACTTCAAAGAGAGACATTATTGTAAATTAACTATTGTATTTGTTCGGCGAGTTAAAGCAACTTCTCCGACTCATGTACCTTCAATGCTTTGAGAATTGAGAGGAGAAATAAAAAAAAAAAAAATGGAGAGAGCGAGGATGTTGATGAAGCTGGTGAATCTACTGTGTCTAGTTGTACTCTGTAACGCGATCGAGTCGCCACAGTACGCGGTGGTACACTCGGAATCGGATTTCGAGGTCAGAC
This sequence comes from Melia azedarach, assembly GCA_028052125.1. Taxonomy (NCBI): domain Eukaryota; kingdom Viridiplantae; phylum Streptophyta; class Magnoliopsida; order Sapindales; family Meliaceae; genus Melia; species Melia azedarach. Next base: position 3,092,219 of record CM051401.1, on the reverse strand, counting down.
TCTACAGAGACTCCACGTGGATGTCTGCTCCTGTTCGTCAACTCTCCTTCGAGAAGGCCACCTTGCTTGGCTTTCACAGGTACCGATTTTTTACTCGGCAAGTTTTAACGTCGATGAAAAATCACTCTCAGAAAATCTTTTATATTATTATTTGACCTTCTGAGTTTCAAGTTTATAGTTTCGTTAGGAAAGTCGGTGTTTTCAGTTCGAAGGTTATGGATGGGTAATTTGACGACTTAATACAAAGTTTGTCCAAATTCTGAATTTACAATATCAAAGTTGCAAGATTCGAATTCTATTAGAATTCTTAGCATTAAGGAAATATTAATTAAAGCACGTTTACAAGTAGTTCGATACTCGTTAGCTGCTAAGTAAAAGCCAGTTTTTACTTACCTGTAACTTTGGTTGCTTTCAAAATTGAGCAGAAAAAAGAGTGACGAACGCACTCTTTAGATTTTGAAGAAATCAATATATCACGTAAGACTTTATTTCTGGCTAGAATAATAGGTTGGATGTTGATGGAGGAGGACAATATGTTATTGTCAACAAAATATGTGCTGCTTTAAACTATATCCATACTTTTCCTTGCTGTGCTGGTATTTATTTATTTCCACTTTGAAAAATTTTTATTTGCCTGATGTTTTCTTGTTGATATACTTATAGGTTGTTCCAGTACATCCAAGGTGCCAATCTTAATTACTCTCGTATTGCAATGACAGCTCCTGTTGTGACAAGCTTAGTTCCAGGAGCTGGCCCCCTTCACTCGTTTGCCTATTTTGTTAATCTGTATTTGCCTGTGAAGTTCCAAGCTGATCCCCCAACTCCTCTCCCAGAACTACATTTGAAACCCTTTGAATGGGACAGTCACTGTGTTGCTGTCAGGAAGTTTTTTGGATTTGCAAAGGATGAAATTGTTGTCAGAGAAGCGGAGAAACTTGCCATCAGCTTGAGTAGGTCTCCTTGGGCTAACTCTACCTCTGATGACAGTGGTTATGCTTATTCCATTGCACAGTATAGTTCTCCATTCCAGTTCATTGGTCGTGTTAATGAAGTTTGGGTGGATATTGAAGCATCTGGAATAGACGGCTGTAAACCCAGTACAAAAAACATAGCTACATCTTGAGGCATTGCTAATATGAAAGCATTGCCGTGTTGGTTTCTGCTCGTGTGTTCATGAAAGAATGAGATAAACTTGAAGGATATATCTTATAAATACTTCTACCGTTCTGTGCATATAATGGAAGTCTGTAAAATAGATGGTACTTGGTATTTCAGTTAGACGTTGGTGTTTATGGCCAAGCATATTAGTAATTAATCTTAATTACTACATAATTATCATATTCATATCGACATTTGACGTTGCTTTCTAGCTGTCTCTTATTACACAAGATGAATCAGCTTTCCAAGAAAATCGAGCTTTAGATAATTATTTTTCAAGTACCATGTCTCTTGCTGATTGCATGTTCTCTATTGAAAACAAAAGCATTTCGATTCTCCCCCCTTCGAGAATCTTCGCTTCAAAGAAAACTTTCATAATGCTGGCAGTAATAGGCTTGTCAGAGTTCTGGTAGAAGTGTGGAACGATCATATTGCAGAACAAGCAGTGTGCTTGTGGTTAAGGATCTGTCTCATGGTTGGTAGTTTCACTTAGAAAAGTCTTTTCACTTGTGCACTGTTTGACTCGTAAATGCCATACATAACAGGCGGGACCTAAAATCAAGAACCCAAAACAAACCAATTCTACATTATATGCATTGAATGGTATCCCAAATTAAAGCTCAAAGCACTGGTCCACTCATACACCAATTACCTTCCACACCTAGACCTGCCGCACTCCATAGGGCCACTCATCACCATACAACCATTACCTACCTTCCACACCTAGACCTGCCGCACTCCATAGGGCCACTCATCACCATACAACCATTACCTTCCACATCAAAACCTGCCGCACTCAAATAGATGGTGTGAAAGAAAAAGGGAAAACGGGGTCGGGGTGGTAAACTTTTTGCATCAGAGGTAGGAAAAATCACCATGCAAATCATTCTAGCAACTCAAACCATCCAAAAGAATTGATTATCATAGTATAAATCTATCCAAGGTATACAACACCTCTTTTTCAAGAAATTCTCTGACCTTAAAGAATGAATGAATTGAAGTTTTACAGGGTACAATAATCAATGTACTCCCTATTAGTTCTATGTTGCTATCACCAAAATGTTAGTTGGGCCGACGTTTTGGATGAATAAAAGATGGCAAAGATGCCCCCACACCAGGACCCTTCTTGCCTAGCATAGGCAGCTTCATTTGAGTACAGTATACAATAAATAGAAGAAAGAGAAGGAAAATGAAAACAAAAATGGGAGAGGACATCAGCTGTGTGTTCTTGAGAATTGAAAAGGAGGTCCAAGCTCCAGCAGTGCTTTGCCATAAATATCTCCCTTCAACTAGGGAAGCACCTAATGTCCAAGAAAGATCCCCAGGACCAAATATTATCTCTGCCTCGCCAAGACATAGGGCTTCCTCAATGAGTGATGTCATATAAGGCACCCTAAAACAATACTGTCCAGCATAGTTATCATTCCCACCAGCTTTGCTCAAATGACCCCATGATCTTGAACATAGCTGGTGACCTCTGTCCAAAATTCTAGTCAAATTGGCTCTTGAACTCAAGTTTAATTTGTTGTAAACCACAAAAAATCCTGATAAAGCATGAAAACGTTCAGTTGGGTGGGAGATAGCTGTTAAATTAAGTGTATTTCTGCCTGCACAACACAAGTAGCAAAGTTGTCAGTTGTCAACTCTGGCTCACCCTTCAAATGGGAAAAAACAAAGCATCTCACAGGCACAGCTACTACATATAATAGTCCATCAATGACCAAGACAAAACTGCTTCAAAGAAACAAATGCGGGGAAAGTAACTCATTGATGACAATCAATGACCAATCACAGAAATGCTTCCTTAGAGTCTATATCCCAATCAGCCACTGACTTTAGATTTGACAATGTGAATGCATTCATGTAGGAAATCAAAGAGGTAAGAAAACATTGTAAATGTTGTAAAAAGTCATAAAATCCTTACACTTCTCCTGCATATTTTCATACTAAGTCATTAGTAGTGGGAAATTATGCAAACCTCTGAACAAGAGACAGGCAGACCTTTTCCCTAAACTGACAACAGACACGTGATTTTAAGTGTAAACCCATCTTATGATAGAAACTAAAGATAGTGATATTCAAGGGTTAAAGTGTCATTATATACCAGTTTACTAACACATTCCTAAGTACATGAAAGGAATATTTAAAGGCATAGCACCATGTGTATTTACAAAGACAAAGATTTCAACTAAAGATAGGTATATTAAAGGGTTAAGGTGTCATTATATACCAGTTTAGTAACACATTGCTAAGTACATGAAAGGAATATTCAAAGGCTTAGCACCATGTGTAATTTACAAAGACAAAGATTTCAATTACTGATTGCAGGATTCAAGCAATATGATTCTTTGAACTTACTGCCAGAAGATGACAAGCTTGGTTTGCAGTTCATATCCACTGTAGGCTGTGACCAACCTAACTTGTTTGAATTGATGGCAACAGCCCTTGCAATCCCTTTGCACTGCTCCCAATTTGGGTCTCCAACCAGAGAAGTAGAAGTGAATGCAGTTTTCTTCATTTGACTGCTCAAATTTTTCGGATCAGTAATATTTTGTCCAACACAACCATAGCAAGTATAATTTTGGAAAAAATCAGAACTGAGACAGGGATGTCTGATTTCAAGTTTGTCTCCGGTACTTTCTCTGGGTGTCTGCCCTTGGCTGAGCATAGCAACTGTCCCATCAAACGCTGCATTTAAACCAAAATTCGGCAATGAGTATGCTAATACCCTATGTTCAATGTAGCCAATCTCTGATTTTATCAAGTGTTCATCATCTCCAGTGCCATCATCTTCCATCACAACCTGCAGTGATGAACCTCCCAGATCGAGAAGTCCCAAGGTTGGAGTCTTTGAGGAATTTCCAAGTCCACCCATTTTATAGTTTAAAGCAACCCAACCATAGTAAGCTTCCTCTTTCCCACTCAAAACCCTTATCCAATTTTTCTTATATAGAAATGAGTGCTCCTTTACAACATTCTCAACATTATCCAAAACCCACCTGGCATCCTCAACTGCCAACCTCCTTAGTCCAGCAGTGGCGAGAACAAATATAGGAGTGTCTCCATGTCTTTCAAAAGGTACTAACCATTCTGCCCATGAAATCAACGGTTCCAAAGATGCTCTCACGCCAGAAGCATTACCAACAAAATTATCTAAACCAGGCTCAGTCTGCAGACAATGGTACTGACAAGAACTTTTCCAAAGTGAATTCTTAGTCGAGTTATTGGGATAAGAACGCACCAAAACAGGAATATCCTCACTTCCAATGCCTCTTGTTTTCCACTCATACACATTTACGCGTGTCCCAGTGCTTCCACAATCCACAACAACAGTATAGTACGACCCACTTTGTACATTATAAGCTCTCTCCGGCTTAAACACAAAATAAATAGCAGCAAGTAAAGAAACTATACCTAATACAATTGCACAAAATTTCAATACCCTTTTATATTGATAGAATCCCGCCATAGTGAGCTTCTGTTTTGAAGGTGATTGGGGTTCCATGATTATAAATATTACCCTCAATTAATTCCAATCCAAAAACTAAAGCTTTCAGTTCCCGCTTGCTTGAGAAATAGATCAAGCAGGAAATTCCATAAAACCCAGATCATACTATCAATTTTCCAACTAAATTGAAGCTACGAAGTGTGTTAAATATGAGATCACGCGTCAAACAACGGATATAAAATTCAAATTCGATTCCAAAATCACTATAATTTAAATGTACCTTTGTTGTGGCAGAAAACCCAGCAACCCGCCAGCCGGGCCCGCCCGGCAAATCACTGCGTGCCGCGTGGTCGCTCTGCGTCTGAGCGGAGCAAGAGATCGTAGACCAGACTGGCTGACAAACTCAAATCTGAAACTTGAAGCTTACTATGCGCGTTGTTGAAACAAGCCGAGGAGGCTTAGTTGACCGGATAATAAATAATTAAGAAGTCAACTGTTGATTACTTCACTAATCCAGAAAATCGTATCCTAGTTAGAAAGAAAATAATAAAAAAAATACTGGAAAGTTAAAAGAAAAATTATATAAACTTAACAATGAACAACAATGGTGAATAATTATTATGTTCTATAATTAAATTTTTTTAGTGTTTTTATTTACTTATTGACTTCCTTTTAAATAAATTTAGTTAAAAATAATTAACCATTTTAAATGATAAATTTTAACTCACTGTTTATTTTTAAATTTTAGAATTTCCAAAATTTAATTGAATCTGACTTATAATACGAAGAATGATATTAAAATCCGACTGGAATTAAGATTTCTTGCATGTTTCATTAAAAACTAATTCATTTTAAGTACGATTATTATTGTTGGTTTTAAATTTTTTATTGTTAAAATGCTGTTTTAATTAACTTTTCTTTTCTTTCATTTCTTTTTTGACATATTTGTACGCCTCATTTCATTTCTTTTCTTTCTCACAGGAGATCTTCTCCATCTCTGATAAGATTTATTCCTTTTTTTTTTTTTATTAAAAAAGACAGATTTTTGCTTATATCCTAAATTTACGATAATATATATTCGTCTGATAAATTATATTCACTTTATAAAAATTTATGTCCATCCAAATATAAATCTGATTTTGTGAGTTTATGTTTATTTTTATTTTTGTGATAGATTGTTCTTTCAAATTTATAATTTTTTAGCTTTACATGCAATCTATTGTGTTATTTATTCATATTTAAGAAATGATCTATTATATCAAGTATGTTGTAAAAGGTTTAATACAATTTTAGTTAGAAAGATCATACCAAATAATAGAAAGAACAAGCAAAGAGTTGTAGGACTTGGTTTAACAAAGTTCTCACTTCAAGTTTTTTTTCTGTAATATGTGGTTCACATCTTTATAAAACATCATATATATACATGTATTCTTTTCGTTTCTCCTATCACCCCAGTATTTTATTTATTTGGTTGTCTATTGTATTTCACTTACATCCTATAATAGGTTCAAATTTGGGTGTAAATATGTAACTTTGCAATGTTTATTGATATGAATAAAGTCTTTATTGTTTGTTTAAAAAAAAAAAATTTAGGCTCAAATTAAAAAAAAAATACTTTAGACTCAAAAATCTTTTACATATGACAACAAGCTCATTACGTTTATCTTGTTTTAGATTTATTTATTATTACATATTAAATATTTATCAAAATTTTAAATAAAAATAAGCCCAATGCCCCTTTTTGTTTAGTCAAATTTTCCTTACTCCCCTATTATTTCAAAAATAACTTAAAGACTTCCTAAACATTACTTCCGTTAATAAAAAATGTTAATTTTTATATAATTACCTATTTACTCTTTTAATTGTTTTAACTTTTTAATTGTGTTAGTACAAAAAAATAAAATTACTTTAATACATTCTAACAAACAATAAAATTACTTTATTACTCTTAATTATAAAAATAATGTTTTTTATTTTGATGTAAAAATTAAAATAATATTTTTTTTATTTTTAATACAAATAATAAATAATAATAATTAGATTAAAATAAAATAGTTTAATTCTTTGACCAAATCAAAAAATAGAATTCTTAAAATAAAAAAATTATAGAATTAAGTAATAACAATTAAATGATAATTACTTAATAACAATTTATTATTTTAGTTTGTTCTTATCATTAAAAAAACTAATAACATAAAAAATAACTAATAAAAAATATAATAAAATAAAGATAATGTTTTAGCTTGTTATTTCAGGAAAAATTTAGGGTTAATGGATCCAATTTATGATTTTTAATGTATTGAATTATTATTTATAAATTATAAAAAGAAAAAATATATTAATAAATTATTTATAAAAAGAAAATAATATATAAAACTATATTTTATTATTATTAACATATTATATTTGTTATTATAAATTAAAAAATAATATTAATAAAAATAAACTTTAATATTTTATTTAATTTTTTATTAATATAATAAATGGAAGGACATTATAAATATATAGTTTTATTGATAAAAAAAACATAATTTAATATTAAAAATATAAATAAAATTGAATATTATTTGGAATCCCAAACTCAAGCATGCATCTGCATCTTCCTACCCTTCTTTTTCCAGCCCCCGCTGTTTCTCTCATTCATTATCGCCAGGATTCTCATTTTTCCTCTCTCATTCCCAATTCCTCCCTAGACAACAATGTAGTATTCAGCTTCCGCCTTTACTGGCGCCATAACAAAAACAATAATTTACAAAATTATGTTTTTAGAGAGGAATAAACTCTAACCAAAGTAGGGAAGGTAGTTCAAAGTTGAAACCTGGGGGTGATGACTTGACCACTTACTTTTTATTTATGTTAAAAAATTTGTAATCAATTAAAATTATCAAAATATTAATAAATTTATTTTTTTATTGCTGTCAACATGTATAAAGTTAATTTTTTATTTTAAATTCAAATTTTGAATTATTTACAATTTATGTTGCCTCATGTTTTAACATATTAAACTTTTTTAGTCTAAAATATCAGGGAAAAGGATTAGATAACTTTTATATTATGTATAAGCGGTTAGATTTAAGTGCTTATTAATTTTAATTTTTTTATTAGTGAAAAATATTTTTTTGATAATAATTTTTTTGAATTTATTTGTGTTGTTCGGTTGATACATAAAAAGAATTTTTAAGAATTTGAAAAAATTATTTTTTTATTACAAGAAGTTCAAAATTTATGTTTTTGATAATAAAATTTCTCTGATTTTTTTAAAAATAAAATGGTATAAAATGTTTCCTACTCTATTTTAAAAAATTTATATTATTTTTTTTAAAATAACACATTAAACATTTGTCTATAATATTAGTTACTCAAATTTTTTAAAAAATTGTTTGTGATAACCAGACGATTAATAAATTTTTGTTAAAAGCTCTACAAGGTATTCTAAAAATTCTATTTAAAAAGTTATACGAACAAACTATAAATATATTTAATGATTGAGATTAAATCTTACGTATATATTAATTATAGTACATTAATTATATAATTATATTCAATCTCAACTATTGAACGTACGTTTATCTCGTATAAATAATGTAAACATTTGTATAAAATTTTTTATATTTGATTAAAATTAAAAGTTTTATACATTTACCATTTTACCCCTTGAGCAGTGAAGTTTAACGAAGAAAGATCAACAGTTGAAACAACTTAGGGATAATGCTTTAAAGATTATCAAAATTAAAAGAGATAAACTAAAATTAACCCTAATCACTTGTTTTTTCTTTTTCTTTCCATAAATTGAGTCCCTGACTAGTTAGCACTGTTTCTTTATTCTTCTTATGTCCGAGAGATAATAAAAAAAAACTAATAATAATAATAATGGTAAATATTAATATTAATTATTATTATTATTATCTAAGAAGGTTTTTCTATTAAAATCAGGGGCAAACTCGCAACGTCTCCAGCTCTCTCCCTCTCCTCTCCCTCTCCCTCTCGCTCTCTCGTTTCTCTTTCTCGTTCTCTCTTTCTCTCTCTCTGTCTCTCGCTCGCTCTGCCCGATCTGAAAATCACCACACTGTAATCCGTAGCTTTCACTCTTTACAGATCTCCCCCACTCTTATCTATTTTCTTTGCGATCACTCAATATCCGTGACGTTTCGATCTCCCTCCCTTTATCAATCTCTCTTTCTCCCTAGGGTTTCCCTTACAACGTACCGTATAAACGCACCCACACCCCGCAACACTCAGGCAAGTCCTTCTCTTCCATAAATTAGTTTTGGAGAATAATTTATGCTACCTGTTGTTCGTTCGTTCGTTCGTTCGTTCCTTCTTTTTATCCGTTTTGATATACATAATTAAATAACGTTGGAATCATTTGTTCTGAAAGCTTTGCAACTACTAGCTTGCCATGAGAATTTGCAACTTTTTGCGATATTTGGAGATTCATTATTTTTTTATGGGAATCGATAAGCCTTTCTTTTCCGGGGTTTCGTGTTTTGTTGATGGATGAATTTGTTTGTAATCTAATTAGGACTTTGTTTTGTTTATGGGATGGGTGGTTAGTGTGTGGATCATTTGTCTTTAACTTGACACATTTGTATTCGAAAGGTTATTGTAATTGAATTTCTAGAATTGATTTGGCACCGTAGTAGAAATGAAGTGTGTACTTTAAAGAAGTTTATCATGCATAAAGATATCCTATTTGCCTCAGGTCTACGGTACCACTTCTGAAGTGAAGAACACGATTGAATTATCACCTTTCAATTTAAGTAACATCACGTATATTTTGGCTTTCTGTAGCAATGTTTACCGCGTCCTTTATAGAGCAGTTTTGCTGATTTATTTAATGCTTCAAAGTCTAGATTGGTCAGGTTCCCGTGAAAAAATATGATATAAACTTTTTTGTACTGATTGGACTGTAATATTTCACATTTGTGTTAAGACATTTCTTATTTCTGAAATTTTACCCTTCCACTTGTAGTTTTATCTTCCAACTTCAAAGTGTGATGTCATTGAGGAATTACAATGTGTTGTCTATATATGCACATTACAAGGTGTTATCAATTTGATCTTAGATTTTATAATGGTTGTCAAACCAATTTTGTGTAGTGTCTTTAACATGCCGAACATAAAAAAAATAGTGTTTTTTATCGTGCTAAACATCAAATAGCATATATAAACACCTGTACTTTCCATGCTCAATTGATCCATGCGTAATAAATGTTTGTGGGTATTTTAACCAATATGGAACATGAGAGTCAACAGTTTGGTGCTGGTGTGTTCCTCTATATATATGTATGGTTATTACATCTCTTTGTATAAGGCTGTGTGGGTGCGGCTACTTTTATGAGCTGTTGTGTTACATAATTCCTTCGATAGATTGTAGTTGTATGTATTGGAAATACGGGATTCTGCTTTTCATTATATTCCTTGTTGGTGACCTATTATTATTCTCCCCAAAACTGTATTTTCCAACTGTAATACATCATCTCATTGATTCACTCTATCCCTGTTTCCTTCAGATTGCTACAAATTTGATTGAATGACCTTGCAAAGACAGTTGAACCATGACTTCAAGTATGTTGAGTGGAGAGCGAAGGTACACTGTTTTTCTTTGAATCATTTTTAAAAAAAAAAAAAAAAGAAAAGCCCTTTAGTGCAGCTACCATTGGTATGGTAATCAAGGTCCCAGTTGCCATCATGTATGTGAAGTTGAAAGCTACCCCAGAATAGCAATTCATCATAATTTTTTCTCAACTGCTGTTGTCACGATGGTAAACTTGGAAGAAGTAGAGAGGGACTAGTTGATAACATTTCATTTCTGTTGAGCCTTAGTTGCTGGCTTTTAAATTTACCACAAATCAAGTAATACATGCTTATGAGATTTGTTTCCATGATTGCAAAGTAATAGACCTGTTGCTGCTTATAATACTCCAGAAGCTTCTGTTTGTTTTCACGAGTTTTTTATATTGACCTCAATAGTTACAGGAATCAATCTTTTACTTTGAGGTTTATTCTTCATTGTTTTTTAGAACTTGTCTCTGTGTTGAAAAGTTGAAGGTGATTTGTTGGTGAAGGTGACAAGCTTTTTGAGGGATGGGCTATTTAGTTTCCTATTTGCACCATGAAATATTATCCCTGCTATTTTGTATTGTGCATTTTTTACAATAGACTATGGCATAAAATGTTTGTACATTTTAATTGTCAAAATAAGGTCCCTTTTTTCTTTTCGCTTTTGTTCAAAGAAGTAGAGTTGTTTATTTATTAAATGCCTTGCAGGTGGGCCTCTGCAAGAAGAGGTGGCATGACTGTTTTGGGGAAAGTTGCTGTTCCGAAAGTTTCTGTCCCAAAACCTATTAACTTACCCAGCCAAAAGTATTCCATTTACTATTTTTTGAGTTCTTATTTTTCTTGTGTTTTGTTTTTAAAGTATTATATTTCTTTTGATTGGGTTGGGATTGACCCCTTCTAAATTTCACATATCTTTCTGTTGTTTCAAGGTTGGAAAATCATGGACTGGACCCAAATGTGGAAATTGTTCCCAAGTGAGTGGCATGTCTTTATTTCCGGCTTATTTGTCTGGCCCTCCTTATTCCTGTTTATACCATTTATTGTCGCTAGATGCCTTCAATCTATAACATCCTTTGTGGTTCTTGGATTGATCCATGAATTTTTCTGTGCTTGACAGGGGGACGCTTAGCTGGGGAAGTAGTAGATCATCCTCTTCTGCATCAAATGCGTGGGCCTCCTCAACACTGTCTCCAAATGCTGATGGTGGTACTGGCTCACCAAGACATCTTAGTGGCCGTCCTTCATCCGGTGGTAGTGGAACTCGACCATCAACTGGGAGTAGTGAGAAAGCCCATGAACCTATTGTTAGTGCATGGAGTTCAAATTCTAGACCATCATCAGCTTCTGGGGCACTAACATCAAATCAGACATCAGCTACATCACTGCGTCCTCGAAGTGCAGAAACAAGACCTGGTAGCTCCCAATTGTCCCGGTTTGCTGAACCTCTATCTGAGAATTCAGTGGCATGGGGCACGGCTGGAATGGTAGAAAAGCTGGTATGGCCATGTGGTTAATTATCTCATTTAATTGTCTTGTACAGTTATGTGTAATATCACGTGGAAACATTGGATGTTAAAACAGAAATCTTCTACTCGTTGTTTTTGTTTTAAGAATATGCTTCAGACGCTGATGTTAATTTTGTATATTGTATTTTATTGTCAGTTGGTGTTCCACCTTTTTGGTATTATCATTTGCTGACTATATATTACTCCTTTGTTGAAATATTATGGAACTAAGGAAATGCTGCAGAAGTTGTTGAGTAGTTTGACAGTCATACTTTTTTATCATATCTGTGAAAATGACTTAAAAGAGTATTTTCATTTTTCATACTTAAAACAACTCTTTTAGGAAATCTGTGAAGTGTAATAATATAAGTTGTATGGATGCTGGTGGGTTTTCTTTTTTGTTTTGCAATGGTCTGACTTATACTAGTTATTTACATGCAGGGGGTCACATCCTCCAAGAATGATGGATTTTCTCTGACCTCCGGAGATTTTCCCACACTAGGTTCAGAAAAAGACAATTCTGGAAGAAACACAGAATCACAAGGTTCTCCTGTTCAAGTATCTCTAACAGTTTCCATCGTTGATGCTTTGGAGTTGAATTTTTCTGTATGAATATAATTGGGGACTTATTTCTAAAATGGTTGATATATATACTCTTTAAATTTCATTCATGTTGTGCTTGTGCTAGATTGATCGTATCGTTTCCTGAGTATATATATGTTTTTTCCAGTTCTGTTTATTCCAGGGATAATATTTACTTTGATTGTACCCTATCTGAGCTCTGATGATGATAGATTTGACTGTTTATGCAATTATTTTTTGATTTATCTACTTTTGTAAGTTTTTATGTGTAAAATATTCTCTAGCAGCTGTTTTATTGTGTCATAATATTTTTTTGAAGGGTTTTTGGTTCATTAACTCCAATTTGGTCTGATTGTTCCTTGCATAATCTGTTTAACTTTATGAGAGTCTAGCTGTTCTGTGAGAAATCTGGATTTGATACTTACGTAATATATTTATGCTGCATTTTTTGACTGCTTGATCATCTATTTAATTGCAGACCTAGGATCTCATGGTCGGCCTGGCTCATCCTCTGGTGGAGTAGCACCAGTGAAAGATAGGAGTGGGACTTTTGTAGCTGGTTTGTGGGCATGATTTCAATTTTTATTGTTTATATGAGGATGACGGTACTGGCATTCTTTTATATATCTAAAGATATGCAATTTCTGTTTTTGTCCTATATCAGGTGATGTTTCTGTAAACGGAAATAGTGAAGAGTGGAGCAGCAAATTCATGGAGAAGGGACAATAATCCATATGGTGAAGATGGTGCCAGGTCCAATGTTGAGAAGTGGCAAGCAGATCCCCAAGGACCCCAACCATACCCAAATACTGGTATTCCCCATCAGCATTTTGAGGCTTGGCATGGACCTCACGGTCCTCCAATTAATAATCATCCAGGTGGTGTTTGGTATAGAGGACCACCAGGAGGTCCTCCATTTGGATCCCCAGTTCCTCCTGGAGGCTTCCCTATGGAACCATTCCATTTTTATCGACCTCAAATTCCAGCTACGGCTCTTGGTAACCCACAGCCGGTTCCCCCACCTGGAGCCGGACCAAGAGCACACCATCCAAAAAATGGAGATATGTATAGACCTCCTATGCCCGATGCTTATATGCGCCCAGGTATGCCAATTAGGCCTGGCTTTTATCCTGCTCCAGTGGCCTATGAGGGCTACTATGGTCCACCGATGGGCTATCGTAATTCTAATGAGAGAGACATACCATTTATGGGAATGGCAGCTGGTCCCCCTGCATATAACAGGTACTCGGGCCAAAATGCCCATGATCCTGGCAATTCCCATGGTAGATCCAGTGCATGTGGTCCTAATGGTAAACCGTTGGCTTCAGAACAAGTGGAACCTGGTCTTCCCCCTGATGCTCGAGGACCATATAGGGTTCTTTTGAAGCAGCAAGATGCTTGGGATGGGAAGGACGAAGAACTGAAGCGGGAAGACACCATACCAGCCAATGCATCATATGCTGAGAAGGGTGATAAACCGAAAGTGTCATCATGGGAGAATGACTGGAGAGGAGATTACAGGAAGGATGATCAGATGGGTTTAAAAAGAAAGGCTGTTGGCGAGGAAGCTTCTTATCAGGTGTCTGTTGTTGAAGGTGGTTCGTCTTTTGTACCTGTCAAAGTTAAATCAACCGAGATTAGGGGGAATGCGAAGGTGGTGGATGACATTTCAGTGAAGAAGGTGGAACATGCAGTTACTACTTCCCCAGAAGTCCCAGCAGCCCCAAAAGATTCCAGTCTGATTCAGAAAATAGAGGGCTTAAATGCTAAGGCACGTGCTTCAGATGGAAGACATGATATCATGTCTGTTTCCAGCTGGGAGGAGCAGAAGAATATACCGCAAGTTGTTAATGCTGATTCAGATGAACCTGCTATTGGTTCTGTATATGTAGGAAAGAATCATACCAGTGGAATTAATAACCATGCTGCTTATGAAGGCAGTGTTCCTGCTAGAGATAAGAGCTTCAAATCAACAGCTGTCAGTGGAACAGTTACCTCCAGGTTGGTCTGTAATTTGTAGGTTTATAGTGGCAATGACTTTTCTTCCCAATGGTGGAAAAATACTGACATGCAGATTCACAGGAGATCTACTCATGGTATGCATGGCAAAGCTGATCATCATGGCAAGGGGAGATTTAGTACTCAAGAGGTTGATGGGTGGAGGAAGAAATCTCCAGTTGCAGATTCTCCTAGTGTAATTTCTGCTGCACATTCTGAAAGTTCTAATATTCACATGCAAGATCATCCAGCCAAGGAAGTTACTGAGAAGTCTGGGTTATATAATCAAGGGAAGGAGGGGGGAGAGTCTGTGCCACCCATGTTTGAACCAATTGATAGCGAAGCACAGGTAATTTACTTTAGAATTGTATGCTGCTAACTTTATGATCAGAAATTTTACATACAATGGTTTTGGACTTCTTCTATCAGCGTGCTAAAATGAGAGAACTAGCCAAACAACGTGTCAAACAGCGGCAGAAGGAGGAGGAAGAGCGGGAAAGAGACCAGAAGGCCAAGGCTCTTGCCAAATTGGAGGAGTTGAACAAGCGTACCCAAGCAGCAGAAGGTTTAACTCAGAAGTTGGAGGTTCTTACCAGTGTTGCTATCCAGAATAAGCAAGATGACAACCAGTCAATAACTGAATCAATAGTGGTTGCTAACAAACCTGCAACATCAAGCTCAAATGATGTTGCGCAAATTAGTGAAAGTGCCTCCACTAGAGTTGAAACATCTACACTTTTATCCAATGAGGAACCCCTAGAGAGACCAAAGAGTGCCCACAAGGAATCTGTTCGGATGCACAAGCATAATGAATCTATGCCCATGAAGCAGCATGTTAATGATGCTGATGTTCACTGTGATACTGCTGTGCAGGTAAATGATGCTGGTGCCTCTAAGCAGAAGCGTTTGAGCTATAAACAGAAGCAGAATATACCATCGGAGAAGTATTCCACTGAGAAGTTTACTAGTGCAGCTGAGTCACTGAAAGGTCATACTGACTTAACAGGTAATGCTGCTGCATCTTGTGAGCCTGTTGCCAGCGAAAGTGCCCCTAGCTGTGAGTCAAATTCGCCTGTCAACACAAATGTCATGGCCGAGTCCTCCATACAACAGAAGAGGAGAAATAACAGGAATGGCAAGAAGCACAAAGTAGAGGAGGTAACATCTGGGGCCACCTTACCTATCATGGTATCAACAGAGACAAATCTTATGAACGACACTTCAGGTGAAGGTGGTAAGGCAAAGGCATCTGATTTGGAGTTGGATGCCATCGCTGTTCAATCACTGACTGATTCTAAAGATGCAAATCAGTCTTCAAAGCAGCGGTTAGCTTCACCTAGTGAAGAAAACCATGTTAGAGCAAATAACCAGTGGAAATCTCAACATTCTCGTAGGTTGCCACGAAATGTGCAAAATAATAAGACAGCAGAGAAATTCCACACCAGTGAAGCTGTTATATGGGCACCAGTGCGGACTCAGAGCAAAGCTGAGGTGAACACTGAAGCCAGCCAGAAACCTGTGGGTGAGCCTTCGTCTATGAAGAACGATAATCAAGTACAGAATAATTCAAGGAACAAGAGAGCTGAAATTGAGAGGTATGTTCCGAAGCCTGTGGCCAAAGAAATGGCTCAGCAGGGAAGTGGTCAACAGCAACTACTGGGTCTTTCAGTTGATAAGACTATGTCAGATGAGATTGATGGGAAAGCAGATGCTGGGTCTCATGGTGTGGAGGCTTTGCAACCTGGTACTGGGTTTGCTAGTGGAAAGAAAGGGGTCGCCATAGAGTCTAAGATTGGGGATAGGGATAGTAGGCAGAATAAACAGGGAAAAGTGCATGGATCCTGGCGCCAACGTGTTTCATCAGAGTCGACGATTGTGCAGGGTTTGCAAGATGCGGAGAGTTCAAATGCAAGTAGGAATGTTCAAAAATCAATTGAGCATCAGCAAAAGCAGAAGCCCGACGTTGGCTCAGTGAAAGAGCAGCCCAACTATTCTGATGAATATTCTGATGGCTGGAACATGCCCGAAAATTCTGACCCTGCTGTACCACTTGTTGCTCCTGTTGTTAAGGATCAGGGATTGACAGCCAAAGGAAAGCGGCATCAGTTTAAGGGACACAAGGGCACAGGAAATAATCATGATCATGATAACAAGAAGATTAATAGTGGGGACGCAGAGAAAATTTATGTGCAATCTTCATTACCTGTACCTGAGATGAGTCAAACTGACTTACCTCTTTCTTCAAAGGAAAATCGTGCTATGGGGGATCGATCAACCTCTCATTGGCAACCAAAACCTCAGGCATTTTCGAACCCTACTCAACGGGCTAGCAGGCCGAATAGTGGTCAAAGTGTTGGGGCTGAAATTGGCAGGTCTAACAAAAAGGATTCTGCTCCCCAGGGTGGGTTGCCAAGCCCACCTCAACAGGACAAGGAGACCAGTGGAGAGATGTCCCAGCCTTGGCATGGTCACTCTGCCTCCCAAACAAGCAAACTGGATGAAGCATCAAATGTTAGCTATCAAGAACTGAAGAGAGAGAGGAAGATGGCATCAGCCAAAGGACTCCCCAACTCCCCAAACCAAGGTCCCGGTAGTCTGGTTGATACCGCTTCTTCGTCAAATATGGATATTCGACGTGACCAACGTGGACCTTCAGGGTTCCGTAGAAATGGAAACCAGAATAGCCGTTTTAGCAGAGGGCATGAATCTCGTGGAGATTGGAACACATCATCTGGGCAAGAGAACAAGCAACATAACCAACCTATGAACCGGGAGAGGCAGAGACACAATTCTCATTATGAATACCAACCAGTTGGACCTTACAATAATAACAGAGCAAACAACTTTGAAGGAATGAAAGATGCACCTAATAATGCAGGTGGAAAATATAGAGAGAGGGGTCAGAATCACTCAAGGCGTGGCGGTGGGAATTACCACGGACGGCCAAGTGGCACAGTTCGAGCAGATGGCGATTGTGATTAGTGGACGAAATGCCGGTCGGTCCTTTTTTCTTTCGTCTGGTGAAAAATCAATCCTCCATGATTTGTAGTGGTTTTATCCCTCGAGTTTCCAGGTACTTTAGATTAGGTGTTGTACTTTCAATTGTAGATATTATCAACTCACCTGGTAACTGATGGTGTGTGGAATTGAGCAGGGCTAGAAGCAAAAGCAGATGGGTGCTAGGCAAAAAGAAAAGAAAAAGAAAAAAAATAGTTGATTGGAGGTGCTGTTATTGGATGTGGATGATTTTTCACCTTATTTTTTAAGATGTATCTGATATGAACAATGTAATTTGGTCACAATTGGTACGCTATGGAACCCCCTGATGTTATCTGAGCCTTGTATTTAGTGATATTGTTACTCGTTTTGCTCTAAAAGATGGAAACACACGGAGGGGAATGAAGTAGTGAAGAAGTTTTCTTGTTCTCCCACTTCTCCCTCAATGTCATCATTCTGGTCGATGTCTTGCACTTCTTGATTTTAGGTTATATAGATATTTGTAAAATTTTCAATTCGGCTATTATAATGTCTTTTTTTTTTCTTTTTAAAATATGTACTAAAATCAAGTAACAAAGTAACGACGCCGATTATCTGAAATTGTTTCTCTTTGATTTTCAAAATAAATGAAGTACAACTCTTCAGAATATCGAGGGGGCCCATAAACAATCTTAAATGTGTTTGGTCTAATAACAATCAAATATTACAATGTCTTGAGTTGATCTAACGTTGATTTCAATGGAATGGAATTCATTTATTTAGTATATTTATCTATCAAAAATTGATAAACACCATTGTATAATAAAGCCTTAATATATATATTTTTTGTTTCTAATAATTCTTTAATTATATTTAATTTAAAAAATTAATTTTAGTTGAAAGCAAAGTCTTACAATCATATGCATCCGAATCAGGTCCCTTTGACAGTCACTTAATGGTCCTAAGTCCTAACCCAGCCACCAAACTCGGGTCCAACCCGAATGCGGACACCCAAAGACCCGGTCACGCAAAATGGGTCAGTTCACAAAAGCCACTAATTTGTTTTTGTTAAATATTTTATTATTTTATTGGCCTTTTACTCTCCCTTACCCAGTTACCCTCTGGTTTCTGGCGTGCTTGTCTCTTAAATTATTATCCACTGTTAAAATAAATAAATCCAGAAAAAAACTTCTCTCTATAAAAACCCTAAAAATTAACCGCCTAAAAGTTTTCTTTTCTGCCCCTTCGCTCTATCCACTTCGGTCCTCCTCAATAAAGAATTGTATTCGTAACTTCCAAGAGCTCATGGTTTCACGTATACAGGTTATGGTCAATTTTATGCTTTCGCTGTTGCTTTGAGCTACAATTTTTAACTTTTAAGCTTCTTCGTGCTCTTTATGTCATGACAAATTTTTCTGGGTATGTAACCGTGTAATTTGGTTGGTTGCTTGTAAAATTGAGAAGGAAATGGATAAATTAAATTGAAGATTTGGTTTTAGTTTCATTGGTGGCTTTTTGCTTAAGTTTGTTTGGTTTCTGACGCTAAGATTATTAAATTTGGGAACTTAAGCAACTTAAGCCCAATTAGCTGTGTATTTACACTTTTTTCGTAAATCATGAAGATGATATAAGGTTTCTTTCAATTCACTGTGTCCATTGAAATTTGGTTAATTAATTCTTCTTCTATCTTTTTAAATTTTGGGGAGGGGTGGGAGGGTTTGCAATGCCTGTACAATTTGTATTCTGGTAAATTAAGCATTTGGAAATCTTAGTTTTTGTTGAAAATATCAAATTGTTTTGTGTTCTTTATATGTTGCTAAAATTAGCGTTTAATTATCATAGTGGAAAAGTAGTTCTCATTGTATGCTTGTTATTGTTTAGGCCCTACTGAGTAAATGAGCAGGTGCTTAGGGTAGAGACAATGGTGTTGGTAACCCATCAATTGCAGGTAACTGAAGAACACTTTGACTTGTAATTTATCTTTACATATTTGGTAAAGTATGATAAGTATAATTATGGTCAAAGTATGAGAAATATAATTATGGGATGATTATATTAGTGGAAGTAGGGACATGTTCTCGAAATCATGGGATGCTATTTGATGATCTTGTATCCAGATTTCATTAATCCTGCATTTTTGGGAAAAATCCATATATGTTACTGAAATATGCTGATGTTAACAAAAAATTTAACCTATAGTTGTCTTCCTTAAAACAATGGTGGACTTCTTGTTCATCTGATGCTGGGCATGAGTTACCACGAACAGCCAAGACAAATTCAAAATTAACATGACGGATCTTAGTGTCTAAGTCCAAAGAAATTCAAGTATATGTTGTTCTATTCAATATCAGTTAACATATCACTTGAAAACTGCAGTTGGAAGAATTATTAGTTCAAGTTGAACCTGTTGGAGCGCTGAGCCTCAATAACCTTTTATTTTCTTCCCTTTTTTTTTTCTTATTTTCCATTTCTTATAGATGTACAACATCTTATGCATACACCTTGATGTTTGCGTCTTCTTAATTCAAAATTTGATCATTGTTATGGAAACACCTGGGTGTGTTCATTGTCTTCTATATGTGTCTGACTGCCGACATTATCGTTTTCCACTTCGTGTCCTGTGAGTTGTTAGGTCAAGGGAGCTTCCAAAATTGACTACTTTCTGTTCTGCGTGGTGTTGGATTTTGTATCTGTTGAAAATTCTCATTTTTGTATGCTACTACTAGAATTGAGATGTTAACTTTATTTTTGCAAACCTTAATTTGTAGAATTTTGGTTGTTTTTTGCATTTCAGGGTTCATATGTAGCTTTTCCCTCGAGGCATTTATTATGGAGCAAAGGGTTGACATTAAGGCGATATGTAGCAACAGTTCACATGGCTGGAAGAACAGAGCGGTGTTTATCATTAAAGTGTAACTTTTGCATAAGGTGAGAAATGCTGTAGTAAAGTGTGTTTAATTTATCATCTCCTTTTGGTTAAGCATATTGAAATTGCTATTGGGTATTTACCTCTGGCAGTTTTTACATGCCTTTTTATTTTTGATTTTAGGATTGGTTTCTGGTTATTTTGGGCTACTGATATGCATTTCACAATTTTGTTAACTAAATCTTCTGTTGTTTCTTAATTCTCTAGCACTAGTGCTATAATGTTACCATTTTCACATACTTGAAATTCTTAATCTTTTATTTTTCGTATCTTGAACATATAAATTGAGATGATTATTTTCTTCAGTGTAGGGACTCCTCGTTTTTCTGGAGTTAAAGTAAAACCTGTGAAGATTTCGGCATTTAAAGGCAGTGCCCGAAATGATGAATCAGGAGGCAGGGCAAGTGGATCAAAGATTGCCAAGAATTCTGTTAAACTCTCTTATATTCCAAAAGAGAGTGAGGAGACAGTAACCGAGTCTTCTAAGGCACATAATGTTCCCCTTTCATATGCCTCTGAAACGAATGAGACTATTGCAGGTTCCCCTGCTATTCATAAATTATTCAAAAAATGGTTGACAATGTTGCGCACACAAACCCTGAGTCGAGAGGCAGATGAAATTTTGGAAGAAGAACAGCCTCTAAAGGAGATATCAGAAACTAATATTGAGATTCAGAACAAGGGAAGAGGTGAGATTCTAAGGACAGCTTGGGGCCAGTTTTGGGATCTGGATGCAACAATAAAGCTACCCTTCCTGATATTGTAAGTATATTTTTTCTCGTGATTCTCTGTGTCTATCTTCTTTTCACACTCGGTGACCTGCATGATTTGCTGAGTTTCTTGCTCACTCATGATATTATTGGGTAGACTATGACACAAATATATTGCTTTGTCCAACTCATTGCCCACTCTTAATTGTTATTGGTTATGTTTTTGTCTTCACATCTTAGTGCGCTTCCCATCAGAGTGTAATCAAAACACCCTTATTTCTTGACCTTCTATTTTTATTGAGATTGTCTCCTTTTGGCCAAAAATTGGTACTGTTGATGCTAATTGAGGATAATAATGCTTTTATCTATCATTTGCTAGAGCCTGATATAAATTTACTTTGCATCTTGCTGTCTTGTCTCATTGACTGGTATTCAAACCTTTGTAACTGAAAATTTGAATTGCAGCAGTGCTTTTCTTAGAAAGAAAAATAGTGAAGGGCATAATAATCAGACTCTTATTCGTTCCCAATTTGTGATTTTAATTAACTCCGTAATCTGCAATGTCATGTTTGAGACTTTGGCATTGGTTAATACGACTGCTTTAATATGTTGATCAGAAGTTTTAGTTCCATAACTGCGCTCTTTGGATGATATGTTTGCATGACTAAGTAACAGTGTTGCTTATGGCTTTGCTGTATTTGCAGTGTCCCATGGTTCCTGGCAGTTAATGTGATTTACGGGGCTGAAGTTTCGAAGGAGTTGACTCCTTTGTGGATATTTGGACCCTTAATTGTTGCTCTTTACGTCAAGATGTTTCGATGGTTGTCTGCACTCTATGTCTTCAGCTTCAAGCTGACGATTAAATTAATTAAGAATTTGCCAACTTACTATGCAGTGGCCTTGAACTATATCAAACAGGGGAAGCTCAAAGAAGATGTACGAGCTCGTGTATGGCAACCTGTGGTGGACATTAAGAACTTGGATTATAAAGAGCTATCTAGAAGGAAGCTGAAAGAATTTCAAGTATGGTTGATGGAGAGATACCTGGATTATGTGGAATCAATATGGCCCTCTTATTGTAGAACCATCAGGTTCCTGAAGAGGGCTAATCTGATATAGGTTTGGGATCGTAACTTTCAGAAAAGTCATTTAGCCGAGTTAGTAAAAACTGAAATTAGGGTTTTCTCTGAAAATGATCCAATGGTTAAAATTTTGAGTCAGAGCTGGCAAACCCCATTTTAGAGCACGGGGGGAAGGGAGAGGAGGTTGTGGGTTCTTTACATCCCAGGCAAACTGAGGATTAAACCAAACGAAAAATTTCTTATTCTGTAATTTTTTTTTGTAAGGCGATGTCTTGTCCTTGCTTGAGGTGCTTGTTATTTGTTTGTCACTAAAGTTGTTACTGAGGTTCTATAATCAAATGAAGGTTTATTTAATTTAAGCTCAGAATTATAAATGGCATTCAAATATTCAGCATTATTTTACACAAGGACAAAAGCCTTGAAAGATAGCTTGCCTTGTACATCATCGGTGTACCATTAATGAGTGCTGGACCAGAGTTCTTGATTTTAACCTTGTTTATTGCCACATTTAGCAATCGAAGAGTACATTAGACTCTTTCGAAATCTCAAAAATCCACTACTTTTTAAAAAATGATATGTAAACTTTACTCATATTAGTACTTCTAATTAGATCATAAAGTTATACTAAATTTTTTTGTCAAAGTTTTTGAAATTTTTAGTTAATATTTATCATATTTCTTTGACGAAGTAAAACCAACATATAGGACAACAAAATATTAGTGGGTTTAAAAAATGATAATCGCTGTACTGTAGACTCAGCTTATAGAGCTAAGAACAACGAAAACAAAACAAAAACTCATCAAGAAGTGAAACAGTGAGAGGCCCATATAAGAAGAAGAATTGTCCAAAAATTGGAGTTACCCACACAGAAGATAAAAATACAAATAAACAAAGCCGCTTTCTTGCTGAACTCAAAAAACCCATAACGTCAGTTTCTCCGAATTCCTCAATTTTCGCACCTTTTCTTGCGCTTCTCAGAAATTTCTCATATGGGTATTTTAGTTTTCCTTCAATTCAAACGGGCCTTATAATCAGCTAGAATGCACTCGTTAACATTATAATTATAATACACTGGGCTGCCGCTACTGCTTCTTGTTTTGGCATTGGTATTTCACTTATGGCTGTCAAATTTAGTTCTTCTTCACTCTCTTGCGTCGCCAATTCTCTTTCTTCTCCTTTTAAAAGGAGGATGAGTTCCAAGGTACCGTTTTTTCCCCCTGTGGTTATTTCCTTTGAAATATTTGCTCTTTGTTTTTTTTTTTCTTGGGAGAATGTTGTATGGAAATTCAATAGCTAAGAACGTATGTATCGGTTTTTCCTTTTGTCTGTGCTTCTTTCCTGATTTCATACAAAGATAATTTTAATTTTAGAGGCTTCTGTTTTCGGTAGGAGTAATCCCCGATGAAAAGAAAGCTCTTTTCACGGTTTTCTATGAGAGAAGAAATGATTAACATTTTATATAACCTGGGGAAGATTTTAGATAGTGCTGTGGTTTGTTGTTGCCCTTATGTAGGCATAATGGTGTAGTGATGATATGAAATTGCTGTGACTGACATTTGTAGGAACTCGAGAGTGAGGGCCGTGTCTGTAAATCAGCTTTCTTGTTTGTAGAATAACAGTTTACGGACCACTAAACAGGTGGTTTTTGCAAGCTTACCAGGAAAGGTTGTTGCTTAAAAATAGAGTCAAATAGGAAACGTAGTTTTTAGTAGAGACCGTTGAGGATTGGCTATCTTTATCTTGCCCTGATTCAAAAGAACAATGGTTTTTTTGAGCTTCTTGCATCTTATTGGGTTTCAAGTGATCGTGTGGTGTCAATGTTTCTGTTCAGGAAGTTCACTGAAGGAACTTTGCTTATGAAGACCAGTCAGATGATGTAGTTTGAACCATGGATACACTTTTGAACTTTTCTCTGAACTGTTGCTTGTTTTAATAGTTATTTATCATAATGTCAGCAGTCCTCAACGTTTGGTCTCACTTTTTTAAATGTTATAGACTTACAGTGGACCATATATGTCAAAAGAGTTCTGGTTTGTCAATAGCCCACTACTAAGCTTTTGTTGGTGTTCTCTTTCCTCTGCTTTATTTCTCTTCCACATTGTTTGAATAAGATCTCCTTCGTGAAATTTTCTGTTAATTCATTTGGCAGAACTTTGAAGAAGAAAAGTAAGATGCATTGTGCTTTTGAGGAGATCTTCAGTCTATATTTTTATTGCATTTGATAATTTAAAAAGAGGAATTAGATGTTATCTTGATCATCGGGCTTTCTAATGCCATGGTAGTGAATTTTTTTTTCCGCTTCTTTGTTTTTAACATCTTCAAGGTCTATTGTAAGAGAGCATAAGATATCTAAAAGGAACTTAGAATCTAGTTTTAATAGAACGTTCTCAGTTTTCAAATATTAAATGGCTTAAATTAGCACAGGCGATATAGTGCAATTGTAAATTCTGCTTTGTCCATTAGATTTGAACTTTATTTTTCAGATGCTTTACTTCATTCTTGTTTACTCATTTCCATTTGGTTTCTCGATCTCATTCAATACATCTGGGAATCTTTGGATTGAAGATGTCTTGCTAGCTGAAAAACACTCTTTCTAAATCTGTAATCTTTCAATTATCATGTTTTGATGTCCAGATGACCCTGTCACAGAGACCATATGATAGGCAGCGATATGATGTTCTTCAGCTTCAAAATTCTAAAGGTTGCTCTCATGACTTGTTGGCTTTAAACTTTGTTTGTAGCTTTAATACCATCCTCAATTTGATTTGCCCTGCTGTGAATTTGTGAGATGCCTTTGATTACAGCAACCAATCCTTTGTGCTAATTTCCCTGTTTAGATACCAATTGGCAATTTTGTTGCATTTTATTATTCACTGTTTTGAAAATTGATTTTAGTACTGCTGTGCAAAGTGTTACTGCTGCTTTAAATATTCTTGTAATGTTTTTCTTATGGTATTTTGAGTAGTCAAGTCATGCCACTTCGTATATGGACTGCTAAAGTTACAGGGAAGATATCAAAAGAGGCAAAATGTGCTATTTGCTATTTCTCAAGATCAGTCAGAATACACTGAGATCAATCCAGAAGCTCCGGAACAAGTAAGTAATCATCCTAATTTGGAAGATATCTCTTTGGCTGGTAGTCCATCTATACATTATGAGGGAAGTGATGGAAAACCTGGTTTAATATCATTTTATAATCGTCCATATAAAAGAGAAGATGAGATTAGTATATCTAATGTGCAAAAGAGCCGGAGCGGCCTCGTCTGGCTTGTTGGTCCTGCTGTCCTTGTGGCGTCTTTCATTTTCCCCTCACTTTACTTGCGCAAAATAATCTCCATGATATTTGAGGACTCCCTGCTGACAGGTGAATGAACTTTCTTATGTTAGTGTGACGTTTTTGTTCTGTTTTTTCTCATTTTTTATTTTCCTCGTGAAATCAATTGCCTTCTGAAAATCATCAAATAACTAAAAGATTATAATAAGGATGCTCTTATATGAAGGTGGGTAAGGTCTTTTGGAGCATAGCCGGCCAGTTAAACTTCTATATTTATTTTTAATTTATTTTGAGGGTATTCTAGAATCTTGCTAACAATAACTTTCTCTATGCTGCCACCCGAATTTTTTTATTTTAAGTAAACTCAACTTTAGAGTTTAGTTATAACTGCCCAACAGATGGTGAAAATTGATGGGTGGACAATGTTTGCTAAACAAAAGTGATGCTAGGCAAGTTTTGGAAGATGCCTTGAGCTCTACAGAATATCAAGGTTTTTGAAACCAGGTGGATAGGATGGCCCTGGTGTGATTAAATGGTATCTGCAATTTGGGAAATAGGGTAGGAAATTTGATAAGTAGAGATGTGAGACAAAGGATTCTAATTAGGGTGATCGTACAGATGTAATATCTCGCATGGAATGGAAATAATCTGTTAGAACATTACAATTGGTATCAAAGATTGGTATGAAAGATAAAGAGCTACCATCTGGTGTAACTCAAGTTTGGTGAATAGGCGAAATAGTTTCTGCTAATCACCTGTTCTTTGGAATAAAGTTAGTATTAGCAGTTTCTCAGATTGCTTACATGAAATTTCCAGCCTGTATATTTCTCTTTTTTGTTATCGTACTTTTACATTTATGAATACTGTTTCCTTTTACATGTGGAGCTAGTTCTTTTCCTTCTCTAAACTGCCCTTTGTTTTCTATTTGCAGATTTCCTGATATTGTTCTTCACCGAAGCTCTTTTCTACTGCGGTGTTGCTGTTTTTCTTCTGCTAATAGACCGTCTCAGGAGGCCTATTGGGCCTTATTCTGCAGCAAACAATAATAGCACCCTGCCTCCTCAATTAGGACAGCGAATCTCTTCTGTCGCTGCCCTGGTACTCAGTCTTATAATCCCTATGGTGACTATGGGCTTGGTCTGGCCATGGACTGGCCCTGCAGCTTCTGCTACTCTTGCTCCATATCTGGTTGGTATTGTTGTACAATTTGCATTTGAGCAGTATGCAAGGTATTGGAATTCACCTTCATGGCCAGTCATTCCAATTATTTTTCAAGTAAGTCCAGTCCTAACTTATTTCTCATTTCTGACTATTCACTTCCCTTAGGACATCCATGTTCAGTTAAAAAAGCAAAGGAAAAATTAAAGTTTATCCTTTACGATATTTTTCCCTCTACAATTGCTTTACTGCTTAAATATCTAAACATGCATAATTCACTACAATGTGTTTGTGCTGTCAGCTATAATAGGTATTTCTAATGTATGTCTATATGTGCATGGATTGGCTAAAAGGTTCTAACTGTTTGTTTATCATTCTTTTCTCCTTTCCTTTTCCTTCTTCCTTGTCATCCTTTTTTTCTTTTAGTTGGCCTCTATGTATAGTAGATGGTATAGATGTCGGGGAGGACAGAAACTGTTTGGATGTTGCTCATATGCCCAATAAATTGAAAAGATTTTTTATGTTTTACAGGTGTACCGATTGCACCAATTGAATAGAGCAGCGCAACTAGTGACAGCCCTGTCATTTACAGTGAGAGGAGCTGAAGTGACCTCACACAACTTGGCAATAAATAACTCTTTGGGTGCACTATTGAATGTCCTTCAGCTCCTTGGTGTCATCTGCATTTGGTCACTCTCAAGCTTCCTGATGAGGTTTTTTCCTCCCACTGCTACAAGTATTTAGTGAGGCATGAACTTTAATTTTGAATTTTGTAGAATTACCATCTTGCTTTACAGAGTAGAATACTACACTTAGGTCTCAATTCAGGTAATTTAAAACTTGGGCGTCTGATTTTCCTGTGGTTGGTTCTGCTCTGCTGAGAAATGGAATTGTAGTTATCAAAGCGTCCAAGTTGTCTGAAAATTTTTGAAAGGTTGTTCCAGGATTATTTTGCTGATGCTAAAAGCAGGAGAGAGGAAAATCGCCATGCTGCTATTTTTGCTGGTGTATACTTTGCCAGGACCTATTTGTGACTTTATAATCAGAATGCTGGACTACAGTTTAATTTTTATAACATCCACTGCCATTTGTAAATTTATCTGTCCCTACTTGAGACTGGTCATGTTTAAAAACTATTCTTCAAATGTCTTTAAAGTGGTTTAAAACATGTGGGACTGATACATTAGCATTCAGGCTTCTTTCTATTTACTGGAGTTTGTGTCGCAAAATGAATCATTAAAATTATGTATTTTCTACTATCTTCTAATCAGACACGTCGTTAGATGAACGCAAGCAGCAAAGTGCCTTTGGACACTGTTGTACTTATCGTACTAGTTGAAGACAAAATTTATCAAAACTAGAGAAATGTTACCTGAAAATGGTTATATATCATTCTCTTTCTCATGGTTTCTCTTGGTGATGACAATATTTCTCTATTCATCTTACTAGCAACAAGACCTTTTGCATGCAATTGTTCTTTAAATTATGCTCTCACTTTCATTATTAATTTTTTCATCTTCAATGACATACCTTCTTTGGCTGCATGGTATGTTGACCTCATTCTTTATGATATGTTAAACAAAGCCATCTCATATTTTAGTTTAAATTCCAGAGTATGTAGAATTTGATAGCATTCCCCGACTCAAGTTGAAGATTAGACAAAAAGACAGATAGATTAGGTAGATGGGAAAATTCTCCTAAAATGATATATTAGTCTGAACAAGTTGTATTACATTCCATTTTATTAGATGGTAGCATGTCTTTTTCACCATAGAAATTGTCTTTCTGGGTGCACTAAACAAACGGCAGATATGGTGAGAATGTCAAGTATTATTTCAAAATAAAATTTGATTGCATAGGACATACCTCCAGCAGGCTGATATGCAAAAATGAAGACGCTTCTGACTCTAATGAGAACATGTTGCATGTGAAGGGAAAGGGGAAATAAAAGCAAAGGATGAACATATATGCACTCAAGTGACCTTGTTCCTTAGCAAAAGCCAAAAGTAGTAAGCACTTTTTGGTTTAACCTACCAAATGGTCCAGGTAGTTAAGCACTTCGTTTCCTTGTCCGGGTATTTTTTATGGTCATCGGAATTTCATCCATGTTGGATTGTAGGTTGCCTCTACCTAAATCCTCTGAACTTAAGCAAGGGTAAAAGAGTACCAAAAAAGATTCAATTGAAAGCTCAGCAATGGCTATCAGAATTCTGAATTCTCTATCAACGAAAATCCAATTCCGAATGAGCCTCTTTGTCCTCACTTATTTGGGCTCTTTTTTAGCAGAATCATTTTATTTTATTTTGGTCAGAAGATTCCTCTCAGTAAACTGCCACTCTGTTCTCTCTATCAGATTTAATTATACTATAGCGCCAATGAATTTCTTGAATAACACCGAACCCCCTCACATGGTCTTCGCCCAATAATGTTTTTCCTCTCTTTGTTTTCTTCCTGTATTTAAATTTGTATTAGGTAGTTTAGGTTTAGGCAGAGGAAAATAGTTATCTCAATTCTCGATCACAAGATTGTATACGGTCGAATACAGAAAACACGAAAGGGTTGACACATCACACATACAAAGCAAAAGAAAACATAAATTATTGCACGAATGTGTTGTGAAGCTTTCAATTCTGGCCATCAAATCAAAGGAGAGCCCTAGTCTGGCAACAAAATTGCATGCTTTCCTGATTTTATTTCCTTTTGATTTGAATCTTGCCAGTGGCTGGCTGGCCCATTGATCTACATCAAAGGAGTTATGATTAAGCCAACTGGACCGCAGAATGTGCATGCTTATGGTCCTTTATACTCTTTTGTAGCATCATATAGTTTCAATAACATAATGGGTTTGGTTCATACCAATAACAGTTGACAAAATATTGAAGTAAAATAGACCAACGTCTCTTTGCAAAGTCAAATCATACTTAATCTTTTGGATCAATCCTTGTGGATTCTCACAAATTCTTCTTAGTACAATACAGAAAACAATTATTTTATAGAAATACATCCAATCTAAACTTGACACCAAGTAAAAAGCTTAGAGAGGCCCACTTTCCAAGTGGGTCTGCCTCCTATACTTTCTGCCCTGCTTTCCGCAATTCCCACCCTATTTCTTATCTTTACACAAGTCACCCATTCCACAAGAAATTAAAACATGCTTCAGTATTTCATAATTGCCTTGAGAAGAAAAGTAAGAAAAACGCCATAACTTCTAGCAACTGTGGTATAAGAATTTGGTAAAAGAAAAGATTGCGATCAGATGATAATTTCGTGGTTATATCTTACAACTGTTGAAGCATCATTATTTTAATAAATTTCCCACTCACCATCATTTTGCAGCCTTACTATTTAAACTCCAAGCTTTTATCACAAATCTATAGCAGTTTAAATTTATGTGATTCTCTCATTCAAATTCCCTCCTAAAACTCCTCTTCCGCCTCTTGGTTCCCTTATTTTGGCTGATTATTGCTAGCTTCATTAACTCCTGCTCTCTTGCTTGTCGTTTCCTTTTCATTCAGCATGGGATCAAGCTTCTTTCCAGTAAATGATACTGAATCTTCTGAACTGGGTATCTGATAACCTTGATTTGAACTTTATCCTGGTCATACAGTTCGAAACGGATTGCAATAAAATGTCTTATTTGGTCCTGTTTTTTGTGATACTTGTTGCTACTTTTGCTGTTGCTGCTGAAGATAATTCAACAGATTCTTTCTGGCTTCTGAGAATCAAACAGGAACTTGTTGATCCTACAGGAGTTCTTGGCAACTGGTCTGTAAGAGTTCATATTTGCAGCTGGCATGGAATAATATGTTCAGATGACCAAAAACAAATAGTGGCCTTGAACCTATCAGGCTCAGGATTGTCAGGTTCCATCTCGCCCGAGTTCTTACACCTCACTTCAATCGAAACACTAGATTTATCCTTAAATTCCCTCACTGGCTCGATTCCTCCTGAGCTTGGACAGCTTCAAAATTTAAGGATATTGCTTCTTTATTCAAACTCTCTCTCTGGTAAGATTCCTCCAGAAATGGGTTCTTTGAATAAGTTGCAAGTCCTTAGACTTGGAGATAACATGTTACGGGGTGAAATTCCACCAGACATCGGCAACTTGACTGAGTTGAGTGTATTGGGTCTTGCATACTGCCAATTAAATGGAAGCATTCCCGCAGAGATTGGTAATTTGAAGCATCTGGTAACTCTTGACGTGCAGAAGAATATGCTCAGTGGCCTCATTCCAAAAGCGATTCATGGCTGTGAAGAGCTTCAAAATTTTGCAGCAGCAAACAATATGCTCGAAGGAGATATCCCTTCTTCGATTGGTTCGCTTAAATCGCTACAAATTCTTAACTTGGCCAACAACAGCCTTTCTGGATCAATTCCTATCGAGTTAAGTCATCTCTTCAATTTAAGGTACCTGAATCTCCTTGGGAATAGATTGAATAGTGAAATTCCTTCGGAGCTTAACCATTTAAATCTTCTTGAGACACTTGACTTGTCAAGAAACAACCTCTCGGGCAGCATAGGTCTTCTGAATACGCAATTAAGGAACCTCAAAGCTCTGGTTCTGTCTGATAATACTTTGATAGGTAGCATCCCAATCAACTTCTGCCTCAACAATTCAAGTTTGCAACAACTTATTCTAGCTCGAAATAAGCTTTCTGGTGTATTCCCTTTGGAGCTATTGCGCTGTTCGTCACTCCTACAATTAGACCTTTCCGATAATAGTTTTGAAGGAGAGCTACCGCGCAGCCTGGACAAGCTGGAGAACCTTACAGATCTTGTACTAAATAATAACAGCTTTACGGGAAGTTTACCTCCTGAAATTGGAAACATGAGTAAGTTGGAAGATCTTTACCTCTTTGACAACATGATCACAGGTAGAATTCCGGTGGAAATTGGCAAATTACAGAGATTGAGCAGCATCTACCTTTATGATAACCAAATGTCAGGAAGTATACCAAGAGAGATAACAAACTGCTCGAGTTTAACTGAAATCGACTTTTTTGGCAACGATTTTTCAGGGTCAATTCCTGAGACTATTGGGAAGCTAAAAAATCTTGTTGTTCTTCAACTGAGGCAGAATGATTTATCAGGTCCTATTCCAGCAAGCTTGGGCTACTGCAAAAGGCTACAGCAACTGGCCTTGGCTGACAACAAACTCTCCGGAACATTGCCACCCACGTTCAGATTTCTTTCAAAAATGTATCTTATAACTCTTTATAACAATTCCTTTGAAGGTCCTCTTCCTCCGTCTCTCTTCCAGCTCAAAAACCTCAAAATCATAAACTTTTCTCACAACAGATTTAATGGCTCAATCTTTCCTCTCACTGGTTCAATTTCTTTGACTGCGTTGGACTTAACGAACAACAGTTTCTCAGGTCCTATTCCTTCCGAACTAACCATGTCAAGAAACCTCATCCGTCTTCGCCTTGCCCATAATCATCTTACCTGGTAGCATACCTTCTAAATTTGGCGAGCTCACGGAGCTAAACTTTCTTGATTTATCCTTCAACAATTTCACAGGCGAATTGGACCCTCGGCTTTCAAATTGCAAAAAACTTGCACACCTCCTACTTGGCAACAATCAACTTACCGGAAGAATTCCTCATTGGTTAGGGAGCTTAGAAGATATTGGAGAGCTTGATCTTTCTTCCAATAATTTCCATGGAACAATCCCAGCTGAGATTGGAAAGTGTTCGAGATTACTTAAGCTTTCTCTCCGTGGCAATAAGCTCTCTGGCGAGATCCCACCAGAGATTGGTAATCTCACTTCTCTGAATGTCCTTAATTTACAAAGAAACAACCTTTCAGGCAACATTCCTTCAACAATCCAGCAGTTCAAGAAACTCTTTGAGCTGAGGCTCTCAGAGAACTTCTTAACAGGTTCAATACCATCAGAGCTAGGAAAGCTGACTGAACTACAAGTGATCCTGGATTTAAGTAAAAATTTGTTATCTGATGAGATTCCATCCTCTCTTGGGAATCTGTTGAAGTTGGAGAGATTGAACCTCTCTTTCAATCAACTACAAGGAGAAGTGCCAAATTCACTAGGAAAACTAACCAGCCTACACGTGTTGAACCTGTCAAATAATCATCTCCAAGGCCAACTTCCTTCAACGTTTTCAGGATTCCCACTGAGTTCTTTCTTGGGCAATGACAAGCTTTGCGGCCCACCATTACTATCGTGTAGTGAACTATCGGGTCAGAAAGTAGAAAGGTTATCCAACACCGCAGTTGTAAGTATTATTGGGGCCATTGTATTTACTTCTGCAGTAATATGCCTGATCATGCTTTATATCATGCTAAGAATCTGGTTAAACTGGAGAAAAGTCTCCATTTCGAACTCTGATGGTAATGGTGCAAGTGAAAAAAAGAGAGAAGAGAAGTTGGTCTATGAAGAGGAGAAAAGAAGAAACGGGGAGTACTTGAGGGTAATGTTACCTTCACAAGATGAACAGAATCATACAACATGCATTTATCACTTCAAAATGGAAAGTAAATTACTCATGGACAAAACCATGGTCTGAGTCTGAGAAGGTGTGGAGTTATTATTTCATTTTCGTTTCCTTTTCCTCTTCTTTTCGGGTTTATTGCTTGTAAAATTCTTTGTATGTTAACTTCAGTGTATGTCAAGGCCGCATGTAGAAAGGATAAAAATTCACAGTAACATAGTTTTGACTTCTGTACATATATTCAAACAGGCTAATGAAAGAAGCACAAATTATTGAAAGTATAAAGAACATCTTTCTGATTCAATGGCTTATTTACTTATTTGTATTACAATCATGGACTTTGGATAAAGCTTGCAGTCTAAAATTAGCTTGTACTGAAAAACCTGCCATTTCCAAGCTTCTTCATTCCAGTGTGAAATATTTAAGTGATGGACCTGCTTATATATGGCAGGAATAAGGATGCAACGGCATAAAACAAGACCATGAGCAAATATTAAATGCGTCCCCTGGTTTTTATTTACACCATCATCAATTCGTCACCTTTTTCATTGGAGCTGCAGCTACTCGTTACATCTATGATCTATCACGAAGAAAAAACCCCTTTTGTTATTCAAATTTTCAACTAAGAATAAGATGAGCGGTGGGAATAATTGAAAAGCTATCAAACCAAGTATACACTCTTCAAATATTCACACTACAACTCATCACCAAAGCTTTCACATAAGAGTAGTTTTCGCAGCCTTGATAATTGGCCTTTGGAACATTAGGCCTGTGATTTTACAGAGAAACACAACACGGAACCTATATAGTCAAAAAGAGTAATGATAAATTGCGTCCGACTTCTCACAGTCTAATAGACCAATCGTGACCACATATACATATATATATATATATATATATATATATATACATACATGCTATTTTTGTTCGTCCATGAACCATGATTATTCTAAATCTATGTAACGTGATATCTACAATATTCCTTTTAGTAATCGTATTGTCCATAATTATATCTTACGTTAATGACTTCATTCTAACATGTTTTTATCCCATTTTACGTGTTCTCTGTTTCAGTTTTTTGTTTTAAACCCCGAAAAGGGTGGTCGACAATTGTTTATGGACCAGACCCGGGAATAGAAAGAAAGTTGGGTTTGGGATCACTCTGTTAATCTTATGAGCCCAATTAAAGAGAAGGTGGGGGCCTAAGACCTTGAAGGCCCATTAGAAGACTCGTCATCGTCGGTGGGCGTAGTTAATTTTAGGTCCGTATACCTTGTCTTTTCCGATATCATTTTCAAAGACGTGGGCGGTCGCTTTCAGTTCACTTCAGGTTTGAGCACACCACCGAACTTAAGACGACAGTCAATTGCTCTATTTTTCAGATGATTTCTTGGAAATCAATTGCACCAATTCAAA
Source organism: Melia azedarach (assembly GCA_028052125.1). Taxonomy (NCBI): domain Eukaryota; kingdom Viridiplantae; phylum Streptophyta; class Magnoliopsida; order Sapindales; family Meliaceae; genus Melia; species Melia azedarach. Next base: position 3,057,975 of record CM051401.1, on the reverse strand, counting down.
TCTTCATCTCCCCTTCCAATAAAAATGAACAAAAAGCCTTCATCTTTCTAATAGGATTAGAAGCAGGCCAGCCAGCATCTAGCATATATTTCGAATATAACCAAGTTGAGGCAGTTTATTACACAGGTCTACCTCAACGAGGATAAAATGAAGCAGCAGTTAAAGTGCATGTATGCTCTTGTAGCTGTAAAATAGGTTCATGTATAACAAACAATAACATCAACCCTTCTACAAAACAGCTACAAGCTAGCAAATTGGTTAATCTGTGCAATAATATGGCCGCTCTGCCCACAATGTCTGTCGCATGCGGATGGAAGTTTTTTGCACGTATCATATATACATACATATATATATTTATAAATACATATACTACTTATCATCAAAGCATGCATTTATACTGATCAAACTCTTAAAGCAACTAACCACCTTTAAACTTGCAGAGTTAAGATCCATACTAGAAGTTGTATCTACATATATGATTCAATGGTCACAACACAAAACAAACTACGAACAGAAAAGAACATCTAATCAAAGAGAGAACAGAAAATGATAGAAACATAAGAGAAGAAGAGAAAAGGAGGCTATGAAATGTTGCAAGGGTTTGGTGAAGGCTGAAGGGAAGGTTTTATACAAGGTTCTAGCTAGCTAGCTAAAGACTGAGGATCAATCTAGGGCAAAACTTTGGAGTTGAGGTAGGGCAACGGGCAGAGGTGTATGGAAGAGAGTGGCGTTCGGGCAGTCTTGTCTTCCTGCCCAAATATTAAATTAATGAACAACTTGCTAGATTTGGAGCTTATCCTGAAAAAAGTTTACCATGGTTTGTGAGGTGGGGTTGATATAAATAGCAATTTGGAAACCTAAGGTTAAACTTCGAACTTAGTTTCATGCAGACAAAGAACACAGCGTATCATCGTCTGATCGTTCTCTTCCTTTTATTAATTACGTATATATATGTGTGTGTGTGTATATATATATATATATATATATATAGCTTTTTAACTTTCCTATGGAACTGAGACAAAAAACCAGTGTATCACTTGCCCTACTGACCTATTAATAAATAAATTTTACAATAAGTCTGCTCTTGTTGTTTTAATTACTTTCACTTTTTTGTTTTCATTGTGATATAATACTCTTTAAAAAATCTAATCATAATTATTTCGACATTAGTTTTTTTATTTAATATATTTAAGACAAGATTGCTAATTTAGGACTAGTTTATTTTTTACTTAAATTTGAATAATTTTGTTTTTAAATTTATATTTAAAAATTTATTAAAAATATCTAAATATAATTAAATTAAAAATTTTAATTTAAATCTAAATAACTATGTTTAAATGAATTAAATATTTTATTTATAATAATATCTTTAATTTATTACATAACATTTATATCTGTGAATAACTTAACCTATTAATTTTAAATTTTTTATTTTTATAAAATCAAACAATTTAAAATTTATATTAAGACATTTATGTTAAAAAAATAAATATATCGATCAAATTCAAATTTCAGTCAAATTTAAATTTCAATTATGTTCAAATTTTAGACAAAAAAAATTACCTTAATATTCGATTGGTTTAATTTTTTAATTAGTCGAAAAAAATTTAAATGCTAAAAATTATTTTCAAATTTTTGAATGTCATCTTGGTTGACATTGTAGAAGTGTTTTGGACAATTAAAAAGCCCTTTTTTTTACTACAAGAAATGCAAAATTGATTTATTAATAGTAAAGCCTTTTGAATATTTTTATAAGGTAAAATTATTTAAATATCTTTATTTTATTTTAAAAAATTATATTGTTTTTTAAAATAAAACATTAAAAAATTGTTAATTATTTAATTTTTCGTAAAAGTTATTTGCGATAATTAAACAATTAATACATTTTTTTATAGAAATTCTATAGATAAAAAGTTTATTTCAAAAGGCTTTATTTAAAAATTTATATTAAATGGACTCTTAATAGTATTAGATACTACTTATTGACCTTAAATTTCAACTATTGAATTAGTTGTATCCAATGGTTGAAAATTTATCTCAATTTAAATAAAATTTTGAGTCAAATAACTCCACTCTTAAATTAAAAATTTTTGTTATTGTTTTATTTTGAATTACTATATTAGTTTAGTGTTCAACATATGTTATGTTATTTTTTTATTATTTTTTTTAATTTAAATTACATCGATATTAAAACTACTATCTATTATACTTAGGATAATATTGAATTTAAGATTTCCATTTTTAAATTGGATCTAGTCCAATTTTATCAAATGGTGGTTTGAAATGAGTTTGGAAAAAACTTACAATTCACCTAGTAATTAATTGGATGTATTCACATTCAATCCTATTCTTTTAACATTCTTGTTTGAAAATATTGTCCAATCAAGAATTGTCTTACAAATTTAAAGGAGAAAAAAAAAAAATTGGTCGTACAGTATCATAAACTAGAAGTTCGCTAACAATACATCCTATGTATATATTATTATATATAGTCCATTTTGTTACAACATAAAATTTAAATATTTGTACAAATGTTGAAAGATATTAACGAAAAGTTTGAAATTCTATTCTATTCTAAACTTTGAAAATTTAATATCTGAAAGAAATATAAAAAATCTAACCAAAATACCTAACATAAAAGATAAAAAATTTAAATTAAAACTTGAAGGAAAACATTGAGTTTATTGAATTTAGTTCCTAGATTATATTATAATTTACATTGGTATGATTTTCAATAACATATAGAAGAAAATATTATATTTTATATAATTATTTTTTTAAGATGAAGTCTTGTCTTTTTAACCTCCAAAATATATGAATATGCAATGCAAATATAAAAAAGAATAATAATTTTATCAAAAAAAATGTGAGCACTTGCAGTCAAATATTAAAATTGAATAATTTTAAAATATAAATTTTCTATGCAAACTGCCACAAGTCACACAACAGTGAATAAAAATATAAAACAAGACAATTAATAAATATAAATAATATAACATCGTGTAACAATCGATACTACCGTGTCTTAATCCTTTTACATCTAATAACTTGTAGCAAGGGTTTATATCCCCAATCACCAGTCATTCATTGTTTCAAATTTCCCATTAACAATTTAGGTCAAAATTAATAAATGCATCTACGTTGGTAACTTTATCATTTCATACATATCATATCAAGTTGTTTCTTTTTCTTAAAAATAGCAAGGAAGCAAGCTTAGTTTGGTATAATGGTATTCAAGCATTAAACTTTAAAGCGACATCTGAAGTCATAAAAATGTTAAATGAAACAATGAATAAACCCTATCAAAAGTAAAGTTAGTGTTGAAACATTTTTTCAGCTTTGAACAGTAAGAACACCATGATGTCAAACGAAACCGTAATACAGAAATTTAGTGCTGCTGCTGCTTCAATGAATTAGCTGAACGGAGATAAGTAGCCAATCATTCGTGTAATGGTGAAGCAAGCACAATCATCGAAGAAAACTCTTGTCGTATGTTTTCTTGAATCACATTGCTTTTCTATTTTTCTTTCTAACCAGAATGGAATGGAATTTACATGCATTCACTAGTGAAGAGATATCTAACGTCTACTTCCCAAAACCCCATCCAGCTTTCTGCTTCTACACAAAACTCCAGCTCTCAGCTTTCAAGAATTTCTTTCTTTGGCTATTTTCGACCACAGCAAGAAGCCGATAACCAATTTGGATTGGTAAAATCTTACCTAGCTCACTGTCCTACAATTAAGCTTCACTTCATTTTCTATCTACAACACACAATCCTCGTCACCTAAAAGGCTAAACCTTCACAAGATTACTTGTTTTACATACAGAAGAATCCACACAACTCTACAACTTTACAAGCTTTTTTTCCACTTTTACAGCATCCAATGCTTGTAACTCAACCATCAGTCCCTCATATTCAAGATTATATTCTCCAAGTTCACTTCTAAGCTGTGTCACCTGCATAATAAGAACACAATCATTCTCATTAGTTCTGATAAGTTGCCCAAATATTTTGTTGCTTGATTTAAGGCACGCAAATGCAGTTAGGAGATAGTGGACAGAATAGACGTCTATAAAATACATATAACAATCACTCTTGTCACATTGAGTACCTTGATATTAAGTTCTTGACTTCTCTTCTCACACTCCAAGCATCTGAAAAATAAACCATATAAATTTGATTAAGCAAATAAATAAAATAGAGAATATGATGTCTTTCTGAGTCTCCAGATATGAGCTGTAAGAAGTTTATTCGTAGTCAGATATCGGTTAATTTCCAGCCTTAGAATAAATGCTAATTCACTGTCAAAAGTCTCCAGAAGACAATAAACAATCATTATACAAAAGTGTAAATCTTCAAATGATGACAAACATCAATTTGTATGTCTGAATTTTTTCAGAAATTCACTGATTTTGTGAGGTCAAGTAAGAAAATAGACAACCATGTAAAACTAAGATTCTAATACACTTACTTTGCGCGAAGCTTCTTGTTTTCTTGCATCAGGTTTATAGCTTCTTGATCTCTCAGCTGATTTGTCATAGTAATGACAGGCTACAAAAGATATGACAGATGCAGAGAAATAAATTAAACCCCAATAAGCAAAATGTATAATAGAAGCATTAAAGCAAAAGGGAGAGAGAAAAAAATGGTCAACGTAAAGTTATGACTTATGATGTGTGCTAAGAAACCAAAAACAAACATCTGAAATAATCAAGCCACACTTCCATCTTTAGACACTCAAATACTAACTACAAATCACATAAGATGATGCTGCATCACTTGTCTTCCTAGTTTCGTCACACAACATTAAGATCAAATCAAGGGAGAATTCACAAGCCTTAGCTTATATTCTTGCCCAAGTTAGTTGAGATGCAGTGGATAATACTTGAGAGAGATGCCATAGCATCAAAAGGATTCAGCTTTAAGTTCTTTATGCATACCTGTGGTTCCACTCTCTGCCCACCATCTATCACATTGGCTCCTTTAGCAGCCTGCATTTTCACCTTTTCACATTCCAATAAATCTCTGTGTTCCTTCCTCTTATGTGATCCTGTCACAGCACAAGACACACCATATCTAAACATAAAATTTTAAGACTAGTAGTAAAAATCAGTTCATTTTGTTCAAGCATCTTACGTTGTCCAATTATGCCTTCAGAATTAGGCATTGATTGCTCTGCTCTCTCAACTAATGAGGTGTTGGTGGCAGCTACCTGGCAAGGCACAGCTACAGGTGATGCTTCTGTGCTACCAGTGGAACTCTGGTTCAACACAACAGATTGGACATTTCTTTGTAGACTAGAATGAGGTGAAGCCAGTGCTGAAACTGATGCTCGGTATTTCTTCTTGACCTGATAGCCAATCAGTTCACAATGATAATCCCTGCCAAAAGTTCAATAACATACATGAGAAAGGTATCAATGAAAACTGTATAATCATCAATTGAGGCATTTATGTCGCCACGTTCTAGAGACTCATGTACCTATAAACTAAATTAACTTCTAAGTAAATAGGATATAAACAATTGTTCTATATAAACAAAAACAAATTAACATCCTTTTAACATCCAAATGTCTCTAGAGAAACAAAAAATTCAATAGTTATTGGACAAGTAAAAGAAGGCAGAAAGTTGAAATGCAAGATCCAGAGAGGAACTTCACAAAAAGATTTTGGCAATTAATTGAAAATAAGATAAGTAAAGCTTACCAGTATTCCCATGTCATTTCCTTCAACCGAGCTTCAAGCTTTTGGAAAAGAGAAGTTCTCTCAAAGTCTTGTTTGTTATGAGTTGGCTCAACAAAATTTGCTTCCAAAACACCTAAAATAATAACCAGTAAATCATATAGGATGCATACAATAACTTTGAACAAATATATACACTCAAATGGGGCAAATCAAATGCTCTGCTTTTGGCAGTTCTCACCAACTACTCCTCTTCCCCTGCTGTCTCTGTACGAGTAGCTAACAACCTGCCAAAATGGCTGGAAAGGAAGAGAGAAGAGAGGAGAAACAAAAAAGGGAAGATTTAAAATTCTGGCATCACATGGATACAAAATACAAATATAATAAAGCACAGTTTCTAATAACCATGCAAGTATATAGTTGCATTAATGTGTGTGAGGGCACGTGTGAACAAGTGGATGTGTGTGCGTGGGGGAGAGACAAGAGGGAAGAATCCTCCCTCAGAAAGGAATATTTCTGCACCATTGTTTCATGAAAATTAAAAATCATACAGCAAGGTAAACTCTTCAACAAAATTTCATTGAAACCAAGACCTCCAATTGAAGAACAACTGTTCCCTACCATCATCCAATTCTACAAGCAAAGTAATTTTCTATCATCAAGCATTACACTACCACCGAATCAAATGTGACCTACAACCACTGATTTGTTGTGAAAAGTTCACAAAAAGGTAGGGTCACGTAAACCAAACAATATCATTCCAATGATCCTTTGCTAATGTAAAGCTCCATAAAAAAGAGCAAATTTCATACCATAATTACATAAAATAATCTCCCCAGTATTAATAAAAAACTTAAAGCAAAGGGAGAAAAAACTATTTTAAATTAGCCACATACCAGAATTAGACGGTTCTTATGGTAAACATTAAAGCCATGGATACTAACACGTGGAGCATCTTTTAAAAATCCAATAGTAGTTACGACTTTACCCTGCACAATTAACCAGAGACCAAAAACATGAATGATAACCATTAAATATTTCAATTAGTGTATACATGCAGTAATACTCAAGGAAAGAAGCTAGATGTTTATGCATTCTCCAGAGAGATATGAAACAATACATATCCTCACAAACTTAAGCAACTAAAATAAGCCATGAAGACAACACAAGTTCGGAAAGACAGCTATCCATTTAACACACATGCAAGTCCATAACTGGGTTTGCACTAAGGAGCTCTTCAATTTTTGTTTAGGTAAACGACTCCGTTAATCTTATGGTAAGCTATTAGGATTTTCAGTCTAGTTTATTCTTCCAACTTGAACCAAAAAGGCGAAAATATTTTAGTCCCATCCAAAATGGATGCCATACTCGTATATCGGAACATTGTACTATCATAAAAAGCTCCTCTTTCAATTCCTTTCTTACAGCCTTGTTTCTCACTCTAAACTTAACGCTTCATACTTCTCTTTTTCCTTCCAAAATCTTCATTTTCACATGTTCCCCACATTTATATTTCAGATATTACAGAAAGGAAAAAGATATATTATTCAAATTTTGATATTCAAATCCATTCAGATCTTACAAATTCGTATTCAACTAAAAGAACAAGCCTAAGCTCTAATTCCAGATACATTTATAACATTTAAGTAATGCTTCCAATGCTAGATGGCCCCTATTGGACTGTCCTCTTGACTCACTCTTTCCACGTATTTATAGCAATGTAGACCATAAAAGCAATTGAGGTATGCTGGACATATCAATGTATACGATGCAACTTATGGAAAAAGACTTCAAAGCTACAGTTAGATATTTTCAAAATAAAGATAAAGAAAATTAGAAACTAGGCAACAATTAGAAACCACCTCCACACATCCACCACTTTGGGGCTTATACAAGATGAATTCTGGATATTTGAGATCGTTGGCAAGATTGTGATGCTCAACAACTTTCCCACGCAATATTATGCTGAAACGTTCAGGAATCCGCAAGTACAAGATAGACAGGTATACCTGTGACGTGATAGATAATTAGACTAAGCAAGAAAAGTTCACTATATTTATGCTTCTATATTCAAGTGTAGATTGTCTACTGTAGACTTACACGGAGTGAATAATGGAACCGGTTAGCGATGTGTTGTTCGTGTATTGTCCTCCAAGAACCTTTTGTGTCAAATTTATTAATAATATCCCCACTAATACGAATATCCTAAAATCGCCAAATCATAGGCATCATCAGAAATGAAAGCATAATAAATTTTAAAATGTGAAATTTTAGAAATATAAAAAGGAATGTCAACCTCAGGATCCAAATCAAAGTCCAGCTCCAATTTCCCATCATCATTGAGCCACAAGTTGTAGATAATAACTTTTGTACCATGAGCCCCAATGTCATCAAACTGCAATCAGAATTTAAAAAGATGTAGTAAATATCAAATGAAACTTGGAGAAGGAGATAATTTAAGACCACCAATATCGCCACAAATACAAGCTACTTATGCAGAGTGATAATGTGATCAATTCTATGTTCCTACAGGTAAGCAGCTTCCTTCCATAACCTCAAAGTTATATTATCAACTCAGAACATTTCAAACTGCACTCCATGTTCATTGCCTTGGCAAAAGGATATCTCTTATCTCTAATCAACATGTCAAAATGCATGTCAAATCTGTTGCATCCCATCAAAATTAGGCATCTGTCTCATTGTTCTTGAGAGAACCAGTATGAAAGGTATGTGGTGGTAGAAAGCATCATCACAAACTCAAGACTATACCTAGAATGAAATTTATAAGTAATCAGTCAAACAAACCTGTTAAATTAAAAACATTAGGGGTAGGTGAAATCGGATTTGGTTTGGTTTTTATAAAAATTGAACCGAACCCTAAATATATCAAATACAAACTGAACTGACTTGGATTAGTTTGGTTCGGATCGGTTTGGTTCTAAGCTCAGTTTCTTGATCCAACTTCAGTTCCACTTCAGTTCCGAGTCTTGGTTTCAATTTTTTTTTGTGTGGATATTTTCATATAAATCCCTAAACTATATAATAATTAAAAAATAACTTTTAAAATTTATAATTAAACCCCTACTTTTATGTTTATGTAAATAAATATAAATTTTTTATTTATTTATAATTTACATAAAAAGTAAAAGTTTCGATGAAATTTTACAATCGATTTCGGTTCGATTTCGATTTAACCGAACCGACTAGATCAAAACCGATTAAAACCAAACTTACCTTTAGAACTGAACCGAACAGTTAATCTGAGTGATCAGCAAGAGAGAAAGAGAATAATCAAAAAGGAAAAGAAAAAGATCAAATCACATCCAAGAACCTGGCTGATTTAAGGGAAGAAAGAACTTTGCTCAAGCTTTGGGGTGGGGTTGGGGCAAGGGGAGAACAAATCAAGTGTAAAGATGGAAATGGTTTCAAAGTGAGAGAGGATGAGTGATCAGCAAGAGAGAAAGAAGAATAATCAAAAAGGAAAAGAAAAAAGATCAAATCACATCCAAGAACCTGGCTGATTTAAGTGAAGAAAGAACTTTGCTCAAGCTTTGGGGTGGGGTTGGGGCAAGGGGAGAACAAATCAAGTGTAAAGATGGAAATGGCTTCAAAGTGAGAGAGGATGCAGGAAAATCTGCTGTCAACTTGTTACTAGAAGATGAAAGATGCTTTATTTGTTAGAAAAGAAGATGCAAACTTCTGATATAGCTGGGCAAGAATATAAACATTCATCCTTTAAGAAGAAAGAACTACAGAAGCTTACTTGCTTCAAAAGCTCTGCTTCTGACGAGTAAGGAGACCATTGCACCAGCAGAGAAAGATTCAGTGTAAAATGCTCTCTACCATGCAATGCATTTAATTTGCCAGTTGATGCGTCAAATTCGTAATCCACCTGCAATGGACAAAAAGATCAACATAGGAATTGGAAGTAAGAGACACTTCAGTAGACAGAAGAAACTCACCATCGGTACTACTATTCTATCATGGCCTGTTTGAGTCAAGAATGTATAAGAGAGGAGACCAATACTTTGAGTTAAGGTCCTGCTCATGCAATAAAGTAATAAGGTGTGAATCTGAATGGCCCATAACTAATACAATAATAAATTTATGACTAAATATAATAATAAATCCATTGCATCTAAATTGTCTAAATAAAAACGCCAAAAAGTTGGAAAAATAAATTACTAACATCCTACAAAAAGAATAAAAGAAAACAGGCAATATTCTATAATTCATGTAAAAAGCAGACAACATAAAGGATGCATGTTCACAATCATATTCTTTGAAGCTTTTTACACCTTAAAATTTTACATATGCAAGCTTTCCAAGTCCAGAATATTTTATCTTACAAACAATGGCTCACAGTTTGGATTTGATGAAAGCTCTTTCAAATTTCCCTGTCATTCTATCCAGGAAAACCTAATATAATGTTGTCTCATTTTTCACTTGGTTTCCATGCAAAAGGCCTGATAACTTTCTGGCAGGTAGTTGCAAATACTGATACAATTCCATACAACAAGGTCTTAAACTTCATATAAAATTTAACTCTATCACTTAAGGGATATGATATGCAACAGAAAAACTATCAGGGTTTTGATATATGCAACAGAAAAACTGTTAAGGGCTTTGGTAATCTGATCTCTTTTGAAAGGAAGGCAGGGGGAGTGAGTCACAACAAAATAAGACAAACATAATTACCACCAATTGTTAGAAGAAAATTGCTGTAGAAGTCTGCCATTAAAGACCTATTTTATATTATAAACCAATTTGCTGTAATATATGTCGAACAAAGGCCTACTGATACATAGTCCACAACAACAACACAAAACTAAAACTAGAACAAATTAAAACAGGTTGATATGCACAAGGTAACAGAAGGATTATCGCATCAGAATCTAACCTGTCGTCTAGGTGGCGACTGAAGACGATAACATCTGCCCCAAGTCTCATAGAGCTGGTCTTGAAGCCATTGCCATCTGAGAAGGCCACAACTCAAGCAATAAATATGAAACAACAAAACCACGATAATTTGCAAAATGAGCGCAAAAGAGCAGTACATTGTCCAATTGCTGCTTTTGATTTTTTATCTGAAAATCCAAAACTCATACAACGTCGCATTGCTTCAGGGTCCATTCCCCCTCCATCATCTAATTGCACAGAATTTGGTTCCCAAAGCATGAGTTAGGTGATGCATTTCCCATAAATATTAGATATTGTAAGAAAATCCAATCCATCCAACCCACATAACAAAAGTTAATAAATTATATATTCAACGTTGCTAAGTTGTATGCAAATACCTTGAATTAATAATGCCGGGCTTCCATCTCTTGGATTTGTTATTTTATCTACAATGACAAAAGTGGCCCCATTTTGGATCTATCCAATTAAGAAACAAATGTAATGTGAAGTGCAAGCATGAAGAAATCATCATATAATAGTTTTGACACAAAAGGTGAATATTTCAAAACCCTGTGTGATTAACATGTAGCAAACAGTGCCCACCAATAAACTGGACATAAAGTAAATCTGACTTGACATATCTCATAGTTTGAATTTTGACTCTATTGATATTTATTTGCATAAAATATGCCAAATAAAGGTGCAAATAAAGAATCCAAGAAAAAAAAATTTCAGTATATGAAAGCTATAACCTTTAAATGACTATTAATATAAATTTTCTACCTAAGATATTCTTCATCCAATAACATATTACACCAATTAAAATTAATAATCTGAAATAATTAACACAATTTTCTACGAACAAAAGAGAACTTTCTCCTAAAAAGATAAATTATAAAAATTTGATACTCTCATTCAAATTATTTCCAACGTGAAATTGTCATATGACCATGGTCAAGCAAGCAAAAATAACAGAACAGAAAGCGTAAAAAATCAGAATGAATAATCACCTCATCAACTGCATTGTCAAGCAGTTCTGCAACAGCTGCAAAGAGCAGCAAACAAGTGACTATCATAGCATTTCCAATTAGCAGCTAGTTGTATTCACCATAAAATGAAGAGCGGAAACTGAAACAAAAGAATATATCATACCACCAAAGGCCCACTTATGGGAAGTGGCATTTGAATGAAGAAACATAGGATGTACATGTAAAAAGTTTTTGCCATCTGTTACACCAAAAAGGTAATGTCAGGGAACATTGAATAAAGCACCTGCAAACACTCATGGGTGGGGACATCCATATGATGGTCTATCAATATCATTTAATAGCGAACCAGAAGTCTAGAGAGGATATTATCCAACAGGAAAATACCACATGCATGTTCCCTAAGATTCAAAACATAACAATATATAGCTGCATACTTTGAGGTGTGACCTTGGAACCAAGCCCGTTGTCATAGTTTCCGGCTTTCCAAAATTGTCGACAAAGTGGTGCTGGAGATATAGACAATGAAGAAGAGATGCCCGTGTCATCCACTGGTGACTGCCCTTGCTCCAATACACTATTGCTACTTTGACCTGCACTTAAAGCATTTGAGCTTTTATTTTCTTCAGAATCTTGTTTTCTAGGTTGGCTTATGGACTTCAAATGCTCAGCTGGATTGACTTTACAGTAGTAGTTTTGTTGCACTTTGCCCCCAACAGAATCTGCCTCCAACTTGTTGGATTTTGCATCTACCAGCTCATCTTCTTCATCACTACATAAGTCCACAATGTCCATGCAGCTCATCTCAAGTACTACAAAAGAAATATATTAATGACAATCAGTAAACATGTGAAAAGGAGTTATACAGTCAATAAAATACACAAGGAATCAACAGGCAAGAGAAATAAAAATACGTATTCAGCTTCAACCCTTCGTACTTTCTAATAGATAATTTAAGTTCCTTCGAAATTGTTTTACCTTCCATCCTTTAACTAATCTAAATGGTTATCAAAACCCAGCCCAAGATATTATGCTGTGATCATTTCTCATTTTCTTCTTGCTTTATCCCTTTCCTTCCATAGTGACCAAAACAAATCCAAGAACATTTGAGACTTTCTAAATTCTGTTAGTCATACTCACAATATGTAAGGTTATTGTCTATGCACGAGAATTCCTATTAAAAATCAAGTTACTTGATATTTATACTCTTATACCGTTGCATTTCCTCTAACAATAGATTCTTGGGCAAATTCAGAGACCTCCTTAGTTAAAATATACTTATATAAACATATCTACATGATTATGAAATTCATCAAAACCTCCTTAGAATTTCTAGCCTCTGTTAGAAACCTCCGTTGAATTCTATATTGGCAAAAACCTCAGTGGAAATTTCAACTATTACTAGACATTCATATAGTATGCTTCAACTATATCCTGATAAGGGCTATCTTTGCATTTACATCAGCTCCCATAAATAGATACACAAATCTATCTCTAACTTTAGCTACAATTGAAAGTATCATCCAAAGAGTCTCTGTAATTCTCCGAAGAAAAAGTCTACTTGGTTAGATCACTTAAGAGAGGTCTAGGAATCGAAACCCCTTATATCTACCTTTGAAGAAATTATGTTTAATGGTTAGATCACTTCTAAGAGCTCTGATGATCGAACCCCTAGATCAAACCTCAAAAGAAATTACATTTGATTTGTGTTTGCAAATAAAAAAAGATGATTTCCACAAGGTATGTAGCAAGTACAAAGAGAGAGGGAGGTGTTTTAGTCCCTCAAGGAACAATGTCAAAGAAGTCAATAGTAAACAAGAGACTCCTCACTTATTAACGCAATGCAAAAGCGATACTAAATGTCATTCTAGTGTACATTTTTAATTCATAAACAAATAAGAGAAATTTGTAAAATTTACGAAAAAGATAAAGTTCCAAAGGCAATTAATTGTAAATATTATTGAATAAAAGGCTTAATAAACTAGTGAAGAACAAGCCTAATTTACAGTACGATTGATCTTAATCCTAAGCAAATAATTTCCCATGAACAAAGGAGTTAAACCTAAACTACAATTCCTGTAAGAAAATAACAAACTAAAATTCTAGTTAAACAAGAAAATTAAATTAGAAAATGAAATTAAGATCTAAACTAAGATTTCTTAATTTATTTGACCCATACATTCTGGCCCACATCACATATAATGTAAATATATTCACTCAATTAACAATTAAATTTTAAGCATCTTATGGAAAATTAAAACTCAAACACTACAATCAAACACAAAACTTGAAATGTTAAACAAAAATAATTGAAAAGTTAAACACAAAAGTTTCAGCACAAGTTGAATAGAAACTTTTCAAATATGTAACACAAAACTTGAAATATGAAATGCAAAACTTGAAATTTTAGATTTATGTAAAAAATTCAGTCTCCTAATCAAGGGGAATGCAACCACAAGGCACAGCCTAGACCAACATATGTACCAACAAAACAGAAATCGCTCGTCAGATCACGCATAACTGACATGCAATGATTGTTTACAAACTCCCAAGCCAAATTGAAATGAAAAATACAAAATGCAAGAGTACTGAGAGCTGAAATCCAAGAGAAAACTTGTTCAGAACTCAAAATAACAAAAACATGCAAAGAAAAAGAAAATGCAGGATCCTTACCTCCTCAAATTAGGGTTTTCAGAATATATTTTCTATGGCTGGTCAAATGATTCCAAGTACATCCAACTGCAACTAAAACACTGAAAACCTTGACACCAGGATCTCTTCTTCAAACATATCCTAAAACACCATTAAATTCTCAACAACCACCAACATAAAATCACAAGAGCCCGATAAATTTTTTCCTGATTTCTAAATGTGAGTTGTGTTTCTTCTTCTATATTGTTGGTGGGGGAGGAAAATTTCTTTTTTTATTTCAGTTTTTCTAGAAGCTTGAATACTTTTGCCCTCACCCTAACCTATAGCTGTCTGGGGCAAAAGAAGTAAATATTCCAACGTCAGAGTCCACGTAGAAGACCAATTGCCTTTTGTGAAATAGATGTGACAGCTGGACGGTAAATTAACTGCTATCATATCCATTTGTCACGTAAATCAGGCTCGGACAGTAAAATGTTGCTTCGGAGGCGTACGTGGCAATCCGTTGTGGTTCGATTCAATCCCATTATCCGACGAAAATACGTTAAATAATACTATAATGCAAGCCGCGTGAAAATGGTGTTTTATGTCAAGTGACTTCGAATATTAAATTTATTTATTTTAAAATTCTAATATCACTTCAAATAATTAATAGAGTGACCGTAGGCTAGTCTCTTCAATTTTTTTTTTAAAAAAATTATTTTCTTTATTTATAATTTTAAATTAAACATTATTTTGGGCATTTCTAATTTAGACATCAACTTATATATTTTTATTTTATATTAATAATCTTTATGCCTAATATACATATAATTTTATTAGTATTTTTACCACCTTTTAACATTTGTACCATAAAAATTAATGAAAAAAATATATGGAAGTCCTTAAAGTTTAATTTAATAGACATATAAGTTTTAATAATTTTAAAAATATTATGAAAATCCTAATTTATTTTAAAAAATAATTATACCTTTATTAGTAACAATTATTTAAGAAAAATTATTATTAAATTATTAAAATATGACAAAATATAATATAAATGTGTTAAAAAGATCTTATTAAAATAAATTATAATATTATTTTATAATATATTAATTATATAATACTTATTAACATATTATAAATTTATATATTTTATAAATACTATAAATAATATTTGCTAATATATTATAACTAAAACATAAATTTATTTATTTTATAATATATTAACAATTCAATATTAATTAACTATTGAAAAATAAATCATAAATATATATTACTATGAAAATAAAATATACTATAATACAATACTTATGATTATATTATATTTTTATATTTATATGTGATTAAAATATATAAAATATAATAAAAATAAAATTTGTTATTTATAAAATATATAAGTTTACAATATACTGATAAAATTTATATTATTAATGTACTATTTATTAATATATTTTTTATAAATATATTATATTTTCTTAAATTTTAAAAATTTAATAATAATGTTTGTAAATAACTGTTTTTAATAAGGTATAATTATCTTTTTAAGATAGATTGAGACTTTTATGGGTAGTTTTAAAATTATTAAGACTTATGTGTCTATTAAACCAAACTTTAAAGACTTTCATGTCCTTTTTTCAAAAATTAATTGAGTGTAATTTTTTTGTTCTTAACTTTAAAATAAATAAATAAGAGTTT
This sequence comes from Melia azedarach, assembly GCA_028052125.1. Taxonomy (NCBI): domain Eukaryota; kingdom Viridiplantae; phylum Streptophyta; class Magnoliopsida; order Sapindales; family Meliaceae; genus Melia; species Melia azedarach. Next base: position 3,042,082 of record CM051401.1, on the reverse strand, counting down.
ATTTGATATAATTTTTTAAATAAAATATTTTAAGTAGATCTTTTATTAATAAAATTTTTATAAGTAGAGTATTTACTAAAAATTTATTAATTATTTAATTATCATAAATATTTTTTTAAAAAAATAAATAATAATTATTTTAATAGACAAATTTTTAATATTTTATTTTAAAGAAATAATATAAAATTTTAAAATAAAAAAATTTATTTTAGACCATTCTAAAACTTTGAACTTATTTTTTAATTTTTCAAAAACTTTTATTTAATACCAAATAAATGACATTCAAAAATTTGAAAAAAAAATAATATTAAAAAAAACTTTTTGACTAATTAAAAATAAATCAAATCAAACGTACATTAAAATTACCTTTTAATAATTTGACTTTTAAAGTATAATTGGAATAAAGGGTAACCCAAACTACAAATTGTAGATATGAGACTTTTACTTTTACATTTAAAGTGTAGAAAAAATGTCAATACTTATGTTGTCTAAAAATATATATATTTTTGAAATATTTTTAACTAATTACTCTAAAATTATTTATATTTTATTGTGATATAATAATTATTTTGATGTTATATTATAATATAAAAAAATAAAAATATCTCATTGAATTATAAATTTTAACGTGGGTTCAACAAATGTGGAAGAACAATGACCAAAATGTCCCTTACATATATATTACCAAAGATAGAAAATAACATTTATAACCCTCGGACATGAAATTAACCGTATTGCTTTGTTTTCACACCAACCAACCCACCGTACCTTTGGCCTTCTCTCCAAATAGGCAAGTAAGGCAACCACAATGCTTTTTTCTTTTTTTCTTAAATTAATTTATTTTCATTTTCATTTGCACGTGACAAAGGAAACAAAATCATACTTACTTACCTTAACAAAACTTTCGCTTCTCCTCTTCCTCCCACTATCCCCTCCGCCGTACACAGGACGATGTTTCCCATCTATTGTTGCTTTGGCAATGTCGTCTTCTTTTTCTTCATTTCCTCTCCTCCTCTGATATTTCGCAGTGAAGGAATTTGCATGGGATGCTGATTTGGTGGTGTAGTGACGGAGCAGCAATAAGAAATTGACGATGAGCATGCATGGGCCCGGTGGCAAAGCTGATTTGGTGACGGAGGCCGCGTTCTCTAAATGAATGTTTTCTTTTTTTTTAATGCTTATTTATATTTTATTTTATTTGAATGTAAAGATGATTTTATCTTTAAATTTTTAAATTTTTTTGAACGCCTAAATATGCCTCGGATCCAAAAAGAGGGACAGTGACTCGCTTCTGATTCACAAAATAAGTAAAATAACGTTCAAAATAATGGTATTCCACTTTTTCTGTTTTCAACTCCCACTTATACTATATCTCTTAAGTTATGTTAAAAATTTTATAAATGAATGAAATATTTTTAATCTTATATTACAATGTAGCGCTAGAATAATTATTTGTATTATAATAAAATTTAGACAATTTTAAAGTAGTGAATTAAAAATAACTTTATATATATATACCAGTTTTATGATGTATTACAGTACAATTAGACATTTGCAAGGATAGGGCATTCCAAAAATTTATTCCACCTCTTTACCTACAACATAGAAATTATTTCTCACACCCTTGTGTGAGACTGGAACTCGGCTATCATATTCAGCGGATTACTTCTCACCCAAAGGTGCCTTGTGTGAGATTCGAACTCAGCTACAATGACTAGGAGCTGACTTCTCATACAAGAGTGTGGAATCACCATGGAATGCTACTCACCTCGTTCGTAGCTAGGTGATAACAGTCTCCAATTGTTTTAAAGAATTTTGTACATATTAAAAATTATGAAAGTAATTTTCAATTTATAATTTTATAATATAACTATTATTGTCGAGTAAAAGTATTGGTTTGTAGAATTAAATATGTTAGAATAATTACTTATTTGATTCATCAGGGTCAAAAATCAATGACAACTAATATTTAAAAATCCAACCAATTTCCGATTTTTTATTTGGGTTATGACTGTTATTAATCCGGTTCAGTCGTATTTTAAAATCAAAAACCAAACTATTCAATTTGAATTTTGGATTCAAAGTATATCCAATTTGCACAGAGTTTGCCCATCTCTATTCTTAGCTCGAGAATAATTTATGAAAAAAATATGTCTTTAAACAATAAGCACAAGATTTTTTAATCCCCTAGAGTGATTGCTACCATCCACTTTATCGCATTGATCGACGATCATCTATAAATTGGTTGACTTCTCTTCTCTTGAAAATGAATTGAATTGAAATTCAACATTGGTACGCCATAACTCAATCCAAATCCATATCATGGGTAAGACTGTTTAAAGCCTCCTCATTAACTGGCGACCCATATTCAGAGGAAGAGAGAGATGTCGAGTAATTTACCTTTCAAATTGTGTGATGTGATTCCTTACAAAATACATCCTGATTTCCGTATGCCCGTATAGTATGACTGTACAGGGAACTACGCATAATACAAGAACAAGCTATTTCCAGAAGCACAAGCAATCAAGTTTGTTGTTGGATGCCATGCTAAATGCAGCAGCTTGGAGTTCAAGTTACAGGAAAATTCATAATAATCCGAGCTCGAATCTTCACGTCCTGCTTAATAGAAAAGAAAGTAGTAAAAGACCTGCATCTTCGAGAGCATACCAGAGACATTCACAAAGCAAAAGCGATGGGAGGAAGATTATGTAATTGAAAACTCCAACCTTGCCTATAAAACCCACGTGCCAGGTTGCTTAAAGAAGACCTTCTAGCCCTTGGAGTAGCAGGGGCTTGAAGAATTGGCTTCCTATATTAATTTTAGAAAGGAAAAGTAACACTATTATCAGTTTTTGCCATCAACTAACGAGTTATTTTAAAAGAAATATTATTCTTAAAACCAGGTAAAAAGGAGATCTACTTTACTATGACGTGAAATAACAACAATATACCAAGATGTCATAAGTAAACAGCATAAATTGGGACACAGACAACCCATTTCTAGAGACAAGTGCTTTTCAGAAAACTGTCAAGCAGTGAAATCTCCTTGACACAGTCCTGACAAATACTGTAGAAAGGTGTTTTTTCCGGGATAATAAACAATCTTGCAATGAGGGGAAGGAATTAATACGAGAAAAGATAACAAACATCTTTCAGAAAGTGGGTGGCTCAATGAGTGCATAAATTTTTCAGGTACAGATAGCAGGGACAAAGAACAAATGCCAACCTGTTCTTATTTTTCCCAGCTTCAACTGTTATCCCTTCTGCACTTCTGGCGCCGAGGGAGAAGGTGCGTAAAAGATTACTAAGTCAAAATGACAGCAGATTGTGTGAATAGAATCGCAATATTTAGGTCATAGTAACATGATTAATGTGCAAGAACAATTTAAGTCAAAAGGGCAAACCTATAGGATCCAGTTGCAAAATGAAGTCCATCTCCACTGACACAGCACTCAAATTTATCAAATATAGAGTCATTATTATATAAATCACACAGCTGCACAACACCCATAAATTGTCAACAATAGGGTTTCATGGGCTTGATAATTACTTATTGAAACTTTAGGAAATGAGAACATGTAATAACTACTTAATGTAAACTTGCCAATATTTAACTTATTGAAAGTTTAGTGCAACTAATGGATACATAACTGACAGCTTAGTGAAAATTATCTGAATTTACAAAACCTTAATATATGTTCGTGCACAAGAATGTTTTATGCAGTATGGAATAGTACTCATCCCTTTTATTTATCTAAATTTTCATCATAAAAGAAGCACAAACATCTATTGATCTATAACTATAGTTAATACTCCTGTAACAAGCCCTTACTACCCCAGCATTTGGTAACTCATGACTCTACGAAGCCTACATTTATATCCAGCATTTAACCAGTCGACCTGCTGGAATCGAACCAACGATCTAGAGGATCAATCCTCTGCTCTTTCCACTGAGCTAAGGTCGAGTTTTAAATAAATCTCCTACCTTTATCAAGTCAAACAAGTGAATCAAAATATACCAATAAACAGAAAATAAAATAATGGTAGCCAAATCAGTACAATCCATAATCCAAAGAACCGAAACAGAAATTATTAGGACAAATGTAACACTGGATATTGTTTATAGATTAAAATATTCCCCAAAATAAAATCTAAAATATGCTATTACCTTGGGGCGCAGGTGCTCATGAATCTTAAAAGTTGCTACTGGTGTAGAATCCATATGCATATCCCACAGCTGAGAGAAAAATTAAAAGCAACATCAATAAGAGAAAGCATCAAGGGATTCATTTTCCATACCAACTAACTATTGAATACTGATGATGACCAAGCAACCATCATATGTGGTTGAGAGCTAAAATAAATACACATACACATAAATTTCTTCAGATCAGATAATGCAAACATATGTGATAGAAAAACGAACACTACAGACAGGAGGAACAAACATAGCCTTCTTCAGCAGGCAGAGAGAGCAAAGTCTTAGGACAAAGATAACCACATTATACCCGATACTCTTATCTTCCTAGCTGCCCAATCCCCACCTCATACAGAGATGGTGATGATGATAACAATAGTAAAAATGGTAATAAATAGAGTAAGATCATGCCATCATATACTCAGCTGTGACAAAGTTCTAGTTAACATCTCGCTAATTCAGAGGATCACCAGTGTACAGTAAAATAACTGGATAGATCACTTTTGAATTTAAAAGAGCTATGGCTGGCTCGTGTCTAAAGACCTTTAGATTCATATAATCACGACTTAAGAGATGCCGTCCGTCATTTGCAAACTTTATATCAGAAATGGATGTGATAAGCTCTGTAAAAAAGGATTTTGATCCATGGGATTCTGCATCTTGTAATCTGAGGGATGAAAATTTGAAATGACAATTATCAGAACATCTCCACGCAGCACTGAATGGTGAAAGAATTCGTACAAGCTAAACTAAATACCAAGTCATTATAACACATAGAACAGAGAATGAAACAGATGAATGAACTACAGCTCACATTCTTCCACCATGATCACATAATGCAGATTGCCGCATGTCAATCAATCGAATAAAACCTCTGGAGCTGCTGTATGCAAGCAGATTACAGTGAATTGGATGGAATTCAGCCGAAGTTATGACCTCTGCATGAAAATTTAAGAAATTAACAGAAGGTGAGAGAGGTTTCTTATTCTATAACTTAATATGTGCGATCCCTCCCTATGCTTAATAGGTTTTTAACTAAATCTTTCACAAACATAGACATCCTCCATTCTCAGCACCTCAACAAACATTACTATAAGATACAGAATAAAGAATCAAATAGAGGATATATGATGTAAATAATCACCAGTCAGATCATCCATGTTAGGTGGCTTCATGTCAACTATATTGAAAGATTGGTCACTGATCTCAAGGTTCCACAAGTTTATTCTGAGGTCATCCGCAGATATAAATGTCTCGCCATCACTGTACATGGCTTATGAAGCATATCATCATTAGAATGGCAGAATATCTGCACAACTTGATACTTACTGAATTGATGTTGCTATAGCATTTGGGAGATAAAGTAAGAAGAACTAAATCAAGGATTAAAAAAGGGGGTTTGCATAGTATAGGATTAAGAATTCAGTTTCTTCTATCATATCCTTTTTGCCTTTTTGTATTATTTCTCTTAACAGAAAAGTGATTTTTGAGCTAGAAAAGAAATAAAATAAAACAGAGGATACGAAACACAAACTTCACCTATTACTCGAGATTGAGTTGATATTGAAATTATGAGCATGAGCATACACCATTTGACATCTTGCATGAGCAGTATCTCCCAAATTACCGATCTAGCAGCATCACAAAGTAAAAATGATACTGTATAGTACACAAAATATAGGAAATACAGACAAAAGACTAATTAAAGAATTTAAAAACTTTTACCATAACTCACAAAAACCTACCTTGGTTTGTACAACTTGAGATGGTGATACGTTCTTAGCCGTGTTCTCTGTCCATTCCAGATGGTAGCCATTAGGAAAAGATGGTGTGTTGAACTCACTCAAGAAACTCTTTTCAGCTAAAAGAGTGTTTTCTGAAGACACATGTGGGATGGGGTCCATTTCTTTAATTTTCTTAGATTTTCGATCCTTAACCTGGCCTCAGGACCACAAAATGGAATGTTAGTGAGATCCAATATAACTGGAAAATCCCTTAATTTTTCAGTTTCTACTTTAGCTAATAGCTACCCTCAATTCAACCTATGCTGCTCGTCCAATGCATTTACAGAAAACCTTTACTATTCAAATGCCTACCAAATAATCCACCAAACCTCATTTACACATAGAACCAATGGCATTGTGGCATTGACTTTGACATCTACATAACCAAAAGCCCAAACTTCATAACAAGTTTTAATGGTATCCCTAAAGTATTTATAATGACGTAAATGAAGTGCAAGTGACTAAAGGCGTTTGTCCTGAAGCCCATACCTTCCACAGTTTAACTGTCTTGTCATTCGTTGAAAGGATAAGCATTGATCCATTTGGTGCAGCACACCATCTTACTCTGTTGATCTTCTCTTCAATTTCGAAACTCTTCAAATAATCAAACTAACGAAAAGGAATACTATCAGGATCTTAACATGCATCCAAATGTTATTAAAAACAGAAAATATTTAAATAGACTGCCAGGGAAACTCTTAACTAAATCATTTTTAGTCTTAGGTTGAAAGATTTAAAAGCACTGGCCACTGGCATAATTAGTGGAGTATAAACTGATGACAAGGAAATATTAATCTAGAATATCATTGAGAATGGACACATAGCATTGTAATGTGCATATAAGTACATATATAGACACACCTCAGGCTCGTGACTCTGAAATTCGGTTTTATATCGATACTCAGGATGGCTTGTGGAGGTATAATCCATTTGCTCCAACTCATTTCTTGAAAAATGTTGGTTTTGTGTCTAAGAAGCAAATGTCACAACAACATTAGATGCCAAATAATCAAAAACATCTGCCAGCCTAAAACAAAGATAATACCCCAAATGAATTCAAACCTAAGACATAAAAAAGGGAGAAAAGAAGAAGAAGAAGAACTAGTAGTTCCTATCAGCTTGAGACATTCTTACACTTTTGCCTCCAACAGTTTCAAAAATAATGACACGGCCACCGCGATCTCCGACGGCGAGGTAACCCCCGGTCTTGTCGAATTCAATTGTTGATACAATATCAACTAAAACAAACGAAAAAACCAATTCAATACTTTTCTGTAGTAAATAGAACTAAAATAATAGCAATTTACAAAAAACAATAAAACAAAAACCCTAACCATCTTGAAGTTCTTCACTGGGACTTCTTTCACCGAAGACCTGAGAGAACTTCCACTCTAGCTGCGTGGAAGCCTCTTCTCTGCTCAAAATCATGAAAGTTCACTGGGAAAACGACGTCGTGTATTCGTTGAACTCACAAGCTCACCATATTCGCTTCAGTGGAATGGTAACTTCAGACGAAGACAAAGCTAACGGACGAGGGAAGAATACTGTTCCATACTTCCCTGACTTAGATTCTGATTCTCGTTTTCACGCCTCAAGCTTCTGTTCTGTTGCAGTACGTTATCCGCTCTGATTACGCGCACGCGCCAACACTCTTTTGCCCTTTTGGGCCCGTTTCAATATAATGGGCTTTAAGCTCAAATACTGAGTCTATTTACGATTATCGGTACATCAATAATAAAATAAGATATTATCACATACCTCCCCCAAGGTTTTTATTAGTATCACTTTGTAAGAAAGTATTTTTGATGTATCTCTTATTACCCTTTCCTGTTAATTGACTAACCCCTAAATTATTTAAATACCCATCCACTTCAAAACCCACGAATTTCCCCCATAACTACATACTTTCTGTCAAATCTCCACAAGTTAAAATGTCTTTAAAACTTTTCATAAACCAAATATGGTCAACTAAAACTAAATAATTTTCATGCGAATTAAATAATATTAACATCTAATATCTTTATATTTTTATATAATTGGATAAATTATAGTAATAATACATAAAAATCACAATTCAAATAAAATTATAATTCAGCAAAAATAATTTCGCATGACTCAAACTTGTATAGTTAAAAACCAAAAATTTCACCAATTATAACTATAATACTTTACGTTGGAGAAAAATGTTTTAAAACTATTATTTAATTTTATAAGTTATATTTTATAAATTGTTATTATTGTATGGTGGTTATAATATTAAATTTACACAATTAATCCTAGTAATTATTTAGATTTAATATGAGTTAAAAATGATATTAATGTGTTTTAAGATTTAATCTTTAAATCTTAAAATATTTTATTAGTATACAAAGAGTATTTTGTATGCATTTTGATGTACTAAACAAAAAGAAAAAAGAGAAGAGAAACTATATGTCTATATGTTTTAACAAAAGTTATATAAGTAATTATAACACCGAAAACTTGACGTTTATCTTCTAATGGTCATGTTCATCGAGGAGATTGACTATAAGTATTGGGTTGAATATTAGAATCATAGAGAACCGTTACTACCCACACGAGAGAATGACTCTTTGGTTTCTTTGGTTTTTGGATAACACTTTTTAGCATGTCTCACTATGCTTAGGCCAGAATTTCTTTACTCTTTTTATTTTAATTTATTATTTGTTTATTTTAATATTTTTGTTATGATTTATATTTACAATTGAGATTGTGATATTTATATGTTTAATAGAATATTAACTAATATACTCAACAGTCTAAAACCAAAGACTCTTGAATAGCTTATTAGTAAATTATGTTTGTGATTTAAAACTAATGTTTTGTATTGTTTGCATATACGTTTGTTGTAAATTTTGTGTTTAACATAAATTATATTTTAATTGGATATATATATAAATTATTTGATATGTGTTACTTGAATTTATAGAATTTTATTATTATAATTTTGTTATACTTGGAACCATCCTGGGCCTTTTACAGATCAACCAATGTGTGTTGTAAAATTATGTTGAAATTCTATGTGACTAATAAAGTTTTATTTATCCTAAGTCAACATTTGTTGTTTTCATTTATACTAAGGAAGTAATTGTTTGAAATTTCTTTGTTTTGATTGTCATAATGCAATAGTCATCTTTATATGAAGATGGTGAAATCATATATACTGCATGCTTAGGGTTCAGATCTCATAAATAGTCATATATATATATATATATATATATATATAATTGTTCTGAACTATGGTTACGTTCATATTATATTAACTTTTTAGTTTTGCAAGTTTTGTAAATATATTATTATTATTATTTGTGAAAATTATTTATAACTTGTGCCTCTATCATTCGTTGGAAGATATGGAATTTGCTTTTATGCTATATTTACAAACTAGTGATTATTGTTTTTGTCAAAATTTTCATGTGGGACATATCCAAATGAGTCATGTGAATAATTTATTTTCTTTGCCAAATATGTTATAATTAATCTTTTGTTATAATAATATTTTTAGGGTAATATTTACATGTTAATTCACTTTATCCCATTTTTAATATTTAGTGTGAGTGATATTATATACATCTTCAATTTACTTTAAGAATCCTGAATTTTTATTATAATACTTATCTTGGAGCAAATTATTTATGAATGTGATTTGTTTTCACGAACATTATTATATGCGATTTATTATTGCTTTTGCAATTCAAAAGTTTTGACATGCTGTATTTTTGTTATATGAATAATTGAATGATATATTAATTTATATCATTTTTATGATGTTTTGGATTATGGTTATACTACTGTTATGTTATCTTTGTGCATAACTATATTTAATTATTATGAACGCATTAAAGAATGATAGCAATATTGTGTCACAACAAATACATATTATAATATGTATATGTAATGGTAGACTATTAAATATGTTATGATAGTATTGAGAAATTTATTCAATTACTAAGTTGTGTTAAAACATATTTTAGTTTTGAATATTTCATTTTTTTTAGAAAAATTTATATGTTATTTAACCAATGATTTTTTGTTAAAATTTTCATTAAAAATTGCATGGTATTCATAATATTCCATTGAGTGGTTTAAGCATACTTTTGTCATAGAAATTTCATAAATATTTTATGCATAGGTAAATAGCATATTAAGAATTGTCATTATTAATTGACAAATAATTACTATTAAAGAGTTGGTTAATTCATAACATTTGTATAAAGGAGATTTATTATGTTATTAATGAGAATATTCAATTGCTTTAATAATTAAATATATTAATAATAGTATAATTTACAAGAAAAATTCAATTTGCAAAATATATTGTGCATATTTAGAACTTTTATAATTAATTATGACAATATTTTTTCTTTTAATTTTTCCTTTCTTTTTTAATAAAGATGGTGGTGAATATTAATATAAAGTATGTCTATTTATTTATTTTTCACTTTATTCACTATAGTTAAAAATTATAGTGTTTTGTGCTTAAAGTTATAAAGTATGAAGTGTTATACATTACTTTATGAGGTTATATATTTTTTGTAGAGTATTAACTACATAGATATTATACATGCGAGTTATATATATATATATATATTAAAAAAGGATGAGATATTAATAGAAAAATTTATATTTCTCATTCATAATATTTAAAAACATTTAAGACATTTGAGAAATTGAAATCTTAAAGTATTTCTCAAATGTGAGAGTTTCCCATAATATTTTTTTGAAAATTATTATTCTATGAATAATAATAATTTAGTAAAAAAATACATATGAGAAATAGTAGTCTCAAAATATTTCTCAATTGTGAGGGTTTGTCATAATATTTTCTTTGGATAATAATAATTAAGTAATAAAAATACATACATACATACATACATATATATATATATATATATTTATACTCTAACAATTGTTATTTGATAAATTCAACTATGTTAGGCATGAGAAGCTGATGAATAAAGTATTAAAGATCAGTGCAAGTTACAAATTGAAATTAGTAAAGAGCTCTGTCAACATACAACTTATAAACAAAAAACTGATCAATTTTATAAAAGATTTTTGCGAAAAGTCATATATAAATGTCGAGGGGAATAAGCTTAAACCTATAAGGAAGTCACCTAGGAAAGTAATCCAACCTTTGTGATTGAAGACCCTATGAAGGAGATTCAATGGGTAGAAATAATTCATACTACGTGACTTGTCTAGCATTATAATTTTATGGACATATCCTAGATGAGGTATGTTTCCGCTCATCCCTATGGCATAGTGCTACAATATGTGATGTTAGGAAGGGTCTTTACTCTGAATGAGTTCAAAATAAGTAAATTCTTGTGAGGTATAGGTCACATATACTTTTGGAGAACTCACTTAAGTGAGAGTCGTCGTAGGGCCGCGACCATAAGAATTGGTTTATTCTTTAAAAGCTCTCACCAAAATCAAGATAAAGCGCGTGGCCTTTAATAACGCTAACCCGTATATCTAAGTCTTTGTCACTATTATGTATGTTATGGTTGAAGTTTAATCAAAGGATTCGAATTCAAGACTTAGTTCACTTAGGTTCCTCAAATGAATACTTTAACACTAAGTGCAAATTCAAGTCCGAAAGACATCTATACCTATTGCATAATAAAAAATTGCTAATATATATTTTATTATCATTTTTTTTTCTTCTTAATATATAACTAAATTTTCATATTTCATTTCCAAAGGTTATAAAACATTTTGTGGGGGATTGTTGAAGAAAAATATTTTAAAACTATTATTTAATTTTATAAGTTATATTTTATAAATTGTTATTATTGTATAGTGGTTACAATATTTAATTTATACCATTAATTCTATCAATTATTTAGATTTAATATATGAGTTACAAAAAGATATTAATGTGTTTTAATATTTTTTTTAAATTTTAAAATATTTTATTAGTATATAAAAAGTATTTTGTATGCATTTTGATGTACTAAACAAAAAAAGAAGAGAAGAGAAAACTATATGTTTATATGTTTTAACAAAGTTATATTAGCAATTATAACACAAAAGACTTAATGTTTATCTTCCAATGGTTGTGTTCATCGAACAGATTGGCTGCAAGCATTAGGTTAAATCTTAGAACCATAGAGAACCGTTACTACCCACATGAGGAAATAACTTTTTGATACTTTTTAGCGTGCTTTACTATGCTCATATCATAATTTTTTTACTTTTTTTATTTTAATTTATTATTTATTTATTTTAATGCTTTTGTTATGATTTATATTTATAATTAAGATTGTGATATTTATATATTTAATAAAATATTAACTTATATATCCAATATTTCAGACCCCTTCTAAAGAAGAAGAAATTTTTTTTCACTTTTGAAGTTTCTTCTGAAAGCTTTTGAGGTTTAAACTGATGGTAGGAGTAGACAAAAAAATTGGTTCAAACCGAACCAAATCAGAATTGGAATCAAACCCATAGAATTTTGCATATCATTTGATTGCAAAACTAAAATCCCAAACCTAACTAAAATAATGAACAATGACTATTTTTAAAGTAAAAAATACTTAAAATTTAAAATAAAAAAATAAAAAGACATTTTAGTTATTAGTAAATAAATAGTACCGAACTTATTTAGATTAGTTCGGGCCTATATTTACATTCTGTTTGGTCTAGAAATTAAAAATCCTAAAAAATTTCGATTCAATCCAAGTTGGACAAAATCTTAACCAAATTGATTCATGCCCACCACTAACCGATGGGACTAGATTTTGATTGCTTCAACAAGATGAATTTTTTTTTCAAGTCTCCAAATAGAAACTTGTAAGAATATTTCGAGAAAGTTTATTTTTGCCTCAGCTATACCCAATTGAATACGAGATCTCCATGCTAATATTATCGCTGTCACAAAAACAATGGTGATTACTATGAATTTTACAAACAAGTTCATTAATTTCACACAGAATATAAGAATTATAAATAGAAATTTAGGCTTTTGAATGTGAATGAAGACAAATTAACCAAATAAGTTAAATTTAGCTTAAATAAACCTTACAAATTAAAACCACTTACATAATTTCTCAAATCTTCCCGTATAAACACTAACCCATTTCTTACAATTCTAAAATTTTCTTCAAAACTAGTCTTCCATCCTCAAATATTCCTTTATATCAGCCTAGTGCAGAATAGCCTTGTAGCACTACAATTTTATTGGGATTGAGCTTGTGAAAATTTAGCATGTTTTTCATTGTTATCTGTTTATAAATCTAAACTCTCTTGCTTAAGATCAAGAGAGTACAATTCGTTTCTGCCGGCGAAAAGGTAAATTTAACCGTTGTTTGTTATATGGAACAAAATATTTAAGGGTGGATTTTATCTAATTGTTCATCTGTGCAACCAGAGATTTTGAAGGAAAGAGAAGGCATTTGGTAAAGTAGCTCTAGTTTCTTCAGAGAATAAAATAAAAATTTAATCAAATTGCTTTTATGTTTTTGTTCTCATAACTAATAGTCAATTACCAGTTAAAAATAATAATAATAGAGGATGTAAGTGATACATTAATGATTACTTTCTACAAAAATGATACTAATGAAAACCTCAGGGAAGTATTTGATAATACCCCATAATAGAATTGAGAGAATGTCTTCGTATTATCTACCGGCAGATTTGCGCGCATCTGTTTCGCGTAACCGACGCGTTATATTCGTTATCAGCGTTCAAACGACAAGTCATTTTATCTTCATATTGTTAACAATGTTTACTATATACATGATCATTTACCCATTCTGTTATTTGTATTAGATCACTATCAAACATCCTAATATTTATAGGTATTCTTAATTTAGTCCCCAACAAACTCCAACTCTGAAAGGCAGTTTTATGACAACATGAAAAATTATATGCGGAAGGAAATTAAGAGTAAAAAATTATATACAATCTGTTCGTTTATTTAATTTGTCCATTTTGGGCACTTAAGGATTCCTTTAAGATTGTTTTTAATATCGTTAATAATGCGTAATGAGTGAAAATGTTCTTAATTTTTCCATCTATTTTAGAGGATAAAATGGCTAGACTTTAATGCAGTCTCAATAAAGCTGAAAATTTTCTGGAAAAGAAGAACTGAATATGAACATGTGTGAATATCAACCTATATCTCAATAATGGGAAATTAATCTACAAAAGCCAAAAAAGTTTAAGAATTTTTTTTTTGGAAAAAAAAAAGTATGATTCCCCTTCTACGTCGTAATGGAAAAATCGTATATACATAAGCCCCTAGATCAGCACTGTTTTTTTTTTCTTTTTCTGAAATTCATTTTTGGGCAACAAAACTTGCTCAATTACATGGCTCCTACCTCATCGTAATTTACAGTCTTCAAAAAGATCCACATAAAATGCAGCTGTGGGGTATTTTTGAACTCATTTGCCCCCCAGACAGATCTCTTGACCCCTGCATTTTCTGATCTAAAACAAACACTTTCTCCAAATCAAATGCTTGGAGAATATGAGTTGAGACTAGCTTGGTTTAAATGCCTGAAGTAATAAAGAATGATTTTTGTCTTGAGTAGCTGAAACAAAGGATTTGAAGGAGCTCATACTAGAACCTTTGCTGTTGTCAGCTGGACCTATCGCACTAGAATTCAAAAATGGAGGTTGCTTCGGCGAGGGAATTACACAGTATGAATTGTTTAGCATATGTACTACTTCTGACATGGATGGTCTTAGTGCAACATGAGCTTGTGTGCATAGAAGTCCAATCTGGAGCACTTTGGATGCCTCATTTTCAGGAAATCTACTTTTTAAACCTGGGTCAATGGATTGAGTTATTCTATTCGTCTTGTAATGCCTCCAAACCTGATATCAGTACAAAGTAATTAAACCAAGTTTCATCTATATATCATAGTTATAAGAAACTTGTGATTGTCTAAAACTTGATACTTTAACATGAAAAAGGAAAATGAAACCTACAGTATGCAATACTGAAGTTGAGCTCTCCGAGAAAACGTTATTCTTCCTGCCACTTGCAATCTCTATAACTAGCACCCCAAAAGCATAAACATCTGTCATTTCAGTCAGTTGTCCGCGAACAAGATATTCAGGAGCCATGTATCCCCTGCAACACAGCCATTGTGTAGATTTATCTTAAGAAAGTGAGGAAAGAATGAAATAAGCCAACGCCAAAACTAAGCTTAGAACTAACAGGAAGTTAAATTGCTTACAGTGTTCCTGCAATTCCAGTACTAACATGGGATTTATCGGAAGCAATACATCGAGCAAGTCCAAAATCAGCAATCTTCGGAGTAAGCTTCTCATCAAGGAGAATATTGCTGGTTTTTATGTCTCTGTGGATAATCTTTGTACCTGAACCTCCATGAAGGTATGCAAGTCCCTCAGCCGTTCCACAGATGATATTAAATCTTTGCTGCCAGCTCAGAATATGGATTGTGTTTTTAACTGCATGAACGCATAGGAGGAGCTGTTTTTATACATGATGCCTCAACTCTATCCGTGGTACTGATGACAATAATTATACAGAACATAGTGCTTACCAAAAAGAATTTGATCAAGACTCCTGTTAGGTACATATTCATAAACTAAAAGACTTTCAGGGCCTTCAATGCTGCAACCTAAAAGCCTCACAACATTCTTGTGCTGGATTCCACTTATCAAATTTACTTCATTAAAGAACTGATCCACCCATTGCCGCGTATTGAAGAACAATTTTTTAACTGCAACATCTCTTCCATCAGGGAGAGTCCCCCTGAATACAGAACCAGCTCCACCTTGGCCTAATTTCCTTGAGTTATCAAAAAAATCAGTTGCCCTTTCCAGCATTTCATACTTGAAGTTTAGACTAGAAATCCTTGAACCATCTCCAAGAGAAATCCTTCCTATAGAGAAGACAAGATAGTTGAAAACATTGAGCAAAGAAACTTAGAGGACATATTATTAGGACTATGTTTGTGGCTAGAATTGTACCTTTTTTCATCTTTGATAATCTCTTATATCCTATGAAAGCACCAACACAAGTAAACGCTGTAAATGCAGATACTCCTGCTATGATGACTATAGTAATCTTGCTGATGTCCCCTATACAAAGATGATAAAACCACTGGGTTATCAAACAACGTTTTCAACTATATGTAAAATTTAAAACCCTGCAAAAGGAAATAACGGGGAAAAAAAAAGGAAAAACTATTGCTACGGAGGAAAACATTTTCAACTGCAGTAAGCTACAATTACAGGATTGAACAAATCTAGAGAAACATTCAATAAATTGAACCAATTCATTCATACCATGATGATCTTTCGAATGATTGTCACTACTAAAGAATCTCTCGGTAGAATACCTCACAAAGCAACCAGCCAACATAGCTCTGCCTTCTGACCCATCTTTACATTGCTTTAATGCATCACTTGCCGTGTCCAAGCACTGGTTGCACCCTTGCTTACTCAACGTCTTCCAACACTGCGCCAATGCATACACCGTTGAAATTCCTCCTTTACCTTCTACGATAGCAAACCCTCCATTTTGCTTTGCCTGATTTGTCAGATCCATAACCACTTCAGCAAACTTAAGTTGAAACTGCTGACTTAACGACTCATCCCCTTCCAAAAATTGAGCCGTACAGTTCACTGCATCCGTTTTAGAATTAACGGATTCATTGAAAAAGTTATAGTTATCATAACGAAGAAAACATCCATCGAGGAAAATAAGAGCAGAGTCAGCAGGGAGGCAACTATGAGCCCTTTTTCTTGAGGCAGAGAAACAGACTTCGCAATCAGAAGAAGAAAGATCACGGTGACATTGCGCTAAGCCATAGACTAATGGAGGTGGATATGTAATATAGGCAGTGGCATAATGTTTTTCTTTGATTTCTCGGGCGAGACTTTCCATTACCTGAACAAAATTCGGGTAGAAGGAGCTGTTCTTTGTGCGCTGTCCGCAACGAAGGAGGCTTTCTTTGGAGCGAGTGCTTGTGAGGGTGGAGGAAACAAACATTGATAACGGAAGGAATATCAAAGTTACAGAGATGAGATATTTTGAAATCCCGATTGAGAATTGCATTGAATTCTAAACAGGACTGCTCTGTTTTTCTTTTTTTCTCTGTTTTCAATAAGTCCTGTTTCGGAATTGGAAGAAAACAGGACAAATTGATTTTCTTTTCATTCTATATCTTATCTTTTTCTTCTTCTTCTCCTCTCTCACACTCTCTCTTTGAATTGTAGAGGGGATTGGAGAGGAAGAGAAGAATCAACTCCTATGGAGGTATGCAGTGGTTCTTTGTAAATTGTTTTCTGTTTCTTGAACGCATAATGGAAAACACTTTTTGGTTAGATTTGGGTTTCCTGAGGATGGAAATGGAAACGGGGAGAACAAAACAAAAGGGATGGATGAACTGGATTTTGTTTCTGTTTTCTTAATTTAGGATACTGTTGTTACAATGAAGAGATTGGATATTATCATACATGTATGAGAGAGAAAAGGTGACCACACTATTACATTACAAATGTCTGCTTTGTGTTTGATCACAAATAACCCTCCAGCCTAGGATTTCGCTGACACATATATTAAACTTAATTTCTTTCCACACTCCATATGCATTTCATCTATAAAATATGGAATCCAACATTCAATATTGTGCATTATATAATGATTACTCATTGAAGTTTTTTTTTTAATACGTTTTGTATCCCAATTTTAAGTGTTTACAATTATAAATTCTTTTCGCTCTTTTTCAACTTTTTCCTTCAGAGAAATTCCGAAGCTTACTTGGGGAAGAAGATAGAACATTTGAAAGAATTGATCATCGTCGGAGGGTAATGGGTGATTACTGTCTAAGAGAAACTATTCTGTTTCCTTAAAGAATTAGACGGGTGTATCTTTATTATTCTAGAAAAATTAGGAGTTGTGTTCATTATGGTCTAAATTTAGCTATGGGAATGGGATTTCATTTCCGGTTGACAAAGGATATTATTGGCCTGTGACATTTCATGCCCACCAAGCTCAACAGTTTGTCATTCTGATAGACAGACCGCATCATTTTAAGCCATCACCAAAGACCATTTATGTAGTCTATTTACCTTTCATGCGATCAATTGAGTTAGTCAGATACCCTGTTTGAGTTTTGCACACATCTTTGACAAGACAGATTTTACAAATTATTCAAATATAATGTCCCAGTAGTCTTCAAATTCCAACACTAACATTACACAAATACATAAAAAGATTGAAGATAAACAATAATATGGCACATTTTATTCATTTATATGAATCAAATATATATATATATATAGTACAGAGCTATAGACGCGTAAACTAGAGTAGCAAAACTAACATAAAAAAAATTCAAATAAAATAAATTTCAACAATATCTATTAAATATGAAGGATAAAGAATTCTTCTATCAGTATATATGGAATAGATATTAGCGTTTGTTTTATTTATCTTTTTATTGGTTAAAAAAAATTCTTAATATTAAAAATACTTTTCAAATTCATTTATCTCGTCCAGTCGTTGTTGAAAAACTTTTGTAAACCCAAAATTTAAACTTTTTTTAATAGATTTTTTTAAATTTTTTTAAAATATAAAATTATCTAAAATACTTCTATTTTTTAAATAAAATTATAAAAATTTAATTCTTAAAGTATTACTTTTTTTTTAAAAAATATTTTTAATCATTAAATAACTAATAAATTTGTCTTAAAAAGTTTACTTATAAAATAATTACTTATTTATTTTAAAAAATTATTTGTGATAATAATAATTTAAAAAATCTCTTTTAAAAAATTTTATTTGAAAAGTTAAGCAAAATAAATCGTCAGCAGTTCTAACTTGAAAAGAGAACAGCAAGATGACCTCGAAAGTTACACCACTTCTACCAACACGGAACCAAAATGAAAAATGTTGCCTCCCTCTTATTAGCAAATTCTCAATCACCCCCTAATAGTTTTTTTAATACCTTATTATCGCTCTAAAATTTAAAATCTTATCTATTAAGTCTACTTGTTAACAAAAATGACAGAAAGATTACACTTTTATCATAATAATTCAGGTAACAAATTTATTTTTACTATTTTATTATATATTATTACTTTTAATTAATAATTAAATAATTTTAAAATTTTAATAATAAAATTTTTTATCACTATTCTGTTATGTTCGTCGCTGACAATCGTGACTGACTGACCATTAACAACGACGGGTATGATATATTTTTACAATGTTTTTTTAACACTTTTAAATGATTAATTAAAAATAATAAAAAAAATAAAAAATTATATAATTCATAGTACAATTTCATGCCAAATATAACTTTATATTATATTTTATTATTTTGTTAATTTTATAATTTATTTTTAATTTTATAATTTATTAATTTAATACTTTAAATAATTTTTTAACTGTATGATATAACATTTAATTATTCTTTTACTCTTAAAATCTAAAATTTACAATTATTTTAATTAAGAGATGGATTTAACGGATAAAGTTTTTAAAACTTTAGAAGAGTAATGAGATATTACCAAAAACCTTGGGGGTAGTCGGGAATTTGCTTACCAAAAGCCTTCTCTTTTAAGAAAAAATAATGACTTACAATGAAATAAAAACTAATAAGTAATAGCACTTGCCTTAAACATTCTCTTTTGCTGTAAAAGCTCTTTCTTCCCAATAACTGGCTCGTGATGGCAAAATTATAACCTTTCCAAATAAACTATCCTGCCAGCAACTCTTTCCTACATTTTCTTTATATATAATATGTATATAAACAAAAAGCCCAATGAGAAATAAATAATAATGGGTTTTTTAATTCAATAAGCTAGGCCTTCCCATGGCCTAAATTGCCATTGGCCCAGGATCAAACTATAGTTGCAGGAACGAGTTCCGAGACATAAAACCTATGTCAAGATCGTTAAAATATTCATTCAATTATATACAGGCTTTCTGAAACATACTGAAATGGTACGATTTCTGAAGGTAACTGAAACATAAGCATTGCATTTGCAACAGCACAAGTAGCATTTAAGAATATACAGAAGCGAGGCAAATCCAGCTGACCTCAGTCATTCATGAAAATAGGTCCATATAGATTGTCCATAAGGGTAAATTGCATGTTCTCTGAGGGTTTCCAGTGGCGTTTCCTTTGATTTATAAACCAATTGTTTATCTGCCTCTGGTCCAGTCCTGTTGATTCGGCCAGTGCAAGCTTGTCTGCCTCCTGCAACAGTCATAATAATTCACTACTCATTAACATATCGAACAATGGATTCAAAATTTATTCTTCAGAAACCCTGAAATTCCACGACAGATTATTACCGTGGGGTAGGGCCATTTGAAGTGAAGATTCCACCAGTCGAACAAGATTTGTCTTGCTTCTCTAGGCAGCTTTCCCTTTTTCTTCTTCTTAGAAAATTCATGCTTCAATGTGCTAATATAGCCACCATATTTACGCAACAGTTTGTCCTTAAGCTCACGCTCCACTGGAGGTGCCCGGAAACACTCCGGGGCTTCTGTCTCGCCCCCACTTAAATCTTCTTCAGATGATCCAACAGCTTCATCTGGTAGGATCAGATTGACATAAGTCAATTTAGAGGAAGCCAAATATATACCTTAACTAGGGTTCATGCGGAAACATATTGTCATCTTTCAAAACATGCAGGATATAACAATTATGCATGCAATAGATTAAAAGGTATTATCTATACGAACAGCTTCACGTATTATACCTGTTATAATAATTTTTCTTTTGTTGCCCATAAATATGAATATATCCAAAATGCTTATTAAGTCCACAGATTCATTGTCTGCACTATATACTTCTTTACTAACTTGAACTTTAATAACATCAGTGAATAGATACGTTGGAGATTAATAATCAATAAAATAACGCCTAACAAAAAATAAGGTTTTAACACTAGTACTAATAAAGATCATGCAAGAATGAATTAAAGAGGTCTTAAATTCAATTTCCACATTGGTAATCGAAACTTCTCAACAGAGCGTTGTCCCCGAGATCACCCCGAAGCAGCAAACACTAAAATGGGGACGAAAGTGAAAGGTAAGGGTGCATCAGACGAGTGGAAAAATGGGCCACAATACACAATAACAGAGGCATGGTTTCAAGCTATGTATCACGATGGATGTGATGTAACACGAGAACCAGACCCTACCAGCAACCACTTTGATATTCCATTCAAAACAAAGTGTGTGAGAGAGAGAGAGAGAGAGAGAGAGAGAGAGAGAGAGAGAGATTAAGGGAAGGGGAACAGAAGAGGAAAAAGAAAAAAGAAAAAAAATGCTGGGAGCTTGTAGCGTCGTATCAGAGTCAGTAACGAGTGTCAGAGTACGGCCGTCAAATTTCACAGCCTTTACTGTAAAGACTTTGACTTCACTGTTGATAGAAACAAAGAGGTAACCCGCAAGGCACGCACTCTTTTCCATCTCCCGAAGCTCTGCTACTCACACTGTTTTACACAGCCTGCATGTAACGTTGGAAATGACAAAAGGCAATTTCTGACCCTGACAAACGACACCGTCTCCACTTGATCACGACCATCCACCAATCGCCAAATAATTTTGAATGTTTAATTAATTTTTGTTAAAAGAAATTCACTGTGATATCACGTGTGAATCAGACTGCGCTAGTTCCGTCAGCACTATTCCGGGCACCAGGCATGGCTAGAAACCACTAGTGGGGAAATGAAACTCAAGTAAGACTGACTTTAAGACCGTATGAAGTGGCAAGGCAGGAACAAGCTGGACCACTGAACTGATATTTCAAATCAGTCGCAGATGGCAGCTGCAGCGGTGACAGCGGGAGTCAATGTAGTTTCAGGTTTATATTTAATTAATGATAGTTGCCCATAAAATGCATTTAATAAGCCCACATCATGTCTGTAATATGTGTGCGTGTACATAAATAAAAATCTCATCTGGGGTGGGGGCATGCATTATATATATATATATATATATATATAAGAGAGAGTGAATATATATATTCACTCTCTCTTTGGTTATAATAGGGAAGGGCAGCATGCAAAATGTTCACGGACGCTGTGGGAAATATACCACCAACTACAGCTAAAAATATTTCTACAATCAGCAAAGCGATTTCAGCCACGATCGATCCCTTGTACAGGCAGAAACAATTCTCAAATGCTTTTCTAGACTCTCCCCTATTAACCAAAACAAGACCAGAACAAGAAGAAAATTAAAAAACATCAGTCTGGGTGTCATGGGCAAAATTTAGCCGTGCTTTAACCTTTCCATAAGTATTTAATCCATGACTAGGGTTTTCCTGTTTTTAATCCAAGTCAAGAGATGTCAAAAACCATCTGTGCCTAGATGATTTTCACCTCCTGGTGGTTTCAGCATCGCAACCTGTATTCGACGTACAATTTCTCTCCTCTTATGAGAGTAGAAACCGGTTGATTTATGGGCAAGCTATAATAGTATTAATTTTTGAGCTATGCTATGATCATATGACTCCCAATAAATCTTTGAATTACAATGTCAGTAATAAAAAATAAAATAGAACCTAGAGAATATGTCTGCTTAGATAAAGGCTATATTGCATGATAAAGAAATTAACCAAAACCTAGCTACTCCATTTAACTTCTTACTTGACACAAAAGTCCAAGCCCACCCATAAACTAGAGCGAACTAATATAACTTTCCCTAACATGAAGCTTGAACTTTTTCTAGAGTGAGGATGCAAGATAAACACAAGAAACCTCCACACTTTCTGCACTCTTCACTAGAGAAATTTGTGTATCCGAAAATCAAGTGTCATTATAAAAATATAATTACCACATATTCTAAGAAAAGTGGAATGACAACAGAAAATGGGAACTAGAAAACATCAAATAAGAGAACCACCATGCGGTCAGTATTAGGAAAACCATGCAGGATTGTTATTTAATGCAAGTTGATGTAGGATATGAGAATCTTAACATATGATAAAAACAAGTACCTTAGAGCATGTGCAAAAAGACTGCCACATTTAATTTATATAGCACATATACAGAAAGAACAAGAGTATTAGTGTATTACCTTTGAAATAAATACATTACAGATTAATCTAATCATGATTTTCACATAGCACTACTTAGTCTAAAATCCTAGACTGCTCAAAACTGGATACTCAAAATTTTGCACAACACAAATCATAAAACGACCAAAAGCCCAGCAGTCACAATATAAAGTCATCAACTTCAGTCAACCATCTGTAATCTGTATGGGTATCGATTACTCACAACCCAGCAAGAGAACAGCGAGTAATAATTACATAAAGTCATGCCTCAAAAATCTACTGTCAGAGCAAAACACATTGCCAAATACTTTTTGAATCATTTCAAATTTTGGATAGTGCATGCACTTCATATTTTAGTGATGCAGACAAAAGATTAAAAATCTATTACAAAGTTTTGACAAAAGAAAGGCCGCATGTCACCAAACAAGTACTTACAAGAAACCAAAATCTCGAAACACTGGTTAAACAAAAGGTGAATGGGTTCTAATAGTCGAGCAAGATTGATTCACAGAAGCAGTTCTCCAACAAAGATATCCACATCTATGGACAATAAATTATTATCCAGCACGAGTAGAGATAAAAGAAATACCAATGAAAACAAGCCTACCCATTCAATGATGTTATGTCTCAAGGGATTAACATCCCCTTAATAAAATGTTGCACAAAATTTTTTTGATCTCAACCAATTGCAATATAAAATATATATATATATATTTAAAAAGGAACCTCGTAACCCTCCAAGGATCAGCAAAGGAGACAAGCATTAAGAACATCATGATTCACGAGTCCAGTAGAGGGTAATGATATTCTTTAATCTTATTGTTTCAACAAAAAACTCAATTCCTAAGTAACTAAAAGTTTATTACACCCTAAATAATTTATCATGAGACCTCATCTCACTTTAAAAATTTGTAAGATGTCTGACCATATTGAGAGAACAAAATTCAAAGAATCTGCTCCAGTATGCATGACTGAGAAAGAAATGAAGTTCACCAATAGAAAATCCGCAAGACAAACCTGCATATGCCTTCACGAGGATGATCTCTTTTTAAAACTCAAACTTTAGATGTCATGCATGACGGAAAGAAGCACAAAATTCACTGACCTTCCACACCCAAAGTTCATACTTCCAAACCACATCCACAATCTTGTAATCGTGCAACTATAAAGTAACAAACAGAAAAGCATCTTCCCCTTGAAGTGCTGCTAAAAATAGCCCAAGGCCATACTATATGTGTAACATTGTAGTCCTGACAGTACAAAAGTCTGATTAAAGTAACAATTTTGGCGACAAAGCCCATCTGTACTCAATACTCGAAGCTTATAAATCCGACTACTATTTTATTAATCACACGACCTCAAAGTTTTAAAAGTGATCAAGAAAACCAAAAGGAATAATCAAAAATTAAATCAATACCCTATAAGATAATCATATGTAATATTTTGGGAACCTCACTCATTGTACTTGCGTCTGACATGATATCTTGTATTAGTTGCAAGATTCTATCAGGTATCTATTTGTGGGGATGATGTGAATGATTGTGGAGAAATGGGATTTGATTTCAGTTCAGTTTATAATATAAATATAAACTGCCAGCGACTATTCTCTACGAGTTCCTTTTCATGTTAAAAAGGAACACTTCCCAGGCATCCAGTACTTAACTAGCAAAAAATATTCCAGTCCCAAGACCTTTCTTGATGAATTGTTTATAGTTCCATGGCACACATAGCAACTCATGGTCCACTGGAACCTTGGAACTCTAATTATAGAAACTATAAACAATCATAGAACACTAACATTGCAGATGAACATATATAAATAAACTATTACCACAGCAAGTTGTTGACGCACAAATGGACTACCCTAACGATCATGACTGTACTTTCCAAGAATATGTGACATATAAATTAACTAACTGGCATTCTCTCTACCATGCCACAGACCAAGTACAAGGAAGCTTATTCATTTGTTTCTATGGCGATTGAGATATTATCTTTGACATTATTTTTATGAGCAGGGAATGCCTAAACTAAATTGCTTATTTGGTTTCAGGATTTCTTTTATTTGTTTTCCAATCTGGAACAAGTAGACGAAAGGAAAATGCTCTAAAAGGAATTCCTTCCTAAAATATTTACATATTTTGCTTTTCTTCCCAAACTAATGGAAAATGCAATCAGAAAACCAAGCCTACTATAGCACATCGCTATTCTCCATGTCGAACACTATCAAGGAGATCAACATCCATGTTGTAGTTCATTTAAGATACGGTCACCACCACCATTAAACTCACAAATTTAAGCATATCCTATCAACATCATCAACACCCGTGTCAACAATGTTAAAACCCCAGAATCGGGGATGTTTCAAAGCCCTAGAGTGCAATATTTTCATGTTTTCTCAAAGCTTATAATGAGAAGTTTAAGCATTACTAATTAAAGGAAGAAAATGAAACAGAACTTTCAGATATGTTCTCTTATATCTGGAAGTTCCGTTCCATTTTCAGATATGTTCTCTTAGATCTTAAAAGTGAACATAAACATTCATTTCTCATAGAAGAAAAAAAAGTCATTGGGATTTTGTTGTGGGTCTGTATTATTCCATACTTGAAACCTTAATAGAGTAAATGGTCCAAAGGAAGCTTGCCCCATAAAAGCAATAAGTCAATCCTCTTGTGAGTTTGCCCTACTAAAGTGCGGTAGGTTTTCTGCTAACGTGCGCCTAGATTTTTCCCATATGAAATGGGGTTTCTATGATCGAGACCGTGTAGCTGTCTCGCACACATTAAAAAATAAGTAAAGAAGGAAAACACACGCAGGGAAAACAATATATCTATTGCACAAAAATCAACAAACTACATTAAATAATTGAAATCAGGACAGAGCATGCCATGTTAATATGAGATAGAGATAGACATAGACATAGAGACAGAAAGAGACCGGAACCATGGCTTCTGGAAATACCGTTGCAGAGATTGCTGAGCTGAGTCTCCATGTTGTTCAAAAACGACGATGCTTCATCGAAAGGCTTTGAGAGATCTGACTTGTATTTCGCCAATATATTGCAATAAGTTTGCTTCAAATAGAAAACAAATTAAACAAAAGTTAGTCAGGCGACAGTTTACAGTTCCTTTAGGAGATAAACTAGGTTTACTTAAAAAGAAGAAAACTTAAGAGTGTCCGAGAAAGGTTTGGGAAAGTTTCAACTAGGGTTTGGGTGTTTTGTAAGATTTTAGAGAGAGAAGCGTATGGGAAAGTTCTGTTAGGGTTCCGTTCTACTGAAGAGAAAACTGAGTTTGAGAGAAAGACCATGAACTCGTCGAGCTCGGGATCGGCACCCAAGCAGCCTGAAGCGCCGGTGTTTCTCATGTTAACATCACCTTCACGCCTGATTCCATCTAAAACATGAGCAATCTCCGGTGGCGCTCCCACCTAAAACAAAAAATATAACATAGCAAAACTTTTACTAAACACAATAGAAAAAACGTAGATTAGATATTATAACGAAGACTAAAAGGAAAAAAAAATTGGAACTTTTAGTATTAGTTCTAGTATTTGAATTAAAAGGGAAAGCGTAGAAAGTATTAGAGATCAATAGTAACCGCGGGAAATCCCTTGTTATTGGGAGCTCAAACAGGCTATGTACGCACTACAGTTACACTTCGAATTGAGAAATCATTCCATTTTTTAGCTTAGATGGATCCACATAATCAAACCTGATAAGATATGTTAGCAGTTGCATCTGTTATTATTAGGAATGGCTATAAATACGCAAATCTAAAGGACCTTTATCTATCAGCTAGCGCATGTACTCGATAGCTTTTACTTCTCTGAAAAGCACTTAACCAATAAGTACCCATGAGACAGAGAAATGAATTCGTTTTCTTTTTACACGCTGAAGGTAAGCTTTTGCATTTTATTAGAGTGGGTTACAGGTATAGTTTTCTCAGCAATCAAATAAAGGTTTTACAAACCCATTTAGCCAGGAAATTTTTTTGACGGGCCTGTAAATACCTTCTGGCAATCAATATAGGCTTCAAGGAGTTTAGGATAAAGAGGATGAGAAGCAATTTTAGCTCTAATTGCACTGGAAACTTCTTCCTCAGAACCAGTTTTTTGAATCTCAGGCACCATTGAAGCAGCATCTGATATCCCAGATGAACCAGAGCCCAGCTGCTCCGATCCATAAACAGGATTCTTATCACCAAAAGCCACAACCGGGGTCTGATAGTTAGGCCAGGACACCATATTCTCTGCCGCCTGCTGCATAGAGTAATCAACCGTCGAGTTGAGACCGTATAGTTCATCCATCATTATCTCCTATTAAAAAAATCAGATGTCGACAATTGTGTAGTTAAACAAACCTAAACAGAGAGAGATACACTGGTTAGAATATGCAAACTACAGGTAGTATGTTAAAATGTTATTATAATGCAAAATGGAGGTGAAGAAGAAAGTGATCAGACATGGAGAACTGTGTTGTGGTTGTTGTTGTGTAGCAGATAAGAAGAAGATTTTAAGTAAAATAAATGAACAGAGAGTAGAGTAGAGTGGGTATTAATAATAATTACAGTGAGGGTTTCGCAAAAATGGAGTGGCAGCAAGAGAGAGATGTTGGAAAGTGTGATATTTAGCGTACGAACAAGGAGAAGCTCAGAAGCACCTGGCCTGGCCCGCCCCTTACCCTGAAAGTTCTTTCTTTTCACTCTTTAAACAGCAGGTAGCACAGCCATAGCTATGGCTATTATCTTACACGATCTATATTTTATGTGCACCTTTTGGTGAAGCGCGTTGTAATCACTTTCCTGTTTAAATTAAAACTACGTTTCATATATACAGATATATACATTATGATGCATCATGTCAATGGACCATCCGTCATTTCATCGACCTCTCTCTGCCCCTTCAGAAATCAATTGAGAGCTGGCTCTTCAGTTTTTTTTTTCATTTCTATTCTTTTTAAAATTATTATTTGACATCATTTTTTCTATATATTATAATTCTTTCTTTTTTTGTCCATTTATTAGTAAGTTATAATCAATATACATGCTAGTCGAAGGAAAAGTCTTCCTTACTGTATTTTTGTATGGCTTCGTATTTCCTATTGCGGCCATTATTTTTAATTTTGATATTATTTAATGTGCTCGGACACAAGACTTTTAGATTGTATGCATATCCTTTAATATCTTATTAGATTATTTTTATATTCAAAAGTTTAAGTGGGATGGATTCGAATTCTTCGTTAATTTTAAAAAATATTTTCTATATTATAGCTGCAAAATTTATGTAAATTAGGTATAAATTTTCGCAAACAACACATGATCGTAAGTTTGGATAATTTTTTAATATTATATCAATATCTGTAATATAAAAAGGTAAATTTAAAATCACAATATCCTAATAACAAACATATTCTAATTTCGTATTAACTATGGAAAGAAAATGCTATAATTTGGCACTCAGGAACATGGGCATAAACACAATTGCTTTCTTCTTGACCACGATAATACGTTCGTGGATTCTGAATTAATGGCAAATAATAAAATCTAAAAATGTATGATGAATATTATATGTTATGCAGTGCAGTTATTCTCCCACCTCCACTTTAAATAATTAGAGCTTAGTCTAATCGAATTTGATCATCATTAGTTGCATAGTGGACTTCACTTTTGATTAAAACAGCATAAAGATATTATTTATCATCCACTCTTCGACGCTTAGCCTCATGACCGTTGAATAACCTTTCATTTCTCCTTTGAAAATCAAGAGTGTATCATGGGAATTTCTTTCTTTTCTATTACCCATTTTATTCTTTATTATTTTAAGGTTAATTAATGCTTCACTGTTTGCTTTAATCTTCGAATTTTAGGGATTTGTTTTGATATATTCTACGAATTTTAATGATTTTATAATTATATACGATGTTTGACAATTTAATGGATAACCATTTTTTAGAAGGGTATAAAGATTTTGAGATTTTAATTCCTCCACATTAAAATTTAGAAAAGAAAATTTAGTTAACATTACGAAATAAAAGATTAATATTATTTAAATAAATTAATTTAGTCAGTATTTTACAAATATATAAAAATCGAGTCAATCACTTTGATTCACTTCTTTCTACTCTAATTTTGATATTTTATTAAAAATATAACAAATTAAATTTTTGTTCACATTAAAAACATGCAAGCTTGTACTTTCAACAATTGATAATAACCTTTAAAAATGAAGAATAATATATGTATATATCCATTTAAATGAGGTTGTTGAAATTATTAAAAAAAATATAACGTGGCATTTTCTAAATGCATCTCAAATTTGAAAGAAAATTCTATCCAAAAGTTATAACTTACTTTAAATAAATAAATTACGTCAATAATCTAAAATATCATATGACATCTTAATTATAAAAAATAATATGATATTTATTGTAATTATTTAGATTATATATTTGTTATAAATTTTGAATGAAAATAAATTATTAATTGATAGATAAAACTCTTGTTAACGAGTGTTATTCTTCATTTTAATACCGACTTACTCGTATCTATTTATAAAATTTCAATTTTATATCATTAAGAACTTCTTTCTTAAATTTGGACAATAATTTTTTACTAAATTGCGTAATTTGCAAAGTCGTTATCACTGATTAGTTGCAACGTTTGACACTTGTTCATAAACAGAAACATAGTTTATTAGCTCAAGTAGACAAAAGTAATTTTAAGACATTGTTGAGTGCAACTATCATTGAAGTATATAAATATAAATGGGTGGTGGAGCTGCCTTTGAACTCGTAATCAGAGGTACATATATTCTTTATTATTAGAGAATAATAAAGCATGTGAATGCAGTCATTCTTCCAATTATCATAAATTAATTCACACTTACAAACAAACAAATATT
This sequence comes from Melia azedarach, assembly GCA_028052125.1. NCBI lineage: Eukaryota > Viridiplantae > Streptophyta > Magnoliopsida > Sapindales > Meliaceae > Melia > Melia azedarach. The sequence continues at coordinate 3,012,173 of CM051401.1, read as the reverse complement.
ATATAGTGATTTTTTTTTTTTGTGACTTTCATGATTTTGTTTGAAATTAAAGTTTATGTATATTATTTCTTAATAGTATTAAAAGTGAAAAATTTATGCCGATTTAGACGGTCCAATCGTTTGATAAACGTAACGTGTTTGAAATCAAATCTATCCCACGGACGAGAGAATAAAACAGTTTTTTTAACGTGGTATTCCCCAATTATTTTAAAATGAAAGTAAATATATTTTTTAATTAAAAATTCTTAATAACAAACAACGCTAAGAAATAACAAATCGCCGTGCAACCAAACACACCCCAGCATCTGTGCTTTTTTTCGTTGCGCATCTGGTTCACTTCAAAGTCTGAATCTTTCCTTCACAGACAGTTACGGTTAGCACTTTGCACCAGCCCTCAACTAACATAACGGTAAACCCTCTTTCTTCCTGTTTTTTTTTTCTCTTCTCTTTTATCAATACACTCACAAGCTGTTCGACAAAATGCCTAGGTTAATGTTACTTGAAAGTTTATTGATTTCGTTTGAACAATGATCTAGGTATGGACGTGGCACATTGCGAACTGGACGGTAATGCAGACGCTGTGGAGTTCTGTCCACATGACACATTCCATCATGTTCTTGCAGCTTCCACGTATACTTTGCAAGAAGGTGATAAGCCGAGTCGAAGCGGGAGCATTTCACTATTCAAGGTCAATGATGAAGAAAGCAATCTTGATTTGTTTTATAGATTGGATACAGCGGGAATTTTTGATATTAAATGGAACCCCGTTGGTGGTAATGTGGGTCCTTTTCTTGCTCAAGCTGATGCGGACGGTTACGTGAAGGTTTACAGCTTGGAGTGCTCTTTAGATGAAGCGGATGCTAGAGGTGTACACGTTAAATCTTTCATCTTCTTTTGTTTGTTTTTTTCTTTCTTTTTGGGTTTTATGAGTTGTTAATATGGCCTTAACTACCAAACATTGCAGTCCCTATTTGGACTTGTTACCAAGCGCTTGTTATGAGAATGTTTGGTAATAAGTAACTATTTAAAACAATCGTCGTTGCTTTTAATCTACAACATCAGCTTTGCCTTTTTGTTCCTTTTCTTATTTATAAATATTGCAGGGGGTTTTCTAAGGGAGATTAACGGTGAAAAAATCAGCTCCTCCATGTGTCTTTGTTTGGAGTGGAATCCATCATCCACATCTGTGACAGTGGGGCTTTCTGATGGGTCTGTTTCGATTGTTTCTCTTGTAGAGTCTCAAATTGAAATTATACAAGAATGGAAGGCACATGATTTTGAGCTTTGGGCTACTTCATTTGACATCCACCAACCACATTTGGTGTACACTGGCTCTGATGACTGTAAGTTCAGTTGTTGGGATATGCGAGATAGTCCGTCTAAGTTGGCATTCCAGAATTCAAAGATCCATAAGATGGGCGTTTGTTGTATCACAAAGAGCCCTAGTGACCCTAATACTTTACTTACTGGTAGCTATGATGAGTACCTAAGAGTATGGGATGTAAGGTCAATCTCAAAGCCGGTAAATGAAACTTCGGTGTGTTTAGAGGGAGGAGTTTGGAGAATCAAGCACCATCCTTTCATACCAGGTTTAGTGCTGGCAGCTTGTATGCACAATGGATTTGCTGTAGTCAAGGTTGGAGGGGAGAATGCGGAAGTGATTGAAACTTATACTAAGCATGGCTCTCTTGCTTATGGAGTAGATTGGCAGAAAGGAGCTGAGTCCCTACAAGGCAAAAGAAAGAATAGTTTGGTTGCTACTTGCTCATTTTATGACCGGCTTCTCCGGGTATGGATGCCAGAAAGTGATAGCTTTCCATGATTTGTTTCATTTAAGCACATATTTTGCGATAAGATTTGAAGGACCCAGTTGAGTTCATTTGGGAATATTTTAATGGTAATTAGTTTACTTATGTATTATTCATAGTATATGATATTTATGCTTTATGATCAATCATTAAAAGGAAAACTATGGCTCGGGTTATTTTAGACAATTATTTACAGTCTTTTGTCTAAAGTCGAGATCAGACAGCCACCCTTAAAACGGGGGGCCGCAGTATGCCACCATGTTTGTATTTAGTCAAAAGGGATCAAGTTGGGATGCTTATATATTTATAGGAAAGTGAAATGTTCTCCTCCGGAACTGTAAAATGTATACAGCTAGCTCCTCTATGCATGCTAGACAATGGCCGAACTTATTAAATAATTCATCGGAACCTTAACTAGTGGTTTTAGCTTGCTCTAGTAGTACTGCCAAGAAGTGATGTTCTCCATAATCTTTTCAACTGGGTCATTATGCTGATTCTATACAGGGAGTACATTAAATGTGTGATACCATCAATATTTTATGAGGTTATGCTAGTGACTGCTTTTTGCTCGTATGGTCAAAAAAGTGACATTGCTTAGATATTGCTTCTTCTTGCTTTCCTCAAGTAGCTTCAGGCGCTCCAGCAAGTCAGTTTAACCAGTATGTTAAACAATTTCTTCCTTCATAAGTAGTTGGTGTCTAGCACCCGACTGCATACATGCGTTATGCTCGCCTTAAAAACTTCAATTTTGTTCCTGGGTTGAGATAGTGGCAGTTGAAACTTGTAAAAGGTCATTCCTTTTGTGATTTCTTTATTTTGTTAATAGAGTTCTGCATTTTTCATTAACATGCAGTACAAAACTTATCTATGTTCTGCTTTGCATTATATTCATTGTTTTAACTTGCTGCCTACCTGTACGCACATGTTTTGTTTTGTTTAGGTAGGTGACCATTTGTGCAGTTTATCTACTGTGCTAGAAAATCTAGAATATATTAGAGGTACCACGTCAGTCATCCGAAATGATAACACAATTATCAAGAACATGCATGCTCCACCACCGAGCTAACAGCCTGTTATACGGGACTCATGCTGCTAGAATCATCGTCCCCATCTTTCTTGTTTTATGGTATTATGGCCTTTCCCTGACTAGGGATGGTAACAACTAACAAATATCGTTTTTACTGATATTGTTCGTATGATAATAAAATATAATATCCGTATAAAATATTAATGGAATATAAATATTTTACAAATATTTGTATAAAATATATGTTTTATCAATTTTTTAATTAAATTATTAAAATAAAAATTATAATATTAATAAAAAGAGGGAGAGAAATTATAATAATTAATATAAATCATCAATTTAATTAATTTATTATTATAGTGTTATGATACATGTAGTATGTTATATAATTAATAGTATATTATTATACCTTTTATAATATTAATATATATCTAATGTTCACAAAAATTCTGATTAATTTAATTAGTTTATTAATATATTTAATTAATTTATGATATACTATTTGCTTCTTTTTAGGATATATAATCATATGAGTATATATTACGATTTTTTCAATTTTCTCTAAACTTCTATTTAAGTATTATATATTAAATATTGATGATATGTTAATTGTGAAATAAGTTATTTGCATATTTTTTATTTAAAATAATTTGTAAAATTGTAATCTAATCCGATGAATATTTTTTGTGAAAATTTAAATTTAGGTGAAAAAATGAATGACTTAATACAAGTATTTGATCAATTAAATTGTGATATGTAGGTGAAAAATAGAAATATTTTAATTGTGTCACATCATTTATATTTAATTTAAATCTCCAATTTTTGCTTCAATTTTTTTTATTCTTCAGTTATAAATTAGAGTTATGTAGAACTTACAAATAATACATGGATAAATTTGTTCTCAGTTTCTTGTTCTTCGAGTAGTTGAAGAGAAAAAAAAAGATATTTTTGTTGTTCTCCGATATTGTTGTCTTATTGTAATTTTATGAAGAAAAAAAAAATATACACTCAAAACAAAATTAATACGCTGTTTGAAGTCATCAGTGAGTTGTTACTCTTAAATAAGTTATCTTAACATATTTGTTGTTATTTCAATTAATTTAATCATAATTAGAGGGATGGTAACTATTGTTATCACATTTTTATTGTAAAATAATAATAAAATAATTGTAAATATAGACTAGATAATAAAATTATTTTTATTTATTAATATGATATATTAATTTATAATATAATTATCAATTTATTTTTTTAAAAAAATTATTATTTTTTATTATGGAATGTATATATTTTGTGAATATTTAAAAAATTATTATTTTTTGTTAAGGTATGCATATATTTTGTGAATATTTTATTAGAATATGGATATTGATAAATATTAATTTTAGGAGAATATGAATATTATATAAAATATTTATAAAATATATGAATATAAATTTTTTTATAAGATGTGAATATAAATATTAAGCTGTCCTTCCGTATGCCAAAGACTAAAATTCAACGTTCCTATTACTGCGAACACTTTGAACAGTCAAATTCCATTACAGATTAAGAAAAGAATTATACAGCTCTAATTCCTTAAATAAGCCAAACATATTTTTTAGACCAGCATCCATTTCTCCGATGGCCGAATTTATTTCTCGAGTGGGCCGCTAATGGACCAAAGAATCTGACTTTGACCTGGACTTTTACTTTGCACCCAGGCTGCCAGCCACGAAACTCGTCTTAAACATAGAAGATATGTCGTCTGCATGTTTTGTACAGAGACGGTACGTCATCTACGTTTTAATTATTGGGTGACATGTCGTCTATCGATCGGTTGAATCCAGCTTGCTTGCGATTATTATTATTCTTTTGTCCTTGTCTACTTTCTTATTCTTCATTTTTATTTATTTATTTTCCTCCAATTTCCAAAATACTGACACTAAAAGACGTGAGAGATAGAGAGTGGGAAGAAGACAGGGCTACCATGCTGCAGAAGAGAAGAAAGAGATAATGTTCATGAGGTCGAGGTTTAAAGACGGTTCTCTCTAATTCTCTCAGCAATCGCCACTACTGCAATTGTAAGCAGACAGAGATGACAGAGATTTTTCAATCACCAGTTTGTCCTTGCTAATTATTTTCTTCCTCCGAAGTGGGACCTTAACCACCAGAAGACAACTAGATTTCTTCGTTCATTGAATTCCTTTCTGCCTTCACATTCACCACTGAAAGTGACGACCTCCTGCAACACGTGTGTCATGCTTGAAATTGTTGAATAAGCTTTCCTCTAAGAGAAATTAGATATAGGCATTAATAATCTATTGGCCAGCCAGATAATCACACACACAGTTAATAATGTCCATTTTATTGGCTGCATAAAAAAATGGGGTCGTTAAATCGAATCTGCCTGTTTCTGTACACTACACAATTTTAATAATATTTGTGAGTAAATTAACAGCTCTGAATGAATAACATGGTATCCTGTCCTTGGAAGCAGCAGCTAGCCCATGCACGTGGAACTTGTACAAATTGCATTTCCTTTTCTGTTTCATTTTTCTATTAAAAAAATGAAAAAATGTGAACGGAAAAGAATTAATTCATGCCATCTAATTCCTCTGCTGCTCATGAAATAATAAACTTTGTAGTGAAAGACAAAGGCAAGAGTTAGTAGCACTCTTATTCGAAAAAATCAAGAGCTTTTCATTACAGTGATTGATCAGATGTGTCCAAAAAATTTCCCAATGTTGGCAAAAGAATTTGGAGACAAAGCTTGCAAGTTCAAATCTTTACATGTTATAGAAAAAGGAAATTGCAATTTACAGATAGGGAATTTGATTAAACAAACTCTGTTGTCAACTGTTTTTTAGCCCAAACTTTTCTACTGAGATTCATTTCCATTGTCTTTGAGCTGCTCTTCACTTAATCAATATCCAATAAGTTATAAAACTTCTTTGTCTCTACTTTAATTTACAATTCTTCTACTCGGAATCTGTCTCTCTCTCTCTCTCTTATCTTCAGGAAACACACTTGTCCTGAACTGTCAGTCTCATGTGCACTATCTTATACAGTAACCTCATCAGCCACGAAACTCCTTACCCATCTTCTATACTACTTTCTGTCTTTTGATATTTCTTCTAATCTCTTTCTCGCTCTTTACTTTCTTCACTTCATTCTCCACAAATATTTCCATGCATTGCAATGCTCCCTTAGTCAAACACTTTCTGCACAAACCCCAGTAATGTTTCTTTTGTACTCAGTGATTTTGACCTCTGCATAATTGAGACTTCATTTTGGGCCTTACTCGGAAATGATTTTGAAGAAGTTTTCTTGTGTGGTTTTCCATTATTGGGTTCTGTCACTTTTGTTCTTCATAGTACACGGTGATGGCTCAGAGGTCTCTGTGAAGTTCTTGAAGACTCCTAACCTCTTTTCATGTCTGAAGTCGGCCACATTTTTGTTTGAAGTTTTGGCCGGTGAAAATGTCACTTGCACTGACTGTAGCATCAGCTGCAAGGTTTGTAAAATACTTCACATTTGTAATTTCTTTTTTGGGCTACTTCACAATGTGAAGCTTAGGGTGCTTGCTCTTTCTCTGTTTCTCTTTAAAAGCATTTATTTCATGTTCTATTTCTACGAGTTGAAGTGAGTTGGCGGTTGCTTAGGTGAGGTTTTTCCATTATCGCCATCGACTTTGTTCGGGATTTGTGCAGTTGTTTTCAATGCAATATGAGAGTAAAGATTTTCTTATTACACGCCCAAGAAAAATTTATACATTATATCTTCTAGATTTCCTGATTCTGATGAATTTGATGTTAAATTAGAACGTTGGAAGTTTTTTTTTCTAAGAGAAAGGAAATAAGAAGATACGAATGGTTACTCATTCTAGGTAATTGCTACCAGAAGCATGATATTTCTCAGTACTTGCTACCAACTTGCACCCTAATAAAAGCCCTCTCTTCTGTTAAGTTCTCTGCACGGTTGTAATTTTGACTCATTTTATTGAATGTTGATTTTTCTTATCACAGTTGCATTATATTTTTTTTATTTTGAAACTTTCTGGTTACCAAATTGGTGTCTTCTTCTTTCTAATTTATTTTATTTTTTTCTTAAATATAACGCATGCAGCTGGATGATGGCATTGCTTCAGATTGTGGAGCTTGGGAGGTTTCATACACACACTTGCAGGACGGAAATCATACATTTAAGGTGTGCGGCAATAGATCTCAGGGAGTTGGCTGTTCTAGCTACAACTGGATTGTTGGTAAGAAATCTCCCTTTCTCTTTGCTGAGTTCTTGTTATTGTTTCTACAGTTTAGAAGTTAAAAGTATTACACACAGACTTGTTGCTATAAGTCCTTCAACATCTGTTGGAATAATATAACTGCGATAAGTTATAATGTTGGTGTCTTGGATGTTGTCTGATTGAAGGTAAGAAAGTTGGAGACTGGATTTTGGGCTTTATCAAAACTTGATGTAAGGTTTAACAGCTCAAGAAGTGGCATTCACAAATTTACTCTGTTCTAGATCCAATTATGCTCCATGCCATGTTGAATGCAGTAATTGCACTTTATTGCGGCATTAAATACTAAAATCTGGTTTCAATCATTCTACTTCTTGCTTAAATAGAATGGTTGAGACTAAAATTTACAAAGCCTACAGAAACAGACCCTGTTATCAGGTTTGGATGCGTTGGCAGTCATACTGACTTTCATTTGTTGTCTACTAATTTTCAATTCTATATTATTTTTGCAGATACGATCCCTCCTACAGCATATGTAGCGGCATCATCATCTTTTACAAATGCTCTAAGTGTCTCTGTAGATATTTCTTTTACCGAACCCTGTAGTGGTGGAGGAGGTTTTGGATGTGCTTCCGGTAAATGCCTGCAACGTGAGTAGGTGGCCAACAAAATATATCGATCTTCTATTTGCTCTTTCTATGGTGGCATAAAAGTAATCCAATTTCAATGATATTGAAGGCAATATGGTTTTGTTGTTGGATTCGATTAGTTTTTCCTGAATGATCAGTTAACAATGGTGTGTTGACTAAGAATCAACCAAATCCTTAAATATTACTTCTCTCTCTTTTCAGCTGCTGGTCTATGGTGCTGGCCAAGTTATACCATCTTCATTTGTCACTGTGAAACCAAACCTCAAGTATTCCCTTCTCGTGAGTTTATCATCTATGGTTCAGTATGGGAGAGTGATATTGGTAATGGATAAAAACTTTTGCACCGACACTGCCGGCAACAAATTTTCAAGGGCAGAAAATTCCAGCTTCTTTGTACATTTTGGTGGGTTATGTTATTTATCCTGTTCTTCAATCTTCATGTTGACATTTGAAATGTTATCTGTATAATTTCGAAAGCACAATGCTATGGATAATAGTGAGTAAGATATAAATTCCTTCAGAGTTACTTTCTGGCTTGATTTCGTTAACCCTTTTTTTAATATAATTTTTGGAATGGACTAGACTGTTTGTTTAACCAACCCAAAGTCGAAACTTAACAAGTACTTCACACAAAGGGTTGAATCTGTTCAGATACCTACAGATTTGCATGCTTTTCTAATAAATTTAACCATATTATAAATATTTAGATTGCAGAAGCCTATTAATTATTGGAAACAGAAATTTTATTATTGGTACCTGACTTGTCAGTTCATATGTTGGCTATTTGTTTTCTACAGATAGAAGGAGATTACTTGTGGACCTAAGGTCTCATGTTCCTGAAAAATTGCTTCAACTAGATAGTAAAACCAGGACTGTGCAGGCAACTAATGATTACGAGAAATTGAAAGGTGTACTTGTACTTCTCAGAACCTGTTCTCAATTCATCAGCAGAAATTCTAAATTCTATAATACAAGTCAGGGAATACTCATTCCTATTAATGGAGAAAACCTTGGAAATCGCAGATTTGGGTTTCTGGTAAGGTGATTTAAATTATTGATGAACTAAATTGTATATGATTATGTTCAGGTATCTGCAAACCAATAGTATTTTGAGTGTCTATATCATTTGTATTCTCTTTCCAGGTTGCAAATATATCTGGCATTGCTATTATCACTATAAGTCTCAATTCAAATTCCATTATAAGCAGATATGGGACTCCTCTCTCGGCAATTGATCCAGTTACTTTCCTTTATGGTATAAGCTACATTCTTTTCTTATGGAACAAAACTTGTCTGTCAACATTTCAGAGTTTGGGAATAATCTCTTAGAATCATCAATAAATTAAGCATAATAATTTCTAGGCTTTTCTTGCTTTCTGAGAATACTCTGTAAAAGTTGTTCATTTCCTCCTGACATAAGCATAGATGTGACTATCAGATTCTCAGAGGCCAGCTGTGAGATTGAGTACAACATCTAGTACAAGGACTAGGCAACATTATATCCCAATATCGATTAAATTCTTGAAGCCTGTATTTGGCTTTAACTCCTCTTTGATATCAGTCTCAGGAGGGCATTTGCAGAGGCAAGTTATTTATCATTAGCAACTTCTGTAATCATCTACTATAGGCACATCATTAAAATAAGCAAATTTTCTTCACCATGTGTTGGTTGTTGGAATAAGTAGCTTAAGATATTTTTTTTAAGGAAATGAACTCCAACTACATTTTAATTTTAGTGCTTTTCTCAATGCATCCAGCTTTGAAGAAATAAGTAGGAGCATATACGCTATAGAGATACAAGCTGATGCTGATACTGTTTCTGTCAATATCCCTGAAAATGTAACTGGGGATGTTGCTGGAAACAAGAATCTACCATCCTAATGTTCTGCAAGTGAAGCACTGTAAGAGATTTCTCCCTCTTTGTTTGTTATTAGCTTCGATTAATACACCACATCCAATTCTTGGAGAATTTTCTTTTTTCCTCAGTTTCCTTTTGTTATTTTCTGATACAAGTTATGACACATATTTGCAGACTCTGTACCGACAATATCTTATGCAATTTCTACGTTTGTAACTGCTGCTTTTTTGGTGACATCTTTTGCTGCCGGGCTGCTCACTGTGTCAACTGCGAGTCTTCTATCTGCCGGGGCATTTTCAAGACCATCTTACTTTCGGATATACGATCCAGCAAGGAACCTTCTTGTATGATTTCTAACTTATTTAAAATAGTATCTAATTGAGCAATCTCTTAGTTATTTCATGAACCTGAGTACGGTGAATGATATGCTAGCTTGGAATTCAATGGAACTCTGTATATACCTAATTCTGTATCTATCTAATTCATTATTTATCATCATCATGAAGCTTTGAGCCGGAAAACCTTTTGCTTGATGGATTGTGAAAATATAGCAATATTAGGATCAAAGTAGATATGAGCTGCAAGTGCTTATCTCAAAAGATTGTCTGCAGTTAGCTTTAACTATAATACTGAAGAAACCTAGCATCTTATGCATTCCGTTGGCGCAGAGAACTGCATGCTACATCCAGGTTTTTGCACTGTCTAGATGGTTGGCGGTTATGTTGCCGGTTGAGTACTATGAATTTGCAAGAGGTATACAGTGGAGTATTCCATACTTCAATCTGCCATGGGAAAATGGTCACATTCAGCCAGTCATGGTGCGCTCAAATTCCCTGGCTGGCCCACATTCCTACATTTCCAAATTTCATAATTTAGCAATTTTCCAAAGTGAGCAACCAGATGCACCAAATTCAAATACCGCTGCAGCTGTATATGGCTCACCACTTACTCCGATGGAATACAGATTATTTTTCGAGGTAAAAAGTCATTTTTCCTGCTACGTTTTCTTTAAAGCTCCCAATGGTATCTTATGAGTTTGTTGAATGATTCAATGTATCATATCTACACAGAGCCCAAATATTAAACCAGAAGCAGATTATTTGGATCTACATCATTTAAATGGGTAAGTTATTGGGACCTTTCATTTATTCATTTTATTGAACACTTCTCTTGTCAAACAGATTTTAAAGACATTACAGAATGCCAATAGTATGTGATCGGCTACTGGTTGAGCAGAAGATTTTAACCAAAGTGATGCTTTTGGATAAGAAGGAATTAGGCTTCATTGTTATTTGTTTAAATTTTCTAAGGTTAAAGAGATTCAAAGATCTTCTACAAATACACTATCTTACTGAACTCATTTCTCCTTGTAGTTGGAGGGATTTTGACAGAAGCATGTTCTGGTTAGCCATAATTGGTGGCGGTTTGATCCTTCTGCATGCTTTACTCCTCCTCATTCTAAAATACAGAAAGAAAAGCTCTGAAAAGCAAAGAGGCTATGGAGCACTCACATTCCCAAGATTTGAGGATATTTCTTGTAATTCTTGCGCTACCTTGTGTTTGCAAGGCCTCCACTTCTCTAGTTAAAGGTGAGTTATACATTCATTTTTCCCTTTCTATCATTGACATTGACTCTAAAAGCTCTGCATTAGACATCCAATTACTTTCTGAAGCCGTATCCATATGGTACAGTAAGAAATATTATTTATATACTCTCTACCGTGAACTTTATCTTGTACCTTATCTTCTAATGTTCAAGGGGGAGCATCATCAGGAGTTATAGTTGGCATTCTGCTGTTGGCTGTGGTGTCTTTTCTATTACTGTTCTTGCTCTTATTTCTCTCGGTTGGCATAACTCTTGGCAAGCTACTACAATACAAGGAAGTTCATCAAGAAGGCCAGATATGTCACTGGTATCAAGAAATTGTCCGTGTAACTCTGGGTCCTGGTAAAAGAGGACAGTGGACATGGAAAAACCAACCAAACTCTGTTTATCTAACCATCTTAGGCCCTCTTTTTGAAGATCTGAGAGGTCCCCCTAAATACATGCTCTCACAGATTTCTGGGGGAAATCACCACAAGCAGGGTGATCAGATCATTGCGTCTGATGATGAAACAGAAGATGCAGAAGCACCTTTCATACAGAAGCTGTTTGGAATACTTAGAATATACTACACACTCCTCGAATCCATGAAACGAGTTTCTCTGGGAATTCTAGCTGGCGCCTACATGGATGACTGGTCCTCTAGAGCCCCAACAGTAATTCTATTATGCATTACCTCTTTTCAGCTCCTTTTCATGGTCCTTAAGAAGCCTTTCATTAAGAAAAGGGTTCAGTTAGTTGAGATCATTTCTGTTTCCTGCCAAGTGGGTTTATTTACTATTTGTCTTGTTCTCTCGGTGAAGGAATTTTCAGCTGGGAAAGAGACTAAAGTAGGAATCTTCATGATTATACTGTTTTTAATTGGATTCTTTGCAGAGATGATAAATGAATGGTATGCATTGTATAGACAAGCAAAGCTGCTAGACCCTTCTAAGAACTCTTTTCCAACAGGTCTAAAAGTAGCTTCCTTTGGACTTCTCCTGACTATTCTCCCAAAGAAGCTGATGAAAAACCTGGAAAGCAAATTTCCATTGGATCGAAGTGGGGATGGAGTTCCTGTTGACACAGGTTCTTCAGTGGAAAGGAACAGGAGCTCTGGAAGTAGAAGCTCAAGCTCAACAGATAAACCATGGCTGAAACAACTAAGAGAACTGGCCAAGTCTAGCTTTAGCAAAGAAAGAATTGGAGGTCTGACTGATCCTTCAGGCAGTGGTACTAAATGGAGCAGTTTTTGGAGCAACAAAAGAAGTGGGAGTTCATCTTCAGATTTCAGGTCAAAAGACTCAAAACCAACAGGATTGTACAAAGACTTGGAAGCCATTTTTGCAGCCAAGTGAAAAGCTGAAGTAAGATCTTTAAGCGGAGTAGTCACTCATTTGTCTTTCAACAGCAGCTGTACATCTATTCAACACATTTACTTAGGAAATGAAATTTTCATCCCACATTTAAATAAAATAATTAGCTTATATTTCATTTTCATGATTATAATATAATATCTACTCTACAGTCCCATTATATTAAACTTAGAATGAAATAATTTATGGACCGTTTGATTCGAAAATATACAGAAATAATTTGTTGAAATGTTGTCAAACTGTTATGATAAAATAATTCTGAAACTTTGCTGGTTGATTCAACTGATTTCTTGGAGTGGTATAAGCATTATGAAGTTTTAATTCGGTTCATATGAGGGATATTTTTTATGTCCATTTATCAAATATAAAAAAAAAAAATTATAAATTTCTGAATTTTAAAAAAGGTACTTCCATCTGTTAATGGAAAGAAACGCGGTTAAACAAGGCAATCAACTGTCGTTGAAGGCTTTGTAGGGACATTTCCGTAATTTTCTGACGTCAACTTATTTTTTCAGCAGACTTTCTCTTACCTTAAATATCGTCTCATTTCCCGTATTTTCTCATTCGATAAAACACAGTTCTCGCTGGCATAGGCTAAAAATGGGTTTATTCCAAAGCAAAGCAAGCAAAGAAGAGCTGGAAGTTGCGCTTACCAAGGCCAAGGAAATCGTCTCCTCCAATCCCGTTGTCGTGTTCAGGTACATTGATTCCTTCATTTTCTATTTCAAATTTGCAGTTCTTGTTTCCGAAACCTTTTTGAGTTCTGATAAAATTGATCGGTCATCCCAGTAGGAGAGCAGGTTCCTCTGTTTTTGCAAAATTGATATCGATTACGTAAGACTAAAACGCTCATGATCGGCTCATCCAGGTTTTCGTGTTAATGAATCAAATTCAGAATATTGATTTAAACTCTTAAATCTTGAAAGCAAGTTGGAGTGTAATTCTAATCAGTTCAATTCGGAAGTAGGTTTTCAGAACTACAAGATCAAGATAAATCATTTTGGACTTGGAACTTATTTGATCATAACAAGTGAATACAGTCAATCTCAAACACCTGATGATGTCCAACGTGAGGCGATTCCAATTTCTTTGAGCTCGATATCGAGTCAAGTTTAATAGTCCTTTCCATTATTTAGTTTAGCTCGTTTGCTGATGGCTCACAGCTGTACCTTGATATGATTGTGATTAGTGTTTCAATATTTACTAATTGCAGCAAAATTTACTGTCCTTATTGCACAAGGGTGAAGCAGTTACTCACACAACTTGGAGCAAGTTACAAAGTTATAGAACTAGATAAGGAAAGTAAGAGCAAACCCTTCCACATATTGTTAGACAGCTTCTTGCTTGTTTCTTTATTACCAATGCCTTTAATTGAATTTTGGCTGTGAAAAATTTTGGGTTCTCAATGAAGAAAATATCACTCACTGAAAATGAAGAGTGCTTTTTTTTTCCCCCCAAATTGGAGACATTATAGTTATTGCAGACGTTGAATGAGTGAATGAATGCAACAGATAGAAGCTCCTATCTTCAAATTCCTCTGATTGCTTTTGATAGATTGGCTTTCAATGTAAATATGGCGAATTTTGAGGCTTGCTGCTCTCAATTAAAATTGTATGCTTTTGTCCAATTTTTCAAACAACAAATTTTGAAAAGCGTAGTATGATTTAAGGTATAAGATTGGTGTTGTAGTTTTAAGTTGTGATCACTAAATGTCAAGTATAAGTGGGAGTGTTAGTGGTAAAGATTAGCTTCCAAGTAAAGTTGGATTTTACCAAACATAAAGTTGAATAACAGTCTCAAATTCTTTTTGAAGGTGATGGAAGTATAATTCAATCAGCTCTGGGAGAGTGGACTGGGCAGAGGACCGTACCTAATGTGTTCATTGGAGGAAAACACATTGGTGGCTGTGACAGTAAGCCCATTCAACTTCACTTTATTGCTAACACCTACTTTCCACATCAGTAAGCAACATAAAGTCCATAAATAATTTCTTCTAATTTGTTCTTTTTTTCCTATTTTGATCATTGCAGCTGTAGTAGAGAAGCACCAAGAGGGGAAGCTGGTTCCCCTTCTTGTTGATGCAGCTGCAATTGCTGTTAAGTTATAGTTCTGCTTGGTAACAAGGTATGAACCAGCTGTTCATGCACATGAGATGAGATGGACTGAAGCAGTTCCAGGCTGCTAAAGTAAATTGAGTTACTAGGTGTGGTAAAAGGAACAATATACAGTATTGCATGTGGTTGAATATTTAGTTGATATTTTTTAAAAAAAATAAATATTCTAGATTGTCATGCTACATACAAATTTCTAATACTTCTATGTTGCATTTTGAGGCATACGAGATTATGTTATGGTTGACAAGTATCTAGCCAATGTAGTCAATTTGAGATAAAATGTGTCATTTACTGCAAAACTTGAATCCTTGTTTGGTTCCAACCAAGTTGCAAAAGCAAACGATAAAAAGGACCTTCCTACCTTTTGTGACAAATAAAAAAGGTATAAAATAATGTTTTTCCAGTCTTATTAACTGTTGAAGAAAAAAGCACTTCGGGCACTGCAGATTTTTAAGATTGAGCTGAACTTAGCCAACACTTTATTTAATAAAGATTATAATAACAAAAATAACTACACTGTATTCGAACTCTGTTGCATGCATACAGTATCAAACACTGATAATGCAACACTTCTAATAAAATATAATAAACAAAAAAGGTGCATTACATTCCGGACCCTCTAATCTCTCTCTCTTCCAGCGGTTGATTACCAAGACATGCATTGTTGTTATAAAAGACTTTAAAATTGAGCATGCTACGTGCGCTTCAGCTGACTTTTGACATTCCTGCGTTAATCGTGGTAGTTTTTTCAACTTCAAGACATAGTTGTTCCTAGAGGCCCAAAGTAAATGGTGGTGCATCCTGCATAAGCTTAACTTTTTTCTCTCATATTCAACTTTGTTAAAGTGAACAAAGCAAAATAAATCGATTATGTACAATACCTACAGGAGCAGTCAAGTCAGGAACTGGTTTCCCTTTGATTTGAGATATCTATCAACAAGTCTAGCGTCTTAAGAGCTTTTCCAGATAATTGTACTTCACGTGCCAGGGATACTCCCTCAGCCAAGGTGTTCACATTGCCACTGACCAACAGTGCTGCTGCAGCATTTAGGATCTGTCCAATTGTTGCCGGAATAGATTTAATTAGTCAATTAATTCTTATTAAATAAGCATTAGGAACACAAAGAGCAGTCAGCTGGGAGTGTAAGAGGGGAAAACTAACCAGTGCATCTGCAACTGACCCTCTCTCTCCTGACAGTACACGCCTTAAGACCTCTGCGTTATACTCGGGGCCTCCACCTCGCAAGTTCTCAAGAGTGCAGCGAGGAATACCAAAGTCCACTGTCAAATACACATACTCATTTTAGTAGGACACTCGGGTACTGATATGGCAAAGAAAATATTTCAAAGCAGAGATAAGCACAGCCAATATCTGTATCTATGTTTCAATTCCACTCTATACTTCCAAGTAATCACTCAGTTGGGAATACAGCTGCATTCATTGGTTTAGTTAAAAAACTGATGAAAAAGCTATAGACCAGCGACAAGATCTTACATGGATCAAATGAGAATCTCTCAATCTTTTCTTGGGTGACATCGAGAACCAGACCGGGTCCTGTATTCAGATCATTGCGTGTGAATCATATGAAATGCAAGCAGAATAAGATTTAAGGAAAAGCAAATAGCAAACCCAGGAAAATCAAATGAAGCTAAAATCTCTCAATGCTAAATAAACATATGATGATTACCCAAAAGCAGCAAGCTTACCAAGGGGACTCATCTCATCTAAACCCTCTGAATGAACAACTAATGCTCTGTTCATGCCAAATCTTTGCAATGCATTGGCCATTTTGAGTACCTTCCAACAAACAGAAAGAGAGCTCCAATGATCGGGAAATTCCATAAAAACAATATGACAAGTTACTGAAGTATACAGCCAATCCCCATGGCATATACTGTCTACTATTTTACACAAGACCAGTCAACTCAATATTATTATAAAGCCGTTACATAAAGCAAAAATGAGTGGATATAGAGAGAGCATTGTACTATATATGCCTATTCAAATTAATCTGATACACAGAAAACCTGAAATAATAAAAAATTCAGCAAAATTAAAAACCTCTCAAATTTACTGCTTGTGCAGTTCTTTGATCAGCCCAGGAAATTGGAAAAATAAAGCAAAAATCAAAGCCATGAAGTTTCAATAATTAATCATTCGAGGTTTTCAAATTATCAGGGTTTACATTTGACTGCCTAAAACATTTTCTGGAAATTAGGGTTTCAAGAATGGAAATTCAGCCAGCCGCCTGATTCCCAAACTCACTGTTTGGTTGCTAACTTTATTCATGTAGTTTAACAGGAGAGTATAATGATGTTGGTTAACGGCTCAAAGAAGTTCATGCAACATGCAGGACTTATATTTGTCACAATCAAATGCTATCAACCTGTTAACAAGTTCAAATGGCTGAGCTCAAAGAAGCCCATTATCAACAAATAGTAGAAATCTTCCTATGATATAATAATATTTCTACTATGGGATACTACAGCATATAGGTACTTACCAAGTCTTCGTTGAAAACACCAACCACTGCAAACGGCACACGTGCGGGATTCAACATAGGGCCCAATATGTTGAATACAGTTTTTATTTTGAGCTTTTTCCTCACCGGTCTGACAAACTTCATCACAGGGTGATACTTAGGAGACATCATGAAACCAATTCCTGCCTCATTCACACACCTTCTTACACCCTGTTTTAAGAAAAAAAAAATGAACCAGTATAAGAATGTCAAATATTTGTAGATCATTATCACATTATTATTTTTTTTGTTTTGTTTTAAGCATCAATCATTTTTTACACTCAGTAGGTTGTATGGACCTAGAAGACCTAAATGGATTGATTTTCAACCAACATATCATTTACAGTACCCCATTGTGGAAAATCCAGGAGGAAAAGTCAGATTAGCTGCATGAAGACAACTATGACAAAATAAGTTGTGTCTAGTAGGTTTTGATCAAAGTATTGCCCAAAAAAATGGCCTCATGTTCACCAAACTCTTGAATGGGAAGAAGGAAGATTATTAATCCAAAAATGACACAAATCTATAATGCCAATTCATAGTTATAGCTCCAGTTAAAGCCTATAATCCATGGCAAGTTGGGACTCTAATCAGTTTCTTTGAATCATTTTTATGTTTTGGGTAATAGCTATGGAAAGAAGCACTGTTAACTTGCAAAAAGAAACCCAATAAAACAGAAAAGCTAATTTACATAAAAGCCTGTGGTTAAAATTAGTATATATAGAAGTTAGCCTGATAGAACTCAACAAAACTTCTTGAACTGTGCAAAGAGTGGCACTTTCAATTTATAGATCTCTTTGATGTAGCATTTAATACACGTTTACCTATCCAAGAGGAGCCATAATACAGCCCACACCAGACTCAGGAATAACCACAAGCATAAGACTGTACATATAACAATAAATGACTTAGATCATATTGTACCTACCTCTGGGTCCAAATCAATAACTACACCCAAGGCTTCTAAAACATCAGCACTACCACACGCAGAAGAACTAGAGCGATTCCCTTGCTAAGAGGCAACAACCAAACAGATATTATTATTTATTAGCGTAAAATAATAACTTAGTAGCATATTGCAAAACATTATAGCAGTACGCGAGGATAAAGAAAATTGTCACCTTGGCAACTTTTGCACCACAAGCTGCAGCAAGTATTGAAGCACCAGTTGAAATGTTCACCGTGTTTGCACCATCACCGCCTGTTCCCACAATGTCAACTGCGTCATCCAGACCTTCCACCCGCGCAGAGTGCTTTATCATCGCCCTTGCCAGTCCCACAATCTAATTTGCATAAATTTAGAGATTATTTTTATTTTTTAGCATAAATAGATTTATTCATTCCAGAAAATCTGCTAAGACAACAATGAGAAAAAGAAAGCACTTTGACTCCACATAAGCATGCGCTGATTAATTATGATGCTTATAATATTTATAACTGATAAAAGTTACAACATTGCAAATAATACATGCGCAGGTTCTAATGCTACATGGCATCAAATTCATAATACTGAACACTAAACTCCCAACAAAACAAAACGACTTAACTACAGAAATTTAACACATTGTACAATTTGACACTGATTTCATTGTGCAAAGAGAAGAAAGTTAAGCAGTGTACTGTTACCTCTTCAAATGTCTCTCCTTTAGCTCTGAGCAAGACCATAAACGCACTTATCAAAGCGTCGTCTGCTTCATTCAACAAAAAGTCGAGCGACGCTTCAGCCTCCGACTCCGATAAATCCACCCGATTAATCAAAGACTCAATCAACTAAACAGAAACACAAAAACCTAGATTAAAGTCACGTGAACATTTTTTTTAATAAAAAAAGGAAAATTAAAGTGGAGGTCTAACCTCATTAAATGAGGTCGTTTGTGGAGCTGAATTTTCACGAACAGTAGGCAGAGCAGTTGCCACGGTAGGAATAGGGGGAGTTAATTCCCTGTTTCTTTGATTAGAGGCCGCATTGAATCGATAGTTTCGAGGATCGAGAAACGAAGTTAAAGGCCGACGGATGCGATTAAATGAAGAGTAAGAAAGTAAGGAGCAATTTGAAAATGCTCCCACTGTTTCTGCCATTAGACAATCAGGGAAAAAAAAATAATGAGGGCGTGTTTGGTGACACAAAAGCGGAGACGGAGACTAAAGAGATGATTGGCTTTTATAGGAAGGGAAACAAAGTACTGGCAAAATTAACAAATAACTAACTCCGAGTAACTGTAAAGAAAACCGAGTCGTGGGGTATGGAATTACAGTTATCGTGTGATGAAGTTGGTGGAATTGAAGCATGTATTGAACCCCGTTTCGGCTTATTTCCCCATTTTACAAGTCCCGTTGGCAACGCTGCACAAATTTTTGTCCACCCGAGTTATTTTAATTTTTAAATTTTAATAAAATACTTTGTTTCTTTCAATATTAATTTATTCTGAAGACGTAATTTTTATTTGAAATATTTCTATTCACTCTTGATTTTTAGAAAGACATTAGAAATTTTATCCTGAATTTTGATAAAGATAGGAATATATCCTATTTCGGTTACTTTGATTTGTGAAAGTATCATCATTTTAATTTAATATAAGATATAAGTTTTTCATAATCAATAATTTAACCTCGTCAGTTACAATATATTATTAATATTAAGGATTATAATATTAAATTAAAAAAACTATGTTATTTTTATTATTGAAAAAAATTAAAATTAAAAAGATGATTATCCAAATTAAAATAATAAATCTGACAATTGTGTTAAAATATTTTTAACTTTTTTATAATAATTTAATATAAATTATCATAAATATTTTAGATAAGTTTGCTTAAAATTATCTTATTTTTATTATATTTTATTAAAAAATTATCATGTATATAATTAATGTAAGTAAAAAAATACAAATGCCTATATTTATTATAAAGATAATCAAAATTCTCCTAAGTTTTTTAATTAAAATTAAATTAAACTATTAAATTATATTATTATGTAGGGTAGGATAGAATAATACTATATGTACAAGCTGCTATATAAATTTCATTCATATAAAATAATGTGTAGTATTATATTATTGTCATAAATTTATATTTTTAGAGAAGTATTTCCAAGTAACTAATTTAAAACGAGAAGCAAGCAAGGGTTTTGGGGCCAAAAGGCCCCAAATAATCTTGGGAATACATGTATTATTAATTCTTATAAATACAAATTTAGTAAAATTATTTTTTTATTAATTAAATAAAAATATTATTGTATTATAACTATTTTTAATGAGGTGTATTATATAATCCGAAGTTTGGTGAATGGTGATGGATTTTATCAAGACGCTACAAAAGGAGAAAAATAAAGAATTTAAATAAAAAAAATTAAATTCATAAGTAATTTATAATAAAATGAGTAAATTCACATAGCATAATATAGCACGTAAGTTCATACCGAATAATTTAAAAATTAAATGGGACAAACATATAAAATTTTTAGTATCAACTAATTGAAGTAAATTATATTACAAAGAGATTATATAAAAATAATAAGTTAAAAAAATATTTATCAATAAATAGGTAAAACCTTAAACATTTATGTTTCAAGTTTTTTAAATCATATTTTTCAATTTTACAATTTACCTTTTATGATTTAAAAATTATTTTTAAAAAATTTGAATATTGTTGATATCAATTTTTGACCTTAGGTATCTAACATATAATTTTTTTTCTTATTTGATATATTTACAAAAAAAAGATAAATAAGAGATATCGGTTTCTTGATAAAAGAATTTTAATACGTAATTAAGTAAGATTTTTCTATAAAAGTAACGTAGGAAATATATATAAGAACATTTAGAGAGTTTATGTTTTCGGGTTTAGAAATTTCATACACTTTTTTTATATTTGATTTTTGAAAAGTAATAGTCATTTTCTCTTTTTGGTAATGGAAATTGCTTTAAGAACTTTTATGGCAGTAGGATAATGGACAATTGTTAACGAGATTTTTTCATAAATTGCTTTAAGAGCTTTTATATAGTAATATAATACGCAATTATTAAAGAGATATTCTTATTAATTACCTTTTCGGTAATTACATTGTATTTTTTTTCATATTGCATATTTTTTTTAACTTAAACTATTATTTCGATGACCTTTTTATATTAAAACGGTCACGTCAAGTAAGGGATGAGATGAGCATGAGCTTAGGTTGAGGAGAGATGAGCTCGAGCCAGATCAGGATTAGTTCTTACTTAGATTAGGTAAAACTTTCCAATAAATACCATTAAAAAATATTAGTTATATTCTTAATATTTTTAAAATTTAAAAATATATTTAATATAATATTTAAAAATTATAAAAATGGTTAAATATCATTTTTTTTTAAAAAAATATATGTGTTTCATTGAAATTATTTTCAAGAATTTTTTCTATTAAAACTTTATTAGTAATTAAGTATAAAGGATATTGACAGATACCCCCCTAGAGTATGAGAAAAGGATAAATATCTTTGGAGGTTTGGAAACGGCAGATACCACCCTATTTTTATTGATAAGTGATAGATACCCTTGGTGTTAGTTGACCGTTTGTTGACCGGTTAGTTTATTATCACTTGTGTCCTTAAACGTTTATAAAATAACAATATAATATATATTTATTTAAATATAATAATTTAGTCTATAATTTAATATTTTTTATAATATATTTTTTTAATTTTAACAATTTAGTTCATATTTAATAGTTTTTACAATATACTCAAAACTAAATAATTTTTTAATTTATTATTTTAATAATAAAATCAAATATATAATTATTAAAAAAATTAAAATAATAAGTCAAATCACACTCATATTAAAATATTTTTAACTCTTTTATTTTTATAGTAATAATCTGATATTTAATTATTAAAAAAATTTAATTGTGATATTTTTTAATATTTTATTTTTACATGTAACATATTTATCTAAAAAAATTTAAACTCATTATATATATTTTAAAATATATGAAGATTAAATAAAAAATATAATTAATAAATACATGTTATAATATATTTATATACTATAAATAAAAATAATCAAGTTTTGTTTTCAAAACTTGATTCATATTTTCAAAATATTTAGTTTTATTTGTCAATATAATTAATAATTAGATAAATTTTATATTTTTACTAAGCAATATAATTTAATTTTATAATTTAAAAAATATAATTATAATTTTATAATTTTATTTAAAATTAAATTATAATTGTATTGATTATATAGATAAATGAAGAAGGTTTCTTTTTTATTTTTAATTAAATTATCATTTTTATAAACGTTTAGGGACACAAGTGATAATAAACTAACCGGTCAACAAACAGTCAACTAACATCAAGGAAGTATTTGTCACTTATCATAGAGGTAAGAGGGATATCTGTCGTTTTCAAACCTTCCAAGAGAGTATCTATCCTTTTTTCATATTCCGGGGGTATATGTAAATATCCCTTAAGTATAAATATTTTATTTATGTTAATTACTTCAAATCAATAGTTAAAATGCATCAATTCAAAATAAGACAACAATAATATAGCTTATTTTTTTCAAAGATAAATTTTTAAAACAAAACTATTGATAAAAATTAAAAAGAATTATTAATTTTAGTTAGATAATATATATATATATATATATATATATAGTAAGATGATATTCAACTCATTATATTCAAGTGTTATAGACGATAAATTCTATACAAATTTAAGATCTATATTATAAAATAAAATCGAAAAAAAAATAGATAACATAAAAGAGTAAAGAAAACATCAATTTCGCGTTTTCATTGTGCATCTCATCTGCTCTTGTTGTATCTGATTTTCCATCGTCATATCCGTCCGGTCACTGACTACAAAACAATACTGAACGCACCCTTGGCGAACCTTCAGTTGTGGATTCGCCAAATAGATCTTTGAAATATTGTTTATTATTAGAAACAGAACTCATTCTCTTGTTTCCCCTAATTTCCTTTTTTTTTCTTTTGAGATTTAATTATTATATATATTCCGAGGCCTTAATAGATTTTCAGGCAGCTGGATCCTTGTGATTCTGACTTTCTTCAAATTGAAATTTTTCGAAAAATGAAATGAATATTGAAAACGCATCTTCAAGTTGTACAAAACACCGACAAAATATCAGATTCAATCATATTTTATATTTTAATGGCTTCAGACTGATCATATATTGTAAATAATTAATAATAATAATAATAATGTACGAAACACAATAACAATATTTTCTTCAATTCCCAAAGAATGAAAAAAAAAAGTAGTAAACTACCAAAAGCAGTTCCTCCCTTCAGGATTATGGATTTAGAATAATGTTAATATTATATAGCCAAAATTATGCCAGCATCTTTCTCTCCCCTCTTCCTCAATTCCATTAAATTAATCGATAATTTCGTAACCCAAAAAAAAAAAAAAAAAATCAATCAATCAAAAATTATTTTTTCTTGGTGTACCCATCAGCCTGCATCTGTAGCCATAGTAGCTTGTAGTATATTTCCCTCCTTCATTTGTGGCTTATTGTCGTCCAAATTGACAGGAGAATACAAAATCCTGCAAAAATTACAGAAAAATAGCACCATAAGCTGATCTTGTTAGTAGAAAATTCAATAATGAAATCAAATTCTAAGCATGATTGTCATGATTTGTGGTTGTGAGTAGCAGAAAAATGAAGGTAAAAGAGATGTAACAACCTGCTAATAAGTCTGTTAGAGACCATGAAATTCTACTTGACGATGAACCAACTGCACAAACATACAAAGCTCGTTTAGATGTCATGAAACAATTTGATGGACTCAAATGATAAACAAAGCTGCCAAGTTCATAAATTCTGACCTGAATCACAATTTGATGTGGAATTCATGCTCCCACACATGCAGAGCTGCCTAACGCCGTCGGTGCCATAGCCACAAGTGCCCCCCGTAGCCTCACACGCTCGACAAAATTCATCGTTGCCTTGCACAGAATACTTCACTCTTATCCCATAAGACCATTCTTTAGGCCCATCAATCCTCAATGGAGCCAGACTGTATGCACTTGCATATCCTTCACACTCAAGCTTGGTAAGATTTATCACTTTAATAGACTGAAATGCTACAGCACAGCACTCGGGTGGGCCTGACCCGTACATCGTGCCCACCCGTTTTCGGCCCACTAAACTCCAAGATGGGCACTGCCCATACTCCTCACATCCCATGCCTGAAACATTTCTGCAAGGCAGATGCTGCCCTGGAAAACCTTGGAAGAGTGGTGATCGAGCTGAGCAACGTATAAGCATGAACACGTTATCAGCCGTTGGATTGAAGTACGGTGCACGCCATTGCTCAATCGCGAAGCCGTTACCCTTGCCGCCTAGCACCATGGTGTCACAAGTTGACATATGTGGTTCATGTAGTGTAAGTGCTCGATAGGCATAGTCTATTTCCAGTACACGGTATGATCCTGAACTTATGTGAAACATTAGCACATCGTTCATGCAAAATAACAAGTCTCGGAAGCCTGGATGGCCGCAGCCTTGCTCTAGCGCAAATGGGTAATCAATGGTTATGTTTCCACAGTATGATCTGCATTTGTTGATGTGAATATTGGCTGAACTTAGCGGAACTAAAGCTGACAAAATTAACGTGAGGGTGGCTGCGAAGAGCGTAGACATGGCTGTGAATTGAGATGAAGGGAGAATTGGAAGGAAATGAAGACAAGTGAGAGGAAGTGACGAGAGTGATACTTTGCTTGAATGGTTGAGGAAATGATTTAAGGGGCTTTATTCACATGTAGTGTCGAGGAATCTGGTGCAATTGTTTATGAGTTTTTCTTCTCTTTTTGTGGGAATTATTTGATTTTTTAAAAAAACCATTCCGCTGCTTTTTCTGGTTCTGATGTAGCTTTACTTTGCTTTTTGGTATTTGAATTAAATTGCAATTGTTGGCTTTCTTTATAATCAAGTAATTGCATTTTGCTTGTCTGTGACTAAAACAGTGGGATTTGAAAGGGATTCAATTTTTGTGAAAAAGAAAATGGAAATCATAGCATGACCATTGACCAGATTTCTTCCACGGCCCGTAACTGAGTTAAAGCTCCAATTGCAATTTGCAAAGGAGATCTCTGACGAAATCTTAAATTACTGGGGTTTAAGGGTCATTAATAACAAGTTTAGGGAGGTATGTGACATTATATATAGTAAAAATGAAGTTATTACGAGTAATTTCAAAACAAAAGAGAGGACAATCATGTCATTTCGATACCTCACTCCCCGAATGAAGTGAGAGACGCATTCGAGTCTCACCGCCACCGCCTCGATCACTCTCTGATTGGCTGCCGAGAAACCGATGGAAAATACTTGGAACTCCGCTTGATCAAATTCATTGTTTTAACTTACCTCCCCGTTAAGGTTTCAATTTACAAATGGAAGCCGTGGAAAAAACCGATGAAACCGTCTCCAATGTAACTTTTCTCTTTTTCACTAATTTCTTTATTTCCAGTGAATTTTGATTGGTTACAGTTATTCAACTAGAAAGTAACTGAAAATTTGGGGTAAAAATTAGGATACTCAAAGACTGGCAGGAACAGTGAATTGGGGAGCGGCAACTGTGGTAGGAATGTTTGCAGGGATGTTGTATGGAGGCAGCAAGGAGGCATCTGCTTCAGTTGTAAGTTTCTATTTCTTTAAAATGTCTTTTTCTTGTTTTTTCACTTCATTTTGTTTTTCTATTTTTCAAAAGTGGAATTTAGATATTGAATTGAAGTTCAGTTTTATTCAGGTTATAGAATGTAAGGGTTAAGCATTGCTTGATTTTGTTTGCTTGGAAAGCGATGGTTTTGGATGGAGGCTTACAATTTCTACCTATAATGTGGCATTTCATTTGAAAGTTTAGCATATTACGTGAACTTTTTAGGGGCGGTCAATCCTCCATATCTGTTCTTTTTCCGCCATGGATCGGCAGATTGTCTACTGCTGGAAGTTTGTTGACTCTTTAACATTAGCTGTAAATTCACTTTATAGTTATTCAAATAGCTATTTGAGCCTGAATTTATTATGATAATGAGGAGTATGCTGTATTTTTTTCAGAGCAAGGATGCAGAGGTTATGTTAAAGCTTGGTAGCACACCAGACAAGCGTGAACAGTATCGTCTAATGAGAGATGCAATGGAAAAAAGATTTATCCGAGTAACTCGTGGCTCCATAGTTGGTGGAGTGCGCCTTGGAATGTTCACAGCTGCTTTTTACAGTTTACAAAATTTGCTTGCTGAGAAACGGGGTGTGCATGATGTTTTCAATGTTGCTGGAGCTGGTTCAGCTACTGCTGCTACATTTGGATTAATTAGTATGCTATACCTCTTGCACCTTACAAGTTTTGTCATAAGATTGTTGGCTTTCCTTGGACATTCTAGTGGAGTTCTTTTCACTATTCATTCATATATGTTCAAATTATAACTGCAAAATTTGGCATTGGTTCATTGTAAGTTGAAGTTAAAAGCACTGAGCATGAGAAGCAGAAATGATGAATTTTAGTCTTCCCTGTAATTAACTTTTTTTATTACATTTTTCTGTCTGTCAGTGCCAGGGTCACTTGTTTGGCGTGCAAGGAATGTGGTGCTTGGATCAGTACTAGGAGCAGCACTTGGTTTCCCTCTTGGTAATAAATTAAAGCCTTATAAATTGGAATGTTTTTGTGCACACTGAACTTGTAAAAATGGCACATTACCTGACCTCAAATAGTCTTGGGTACAGGTCATGAATAAATGGTCATAGAGATAAACGACTTAGGATCCATTATGGGGTTTGCTGTGTTGTTATAATATACCAAGTGATGGTATCATTCTAGCGTTATTTTCCAGTTGTTACTGCATTACGTTATTTCTTTTAGATGACTCATCAATAATTTTCTACTTCATATGAAAACTTGTTAATAGAAAAAAACATTTTAACACTGGAAGTCTGTATAGGGTAGGGTTAACTTCTCACATCCTAGCCAGATGAAGACCATGCATGTTAGGTTTCCATTAAGCTATGCTGTTGTTAAATGAAATTTTTTGATGTAATTAAAAATTGGTCATTGCATCACCATAATGCATATATTTTTCTGGACACTGGTGATAGCAGCAAGTAATGGTAGTTGGTGATGGGAATTGGACTGAGTCTGTTATGCGTTACTTAAGTAAGTTGGATATAAATTGATAGATTAACAACTTTGAACAAACTGTCTCCACCCAGTTTGTACTTTGTAGAACATTCTAGTAGATCTGCTGCCCAAGTATTACGGCTGATTGAGCAATACAAGAAATGGATATTCATAGTTGTGTGAGTGTTACAATGAGTAGTACTGACTGCAAAATGTACAAAATGCATCTTATGACAGGTTGGCTCCACCTGAAGCTTGTAGAAAAAGCAAATGAAGGCAATATGGGCGCTCCCAATCAAGGAGGGGAAGCAAAGAGCGGCGTTGGTGCTGCGATCGACAGGCTTGAAGAACACCTAAGTAAATAGGAGCTCCATTTTCGTTGCAACAGAACCTTTCCAATTTTGATGCAAAGACACAGGAGTAGGAAGCAGAAGGGCTCAAAACAGGATTTGATGCAATTGCCAATTACCTACTTCTTATCGTGCTGCCTTTAGTAGTGGGGAATAGCGCTCAAATACTGCCTTACACATGAGAGTTACCAATGTGTTTGCCGTCTGAGGTTTTAGTTTAATAGTTTTAAATAATCTATACCCCTTTCGGGTTTTCCTTACATGTAAGAATTTCATTTTATTTCAGATCGTAAGTTAAATTTTTTGATATTTGATTTGTTTGGTATCCTACATATCTCCTTCCTATGCATTCTCCTGTCACCAGGTAATTACCCAAGAAATTAGCCAAGGTCATTTACGTATCTATATGCCCTATAGAACAGTTAGTGAACATCCCAAATACTTGCCATGAATTTAGATTTGGACAAGCTCATTCTATACAAGTATAAAAGTCGGTAACAGACATCAACATTCACAGAAGCCAACATTTTCTCCATTGTTACTTGAGTAGCAGTACAGAGTAGATATAATTATAGAAAGGCTTCAAACTTGAACCAAAAAGGTAACAGCAGATCAGCTGATTGAAATAGTATGACAATGATCTATTTTGAAGTTGTCTGTGATCCATTACAGATTGAATAAATTACCTACCAAATTTTTTTTCTTTAATTGCAAAATTTTACGAGAAATAACAGTGGTGGCTAACTCCCTCCCGCCCTTGCTTTTAAGTAAATCTTCAACGATATCCATTTGTTTACTGTTTCATACAGCTCCATCTAAATGTGGGAAGAGCATCAAGTGAACCGATGATCTTTGGATAAAGCTTCCGATGTCTCTCTTCTGCAATTCTAAATTTGAAACCTAACTTGAAAGGATTTTGGGGAACTCCCCATAGTTTGGCAGTATTCATTACTCTTCCTTGCCTGCAGAAATAGAAAGAGTTCATGGTGACAGGCATACATTTAAGGGTATTTCCAGAATAGTACTTTACTGGTTAAGAGAAGATAGAATAGTCACCATCAGTGTGATTTAGCAACGTGTTTTCTCGTGCTTTCTTTGCTGCCATCCTTTTTGTTGCCCCAGCTGAAATCATGTTGCCCAACAGTTAAAAGTTGACAAGAGAGGTAGATGAATCATCCGCTGAAGCACTTAATTGAGAGAGAAAAAAAGGGGCGAGACTGAAATCATTTCAAATTTGTATTATCCATGCTTACCTTTAAATCTCCTTTTCTTGTTAGCTCTCCTCCTCTTCCTCTCAGCCTGTGTAAGTTCTGCTTCTTCTTTTACATCACCTTTGCCTGCAAAGACTTCCTCAGGAGCCAGCATAGCAGCATCTGAAACTGCAATAGGTGCAATCTATCCATGGAAGACATGTCATGCACATTAGTTATACAGTTAAATTACAAGAACATTGTAACTTCAAAATTGAAAAGAATACCACTTTACCTCTTCCATGGCAAGAGCAGGGACATTCGCTTGTATAGACATGTCCTCAATAACCTAGCCAAAAGTAAAGACATCACAGATTAACAAACAGATAACCCCAAATGCATATCCTGCCAGTAAACACATTTTTTATGATAACTGAAAAACTTACAGGTTTTGGAGTGAAGTGGAAATGAGAAAGAGCATCCAACTTCAAGCACAATTTCTTGAACAGCATGCTTGCCTAGCAAAAATGACAGTAAAGAGGTTAGATTAATTAGTATGATCATCATAGACTACATCTGGAAGAACACACAAAAAAGGACTCTGGAATTAGATGTTACAAAGTCCTACCAAATGAATAGTGCCCAGAAGTCTTCCAATGACATAAAAAGTAAAAAGGACCAGAAATATAGATATAGCTAGGGCAACAGTGATCACAGAACAGAACAATTCAAATGTGCACCTCTTTCTTCTGTTCATCAGAGAAAGACAAAGGGGCAGCAGCTGGATTTGTCTTCTGAACATATTCTTCCTGCAATAGTAATATGAATAATTGCCTAGTCAGTTCTTGTCAACAAATCCAGTTGTCAGAACAAGAAAATCTTCAAAAGCGGTGGGAAAATGCAGCCAAATTTAACAATGCATGCTGTTCAATACACAAACCTCATAAACTTCAGCAAGACCCTTTTTGCTCTTATTCTCATCCTGCAAATTAGCAAGCAGAGTGTGAGCACATTACTTTTTGTCATGAAAATATTAAATAGATGCTAAAATCTCTCAAGCTACCAACTTTAAAGTGATAGTGCTTACCAACTCTTTCAATTCTCTCGGTGCTTTAGAGGGTAAACTGGGCAGCTTTTGAACATCATCAAATTGCCCCTAAGAAAAAAGGATGATTCAACATCAGAAGTGAATTCAAGAATCAAACGTCAACAGAAAACAGAAGTCAAAATTATATCCATTAGAATATGAAATTTACCTCGACAATCCTCTTTTTAATCATTTCTTCAAGTGACGCTGTAAACTCCTCTGTAATTACAGGGGCAGGTCTTATATTGTGCTGAAAGTCTAAATCAACTTCTAATGCACTATTTTTTGGCCTTTGCGCAGCAGTTACCTGTTATTCAGAACCACAATATATAAAATCCATCCACATTATAGTACATGGAGTTTATTATTATCCACAACACATGAATAAAATACTCAGCAGTATATCCTCACAAAACTATTGACGACAAAATAAGTTACCTCTCCCTGCATGGTCCAAGTTTTGGGGTCCAAATTTGCTTTCTCCATCATCTCTATTTCAGATTGAAGCTTCTTAAGTTGTTTTTCGTGCGTAGAAAGATTATCATTCTTCTGTAGAAGGAAAATAACTTGAAGAGTTATTTCAATCAATAAATAATATTAGTAGTAATCAGAGTGCCCTCAGTATGTCATAACTAAAGCAGCATATACATTAAAATAGTACCTGATTTTCCACTGCCTCATCATCATCTTCTTCATCACCGAAGCCCAAATCATCTTCATCAGCTGAGCCTGAATCTTCCTCTGACTCATCAATTGATTTTAACTTTTTCTTTGGAAGTTTTTTGTTTTTAGAACCAAAGAAGTCTTGATACCTAAATGTAAAAAGTTCTATCAATATTTAAACAAAAATATATTACTTTTACAGGTCAAATTCTTGACCGCTGTAGATTTGTGTTGACAGTAAGATGGTGGCTTTGATGAAGATCCTGGTGCAGGAGGTAGTGGCAGCGACCATATAAACAGAATTGTCACATAGTGCAGGTAACAGTGTTGGCAGAGGTGTTATAAAAATGAAGTTCGGCATATGGATGAGCTCATTAATCTTGCAATGATGGTATTATTAGTTGTCAAATATTACTGGATTTGAGTGAAGCAGCAGTAGGATAGACAGTATGGGAGGTGCCCTAGGTTATGGCAGAAACACTGGATATGCATTTGTGAAGGTCGATGTAGAAAATGCAAAACTTTGCTTCTAACATCAACAATTATCACAAGAACAACTAAATTTTTGTTTTGCAGTGAAAAGGATCCTGTAAATAAATAAATTTATGTGCATACATACATATATAGACACAAGAAGGGGAAAAGGTTATGAGAAAGTACTTAGCATTCTCCAATGGCTGTATATCTTCATCCTCATCATCTTCATCATCGAAAACACCAAGCTGCAAGATCACAACTCTTAGGAAAGACAAAAAACTAAGGAAAGAATAAGAAAAATTTCTCAACGGGAAATTACTTAGGCGATTGTGATGCTTCTAAGTCAAATGTGTGAAACAATATACATAGGGAATCCTGCCTCGGTCATTAAAAACTTACTAAGACATTGCTCAAAATCAAATAGGACTCCTTGCAGAAATGGTGAATTATTTTAGTCAAAGCATCTAAGTCAAACTCAGACACCCAATAGAAAACTATTTCAATTCACAAATCCAACAATGCATCCAAATTATAAGCTTTACTATTCAAATAAAAATAAAAAAATTTCCTTAAAAAAAAAGTACCTCCTCATCCTCATCCTCATCTTCTTCATCTTCATCTTCATCTTCTTCATCATCATCCAAAACCTTTTCCCCTCCTTTCCTCTTATTCCTTTTAGTATCCTTCTTTAACCCATACTCCCTGGCCTCATCCTCCTCTAAATACTCCTGCAATTCATTTATTTTTAAAAACTCATCCTCTATCCCTCCTCCTTCTCCTCCTTTTCCTTTCTTTTCCTCGCCATTGTCTTCCTCTTCACTCTCTCTTCCTTCCTCTTCTTCTTGCTTTCCCTCTTCCTCCTCCTCTTCATCATCATCATCACCAAACCCGTCATCTAATTCCTCATCAACATCATCAATTTCCTCTTCAAGAGGCTTGCTTTCACCTTCTAAAACTGTCTTCTCACCTTCTATAACTTCTCTAATCTTTCCGAATGTCCTCCGGATTCTTCTCAAATTTCTTAACTTCTCTCTTGAGGCTGGACAGCAGAGGCTGAGACTGCAAGTCAATTTGCTGCCAAATCTGCTCCGCGTCGAATCCTTCGATCAGTAACTGATCCAACGGCGATTTAGGGGTGTAAGTTCTAAGGTACGAGAAGAGCTGTTTCGAGGCTGTACGCGCTGTCTCGGATAAGTCCGTCCTCGGAACCAGCCATACCGGTGGCTTCGTCGACTTTAGACGTTGTAGTGCGTCGAGGTCAAGCGAAGCTTGGCTTTTGGTTGCCATGTCCAGTAACAAGTACTCCGTTGTCACACCAATTCTGGGGGTTTTTGAATATTAGGGTTTTGGTTTTTTTTTTTCCCCGGAAAAAAATTAAAAAAGAAGTTGAATGCCTCTAATACACTCGCGCCCGCCGCGCGTGCATCGCAAATTGCTTTAGTATTCATTCCAATCACTATCAGCTGACAAAACATTTTATTATGCAGGGGAATTAACACATACCTCCCCTGAGGTTTAAAAAATCTATATTTAGATTGAAGGTTTAAAGAAATCTATATTTACTTTCCCTAAACTATTAGTTAACCTTTAGAAGACCGTTAAGATTAAGTGTATTTTAAGTATTTTATCAATTTAATTATTTTTTAACTTATTAGATAATTAATTCCTAAAAAATATTGTATTATTATTCATTAATTATTCAAGATTTCAAGTTATAAGGGTGAAATTTTAAAATAAATTATATAAAACATCATATAAGATATATGTAAACAAAATAATACTATATATTAATTTATAAATAAAATTTATATGTTTAATATTATTATCTATCACAACTATAAATTTTTTTAAATTAATAATAATTTTAAAATTATACTTATTTCAGTGTATGTGCACCTAGTTAACAAAAAATAATATAAAATATAATTCAATTAAATGAGTATATAAATATACCAAATTTATTTTACAAAGATTCTAAATATTAATTCTAAATTCATAATTTTTTTAAAATTATTAAAAATGAAACTAATTTATGTTATGTAAAATGGTATTGTTATATAAATAATAATATAATATTTTATAGGAATTAATTATATAATAAGTTAAAAATAATAATATTCAAAAATATCTTTAATCCTAATGGTCTTTTAACGATTAACTTACGGTCTAAGGAAGGTAAGTGTAAGTTTCTTTAAATCTTTTATTTAAGTATAGGTTTCTCAAATCTTAAGGGAGGTATGTGTTAATTTCCCTTATTACGTACGTAAAAGGATTTAAAAAATTAGAAAGTAAAAATTTCCGATCCAAAGATACGAACAAATTGTCATACCTACAAGTCCATGGTGACATCTCATGATCAAGCATGCATCCAAACAAATCAATTTTTAGACGCTAAAACAACAGAACAGCATCATCCCATCCCATCCCATCCCATCCCAGCTCTTAATGAATTAATTTGTTTTCATCTATTCAGTTCCAAATATTTTCTCTCTCTAAATCAAATCTCTTTCGGGAGCGGTAATACGTCAGTGGTTACTGTCCGCGTCAGGTTGGACCTTCCCAAGTTCTCCTCCGCCCAGTACACGATCCGGGGTTTTATCAAGTGGGGTAATTGCTATTTACATATTTTCAGTCAATCATAACTGCCAATTCGGATTCTATTTTCAACACTCTGATTAATTTCGATTTTGTTAATTCGATTCTTGTGTGTGCAATGAATAATGGAGAGGGGACTCGCGAGAACGTCTCCGAAGTCACCTCTCCGGACCCGTTTAATTCATTCCCGTTGAATTCGGACGGGGGTGATGTGTCACCTGTATCATTGTCACACTATTCCTCATGCGGAGAATCCGAGTTCGAGCGCTATTGTAGCGCGAATTCTGTCATGGGCACACCAAGTATGCGTAGCTCATATGGTGCGTCATTAAACGATTGTGTAGATTCTGAGTTTGGGTCTTTAAAGAGTCTAGGATTTGGAGATGATCTCAGTTTTGAGAATTTTACTTTGGGAGGTAATCGAAAACTTTCCATTTCAAGTGATCATAGAATTGAATTTTGTGAGGGGAGAAATGATGAGGATATGAAAATAGAAAGTGGGTTTAGTGGGTTATGTCGTGATAATAATAATAATAATAATAATAATAATAATACTAGCGAGGAAGTAAAAGATAACGAGGACATACATATGAATGATAGTGAAATGGTGAGTGATGATAAAATAGGATTGGTAGGTGGTGTTGAGAAATTGCTGATTCAAGAAAGTGGTGGTAATGGTGAAAGGAGCTTGGTTGGCAATGAAGTTGGAGATGGTGCGGATTTTAAACCAAGATTTGAAGAGGGCTCTTTGTCTTGTGTAAATAATAAAGAGAAAGGAAGTTGCTTAGAGCGGTTGGATTTTCAATTTGGTTCTGAGCTTGATGGTAGGGAGATGGAGGGGGAGGAAGATGCGACTTCATCAAGATATGAGCACTCTGAAGGTGAGGATTTGATGTACAACTATGGTAGTGATGAGGAACACGGTGGTAATTTGTATTATACAAGAAATGTGGAATATGTTGAGGAAGAAAAATGGGAGAATGAGAATCCATTACTTATTAACTCACATGTAGCATTTGGTTCTAAAGATTGGGATGATTTTGAGCAAGAAGTAGGAGAAAGTACTCTATCTTCACTTACTTTACAGAAATTTCAGAACACGAGTGAACCAAATCTTGAAAGGGTCAAGAATTCTTCAGGTTTCACTTCTAAGAACCCAACTGGCTTTCCAAGTGATGATCAGAAAAAGCAAGGAAATGATGTGACAGATGTACCTTCTGTCAGCAACATAGTTGAAAATGTTGACGAATGTGAAGAAAACATTAATCAGTCTACTGTGACCCCTGCTTGCATTCCACTTTCTGGTGAGCAGGAGCATGTGGAAGAAGAGAAGGATATTCCTAGAGCCAGTTATCAAGTTCAAGGTGAAAGACAATTGGCAGAAAATGCCAAAAGTGTTTCCCCAACCCCAATTGGTTTGCAAAGGTTTTCGGGGCCACATCAAGGTCTAAGAAAATTTTCTGTTACTTGCAATCAAGTTGAGGGCCCTGATTTATTGAAAGAAAGTGCCAAAAGTTCTTCTCTTACTTCAAGAAGTTTGTCAGAGTTTTCTGGGTCGGATCAATACATAAGAGGTGTTTCTGCTGCCAGCAATCAAGTCCCAGGTGCTCATGACTCAACCATGCATGATAATAATAGTAGCTCTGTTGCAGATTTTTTCGAAGTGGAACATGACCCACTGGCAGAAATGGCTCCCTTGGAAGGGTTGGGGATTATTGATTCTGGAATGAAAAGCAAGCATCAGGATGTGTATAGCGAGGAAGTTGGCACTGCTGATCGTGGAGTGTTAAAGAATAAAAAAATTGGGTGTTTTACAGCTCAATCGGAACCCCTTGCTGATTTTTCAATTGATCAACTTGGTATGGAGTCAACTGGATTTCCAGAAATTTCAAATGCAGAACACTTTGATGATCATGAATCAAAATTATCCTCATCAGCATTTGGAAATAAAACAAATGCATTAAAGGATTCTCATGCTGCAGCGGACATCATTGAAGAACATCCTTCGCTGACCAAGGTTAATCATTGCCATTACGGATACAATTTCTTGTTAATCTGTTTCCTTTGTTTTTTTTTTCCAGTTAATGTTAGTGCTTATATTTTTTATGTTAAAAAATTATAAGAGAAGCAGCATTTGTCAATATATCATTTTAGGGTGTTACTCTTAAAATTTTTGTTCAAGTCACGAACAAGAATCATTTTGGGTGAGAATGGATAATTTGCAACTGCTTCAGAGTCTTGTTTCTTTGACAATCTGCATGTGGTTGACGTTGAAACCAAGAATTGGAAAGATCAAACCAGAGCCAAAATCCTGTGTGAGAAGCCGAGAATAACTTACTGGTTGACCTATGAGTTTAAACTGCGTGTTTGATCAAGATCATCCATGCTTAAGCATAGCTTTATGTTTTTCACTTGGCGTGTATTTATTTCAGGCTCTTTTAGGCTGCCTCTTTTCTTATCTTTTATACCACAATATTTTGCAGAGAGGGAAGCTTGAGCTGAACTATTTTTATGATGAGGTTGTTCATGAAATGGAAGAAATTTTACTTGACTATGGTGACTCTCCGGGGGCCAGGTTCTCTCATGGCAACCAGATGTCTCAATCACAAATATCTGTGCCTCTAAGAGATGGTGGTTCGACTGCTTCTACTTCTGGTACAGATGATGCATACCCACCGACTCCACTCCCTCTCAGAATTGATGGTGTTGAAGTGGTGGGTGCAAAGCAGAAGAAAGGTGATGTCTCGCTTAGCGAAAGATTGGTTGGAGTGAAAGAATATACTGTTTATAAATTAAGAGTGTGGAGTGGAAAAGATCAGTGGGAGGTTGAACGAAGATATCGTGATTTCTTTACTCTTTACCGTCGCTTGAAATCATTATTTGCGGACCAAGGCTGGATTCTTCCTTCTACCTGGTCATCTGTAGAAAAGGAATCTCGAAAATTATTTGGGAATGCATCTCCTGACGTTGTTGCTCATAGAAGTGTTCTCATTCAAGAGTGTTTGCAGTCTATTCTCCATTCCAGTTCTTTTTCCAGTCCCCCAAATGCATTTATTAGGTTCTTGTCTCCACAGGAGTCATTGCCTGGTTCTCCTGCATCAAATACACTGTTGTCTACATCTACATATTTTACAAGAGGGACAGATGCAGCAAACATTTCCACTTTAGGGAAGACGATATCACTTATTGTTGAAATCAGACCTCACAAATCCATGAAACAGATGCTAGAATCACAACATTATACTTGTGCTGGATGCCACAAACATTTTGATGATGGAATGACTCTAATGCGAGACTTTGTACAGACCTTTGGGTGGGGCAAGCCTCGACTTTGTGAATATACTGGTCAGTTGTTCTGTTCCTCCTGCCATACAAATGAGACTGCAGTCTTGCCAGCAAGAGTATTGCATCATTGGGATTTCACACGGTATCCAGTTGCTCAATTGGCTAAATCATATTTGGATTCTGTATATGACCAGGTAGACTATGAAACCTTTAGTTTGTTACACTTGGCTGTCTTCTGGATTCTTTTGTATATTTTCTTTTTCCCAACCAGGGCTCGTCATGCTGTTTTATATTCTTTGAGATGGAGATGTTCATGCTTTTTCATTTCACTACTTACTTATTCCAATTTAAGCTAAAAAGGTTTACTTAATTCTTATTCGAGGCCGTCCTGAATATCTTTGATGATTATTTTTTGTTTCTT
This sequence comes from Melia azedarach, assembly GCA_028052125.1. Lineage (NCBI taxonomy): Eukaryota > Viridiplantae > Streptophyta > Magnoliopsida > Sapindales > Meliaceae > Melia > Melia azedarach. The sequence continues at coordinate 2,974,830 of CM051401.1, read as the reverse complement.
GCAGCCCATGCTTTGTGTCAGTGCAGTTAATCCTTTCCTGTACACAAAGGTCCCATCTCTACAACATGTGATGGGTGTAAGGAAGAAACTTGGAAATATGCTTCAATATGTTCGCTGCCCATTTCGTAGAGCCATCGACAAAGGACTTGGACCTCGAAGATATCTTCTTGAAAGCAATGATTTTTTTGCACTTAGAGACCTCATTGACCTTTCTAAAGGGCCATTTGCAGGTTTGCTCAAATTGAAAACTTTTAATTTGTGTTGGTCCAAGGAAATTCTTCAAGATTTAAGGGATCATATCAACTTTCATGTGAAACAAGTATTGTGTTTTGAAATTAGTTGGCTTTTCTGGCGAGCTGATTGGCCTAGCTCAGAAGAAGGCAGCCTTTCAGAACTGCACCCTGTTTCTGCAAGATCAGTATATACACCCTATTTTTGGAAGAATTTTTACATAAACAGTTGAATAGATATTGAAGAAAGTAGATAAGAAATATTTGGGAGATCGAAATGATTTGAACCATAGTTCCCCATAATTTGACTATTCATCCAAGGTTTTAATAGTTGCTTCTGGAAAACGGAAAGCTTTTGGATTCTATGGGGCTGTAACAAAACTAATGGCCTCGCTTAGTCTTTAGAGATGATACCAGTTTTCTACTAAATCTATGATGGTTCCTTTTTTTCTGAATTGGCCACATAGGTTTCAATTTCTTAAAAGAATTTATTTCACATCAGATTGAATCTATCTTGACCAAAGCAGTAATATAACTCTTATGGCAGCACTACCTGTGATGGTGGAAAATGTTTCAAGGAAAATCCTGGAGCATATTGCAGAGCAATGCCTCATATGCTGTGATGTGGGAGTACCCTGTTGCGCTCGACAAGCTTGCGATGACCCATCATCTCTCATTTTTCCTTTTCAGGTTAGTATTCTTCATTTGATGGCCACCATTTGATCAATTACTTTCAAGGTGCCCATGTTTACACTATATGGGCACCGCACAATCACTGTAAGCCATTATATCTTTTTCAAGTTCATAGGGGCTATGAGACTAATCATTTGGCATGAACATTACATCTATGTAGTATGATTGTGTTATTGAGGTTCCTGCTTAATAGCTCTAAAAGGACTAGAGTTCCTTATATTTCACTTGATTACTTGGCTGTTTGTTGTTTTTATTGTCTGACAGTGTAAAATAATCAACAGGAAGGTGAGATTGAAAGGTGTAAATCTTGTGAAGCAGTATTCCATAAGCCTTGCTTTAGAAAAATCACATGCTGCCCGTGTGGCACAAACCTGGGAGTGGATGAGTCTGTGAATTCCTCTAAAAGGGTCATTCATAGTGCTGGCGGTGAGGCAAATGGAGCACTGACCTCACTGGCAAAGAGGGGTGGTTCTGGACTGTCTATGGGACTCCTCTCTGGACTATTTTCAAAGGCAAAGCCTGAAAAAACAGAGCATAAAGACAGCAGCAATGTTATTCTAATGGGCTCTCTGCCAAGCACCACTTTGTAATTATCTGTAATAGTAATGTATCATTTGTATTTTAGTTTGATTCTTGTCAATGGCTTATTTGTTGCACCTTTGGGGTACATACAGTAATAAAGTCAAAGTGGCCTCTATTTTTTAGGCTTGCAGCTGAATGGGGGTTGAAATTTTTTGGGGGGTTATTCTTTTCTTTGTAACATATATTAAAAACAGCATTGAGTCTCCCTCTCTCTCTCTCTCTCTCTCTCTCTCTCTCTCTCTCTCTCTCTCTCTCTCTCTCTCTTCGTTTACTTAATTAACGCCCCATAGTTTCAAATAAAACTGCTTAAATTTTGTCATAGATTCTGATTTTGTGTAATGTGTAGCTGAACAAGATCGAGTAGTAGATTCTCTCATTCTGAATCATGGATAGCATTTCTGCCCGAACTCATTCCGGGTGAATAATATGCCTGCCTATTTCTGTTTCAAATATCAAATGTTCCATTCTCCGATTATTGGTCAAGTTATATTTGTTTCATTCACATTCTCAATGTTTTCACACAAATGGCAGATAAATTTTACCTTCTTGTCTTGCAGTATAATCATTCAAATTATTCTACAATGTTGAGATCAAATGATGATCTTAATTCATTCTTTTCGCAACAGATTGGTCTTGGCGAAACATAAACCTAAAAATGAGAATAATAATAATAATAATAATGAAAGCATTCGGTGATCTGTCATTGAAAAAAAAGCACCAGCATATCATAATAGTGCTTTGTTTTCCCGGAATCAGCACCTGCAATGTGAAAAAGATGTTATTGTTCTTTTTCCATCTTTGACTTATGTTTTTTTTTTCCCCTCTAAAATATATATTATGTTTGGATATGTTATGCTCCTCTTGAGGCAGATTTATTCAGAAAGGTGGCCCATGATGTTCGCTTTAAGTTTGGATGTCACCTTTACAATTCAATCATTGTTATATATTTATGCAGAAATTTGGAGCAGGATTGTTAGATAACAGAAGTTTTAGCCACTAATGAGCATCGTTTTATTCCTTTTCGGCCTGCGAACTTGATGGATGGAGAAAAGAAAGGGGAAAAAAATTACTAATAATAAATAAATCAAGGAATTGAGAAGATAAAAAGAATTTCTATGAACTTCTTTTAACTAAAATATGTGATTACAACTATGCCCATCCATCATCCATCACTGTAATTATGGTTGCTGCTTTTGTGTTTTCAAAAACCTACTATACAGATTACAGGATGGTACTTCTATGAAAATGAAATGTTGTCAAGAATTTAATCAATATTCTTTCATGTAATTAAATATTATCCCATTTTTTTCCCCTCTTCTACTGAAAAAATTCTCAGTTCCTTCGAGTCTTTGAAACTTGCTTTGCGTTTCGAAGCTCCCAACCCAAGTTACCTCACACACTGATAAGAATCTGGGAACCTTCTTGACATGAGAGTGTGTTTCAACTTTATTGCTAGGGCAAAAATACCATAGCATGGGATGTGCATCACCGCCACTGATAAATACCTGAAAAATCCAATTTGGGATATATTAAAAAAAAAAATGGTAACCACAGGCTGAAAATAATCAATCAAAATAATTTTCTTGTTCGTAAAAACTTGGGGTAGAATTTGTCTTTTTAACTACATACCAAAGGGGAGCATACGAAGATGACAAGTCAAGAAATGGATACGGCCACCTGTTTCAGGATTATAAGTAAATAATCATGGTTATAAGAAATGGAATGAAGATTGCTTTGCTTTGCAGGAAGACAAAAGACATATGCATTTACCAGATCTTGACACATGCATGGAGGACCCATTGGAAAATAACATAAGCCACCGTCCATAGGAAGAAGTATGCAATGCGAAACATTGGAAACCGCTGAAAGGGGAATACAAATTTGATCATATATCGTCTTGTAAAGAATTGGAAGTGATTCGAGATTGAAGCTGAGTTTAAGCAACTCACCAAGCAATTCAAAGCAGCATCGCCTAGAAGAAAAACAGCATTGACTGTGTGCATGTTTATTACTAACTGTTATTCCAAACAGTCAAACAAATTGTTTAGAATTAGATGACGAAAATGTTTGTGATGATGAAGAAAGAAAGTAAAAGAAAACGGTAAAAAGATAGATGCTTACGACATTCAGACTGTAATTGTTGATTTCAAGAAATGGAACAATTATGAACCAAAAGACGCAGTCCGTTAGCAAAACAGCCCCTGCATTCATCTGTTCACAAGCAAAACAAAAAATTAACTACCTTTTGTATGAAAGTAAACAAGCAATTGCATCAAATGGCTTTCGTCTATAAAAGCAGACAGGAACAAAAATGCATTGTGCTGTGACTAAAAGCCATTGTATCAAATTAGCTTGTAAAATGCAGATTTCAGATACATTTGCGTAATCTGTGAGTTGGAAATCCCAAAATTCAGGTACCCATTTCAGACAGTTTACCTGGAAAATTATTTGAAAGAAATAACCCCAAAAGCCAGCAGGTTGGCGCGTATTATTAAATTCACCGTGGGTGTTTGTTAGTTTTTCTGCATTACTAGAACTTTCACCAGGTGCAGGAGTCACAAAGTTTCCATGCTCAGCATCTACCTCCACATTATCAACCTTATCACCGCCGACTGTTTTGTGATATTGATAACATCCATATAAGGAAAGCAATGATCCAAGCTACAAGGTAAACAGAATTCGAGATGGTAAGCAAATGACAAATGAGAAGGAAAGCACAAATGTAACAGAAACATTAAGAAGTACAACTTATTATAAGACATACCCCAAAATAAATGGTGATTGAAGTACAAGTCCACCTGTTCAACAAGAAGAATCATCAAAAATATCAAAATTTCAGAGAAACTGGTTGAAATACTCCGTACTTTATATAATGAACTCTGTTTTTCTTCTATCACTTAAGCTAAACAACGAAGGAAATGAAAACCTTTGATTAACTACATCTTTTTTCATAGAATCAAAATGGGTTAAACAGCGGAGAAACAGAACTTACTGGGTATAGTAGTAAAAAATGCTGCCTCCATCAAAAAGACCGGTGGCAATAAGCAACATCAAAAGAACAAAGAAAGCAATAACTCTAAAAACCAGCAACCAAGCAGGATGAACTCCTTTTAAGCATGGCTTCCAAGTTTCATCCTCATACAAAGATCCTGCTTTTTCTTGCTGTGATTCTCCCCTATTGCGATTTGAGTCGCGGAAACCTTCATATTTCCATATAAGGAATGATGCAAAAATCATAGTAATGAATACCCAAATGCCACAAAGTATAACTCTCCAATTGGACCAGTAACTCGAGGTGGTTGTATCAACAGTCAAGGCTGGATGCCATGAAACTTTTGAGCCTGCTTTGGAAGTCATGGAATAATAATTGCTTTACCAAAATGAACTGGGATTTTTGTTAACTGTTTTAAAATTTTTCACTTGGGAGAATAAAATAGAACACCAAATAGATGGAGATAAATAACAAATAACATGAACAAATCTCAGGGTGATAACTATGAATATAGCAAGTGTTATGTTAGGAAACCTGAAACATAAGCAAGACAAAACAAGATCGAGGAACTAAGTTTGAAGAAATGATCTGTAGGACAGAAATTAGTCTGAAAACTGTAGGAATAAAGAAAAAGAATAGTTTTGCGGAAAAGTAAAGTGGAATTTGTCAAATTCATGAAACAGGCAAGGCTCAACGGAGTATAATCTCTATCAGGTAACAAATGACATTAGAACAAACTCCAGAAAATTTTATAATGGGAATAACTTGAGAAGATTCGGGCTGGAACATGAGAAGTTTACAACATGAAAGAATAATTATTTGGAATTTGACTTCATTAATGACTGGCAGAGGCTAGCAGAGATTCCAAACTTTATAGGAATGTTGTTGCAAAAGAGATGTAAATGCAAGATTTGATAGCCCGAGTTTAATGAATTAATTATTAAAATGTGGGGATAAAAGAAGAAGGAGAAGGAGAGGGAGAAGAAGAAGAAGAAGAAGAAGCAGCTAAATTCTAAGCGAAGGAAAGGCTGATACTTGCAAGGGAAAGCAAGACAGAGGTGGTGGTGTGTAAGAGGAGATAGATGCTTTGCTTCCTTTCTTTAAAAGGAGAACTACGCATTAGAATGGGATTTTATCATCTAAATCCCTCATTTTTTATAATCTGTTAAATAAAGTCATAATTTATTTATTTATATTAAATAAGTGTATAATTTTTTACCGAAATAATTAAAATATTTTTCATATTGAGTTAAACACTCAAGACAGGAATTTAATAACACAGAGTAATTAAAATCATGCTAATATGAGCAATCACTTTGTTTAAAATATTATGAGAAAAGAATTCGAATTTTATTATTCTCCAGTTGAAATGGAAGAAAAAAGAAATAGAATGAAAAAAGATGGCGTGTTTGAGAATAAACTTATCATTTTGTAAACAAAATCTTAGCCTTGGCCATGGGATAATAAATAAAAATAATATTTTAAATTATTTCTTTTACTGTCATAATAATTAACCAGACAACAAAATACATATAAATGTAGTAATCCACAAATGAAACAGTATGCCTATGATATTATATTATATTATATTATATATATATATATATATATGGCCACTTTTTATGTTTCTTATTTTTTGGGTTATCTATAAAAAGAAGATAGTGTAAAATGGACCATTCTTCTGTTCAGTCTCAATCTTGTTATTCTCATGCAATGCAAATAAATAAAAAAATTACAAAAACAAAAACACATGCATGTTTTTGACACTTTTTCTCGAAATTGGATTTCCAGTAGCCTTTTTTTTAAGTTTTTTGATAAATTTACGAATACAGAGAAAGACGGACAGACAAGCAGAGGATCAGAGAATACTGTGTTTTGGAATTCCCACTACAACCTTCAAGCATGGCTTATGTGTGTGTTCTTTTCCTCTCAGCTCTGGTAACAAACAAAACTCGAAATAAAAAAAAAAACAAATGGAAATGAGACTGTGCACTCAAGTACAATTATCTATGATGTACCGCGCTTTTTGACTAATGATTTAGCCTCATAATTCATCAATCAAGATTAGTGTGCCTTCATGAAAACGGTGATTCGCAATCATGTTGTTAGCTTTTTGTACAAGCATCAGATTTGAACGTGGTCAATGAGTGGGGACCCATTTATGACTGCCGGTCGTCAATCTTATGCTGTAAAGGGTTTTTTGGTAATTAAATATTTGCGTTTGTAAGTTTTTTGAGAGGGACGTGTGTTTCATGCATTGGTTGGAATGCAAAAGGTTGTGACTTAGAAGGTGGGGCCCAACTGGGAATCCTCCTAGGGCTTGGAGATGCAGTTGTAAAAGTGCAAGTGAGCGTGAAGCGCACCGTTCGGCATGATGAACAGATACAGTTGGGGTGAAAATTACATGACCTGCAGGTCATCTCAGTGTCCACCCTCACCGGCAGCTAGCTTTGTGATTGCGATGGAAACAATATACAAACAGAGGTTAAACGCATAAATCACCGGCTTTAATGGCTTTTTTTTCTTTTTTCTTTTTTACTTTCACTGTTTCAACAGAGAATAAAAAAAGGAAAAGCAAATACTGAAATAAAAATTTTAAAACAAAAAGGTGATGAGTCGGTAGCAGAAAGAAGTCCTCCCTCCGGTCGGATATTTAATGCTAATAATAGTAATTGTTGTTAATGGGTGTATCAGAATATTGTCAAAGTAGCAATATTTAAACAAATTGGTCAGTCTGAATATGTGGATTACAAAGTTTTATAACATGTATGTATGTATATGTTCATAAAAACAAACTTGGCCTTCAAGAGAATCACAACATAATTCACAAATCACAAGTTACTTGGAGATGGGGCAATATCTGCAGTAGAAGTTAGGCTTATGTAGTTGGTCCTACTAAAGAAATCCCAAATTGGCGATTTCCCCTTTCATTTGGACGACAGAATGGTAAGTTAAATAGTAGTGGCAAAACAGTACAGTATAAGATACACAAGCACAACAATGGGGATGTGGACAAACCTCTTGAAGCCATGAGAACCCTGTTGTTCATAAAGGATATGAGAAAAATTTGTAGAACTTCAACAGTAAATGGTAGCAATCCAGTCTTTTTGTAGCAGCTCCACCAAGCAAAACGTCCAAATTTCTCGGTATAATTATGTATTCAAAGGATCGCTAGAGATGGACTCATTTTATATGAAGACAAAAAGATCCTAGAGGAGGATTTCTCCATCTTTGATCCAGTTTCCCAAGCTAGCACTCAAACCAAATTTTCGGGGATCATAATGAAACATGAAGAAAAGTGGTGCTTTATTTTTATACGGCGGATCGCATTTGGTTGACACTACAGTAGCATGAACTAGCTGCCAAGGTGAAACCAACACTCAACTACAATGTGACAATTTGAACAACAATTTGAGACAACTCTATCGAATTAACTTTCTCCAGATTTTGATTTTTAAATCTAAATTATTTTTAAATCCCAAACCAAACACCCCCTTACAAAAAAAAAACACTAAATTCTTTCCGTGAATAATCAATATAAATTGTTTTCAAATCCTGAACCAAACATCGCGTTATAAAAAGACACTAAACTCTTTTCGTGAACAATTAAAATTAAGCATAACGACTCAAAACAGAGATTTTACATGTACGTTGGTACATATAAAAAGAGGGACACCTTTCATGTTTAGTGACTATACATGAAGGAGCCCGTCTTTAACTTCTGAACTTCCAATGACAACGCAATGAGAGAGCTAACAAGTAACTGGAGAAGAAGTGTATATAAATGATCCTGGTTCTTGGTCCATGGTCTTACTTGACCAAAATGCTGGCTGGGAAGTTGTTTCCGTGTTTTCAGCACTAAATCGTGTAAAGCAATTGACAAATTCACGTATGCACAGCATCAGAAACAACCATTCTAAGCAACAGGGCTTACTTCTCCTTTGTTGGTTTGCAGTTGCCGAGGGGATGTAAATATATCTCAGCTTCATATCTTTCAAATACTTTCCATGTGACTAATGGATTCGTGATAGTCGAGCAAATGAGATGAGGATTATGACTTCATGTATGAAGCAATTTGATGTACTAAGGCTACCCAGCAGGAAAAGAAGACCAATACTTGATGAAATTGGAAAATGAGAGCACTTAAGCGCTCATTTTCATTGAAGCATTCATCAGGTAAGGAATCAAATTCATGGCCATTTCGACAGTATTATGCCCAAATACTGATAAAACACACTAGGGTGACAGACATGTACAATAAGTCCATTTTTCTCTTTCCTTTTTGTGCATCATTCAATAAGGCCTGTTGATTATAGTTAGAAAACAAGAAAACGACTTGGTACACAATAATAATGGCTAACAGAAACACAAAATTCATGCATCATACAGCATCAATTACTCTTGACAATATTGAAATGCTTTATGATCTACTAATCTTATGTTCGTAATTTATGATAATGTGTGATATCTAACTTTTGGGATGTTGGAATTTTATCCCCTCCACTAGAGAGACCTCTCTCTGTTGAAGCTGTTAAATATACATACATTTAGCATTGATTTCTTTTGAAAGTTTACATATGATGTTGACTATTCATATCTGTGTAGAGAAGCAGTTGAAGAGATTATTAGTCTATAATTACACTTACATATTGCAATCCACTGCTTTACAATTCTGAATGGGCTACAGCCTTATGAAAACACTCAACAATGATGGGGATGGATGCCTCTAGCCTAATACCAGTTTTAAAAATAATCAGCATCCTCACCCATTGTGGAGAGAGAAAATGGAGCAATCGCCACATTGAAAGTTTGTGAACCTACTCTATCAATGTGTTTCATCTCAAAATCCCCTTCCTGCATTGCAAACCAAACAAAGATATTTAACGTTCATCGATATTTTACAATTATATAAGCTCGGCTTTAGATATAACATACATAACAAATAGTGACAAGCATGAAATTACATGATGAAAATGGATTTTAGGTAAGGGAACCTTATCTCCCAGCTATATTCATCTCTCATTGTGCTTACATTGAAAATGTATTACACTTCACCCTCAAGAAAAATAAAATAAAATAATCATAGCAAAACCAAAAACTGAGTTATAATAGGATATGGCAATGGTGCAACACATGCAACTTATTTTAAAGAGGCAAATGTGGGGGTTGCTCAGTGTCTAACATGTTTATCTGATCTAACTGCATGATCCATAAGGCTGTACATCAAGATTTGAGTTTAACATGTTGCAAAGCATATAAGAATGCAAAGTATCTCATCTTACCATTCTGCCACTCGGGGTGCTTAATGGGCATGCAGATGAGTATTCAAAACCTGTCCTGGGAAGTATAACTGGCTGTTCACCAATAACTCCAGCTCCCCTGTATCAGAAAATGAGAAGGAGATGAGTGGAAGAATTATACTATCATACCATGCCCATAAGAAAATGAAAAGATAAAACGGAAAAGAAAACATCTTCCATTGACACCAAAGACCCATAGACAGAATACGAAGAATAACTCACCAAACATTTTCAGTTTTTCCATGGGCATCAGTGATAATCCAATGCCTTCTGAGAAGTTGAACCGGACGATCGGAATTATTGGTAATCCTTACTCTATATGCAAAAAAGTACTGTCCCTTTGAAGGTTGACTTCGGCCCTCAATGTACACACTCCTAACTTGAACCCTTATCCCCTGAAAAATCATCATATGCCATAAACTGATCTATCAAGAATATCGGATTGTATATCCTAAAATGAAGTGTTTGGTAGACCAGAGCAACAATATTTCATTATCAGATCATATAACACAAGAACATTCCACCCAAATTTTTTTTGGAGTGATAGAATAGCATCATATCAGCCAGCGAAAACAAATCACGTAGTCGTCTAAGCACCAGACAATATTTGCAATAATAATCAGATTTTTGTCATACCAAGGTTGTTGCATCACTCAGACATTTCAAGAGAGAGTGTGGTGCTATTTCCATCAGTTCATCACGATACCTAGCAGCATCCTGGCAGACAACACAATAGCAGAAAAATACATTGTCAGGAAGCCATTAAATGCACTACCTTCACATATACATACAGAACACCAATAGCAGCCAATAACTTACCCCAAGGGCGTGTTTGGCACACTGGACTGGACTGTATTATTTTACTATACACGACAAAAACAATTTAGTCCGGTGTTTGGTGCAAAAAATTGAAGGAACTTGACCGTATAAAAATTAAGTCCAAACCCCTTAAATTTGACCCGCACCCCCTACAGGTCAAACTTGCATTGTATTATTTTTTTTCTTTCCATTTTTTTAAAAATAAACTTTTAAGAAATAATAATTTTTTGGTTATCTTTTGAATTATTTAATTCTTAATTGAAAGTAATAATATATAATTAATTAATAAAAAATAAATTTTATATAATTAATTTTTTTAATACAATCACACAGCAAGCATGGTATTGTATTAAAATTTATCTAATATAGTACAATACAGTGCAGTCTAGTACAGCCTATTAAATTTCAATATGGACCAATGTGGCATGCCAAACATGTACCAAACACATCAAAAAGCAAAAGTGGAAGCACGTTTGGGGTTTCGGGCAGACAAAATGTATAAGATATAACAGATACAATAACTTTTCTATTTCAGATGTATTATATGTGCTCCACAAAATCATTATCACTATGCATATCAGCCATTATCTTATCAAGTTCTAGAAATCCCTTCATACATAAACATGATCATATCTCCCAAACCGAACACCATGATGATTTTTCTAATCTAAGAGTAATAAGCTACCTACACAGGCCTGCCAACACATTGCATTCATTTTGCTCATGATTAACTAAGCATGAATAAGGAAAGGCACATACAGTTATATCAGGTACACACAATTGGATACCTCAAACCTTTCCTCGGCGACTGCCCGTTTCATTAACCTCCGAAGTCGAAGAACCGGCTCCTCTTCCTCAAATGATTTCAACGAATCACGAATTCTTGCAGCTGCTTCATAATCCTAAAATGAACACAAGCTTGTAAAGAAAACTATTTGATCATCTTCAAGTGCATAATTCTTCATTCATTTGATTGCAATACGGAACAAATGATAGGAAAAAATCACTGAAAAGTTGAAATGATGGGAGCTGATTGAAGTGGATCGAGAGCGAGCTCTTCTGTTGTTTCCTGGGTACTAGGAAAGAGAATTTTGCCGCCATGGATTTGCTTTTGAATAGTGCTAGTTTTGCAAAAGAGATTACAAAAGTTGGATATTTTTCAAGACTAGAAAAACATTTTAACAAAATACCAACCTCGGATTTGGCAGCAACCTCCATTTGCTGCCTCAACAATGCATAAGTTTGGGTCCGAGACAAAAACGAACTCGGACTCAACTCACCCGAACCCGACTTCGAACTCAGACTCTCTCCTCCACAACCGCCTCCGCCGCCACCAACAGAAGCCACAATTCCGCATGTTCTCGTAAGATCTTTACAACCCCAACCAACCCTTCTCTTTCCGGGCGCCAAATCCGCGGAATTATAGGTCTCTCGGCCCAGTAAACAGGTCCTCGTCGTCGCATTAAATTCAATAAAAACTTTAAGACTTAATGCATGCATCATTTTATATTCTAATAATTTCACTCGAGGTGCAATGGTAGGTTGCTGTCGAATTTGACGAAGCGAGCAACCGAGCAAATTTCGGGTTCGGCTGTTCGTTCCTTTTTTACGGGACTGTGATTGTGTACGGTGCAGACATTATCTATGTTGTAAAATTGAAGTTACCCAATTAACCCTGTAAAGTGGGGTTAGTTACTAGCTACTACCCTAGAGGTGTAAAGATATGAGGATCATTATGGGTTTTTTGAGAGGATGGGATTTTTCGGGGTATGGCTATTTACGGAGGCTGGTGATGGTGTGTGAGACTGTGAGGAGAGGAGAGGAGAGGAGAGGAGAGAAGATTCTGATTTTTGCCGCATATGGAAGTGAAGGTGACACGTGGAACAGGATGATTGGTTTACCATTTAGATGCTGTTATGATGTGGAAACTTTCTATGGTTTCTGACCTCAAACGTGGCTGTTGTTGTGCGGTTGTGATCGAGTGTTTACCATCTCATATCGTAGGATGTAACTCTGTAAAGGCTATGTATCAGCCGTCCGACATTGACGGCAGGCTAAGAATTATGATGTGAATTTGAGTACGTTTTTTTAGTGGTTATCACAAGGGGTTTTCTTTATTTTCTTTTAATTTATTTTATGAAACAAGTTAATGTTCAGAAAAAAGAAAACCATAAACAAATAATAGTAATAATAAAGACCACTGGTTTACGGAAACGCTTGGCATGGCAAATGGGCTGGACTTTAATCCAAAATGTCGTACTTAAGCCCAATCCAGAACCTAGAGGCAGGGTAGCATTAGCAGCAATATATTCCGTTTTATTATTCTCTAGTTCAGAATTTTATTCTTAGCTAAAATTACAATAAAAAAGATATTTATAACTGCAATTAAATCCACACATGAGATTAAGACAACTACAACAAACAAACAAACAAACAAACTCACAAACTCGAGTTATACTTATTTTGCAACAATAGAAACTCTATTCTTAAAAAAAATTATCGATGAAAAATGTAAATAAAATATACATAAGTCACTCGTGACTCGTCTAAAAAGATTAGAAATGAGAAAGAAGGAAAGGCGTGGGATGGGATGGGGACGTAAGACATAGGCAGAACCTGTCATGTCATAATAATGGGGTGAGATGATGATGCATTATGTTATGTCCGTGAATTATGGAGCCTTTTTTCGAGGTCTCTGGCTGCAAAGCAAACTCTGAAACTGGAACGCCATGTCTGTCTTTCCCAACATTTTTGGTTACATTGAATGGACCGAACGAACGAACACATAACGTGAGCCATAAACAAAGACAAGTGGAACCCCATATGGACATGGGGCCGTTTGCTTTGCCTTTTGAGTTTGGTTGGGCTGGTTCGGGTGAACCCATCACACTGAAAAAGGGTCACTACCATATTCCATTATTAACGAACCATCTCTTGCTCTGCTTCCTTGTCCGCCGCACCACGCCACCACCGTCTGTTTTTCTTTTATTTATTGATTTATTTATTTTAATATTTTATTTTCACGCATACTATAAGCTGCTCGTCGACATCGTGATTCTCCCTCCAGTACTCTTTTTATTATTTTTTGTACAGTTTGTGCAATTTAGATGATTGGTTGGTCACTCTCTCGAATCCACCAACACCAGTCCACCACCTGTTATGTTCATAATTCTTATTTTAAAATAAATTATTAATTAATTAATCTTCTTTGTTATAGAATTATGCGGAGGAATCAATATGGTGCAAGTACAAAAATATCCCATAAGAATACGAGTATGATTATATGCCATGAGGAATCGAGTACATTGACATTTTCATTTTCATATGAATTGAAATTTTATTCCAAAATAAAATCCTCCTAAACATTTTCCGCTCGTTATCAAGTTTTAAAAAAATAAAAAAAAATAATTCCAAAAAATAAAACACACAACCTATTTATTGGAGGAGGGAGTAGATGCTTCGAACAAACTTCCAACATAAGAAAAGCAAAGAATTCAGGATCGGGGGTCTCTGTTTTTTCCTTGAAGAGTTTTCCAACACAAGAAGGCTATTTTGGTCAATGTATATCGTATCGGTGAATCAAAATTTTCTTTTAAAAGAAAGGAAAATTTTAATTACTGGTGGGAGAGGAAAACGAAAAGGAAGCTGACGAGGTGAAAGAGAACACCACCAACAACAACAACTACACCAACACCACCAACAACAAGAAGTCTATGGTACAATTACAAAATGGAATCCTCGGTTTTCTTCTTAGCCTTAACCTTAACCACTCAACAATTCTTCTCTCTTTCCAATACTATTACTATTACTTTTATCAATATCATCGCTCCCCACATCAATACCAATACTAATATCAATGATGTTCCTTTTTCTCTTCTCTTAATTACCTTTTTCCTTGTCTTCTTCCTCTACTTCTTCCCCTTTTACCGCTAGCTTTTGTGTCCTCTTCAATCCGTCGATCTCAGGTACTGATTTTATTATCTGTCCACCCATTTCTGCCTCATCTAGTTTCTTGACAAAGCTAGAATCAAGACCTTATATTTATATTCTGTTAGTATCTTTGATTGAATGGATATAAACTTGTTTTGCTATTAATTTTGTGTACCTGGGTGAATGGGAGAAGAGGGTTGTTTTGTTTTTTTTTTTTTGGCATTTAGATTCTGATGATCCTGCAACTTAATATTTGTTTGCTGAGAAAGGATAAGGAAGATTATGCAAACTGGGATTTTATTCTTATCTTGATCTCCGAAAAAGAATTAAAAAACGTTATCTTGACTTTGATTAAATAGCCGCATTAACTGAACGAAACTTTCAGTTCTTCTGGGCATCGAATGGAATGAAACATTCTAGCCGTAGGTTGATTTGTGAGCTTCTACGCCCGTATTTCAATATTACTCCTTTGGTTCTGTTGTTTTTTAGGCGAAGATAAATTATATATGTATATGGTTTGTTCATATATTTGATGTTTTTCTTTTGGGTATTGTTCATCTTATTTCCTTTAAAAGCATCACTATTGGGTTATGTTGTGTCGCGTTAAAGTTCTTTCCTTGTGCGATAATGCTGTATATAGTTCATGCTACGAAGAAAGTTTAGATTCTTTTTATAATGATATAATGCGTCTGGTCATGGATTGAAGATTTCTTTTTCTTTCTGGCTATTGTAGGAATATGTTTGGGGGTGCCAACAATAATGCCATGCTTCCAGTTTTTCTTGAGGAAAACCAGTTCCAGTTTAGTACAAACACATTGCCTCAGCTGCAATTATTTGGAGAAGGTGAGTTTTTAGTGGTGAGTGCCATGACTAGGAATATGAAAACACTGTTAGATTATGTGAATCGTGAATCTTTAAATAAGACAGTGAGTGTGGTTTTATCTTTTCCTTCACTGCCGTATGTCAATTGAAGGAAGGGGTGTGGCATTGCTAATATTTCAGTCTGTGTAGCAGGCCCTGAGCCTACATTGCCTCTGTGAATTTTGGTCTCTTTTTTTTAAAGGGTAAATTATTCCCGGAAATCACATTGATTTTTCTGCTTGCCTCTCCTCCTTCACTCTTCTCTTTCGAGGGAATTAGTAATCCTCTAGTGATTCTGCTTGTATTTGTTATGTTTGGCATTTGTTGTTATTTATGTGACGCCTTTAGCTAGATTTTCTGCAGCATCCCCTGAATCTAAATGCAGTTTCAGCTTAATATTGGCTTTCAACCTTGTTGCTTTCATTATATTTATTACAGCACATGTATTTTCCTTCTCCATTGTGTTTTATGGTTAGTCTACTTTCACTGAGGGACATTGCAATCTTTTCCTGTTCCAGTTGGATGCAGCATTGGTCCCTCAAACTTTGTGGGAAATCAGCATGCAACTACTGCAGAGCGGCCAGTTAAAAGAAGCCGGGAGGTTGAATCTATTTCCCGACAGCAAAAGCACCACATTTCTTCAAGCGATAAGTTGCATAACGAAGAAGCTGGTCAGCATGGTAGCATTCTGAATCCAAACCCGGTATCGACTGGGCTGAGACTTTCATATGAGGAAGATGAACATAATTCTTCCGTTACTTCTGTGTGTGAAAACATTTCTGGTGCCATCCCTATTATACTATCCCTTAATGACAGTCTTAAGGTTGAGATTGATCGTCAGAAGGAAGAATTCGATCACTACATCAGACTTCAGGTAATAATCTGATTCCATTTAGGAGCGGAAAGATAATTATGATGCTTACCTTTTAGTCTGTCTCTCGGAGGTCTGCAGCTGTAGTTAATGTATATATCCGTCCTGACCAATCAATAACTTCTATAATTAAACCAATGTTAGATGCTAGGTTTTTGGCTGTTGAAATTGTGGTCATTTAGTTGTATTGATTTTGAAGACCAGCCTTAATTATATTCCAGGCAAGGCGTTTATTGATTCACTGGTTCAATTATGATTCTTTTGGAGTTGATCAGGCATATTTCATGAGTAGTTCAAGAATTTTTATGATTTTTATTAAGTGGCTACCTTGTGTTTAGTTAGCCTCTTTATTATTTAAAGCAAGTTCTTGCTTGCTTTGTTTATCACAGGAAGAAAACATGATAAAGGGTGTAAGGGAATTAAAGCAGAGACACACATATTCTTTTCTTAGTGCCATAGAAAAAGGAGTTGGCAGGAAGCTACATGAAAAGGAGCTTGAAATAGAGAACATGAATCGCAAGAACAAGGAACTTGTAGAAAAAATAAAGCAAGTTAGCATGGAAGTTCAATCCTGGCACTACAAAGCAAAGTATAATGAGTCCATAGTCAATGTGTTGAAGAACAATATAAAGCAGGCCGTGGCACAAGGTGCTATGCATGTGAAGGAAGGTTGTGGTGAGAGTGAGGTAGATGATGCAGCCTCTCACACTAATGTGAACTACCTGAGTGTTGTGGATTGTCCCGGAAATCCAGTTTCAATGAAGAAGCAGATGAATTGCCGGGCTTGCAAGGTCCAGGAAGTTTCTATCTTGCTTTTGCCATGTAGACACTTGTGTTTGTGTAAAGACTGTGAAGGGTTTATTGGCGCTTGCCCCATCTGCAAGGTAATGAAGACTGCAAGTGTTCAAGTATACTTGTCCTGAAAGTGTATGGTGTTATGGCAGGTATCTGAGCACCTGCCATCATCATTACACAAAAAAAGAAGGAATGAGTTTAAATTATAATGTTAATATCACCATAGACACAGAAGTTATGCTTGAAGATTTTGATGGACTTGAGTGAGATGAAGTTATCTCTTTTTCCTTTTTATGAGAATTCTTTTATTTTATTTTAACAAATCTTTGAAGATGAATAGAGGTTTGTTTGATTGCCCTTCTGAATCTTGAGACTGTTCTTTCTATTGGAGGTCCGTTTGCTCTTGGGAAAATAACTCTCATTGTACACTAGACAAGTTTAGATAGAATGATTCTCAACCTCTGAACAAATATGTATATATGAGTTAAATTCTTATTGAAATGCAATATAAGTAATTGAAATAGATTAGCGTATCTCCTTGGATTTTTCTAAGTTGAAAGAATCTTATTAGCTGGGGTATATTCTGTTTACCGCGGACAGATAAACTTATGATTATCAACTCAAACTCACGAAAATGCCATTTATTCTGTCGGCAAAGTTTGGTATTACTTGCTGTCATTATTTTGCTTTTTCTGTACATAAAAAGAAATCTATTGGTCTCATTTCAAGTTTTCAGGAACCCTGACAATTGACAGTCATCTGCCAGCACCCTTACCTACCCTCTGAAAGAAAAAAATATTAGGCTACACGAGATGAGATCTGATAGGTAGTCAAATTCAAAACTGAATTAATGCTGCTTTTAACGGTTGAATCATATGTATTTTTAGTAATAAAGATTAAATTTATTTAATGTGTATAATTAATGTATCATTAATATAATATAAAACTATTAATTATTTAAAATATTAGTCTAATGATAGAAATGTTGAGTAAGAATTTTTATCAAGAAAAGAAAGGATATCAATATTGATATCAATTAACCTACTACCCAACTGTGAAATAGTCAATATTTATAACATTTTAAAAGGAAAAATGTCCATTACCCCCTAAAGTTTAAGCTAAGTACCCACTTCTCCTCTATAATTTTAAAAATATCATTTATCCTCTTACATCTAATTTTTTCCGATTTTACCCTTAAACTAAACCAAAGAGAACCATGATTCACTTTATTTGAACTTTTTTTTAATTATAAAATAATTAAAAAAAATGTGTAATTTATTATACTCTTTTATTAATATCACATCATACACTAAACTATATTTATAAGATTAATTCAAAACAAAGTTTTTACCTTCTTTAATAATAATATATAATTTTATTATTATTTTTCATATATTTTTTACTACAATAAATCTATTTTAAAATTTTAAATATTAATTTTAGTAAAATTATTTTTATTGTAAATATTTTATTTTATTTTGAAATAATTATTATTAATATAAAAAAATTTATAATTTAAAATATTTTTGTATAATGATCCATGATTTAAAATCATTTAAATTTTTTATTATTATTATTATCATTGTTATTAATATATTTTTACTTATTAATCGTTATAAAACTTAATAAACTAATTTATTTTATATAAAAAAATCCAAAGAAATTAATTTTAAAAAATAAAGTAAAAAATTTATTATAAATGTTAAAAATTTATAATTTAGAATATTATTGTATAGTCATCCATAATTTAAAATAATTTAAATTTTATTATTGTTAGTAGTAGTAGTATCACTATTATTATTATATTTTTACTTATTAATAATTATAAAACTTAATAAACTAATTTATTTTATTTAAAAAAATTAAAAGAACTAATTTTAAAAAAAAAGTAAAAAAATTTACAATAATTAGAATTTAAAAATCATAATTTAAAAATGATTTTTTATTTTTAATATATAAAATATATGATATAATATTAATAAAAGAGTATAATAAATTATAAGTTCTTTTATTATTTTATAATTAAAAAATTCGGTTCAAATAAATCAAATCGTAGTTCTTTTTAATTTAATTTAAGAATAAAATAGGAAAAAATTTAGATATAGAGAAATAAAGTTTATTTTTAAAATTATAAAAAAGTAAGTATTTAACTCAAATTTTATAAAGGGAGAATGTCCAATACCCCTATTATTTTAATCAATGTCCCATCACCTTTCTATATTTTTTAAAATATCTCATTGTTTTTTTAAATTTTAATTTTATCTTTTAATAATTTAAATATTTTTAATTTTATTATTTATAATTTAAATATGAATCAAAATTGAAGAATAAAATAAAAAAATAAAAATTAAAAGGATAATGAAACGTTAAAAGAAATATAAGAAAGTGATAGTACATTGGTCAAAATAACATAGAAATTAGGTATTCTCTCTTTTATAAAAGTAACGGACATTTACCCAGTTTTAAAATATGGAAAATAAGAGATCCAGCACCCACTCACCCACCCGAGTGTGAATCCGCACTTATCCGATCTTACCTACTTCATTTCACTTTCTTCTTTTGTTCGTATCTAAATTTCTAATTCACTCCACTTGCCCCCATCCTAAAGAAAATGCTGATGTATACGCTTTCTATGTAGATTCCAACATGGGGATAATAACATTCATATCTCTATGTTCTCGTATCACTACAAATAAGTATATACTTTTTCAGTCATGACAAATGAATCCCTAAATGAAATGTCGAAGTTACCCTTACGATGAATTGTCCCATTCATTTCAATAGAAATTGGGGATATATTTGTCATATATAGATCGATTATGATTTTTATTTGTGAAAATCTATTAACTCAGAACCCAGATGTTATTTATTATGTCAATTCAATATTAATAAGAATTTTATTTATAATTTTATATGAATATCCGACTCTTCCGATTCGCTCTCCTGTTTTTTTTTTAATTATTATTTTCTAAAAAGAAAAAATAAAAAAATCTTATTGTCAATTCATTTTCCAGCGACACTAGTTGTTTACACCAACTTCGTTCAGCGGCGGACTCTCCAACGACTCTGTTCTCTCTTATAAGGCAAACTCCAGCACCCTTTTCCTCCCTCTCTCTTCGCAGCGCTTTGATTTTCAGATCTCGAAAATGCAAAGCGCTGCGTTATTCACGGCTTCCCCTTCTCTCCCGTTTCTCAAGCCTCGTAAGCTATCGCCGAACCCCAGGCTTGGACCCGTCCTCTGCTCTTCCAAACGACACGATCTCACGGCTTCTCCCAATGTCGTCTCCTGTTCTCCCTCGCTGCCTCCTCGCCGATCATGGTCCCTCTGTTCTTCTCCTTCCTCCGTGTTCAGACCGTGGACTTCCGTGCCGCTTCGAGATCCGCAAACGGTAGACCAGTTTGAAGTTAGGGCGACGGCTGTGCCGGAGAGCGCCGGTGGTGAGGAAGAGAAGTCCAGTAGCTTGGTTAAGACTTTGGAGCTGGGATTTCTGTTTGGTTTATGGTACTTGTTTAACATCTACTTCAACATTTACAACAAACAGGTTCGTTTTCTAATTTTCTTAATTCAATTCTATGCCTGTCGATTACTTTGATATTGTTGTATGAGATTTGTTTTTAGAATTTTTCTCCTTTTGATATTTTGCGATCAAATTGTGTCTCACGAAGGTTTGGCAAGCGTCTGGAGAGTTGTAAATTTAGAGATTTAGAAATTAATTTACTAGTAGCATTTAGGATACTTGACTATGGTAGATTAATCTATGTGTTGCAATTTTATATTGAATGGAGAGTAACCAATCATGCTGCGCTTATGGTCCACAGGTTCTGAAGGTTTTCCACTACCCTGTAACTGTAACGGCTGTTCAATTTGCTGTAGGGACTGTACTGGTTTCGTTTATGTGGATTTTTAATCTCTACAAAAGACCAAAAATTAGCAGGTTCACAGGTATTGTTTACTATGTCTACGTTTTGGTGGATGATCTTCTTTTCTTCATTTTTGGTTATAGTTTTTGAAGTGGTACTTACTTTGAGCGATGTTCCCTTGGCAGCTTGCAGCTATTGTCCCTCTGGCAGTGGTGCACACATTGGGCAACCTCTTTACAAATATGAGTCTAGGAAAAGTTGCTGTTTCATTCACTCACACAATTAAAGCTATGGAGCCATTCTTCTCAGTTATCCTTTCTGCTATGTTCCTAGGGGAGGCATGTGCTTTCTTTATTTTCATGACTTTGTTCCTTTTGCATACTGTTAACATCCCCTGCATATGCTGGATGGAGATTAGATTGATAAGGATCTGTTCCAGTTTGGGTTTCTTTTCCAGTATTTGTCTTCTTAAAATGATTTCTTGCTGTTGTGGATTTCATCTGTGTCAATAATATTTATGCATGCATATTTTATATTAGGAAATTAAAATCACATTTTGTAGTGTCATTTATGCATGCTCATCACTGATTTGAGTTCTCATCATCTTGCTGATACAGTTGCCAACTGTTTGGGTGGTTGGTTCTCTTTTACCTATTGTTGGTGGAGTTGCACTTGCGTCAGTTACCGAGGCCTCTTTTAATTGGTAAGAATTCTGTTTGTATTTATTGTAGTTTCTCAATGCTGAAGCCAAAAGAACATCAAATGATGTGGTTCTTTAAAGTATTTCACATCTATGATTCCGGTTTGATTTTGTTGTCAATATCTCACACTTGATTTTGATATATGACCCTTTTTTCCGGATAAAGGGCTGGTTTTTGGAGTGCAATGGCTTCCAATTTGACAAACCAATCTCGTAATGTTCTAAGCAAAAAGGTCATGGTTAAGAAAGAGGTAATCTACACTATCCAGATTTCTATGAAATTAATGAGCATGTTATTAGTTTGGATTTGTGCATAACTATATTTTGTTTTTGTTACAGGAATCATTGGACAATATCACCCTCTTTTCAATTATAACAGGTCATGTCTTTCATCCTTTTAGCCCCTGTGGCTGTCTTCATGGAAGGTGTCAAGTTTACCCCTACATACCTGCAATCTGCAGTGCGTTTTCTTGAAGAGTGAAATTGCTTTTAGTTATTAAATTTATGGTTTTATGAGAACATGTATTTTGTTTTAGTTGGTATCTGATTTCTATATTCAACATGTTATGTGACAGGGGTTGAATGTTAAAGAGATTTACATAAGGTCACTTGTAGCTGCACTCTGTTTCCATGCTTATCAGCAGGTAGCCTTTTGTATCTTTGGGCATTTCATTTTCTTCCCTGGAGTCATCTTTATTGTATCTCATAAACTTGTAAGCCATAGTTCATTATTAAACTCAAAGCTCAAGCATCCTCTGAAATTTAACTTGTATTGAAAATGCTCTTATGTGCATGGAAAGGGAGATGCCAAAGGGTTTGAGGATAGTTCATCAATGCTCAGAGCTTAGGCCTCTTTCAAAACATATAGACCATAGTTGCTAAGAAATCTGATTGAACTGTGCAGGTTTCTTACATGATTTTACAGAGGGTATCCCCTGTTACCCATTCTGTCGGCAATTGTGTGAAGAGGGTGGTGGTCATTGTGAGCTCTGTTATCTTCTTCCAAACTCCTGTCTCACTTGTCAATGCTCTTGGTAAAATATTCTTGCATTTGAATTTTACTTTATTTCCCATTTGTTTTAGATTTCTTTTATTCCATTCTTTTTGGTTATGGACATTGTTTTTCCCGGAACTGATGCAGGTACTGGGATTGCACTTGCCGGAGTTTTCTTGTACTCGAGGGTGAAGCGCATTAAGCCAAAGGCAAAGACTGCTTGAAATTCTATGGAGAAATTTTGCTGGTGAATTCTGTTTGTTAGTTGGTAAAATCATATTGCTTATTGAAAAACTTTTTTTTAGTTCAGGCAAGAAACTTAACTAGTTTTTTTTGGTTTGTAGTCTTCTTTTGTGGACACTATTTAGAGTTATACAGGGAGCAAATGAGCTGTTCTGAAAACGATTGTCCTCTACTTTTAGCGTCGTTGCCTATTTTGAATATAAATTGTAATTTGCATTTATTTCACTACCTTTTCAATAAGGCGCACGAAATCATCCATATGGGAAATGGAAGCATGATCGCACTGGGACACGAGAGAAGTAATGTTTGATTTACTATTAAGCAAGCTCTCATCACACTTGGGGGCTGTTCATTTATTTGCTCAATTTTATTATATGAAGGCAATTAGGTGTATTTTATTTTCTTTAAACTTGGGAGGCGTTTATTTTATCTCTTAGGCATGTTAAGTTATCTATTTTTTTTTTAAGAAAAAGAAACTGAAATTAATATTTTAAAATATATACTCATTTTAAGTGTTACATTTATATTTATATCTTATAAAAAAATTAATTATGTTAATACGGTAATTCATAAATAGAATAATTTTTAATAAATTATATAATATGTATATTATTTTTTATATTATATATGATTTTTTTATTTTATTTTATAAGTAAAGAAAAATTATGAATTAACCATTTAAATGATATAAAAATTATTTATTAATTAAATAAAAAAATAAATTATAAAATGTCAGATAAAAATTATGAAAAATTAATGTCAATAAAAGTAGAAAAAAAAAAGAAGAATTTTGTTACTTTTAATGAAATAGTTCTCACAAAATTATAATAATTTAATAAAGTTATATAATAATAATAAAAACATCAAATTTATCCAAAGATTTTAATGAAATTGATCCCACATAAAAATTTTCTCGAAATTAAAGAAGATATATCGTAAATCCTAGAAGAAAACATTACAACTCATGGGTATCTGACTAGTCAAGCTTTCAGAATGGAACTTGAGTAGACATTATTATGCACTGCAAATAGAGATACAGAATGTGAAAACTTTCAATATATTGCTTGGAGTTTACATTACACAACATTTCATACAATATTCATTCTGTGTATTTTATTCAAACAAAATTATTATTCTATGTTTTTTTTATCCGCTCTAAGTTTGAAGTACTCTAAGTAACATTACCATAATAACCGGCCCAAAGAAAGGAACAAAATCTTTTAAGCTAAATCTCATCGGTGTAATCCCTGCAATGGTTGCTTAATCACAGCATTATGTTATATATAGTGGGTTCTGTGGCCTTACAGATTGGCTTGAGAGATCATCTCCACCAAATCCAGTTCCTTTTTCACTTCAGATTCCACCTCTAATTGCACATCCATCTCCAAACTTTTCTCATCAACAACAGGAGCACAAGGCATCTCTTCAATCAGAGAATCGATGCTACAATTTTCTTCAAATAACTTGTCATCAAAATCAAATTCCGGGACCTCATTAAAATCAAAATCGGGAACCAAATGATCAGTTGGGCAGAAGTCCTTAGCTGGCGTCTGGTTTTGTGTTTTGTTTTTAGTATTATTATTATTATTACCAGCTGTGGCTGCAGCATTAGAGGAAGCTTTTCTCTGGTGTTTGGAACAGCTTGAATCTAAGTTCAAGCTCTTAATGTACTCTTGCAGAAGGGAGGCTCTTGGGTATTTGGAACGACATTTTCGCTTGGAAAATTGCCTTCTCTTGGTTGCATTCCAATGATTCTTGATGGAATTTTCTGTTCTTCCAGGCAACCTCTTTGCAATTTCTGCCCACTTGTTTCCTATCTCTGCATGAGCCTCTATAAGAGCCTTATCCTCCTCTTCACTCCAAGTATCTTTCTGAAATAAAAAGGAACACAGAATGAATTTGCATTCATATATGAAAACTACTGTGCTGGCTAACAGAAGGGAATGTTAACCTTGATATCAGGTCTCAGATGGTTATGCCATCTCTCCCTGCACTGTTTTCCTATCCTTCCAGGCAACATCTGAGCAATATGAGACCATTTTCTTATCCCATATTGTTCAACCAGACGAATCAATAGCCTGTAATACCAAAACAAATGAACATTAAAAGATAGAGGAATCAGAAAACTGAATGAAAAAAGAATGTGAATTAGATAGTCAGAGTCTTCTCTATATATACCTGTCTTCCTCGGTTGTCCATTGTCCCTTCACTACATTGGACTTCTTACCAATTTTGATTGTTCTTCTAGCCGGAGGATACGGCCTGTTATTCTTATTCAATCCAGCTTTCTTGTAGTAACCATTTTGATCTGTACCTACGCAGGAGACTTCATCTGGTACTGCAAAATTCACAGGCTTCATTTCTTGAAAATCTAAGGGCATCTGGGCCTGATTTGATCCTATCATATTGACGGGATTTACTTGATGATTATTCAGGTATCCACCACTTTGGAAATTGTCCATGACTTGACCGTGTCCTCCATTACCGTCTGCAAATGGCTTGCACTCATACAAATCAAAGTTTGATGAGTAATTATATGGGAAAGTGTCGAAAGAATCAAAACATGGAGTTTGGACGCCAAACACAGGATTTGAGGAAGACCCAGTAACATGAAACTGATGATCATCAAGATGGTGATCAAATTCTTGAAGATAAGTTCCCTTCGATGAAGGAACTTCAAAAGGAATATCGTTTTTCATGTAGGGTTTGATGTAATTTTCGGACAAGAAAACTGGTTGGTTGGCTGCATGAATTTCTCTGAGCTTTGTGTCAAGCTCCATGCATGCAGCAACAATTTAATCAAAGGAAATGTTCGAGCTTTTGGAACTGTCACCTATGTGTTCCTTAATAGGTGAACATCAGAGTGCATTTATTATGGAGGTTAATCATGATCGTTGATTGCAAATAATCCTAGGGTCAAAATGGCTTAGAATACTGCTTATTAACCCGACCCTTTTAACTGCCAAGCTCTTTATTATTATCATTTAACTTTTTATTTTCTTTAACATTTAAGAATGTACATATCCAATGACTGAAATCCACGTGCATTTTTCTTTTTAATTTTTGACAAAATAGGAGGGAATTTAGTTTATGTTTTAGATAATTGCATATTAAATGAGTAATACTTTTTAAGTAACTGAAATGGATTTCGAAGTAATAAACCTTAATTTATTGTCTTTGACATCGATGTCAAAATTCAGTGAGTCATTAAAAGTGAATTTAATGGTAAATTTGGTCTTAAGGGTGTGAAACACAAATCAATTATGGCTATGTTAAATAAATGAAAAACCAATCTACGTTAATGAATACTTTTTTAGTACGGAATTGAGGAAGGTCAGGGTAACGCTATTGGACTTCATTATGCATTCGGGGTTCTTTAATCACGTATTAAATAAATTAAAAAGCTTTTTAATGTTTGTTACTTTTAAGTAAGAACAAGGGATATCATACAAGAATTAATGCGACATTGGCAGGCAAACTGTTTGCTTTTTTTCGGGCAATTGGAAATGCTCAGAAGCATTCTTATTCGAGATAATAAGACAATTGTAACATTTAACCTGCGGTAAGATGGTTTATTAATCAATAAATTAATGAACAAGAAAGACCAGCAACAATTCTACAACTGCGATCCATATGCAGAGGAGAATAATGCTCTCTAGTAAGCAACATGAACAAGAACGACAATATACTTTGATCGTATGAATATGATGACCATTTAAAGTCTTGAAAAGCAGATGAGCTCTGAAAATTTTCAATATTCAGATTTCAGAAATACAGCATCAGCACTGGAACAGATGGCCAAAAGGGCTTTACATCGTTTATTGTGTACAATCATACAAAAATAAAGAAGAACGCATAAAAGTCGAAGCCTTTTATTTACTGCAATCAGCGGGGCATTGCTGTTGGAAAGCTTTCTCGGGATTCTTTCCATCAATTTGGGAATGGTGAGGGAAATCATATGGCATTTCTTCAGAAGAAAGCCCTGCTTCACTGAAAACTCTCACAATTTCTTTGTAGACCACTGCATTGCCTTCTGGTGTCAGGTGCAACCCATCACTGTTATGAAAGACAAAAAAGTATATTCACAACATACTTCTCATCAGCCACATTCTAGCAAAACTTAAAATACGTTGTATGAAAATGTGGACGTCTCTGGTCACTATACAGAAGAATTTTATTTCTTCTATATATTCATAAGCCCTACACCTGGGATTCAGTGTTTCTTTGCCATGGTTTAGGGTGACAACTTTCCAACCTCCATCGGGTTTAATCATCTATGTATTCTCAGACTCCCTGAAATCATACTTGGATTCAGAAACTTATCATTTGGAACATTTCTAAACAAGATCTAAATATGACAAAATTCTTCCATTCAATTCTTGAGACCGTTAGTTAGTAGTTAGACTAGTCTAGGTTAACACAAGAAATCCATCTTAACAACAGAAAATCTGGTCTGATTCTCACTTTGGCATAGACATATTTTCTTAGAAAGCCTTAAATGTCACAAACCTCAGGAATTTTTTCTGCCAACCCTCTGTTTCCTGCATCTTTGACCATAAATTGACGGAGGGAACACCCAGCTCCTTCGCTAGCTCTATGCACTGCCTTGCATAAACTCCTGTCATTTCATTTGTCCTTTCAGGCAGTTCCATAGCTTTCTCACCATACATGGACCTGCCAGACCCAATTACAAAACTTATTCCCAAAATATCACAGTGATAATACCTATACAACTGAGAGTGATAGTAATTTTATGATTAAGGCTTCAAGCTTAGGGATTTTGAAATGTCAAGGTCAGAAGTTCACAGTTTTACTCTGAATCAGTTGTGGGTATTTTCTGCTCCTAGGATTTTGAATAGCAGTGAGACACAAGAGGATAGAATGGCTTGTTGACAGTAGAGGCATCACTGGAGGTGATGATGGTAAATCAATCAGGGTGATGTGCATGGTGGAGGGGAATGGTAAAGGGAGTAGTGGTGGTGCTGCCACCAGAGGTTTATTGTTAAGAATGAAATTGACTGTTATTATGCAATCAGAATTGTAGCAATGCTGATGCAGAGTGATGCTGGTTTGATCTTATGCTGAATTTTTTGGTCACTGAACATCTTGTGATAATGGTGAAGATGTCGCAAGTTAAAGCAGTGGCAATAGCATTGGTAAACTAACTGTACAAACAAGGAAGTAAGCAACAGTGTTAAAAGTGGAGGAGGTTGAGGCAGAGGTTTATGGTGGTAGCAAATTTGGAAGTGCTAAGATAAGGCTTCTATTAAGAAAACATAAGATCCAGAATCCACATTAATAGGGGATCAGGGATCTAAAACTAAAACTAGGGATCCACACAAGAAATCCTGACTACAGAACTCGATTACTAAATCCCTGCATTACAGAGTTTGAAACCAAAACGTTGAAAATTTCTGTAAACCCATCCATTTTCAAGAAGACACCAACTTTCACTAGAAAATAGGCATAAAGCAAAGCATAAAGCGGGTGCTTTACACTGCAATGAAACTAGCTTCTGAAAAAATTACTTGCATATATAGCAAAGAGCAAGTCATGAATATCAAATGGAGAAAAAGTACAAGATACCAAAAATATGATAGAGAAATTGAAGGGAGAAAAAATTTAAAATGAAATATATATACAAAGCAAAATATTATTTTAAGCATGAAAAGGGCCAAGAAGAGTGTTCATCCAAAAAATCAGATTAAGGGTATTTATTCTCATCTGGTTCATGATGTAAAATTGAGCTAGAAATGTAAATGATGACTTCTCTACTTTTCTTAATATGCTTCCATTACTAAAATGCCTAAACACAAATTATAAGATTAGAAGGTTCTTTGTATCATTTATGGCAGCAAAAGAAATCAACAGCTGAAGAAAGATGCCTCCACCCCAACGATAAAAGCATTGGCCCCTAACTGTATATCTATTGTTTTGCGGGTACTTGGGTGGATGTGTGTGTATTTGTGGGTTTGTAAACAGTCAATATAAGGAGAAGAGTTATCATACTTTGCATATTCTTTACGTCCTTTCTCATCAACCGGTGGTGGAGTAATGAGTACAATTAGCATTGTGGGGAAGCATTCCTGCAAACAAAGCCCTTGTAAATGAGAAGGTTGCTTAGATCATACTTGGTCCAAAGTACAAAAAATTGCACTTTACAAAAAAAAAAAAAAACTCATGTTAATCAATTAGAGCATAAATGTGCTACAAACATAACATGAAGATTTTCATCGGCATAGGAAATAGGAAATGGAAGATCCGAAGGATTAACTATATATTTTATATACTGCACGTACGCACAGGTCAGAAGACATCAACTACAAAAGACAAAAGAAAATAACACTAGAAGTTCAACATGCAGCAAATGGTAAGCAGATAAACTAGAAAAAAACCAAATTAATCAACAAATTGCTTCATCATTAGTCAAGGATTGAAATTTGAACCTTCAAATGCTGAACCATTTTTCTGAGATTGTCCCCGTACTCTTCCACAGGAACATGCTGCCTTTCACTGGTTCTACCTAGAAGAGCTGCATCATTAGCCCCAAAGAAAATTGTTGCAGCCACCGGAGGTTTTGTAATCTCCTAAAATAACCACCAAAAAGCAAAAGCAGAATCAACAACAGACAACAGATTGAATCCCAATAATTTGAGAACAATGCCAAAAAATATCAATAATCCCGTTTCCTATTGTGCAAGATAAATTGAAATTTAGGAATAATCGGAGGCTACAGCAAATAACAACCAAGAAAATGTAAACAAAGAGGTTACCGGAGAAAAAATGTGATGTAACAAGAACAATGCCCATCTAGTATTGTAACCACCATAGCCACGAAGTACCACATCAACCTACAACATCGATTAAACAAACAAATCCCAATACACGAAACTAATAAATAAAATACAGTGTATCATCAAATACAGCAGAAATTAAAGAAAAAATTAGCAAGAAGTGCGGAACCTTGCGACAATAAGAGTCGGCAAGAGCTGCACCCCAACCGCCTGATCCAAAAGACTGCTGTGTTATTGAGTCTCCAAATAACACTATTTGTGGCCTCATTCTTCGTAAACGTGTAAACTGATGGACGCTACGTAATGGAGATCCAAAAACCAGCAGTATGGAGCAGTCGATTATTTGTTAGCTTTATAGCCGCAGATCAAACGCATCGTTTTTAATGTGGCGCCTTTTTTTTTCTTTTTTTATTTAACTGTTTTTTCTCTTGTTCTTTTGTCTCTTTGCTTAAAACGCGCCGTCGGGTATGCCCACCTGCCTCCCGCCTCCACCAACTTTTCTTAAAAAAAAATTGCTTCGGTTTAATTTGAGTGGGAGAAAATTGGGGCTTCTAACAAAGGTACCAGCTTTTCGATGCAGGATAGGAGGCTTCTTGAGCAATACGACGGGTGCATTTAGATCCATTCACAATGGTTGGGTCTTTTTAGTTGCAAAAAACTTCGCAGTCCACTTTCCAAAGGGGCTAATGAGCAGACTCTTGCTTTGGGCCTGAGGTTTGTAGCTTAGAAACTTATGTTGATCCACAAGGAATACTCGAGTCTACCCGGAGTCTTAAACGGATAGACACCAGAAATACAAATACACTCCCGACGTAAACAGAAAGATGGATTCTATCCTCATTCAGTGTCCACTGGTTCATGCCCATTAGTTCAACTCAAGAGTGGGATTTGTTGCACGTAAAAGATCTCTCTTAATGCGTGTATTAGTTGGAGTATCTTTTAAAGCATGGGGTCCCTAAGTGGCAATCAATCTTCATTAACATCACATGGACAGTAGCAAATATCAGAATAACAAGCAACAACAGCATTCGGCTCCCCTTGTACTTGTTTGGTAGAGATAGTGGGATATGTTGTATGCTTAGCACTAGTTTCTGTGCCCTAGATATCGTCATTATTACTGACTGAGTCTTATCTGATCTTTTTCATATCTATCTGAATCGTCCTTTTCTAGGATCTCTAGGTAATTGATCCTATAATGCAAACAGGCTTGAGCACTGAGTTCATAGTGCTAGTAGTGTTAGGAAAAGCAATGAAAAAGAATTCTGAAAAGAATTGGAAAAGCAAGGAATCAGACGGAAAGAAATGATTATAGAATCAGGAATAAATCTAAACATTCTAAATGTTATATCGTCATTGAAAATCCCTTATATGAAGCTGATATTGTCAAGAGGAGTTTGTGTAGTTAACACACATTATTTCAAGGATTAAACTGCAAAGAAGCAATCAAGTTATCAGTCAGAAACTGAAGGAAGAAGCAGCTGCCACTTCGTCATAGGCTTTTGTGGCATTGAAGTTTGCAATTTTCATTGAAAGGACACAAAAAGCTAAAGTTGAGATTCCCATTAACCATCCTGAAGACTATTATTGGAAGCCTCATCAACTTGAACTTCATCACTTCATTCATCAGCACCACTATCCAAACAACTTTAGCTTTGAGATGACTGATTTCCAGAAAAGAGGATGTATCTCAGAGTGCTGATATAAGATAACTCTGTGACAGAATAAGGGATAGTGCATTCCTCTTTTCCTTGTCTCCCGCTGTAAAAATGACACATGTTCGCTCCAATCATTCATCACCTCACCTTCACCAGCTCATAAGTATGACTTGACGCAGTGTCCATGAGATTTTACATTCTTCATAACAACCGCTGAAAAAATAATGGAAAAGCCAAATCAATAAACGGAACAAAACAAAAGAGAGAGGTCACAATGACCTACATGTATGGTTCTGCTGTGGAACTGGTTAATGAGATGAATCCAATGTATTAATTGTATTAAATTTGGACAAACCATGTATCTGTTTCTGCTCATTCACCATTCACATGATAATGCATCAAGTTTTCACCTCAAGTTAAGGTTAACAGAACTTTGCAGCTGCCCTCGATTTGACATCTATTTTTCTTCCTTGGACAGATATCGAACTAACTATGATAAAGCTTTATGTCCGCAGGATTATGAAACATACATGTACATGTAACTTTCAGCTGCATTTGCTCTTCATATTTTAGATTGTTGCACAGGCATTCCTGCACAGATTCATTGCAGCGATTCCACAAGTTAGATGTGATTGTCCTCTATTTGTCACTTCCCAATTTCCTTTTAACACCTTAATAACACACGTGGTGTAAGATGAGAACAAGAAAAGTCTATCAAACATTTGGTGGTACAACAAAACATTTTTTTATTACCATAAATCTGTCCCCTGCCCATATTTGGGAGATACAAGAACATTTATCACTGACAAACATCCTATGGTTAGAAGCAGGAAGAGGAAACACGCACCTAACACTTAGTTACATGAACTTAGCACAAGACCTCTCGAGCACCACCAATAACTAAACTCGCGTAAATTATGCACTTTGGACTTTAGCTTGAAGGTGAACCATGACTGCTTGGTCCGAGATTAGATGGCCCAGGACTGGGAGTTTTCTTTGCTTCAAGTCCTTTTCCATTCAACCTAGGGCTTTGCTCCACCCTGAGTTCTCTAACACGGGGACTATATGCTCTTTGCATCCGTGGACTGTAAGAAGGTTTTATATCCTCGAGTGAAGTTGGAGTTGAACTTGTGATTTTCGGACTCTGAGTGCGACGAATCTCACCTCGGCTTCTGGTGACTATTTCATCTAGAATCTCCCCACTATCAATGTCATGAGTTCTTCCCTGAGAAAATTGATTCTGTGAATCAAAGAAAGCAATACAGATTAAAACCAAAATTTCCAAAACTAATCCTAGCTTATCCATGATCACTCTGTTGTGAGAGATGAGGAAAAAGTAATCAAACTTACTTCAAATGTCATGTTGTAAGGAACAGAAGGAGCTTCCTCATACTCTGCAGCGTCCAAGTCTTGAAGATGAGCTGATTTGAAAAACTTGGGGAGAAAATATTGTCGCACTGGGACAAGAAGCATGATCAACAGCGGGAAAAGGACCCCCGCTATTGGAATCCATGTTATGCCAAAGCACACAAGCAAATAAACTGTCTGAAACAAAGTAAAGATGGCAATTGTTTTGAAGGGAACAGTCTCAATAAATGTTGCATGATACTCCTCCAAAACCCTGAAAGGTCAAAAAATGGAAATTAGATGTCTCATTGTTTTAAGAACAATACTGATAAATAAGTAACATGATGATAGCAAGTAGAACTATGGTTAAAATTCAAGTTTTTTTATTTCTTTGAAGCATTAATTAAAGAATATGAAATCTATATATTCATTATATGAAAACTCAATTCATTGCACCAAACAAATGGAAGGCAGTTCAAATGAAGATACAACTAGAAAACTGCAGCAGATACTTACTTGTATCTTCGGCTTGGGGCAGTAAACAGCAATAGTATCCTCTCCCAAAATTGATTTCCAGGCAAGCTTTCAATGGCCATGTAGGCAAAGTAGCCCCAAAGAACAGAAGTTGGGATCTTTTTCAGGAGAGGCATAGCAGCAACACAACCACCAACCATCAATGCCTGCAGCAGATTGCTGAGACGTTGTTCCTTGACTTCAACGGGTAAAAGATCATCAACATCCTTATCCACATCAAAAACAGTCTGATCGACAGGAGCATCAATGTAGCCAGAACTTGAGGCCAGTTGGATTGTGGATTCTTTCAGCTCTTTCAGTCCCTGATTAGAAGTAGAAATAAGGGCAAGGGAGAAAAGGATAAAAAATATTGTATCAATCAATGAGTAAAATGCAAATCAACTTACCAGAGCAGGTGGCATTTGATAGACAAGGGGAGTCTGCATTTCATTGTACGCTTCTTGCATGTTCCTGTACAATTGACTCAGATTTGAATTTCTCTTTATACTCTTTCGTGCTGTTGACACAAGCCTATTTCGTAAAAGCTGTTAGAAAGAGAAGCAAGATTCATTAGCAGCCATCTAGATGTCAAAGCGTAGAAACACAGATGACCCTGATTTTCATAACTGTTACATGATCAAGAAGACATTGCAACAGGAAGTGAATACTCAAATAAAGCTACAATCTTGTATGCAGTCGTCAGTATAAAAAGCAAGGTGACTGAGAATATATATGAAAGTAGAATAGTTTCCGCCCCTGGACCCTGGATGATGTAGTAAATTGTTATGTGAGGGTAACAGGTCTTAGGTTCAGATATAGATTAAAATGTCTATAACAACATATTGAATGAGAGAAGTATATTTTAATTAACTAGCATTTGGCACATTAAGTTACACAGTCTCTACAGGCACATTTTAACAATTTGTCAGAATGTTGAACCTCATTTCTGTATGTGCACCAGTAATTGAAACAATATGGTAATTTATCGTCCTTCAGTTTTATTATAGTGATGGGAGAATTAAAATTTAACACAAAAAGAAATAAATGGCAAGAAGATTTGCACATAAAAGATTTATAAAAGTCTGCTGCTATACCGGCCAGATTCTTGTAACTTTATAAGCCAAGTAAGCTAGTAAATTACCTGATGTTTCAGGGTAGCCAAGCATTTTGTATGCATAGGAGATTGCGGGATTACACCATTGGATGGAGGAATGCCGATAAGACCACATAATATTACCTGGTCAGGAAAATATTCAGCATATCCAGAAAAAGTGATTAGATAATACCAAAGAAATTTGTTTTGGTGAAGATTGTGATTCGATTTTCAGTAGATTAATTACATAAAAGAAATGGTATGTCAAGAAAACAGCTCACCAGAAATCCTAAAAGTAGAAGGTCATAATGATATGAAGCTGGTTTTTTCAGATTGAACTCCTTCTGTTGGGCAAGTTGAGATGCAACACTGTGATCAAAGTAGTAAAGAACCGCAATCATAGTTGCTGGAATAAATGCTCCAACTATGTACACAGGAGGTACATCCAACATTTCCTGTACAACTAAACAAGAATCAGTTTCTTGCAAGACCTTGAATGCAACATAACAAAAAAGGTAGATGTCAATACAAGTGTTGACTCATATATTGTGGAATTTTTCCTGCAAGATTCACCTTGATAACAGTCCAATTTGAATATGCACCAGGAGACCAAGGATTTGGACTGACAAGTCGCCTGGGAATCCCTCTTGGAACATCATTTACTGGTATGTAAGATATTGCAGTCCATACAAGCACCATAAGGGGAACTCCATAGTCTGCTATAAATCCTCGTAGCCAACCTACAGAATGGATATCACATTCAAAAATTGATAAGATTGACATAATTTACAGCTGAACTAGCATACTTGAGAAGAACAACAGTACTTTTCCCAACTGGAGACCAGGGAACTTAAGAAAAGAGCTCTCCGACACTGTTTAAAGAATGAGATAAGCTAACCAATGGCAACTGCATGATTAAAAGAATTTGATGAATTTATAACTCAAATTTGATGGATGTGCCAGGGTAACCTCGTACCTGATCCATAGCGCCAGGATCTAGCTTTACGGCTCCTTAATGCAGTAAAAAGAAGCCCAAAAAAAAGAACCAATGCAAACATTCCATTCCCAAAACGCCAAGAAGGTTGCAGTGAAATCTGATTAGGATTTTCTCTCTGTGGTTTACCAAACTCCTCAACAGCTCCCTATAGGATTAATTTCATCATATGAAGTAAAAACAAGAAAATAGAGTTTCCATAAAGTACTAATTTTTCTTGCACAGGTGCTTTATAGAAAAAATATAGTATTTCTTAAACACTACTTCTGAAATCAATATTACTCAGAGCCTCCTTACACACAAAAAGGGTGTCAATAATAAAGCAAATTTGTGAAGAATAATACCCGTATGGCTTGCTGCATGAAAAGCATTGCGATCAGCAGACCGAACAATTCACCGGCAAGGCGAGTAAATCGGTTGATAATGGAGCATGCACCCAAAACAGCCAGCAAGAAAAGCAATAAGGCCGTCCAGACACAGACCCTAGGAACCCAACAGATCACAGAAAACATTTTAGTATCAGCAGAAAATCAACCCGAATGTACAATTTAGTGATGCAGAGCATTGTTACCATCCTGTCCAAGCTAAGAATAGTCTCTCCCCCAAATCTTTTCGATCCTTCACAAAGTTGAACATAAATGTATACATCAACACCGTTGGCTCAGCCACACCAAGTATGAGCAGGGGCTGCCCTCCAATAATTGAATGGATGACGCCACAAAGTGATGTTGATGCAAGAGTTTGCACTGCAGTCAAAGTTCCATCTGTGACATAAAACCAAATAAAGAATGTCTTAGTCAATGACCAATGGAAGGCAAATAGCAAGAGGACATTGGCAACGAAGATGGTTTTACCGGTATTTCTTTCAAGCTGCTCCCCAAAAGATATAACAGGAATAGCAGAAGCAAAGAATATATATGTCGTAGGAGCAAGGATCCTAAACGCCAGAAAACAGTGATGAGAACTTCAAAATGGATATGACCTTAAAACATCTAATATTTGGAATCAATTTATACTGTGGAAAGATAGAAAGCAATATTGAGCTAGCAATTCGGATAATAATTATATGATGATGGTCAAAGACAACAGTATGCAATAACATATAATCAAATGAGAGGGCCACAAACCTGAAACCAGCTCGAAGACCACCAGTCCAATCTTGCTTGTAGCACAAAAGTCTTCCTTTGAGATCATTCTTAATTCCACGGAAGGGAACAAATGTTTCCTCCATGATAACTCAAAATTTTAAAAACAAGAGCAAATTTAAGGTGTTCTTTCTCCTTGTTTGAACAGCCAACCAATAGAGATGAAACTCAAGAGACAAAATTCAAACAAAGAAAAAGTGACTCGAGAGGCCAAACTAGCACTAGAGTGGCATAAGCAGAAGACAAAAACAAGAAACTATGGGCACAAAGACAAGGACTTATTGTTCATCATAAATTTTCAGAAGAAAAATGTGAATTTATCATATTTGGACGTATAAGTAAGTTGTTTGATATAAAAGATTTACATTTTAGGAAATCTGTAAAGATTATCAGTGGTATACTGCTATAAAGAACAAAAGAATCGGTTAGTTATCAATCAAACTACTTTGATTCCATGTATCAACAAAAATTCAAAGATATTGGCGAAGAAAATTCATTGTGAACTTGGAAAAAGTTGATAAGTTAACGAAATGAACAGATTCTCTCCATAAGCTCAGAATTCAATTAAGGGTTGACTTCAACACAACGAAGATCCATCATCAACTGTTTTCACCCAATCCAATGAAGATTTCTGTTCATCAAATGAATCCCGCCAAAAATTTACATTAACTAAAACAGAACGCAAGAGAAGTAAAACTTACATAGTATAACTTTACATGCTCGAAATTTGACAAGGTACCAGTCAAGATTGAGACTTGCTAAACTTGGACACTAGAATCAGAAAATTAGCGGAACCCCATTACCACAGCTTGATGTTCTAAATCAATTTAACGCAAATGGGCATCCAGAAAACTCAAGAAAATCCTTATGGAAACACACAGAAAACAGGACAAGCAAGATTAACGAGAACCCATCATTGAAATCATTAGAATTTTTGGTTTAAAAAAATTTGGAAGAAATGGGCATCAACCAAAGAGAGACAGGAACACACAAGAACGGAGCAAATCAAGATTACATTATTCAAAAGGAACAGCAGTGACAAGAAAAAAAGATTTTTAAGGACAAGCAGGTAGGATATCTGTAGAAAGATTACAGCTACAAGAGCAAGAAGAAACAGATAGATAGACAATGAAGATTAAGAGGAAGCAAGAACAGATTTTGCGAATGAACTCTGCAATGGAAGGTTTTTCGCGTGAACAAGAATGAGGTAGTGTGCGGTGACTAAGCATGTATAAATAAAACAAACAATGTGACGGAGAGAGGAAGAAAAGAGAAAGCAGTGAAAGTAATAGACTAACGGTTGCTTCAGAAGACACGAACAGAAA
This sequence comes from Melia azedarach, assembly GCA_028052125.1. NCBI lineage: Eukaryota > Viridiplantae > Streptophyta > Magnoliopsida > Sapindales > Meliaceae > Melia > Melia azedarach. Next base: position 2,937,093 of record CM051401.1, on the reverse strand, counting down.
ACTTAAAAAAAAAAATTCATTAATTAATTAATTAAATAAATAAAAATGATTACATTGTTAATGAATATATTAATTATCTTTGTGTTAATTTAATTATTTTGATATCTAGACTAAATATTTCTCAACCGTAAGAATAAAATTCAAATGCACTCCCAAATCCAATGCAATAAATTAGTTTTAGAAATAAATAATCAATTAATTATAATATGATTTATCAGTTTTTTTTTATTTTTAATGATGAACTTTTATGGACATGTTATTCTTGTTTGATGTGATGCTTTTTCTTTTCTTTTACAAAAATACAATTATCAATGACTTGTGCAATTCTATTATTATTAGAAATTTCGGGAACTACATTTGATTAAAAGTTGACAGCGTGCTCAACAAGAATATTATATAATAATATAATTAAGGATTCACTCTCAAATTTAAATTTTTAAATTAAAAAATTAACATATACTTTTATTTATCTAAATATGATCAAATTGTGTGATTTTTTTCTTCAGAATCTCTTACACTACTTCTTTTATTTTGAAGATAATTTATTCGGGTGTTGAATGTATTAAATATTAATAAATTTTTAATTAAATATTAATAAATTTATAAATTTAAAAAATTATATATGATCAAATTGCAATGGTGACTGTCGACGGCTAAAGAATTGAGACTTGTAATTATTTGAGAGAGAGAGTATGCGCGACCAAAAACAGTGATGCAACAGAAAGCTTTCTGCTGTAACCAACAAAAAGGACTGGAAAAAGATGGAAATTAAGGAACTACTCTACTTGCTTATATTTGAAAAAGAAAATATCCATCAATTATCGTAAATAAATAAATAAAAATCGTAAATTTTGATTTAAAATAAACCAAATATTTAAAAATGTTACTTCTTCACTGTCACTGCTGGGATCTGGAATAATCTTGATCATCAATTCATCTGCCTGTAAGATTTATATTTATATAACTGAGAAAGTGATGAAGCTTACCGAATGACGCTGGAGATTTGGGTGAGTGGGTAGATCACGAATCTATTATGTTATAATATATATATATATATATATATATATATATCCTTTAGTTAATTAATTAATGGTATCTTAATTAAAATGTTTAATCAATTGCATGGCCTAAAGCTTACCATAAACACATGTAAACCTAATTAATTAACTTTAATTACTAGAATATATTTATAATTGGTCAGATCCAGATTAGATGAATCCTGATCAGTCTCGGTGGACATTCGCGTACATTAATTATACTTATATAGAGTTCCCCTCTCTTCTTAATTAATTAACTTATAAGTTCTAACCTACGCCATTATCATATAATATCATATCATTAGTTGATATTTAATAACTCATTCAACCATAATAATATTTCATTAACTGATTTTTATATATTTTAATTAATTAATGTTCATATATCTTATCAAATTCAATTAATTTAAATTTATAGTCATGGTAATGGACCCTTACCCCTTACCCTTTCGGGCTTGGTTACGCCAACTTCATTTCAATAACGTACGACAGCCCTTTTAGACATTAATGATTATTATATTGTAATTATATTGTAACATTAGATTTTAAATATAATAAATATATAATTTTGTAATATAGAACTAACAATTATTTTTTAAAAATTAAAATTGAGACACCTTAAATTAACAAGTGTCAAAAAAAACAAAACTGAATAATAATAAAATGATAATTTGAAGTGTGAGACAAATTGAATTGATATCTACAAATTTTGTAGATAATGTATTTATGAAGTTCAAACTAGTTTTATTCTTGCATTTGCAGTGTATATCAAATTTTGAATAAGTTCTAACATTAACTGTGGAATAAATATCAAGAGATTAGGCTACCATACTATGAGTGGACAATTTTAAAATATTATGTATTTCTTATATGTTTAAATATTAAATATATCATGATTGATTTGTATGTTGGTCTATTTAATTATATTACGTAAAAAATAACATTTAAATTATACGTGATACACCAATAATTATTATTGTTTATATTTGTCTAAAGTACTTCACATATATCTATTTTTCAACTATAAAGTTAAGGTCTTGGGACCTATAAAAGTATATGTATATAATATATAATATAAATTGTGTTCTCCCTCAGCGATGATACAAGACTATCGGATTGAGTATGACTTTTTTTATTGGGCAATAATAATTCTGCAAAGCCTAATAATTTCTTCAAAGTATTAGTTGGATGTGATGTGAATTACATGTGATGATATATTCTCATTATACAAATAATATTTTATTCATGCATAATTTAAAGATATATTATAGTAATTTATGAAAATATATATAAATATGTGTTTGGTTAGGCATAAAATCTCAATGAATGTTAATGAGAAGATTACAGGTGTTTAGCAGGATCCATCCCAGACTTTTGGGTGAGATGGAGGCAAATTTTGTCAAAAATATTTATTTTATTTTAATTAAACTAGTAATCTTTTAATAAAAAAATTTTAAAAAATAAATTTGATAATTAATTTATAACATTAAACTAATAATAACTGTGTATGAGATCAAACTAACACTTTTTAGTGAAAAAATTAAACTAATAATTTTAAACAAATAAATATCAATGTCTTAAGTTTAATTTTAAAAACGAATTTGCTTTTATGTACTAATAGTAAAATATAAAAAAAAATTAGAAAATTTATATAAAATAATTTTTAGTTTAATGTGTATAATAATATTATATGTAATATATATATATATATTACTAATTACAAATATTATCTTAAAATTTATCTCGACCTAGTGGTTTAATCATTTCACTTTTGTTAGAGTACAAGGGTAACTCGCAATTAACTCCATTTTTTTGCTCATCCAAACCGGGCCTGACTTTATAACCCAAATTTAAACGGATTATCTATTAAAAGTAGTGGAGTTTCGGCTATTTTTGATACACTGAGGGAGAAGTGACAAATTTTTAAATTTAACAGGGGAAACTATAGTATTTTTTCCTTAACTTAGATATTTATATATTTATTTGACTTTATTTTATTGCTTTTGACTTTGTACTGTTATTGTTCATGATTATATTTTAAAACATTTTATACTATAATTTAATTATTGGAATATTCTCCGTCATTTTTGACTTTACCACATGGTATTTTGATTTGATGTACGGGCTTTTCATATGACATATTAATGTAATTAATCAATTAATTAATTAATTATAAATAATTGTCTGTCCTTAAAATGAGGCGTGCTCACGGTTAGACATACCAATTATTAAAATGGGGAATTAAAGTTTGAGAAACCTACACTTAGATAGACGATTTGAAGAAACTCACACTTACCTCTCCTAGACCGTTAGTTGACTATTAGTTGACCGTTAGGATTAAGGGTATTTTAGATATTTTATCAATTTAATTATTTTACAACTTACTAGATAATTAATGCTTACAAAATATTGTATTATTGTTTATTAATTATTCAAAATTTCAAGTTATAAGAATGAAAGTTTAAAATAAATTATATGAAAAATCATATAAAATATATATAAACAAAATAATACTATTATATTAATTTATAAGTAGAATTTACATGTTTCATATTATTATTTATCACAATCATAAATTTTTTTAAGTTAATAACAATTTTAAAATTATACTTATTTCATGTGTATGTACACTAAGTTAACCAAAAATAATATAAAATATAATTTAATTAAATGAGTACATGGATATACTATATTTATTTTCCAAAAATTCTAAATATTAATTCTAAATTTAGAATTATTTTTAAAATTATAGAAAATAAGACTAATTCATATTATATAAAATAGTATTATTATATAAACAATAATGCAATATTTTATGAGAATTAATTATGTAATAAGTTAAAAATAATAATATTCAAAAATATCCTTAATTCTAACGGTCTTCTAACGGTCAATTAACGGTTCAGGGGAGGTAAGTGTGGAATTTTTTTAAACCTTTCTATCTAAGTGTAGATTTCTCAAACCTCATGGAGAGGTACTGTGTTAATTTCTCTTATTAAAATATAATTTTACCAATTAAGTTTGATGTGATCCAATCTTCCGTGCTCAACTGCCGATATCGGTGGTTATTTATTTATTGATGATAAAAATGTTAAATTAAACATAAATATATAAATATATGTAATAAAAGTATGAGTTTAATATGATTATTATTCTCCATTGGGTTTACTTTTTTATTTTGAAAATAATAACTAATAAATCAGATTAAAATAATACAAAAAATTGGCTGTCTAATGACCAATAAGTATAATTAAAATACTAGATTACAAATAAGTCAAATTAATATTATATATTCAGATATTATGAATTTTTTTTTTCGAAAATCAGTCATCATAATTAATGTTAGCGTTTTCTTATTATAGTCAAATTAATACTTGTACCTCACATACACACGCATGCGCGCGCCGCACACCTTCTTTTTATAAAATTTTTTATATTAATTATTAATCTTAATATATTATATTCATTAATTAAAACAGAGAACATGTAACAGAAAAAAGAGTGATTAAAAAATATATATATATACTCGTATAATTATGAATGTATTAATTATATAATCAGATATAATTTTAATAATTAGATATATTTAAATTTAACGTCATATAATTGATTAAAAAATTGTGTAAAAACAAGAGTTCGTTGATCACTTTTCATATATTGATAGGCTAACTTGAAGATCCGTGTGAATTATCTCATGATTGTAATAACATTATAGTGTTAAAAAATATTATTAAAGATGATACGATAAAAAATTATACTAATTAAATATATAATTAAATTGAAACACAAATTATTTCTAAAAATTATAGTGGTTAAGAGTGTTGCTTATTTGCCCTGTGTTCAAGTTTGGAAGCACCACCAAAAAGAGGTAAGGACGATTTATAAAAAAAATAATATAGAGCATGTCCTATCTTCTTTGTCTTTTTTTAAAAAAAAAAGAGACAAATTTATTATTATTGTTGATTTTAAATAATATATTTTAACACATACCTGATGCAAAATCTATTCCTCTTTTGAATATCCTCACACTTGGGTATCATAATTATTTTAATAAAAATAGATAATTAATTAATAATTTAAAAAAGATGAATATCTTTCTCTTATTTTTTTTAAAGTATTACAAATTTATTTACTATTTACAATACTTTAATCATCTACTGACAATACTTTGTAAGTAACGGACAAAGTCTGAAAGCTTAGGAAAATTACGTGCTAAACCCCCCGCTTTTTAAATAATTGGAGTGTACTTTTTGTCGAGTAGCTAGCTATGTGCCTAGTTGGAAAATTTTATTATTATTTTTTGGGAGCATGCCTATATGAGTAATAATGCATACCTAATATGCTCTGCTACTGCTACATCGTGACTGCCAATTGGCTTGGCTGTCTCTGTGGATTTCTCTCTTTGGTAATAACATAAATAAATTATGTTAAATTATTGTGCGGATAATTTCTCTGTTTGGTTGCACATTATTGTATGTATTAAAAACTAAATGGTTAGTTAAAGCAAGCATTAATTAATTAATTAATTACGTAATATAGACTAAGAATTTTTTATATGGAATAAAAAGTTTTATACAGTACTAAAGATTCATTGAAAAATAATACAGCTGACTATATTTAATGAAATATATATATATATATATATATGTTAACGCATGGATGATAATTAATTATCACTTGATCATAAAATAATATTTAAGCAGTCGCAATTATTGTTGCGTGTGATTGGTGGAATTAACTTGATATATCTTCCTAATTATTTAATTTAGTAATTAATTAGTTGGTAGCCGTCATCCTCGTATGATAAGAATTTGATTGATTAGTTGTTTGACTTTGATTGCATATGGATATATATTACAAGGGATTTTGTTAATTAATTAATTAATTAATTAAGCTGTCGCAGTTAATTTACAAATTATTATATTAAATAGAAGATTGGTCATGGTCAAATTAATTAATTAATTAAATTGGGTGAAAATGTTAATGTTTCTGCAGATATTATTAATAATAATAATAATAATAATATCCAGTTAATTCTTATCATACGAGGATGACGGCTACCAACTAATTAATTACTAAATTAATAATAATTAATTAACTTGATAATAATAATAATATCTGCAGAAACATTAGTTGGTAGCCGTCAAAGAATTAAATACAAAACATATTATATATATATATATATGTAATTAATTAACCAACCTTGTCCACAAGTGAAGAATAAAATAATACTTTTATGATGTGTAGTATACTACTGTAATTCGCTGTTATATATGTGACAAATTCAAAAAGCTGCAGAGGTGATGGCGATAATGAAATTCAGAATAAATAGAGAGGAAGGAATAGTAGCACTACGTCTGCGTCATGAATGCATGTACTGTACAGCTTATTTATACATGATTTTAAAATTTGTTATTATTGGGGAATCAAATTCAGTGGTAACGACGACCACTCATACGTTGTCTGAGGGGGAACGAATGAATCCAAAACTGTAAAGAAGAGGAAAGTGGAAGAAATGAAATTAATTGAAAGATAGAAGATATGATAATATATGAAAGACGTAAAGGAGTTGAGTTGGTGTTGGAATTTGATTAGCTCTGTCTGTGTCGCCGCTGGACATTGAAGTGAAAGGGCAGTTGACCATTCGTCTCGTTTCATTTCATTCAATTTAACTTTTAGAAAGGAAAACCACAATGTATTCATGTTCTCCGATAAAGCCAAGCCAAGCCAAGCCAATTGACTGCTAAAATTGTCCTCTTTTTGCCCTTCACTTGTATGTGTGTGTGTGTATATATATATATATAATATATTACTGATTAGCCATACACAGCTAATAATTGACATTAGAAGCATGCTTTTGACCAGTTAAAAGTTTGTTATCTATCTCCCATCATTTGACTTACGGATCCTGCAAGCCGTGAGGTTACGTTAATATTTTTAAAATAGTTAATAAATTTATAAATTAAACTGTATATAAAAATAAATTTAACATATAGATATTATAATAAAAAATTTATAAGTTCATAGCTTCTCAGCTCCTATATATACATGCGCTCTGCTCCTGTTTTTATGATAATGAAAAAAAATGATCGATATTGATACCCTAACAATTATAGATCGTTGGATGAAGTCAATGGCGGATCATTCTTTTATTTTAAAATATTAATTTATGAAAATTAAAAATAAAATATCAATTAATTCAAACTAGTTAATCAACCAGGCTCAATTAAATTAATAATTAATTAACTAACAATTATAGATCGTTGGATGAAGTCAATGGCGGATCATTCTTTTATTTTAAAATATTAATTTATGAAAATTAAAAATAAAATATCAATTAATTCAAACTAGTTAATCAACCAGGCTCAATTAAATTAATAATTAATTAATTAATTAATTAATTTTCTGATAGCTCGGGCTCGTGTTCCTGAAAGAAGGCTGGCTCCTACAAATCTCATATTTTTTTGGAAACTCTTAATTATTATTATTATTGGTAACAGAACTAATAATGTTTAAATGAAATAGACTCGTCATCATAATATTCACCATCCGTACGTAAATCAAGTAAATGTTCAGTTCCCACCAGATTCGAATTTACATATATATATATATATATATATATATATATATATATATATATATATATAACGAGAACTAACTGAACACTCACGTTAATGCGATTTCAAATAGTTAGAGGTTTACTTAATTAGTTTTCTTATTTGCATTGTGCTGATCAGGTTAATTAAAGGGAATTTTTGTTTTATCTCCTAAATTCACTTTTAATTACTGTTTTAAATATTTGTTTAAAAATGACTTACAATAAATTTTAGACGAAAATATTCTTACCATTATTTTTTATTTTTATTTTTTTACAAATTTAATAGTGACTTTCAAATTAAAAGAAATTTTTTACATATTCGAAAGTTATCTTAGAATTCGAATTTTTTTTCTAATTTTTAAATTTATAAAAAATTTCTTCTTATTTAAAAGTTATATTGGGCTTTTTTAAAGACTTAAAAGTGAAAAACTGATCGTGAGATTCTTTTGGATATGGTTTTATAACAGTTAAAAGGTGCTTGAAAATGACCCATTTGAGAGCGCTTAAAGAACAAAAAGTACTTGAAAATAGAAAAATTTGTTATAAAAAAAATCTATTCTAGAGCGCTTGAAAGCTGAAGGGCACTCAAAAGTGGGGCTTTGTCGAGATAATATACTTCGTAATAGTTAAAGGGTGCTTGGAAATTGTCTATTTTAGAACGCTTAAAAATCAAAGAATGTTTGAAAGCAAGACAATGTGTTTGAAAAAATTCGAAAAGAACACACTTTAGAGCACTAAAAAATGAAGAGTACTGGAAAGTGAATTCTTGCATGGCAATGTGTTTTAAAAAAATTTAAAGGGGCTTGGAAATGGTTCACTTTTGAGCACTCAAAAGTTTAGAGTTACTAAAAAATGATGCATATTCTTGAAAGTTGAAAAATAACAGGCTTTAGAGAGCTTTATTTTTTTAATAATTAATTCTAAATTTTAATTAATTATAATTTGTAAAAAAAGATTATTATTTCTATATCTTTAAAAAATATATTTATCAACTATTTTTTTAAAATAAAATAATTTAAAATCCTCCAACATAATGATATTGTTACGGTTAAACTAATTAACAAGGAAGTAATTGATACAGGATGAGGCATCATCACAGATCACATGCATCATCTGATCTGATGAGCCAAGTTTATGATTAATATTGACAACTAAACTACCCAATAATTTTTTTAATTAAGCATATCTACATTGAGAAAACATCTTTCGAAATAAGGAATAAAATATTATTATTATTATTAAATGCCAAAATAATGATATTAAAATTAGTGGCAAGAGTTTTAATATTTAAGGGCTTAAAATATAATTTAAAAAATTAAAATTAATAATTTTTATACAAGCCACATGCAAGCAAGGAGCTCCACCACTTTGTATATCCTTCTTCATTATTACTTAATAATGTATTAAAAACAAAAATTATGCATTAAATAAGCTACCGACGCTATGTCAATTCAAACTTTTCAGGTTTAATCAATTAAAGCGTGTTTTGTGAATGAGAACGCGTCGACAATGTTCGGATAGCGTGTGGGTCGTGAGAGAAAGAGTGGTGTGCGGGAAAACGAATTCTTCTTAACTAGTAGTATTGAACTTTTCTGCATTCTTAATTTGATTATTAGAAAAATGAACATGCTATTATCTCTTTCAACTTTATCCTAGCTACCTTTATTGTTCTGACGTTGAGTGCGATTCAAAAATCTCATTTTTAATTTAATTATTGTTAAAGATCATAGCTAAATTTAAGTTATAATTAAGGAACCAAACTAGCTACAATATATATATATATATATATATATTTCATTTGTCTCAGTAATTTCCTTATGTAAGTTATACATAACACTTTCCTTTTAACTTAATTAATTAAGGGGAATTGCCATTAACAGTTTATGAAAAAAATCACTTTAATTAACATTGTGTTTAAGATCTATATATGAAAATCATCCAACTAACCAGAATATAAGAAAGAGAGATAGTGTTCTAGTGCAATAGCGTCGATGGCAAGCATTAATTAATTTAATAATTTGAAGAAAGTAGACGAAAAAAATATATAAGACTCCATATATATATATATATATTATTAATTAAACCTCAAACCTCGAAGGAAGGAAAGTAGGTGATAATTTGACAATAATTACAACTGTAGAGATCAGAGTTTCGGTCACATGATACATAGGACCTTTATTCTTTGGCACACATACATGCAATTATACATATATATATATGTCACACAGCACAACAACACTGTCAATCAAGCAGCTTTTATTTTATCCTTACACGTAAATATAAGAGATGAAATTGCGGCAATAATAATATTGCATATATAGCTAGCTAGCTAGCTAGCGACGGAAGCTTCTGACCTGGCGTGGCGGATCAGCTGCCTCGCCGTCGCGGAGCTTGACGAGAGTGTAGGTCGCAGCACCAACTATGGCCCCGACTGTAGGTGCCGCAAGATATATCCACAATTTTTCGTAATTTCCTGCCGCAATGGCCGGGCCCAGAGTGCGCACAGGGTTCATTGAACCGCCGCTTGATGGCCTGCATGCATTCCATTATTGTATATAAGTCAGATTAATTAAATCATATTTTTATATACAAATAAATATAGAACATATAGATTCTCTTTGTAGCCCATATATCTTGGCAAGCAGAAGCAAGAAAGTCCAAAAGCACGCCAATGCCAAACAGTACTCTTACCTCTACCCTAGCTAAAACGTCGACTTTAGTCTACAGGGTCGGCGGACCTACGTACTCTTAGATATATATATATATACACATAACTACTTCATGATTTGAGGTAATATTAGAGACAGACGCGGTTTCTGCCCTTTCCATGAATATATGTGAATTAATTATAATTTGATATAATTGATAAAAGACCGAGAAAAAATTACTAACCCAGCTATGAGGATGTTGAGCATAACTGTAGCTCCCACTGCTATTCCTGCCAACTCTCCTACCTGTCATCAATATATAAATGTAGGGAAGATAAAATACGTACGTGTGATTATTATTATATATGTAATAAATAAATATTGATATATATTTCTAATTGAGTTCAGATATACCGCGCGAGTATCAGTGGCGACTGCGGTGACAACAAAGAGGAGATTGAAAGTGATGATTAACTCGAGGGCGAAAGCCTGACCGGTGCTTACGGAGGGAACGGTAACGCCACCGGACATGAAAGGATGGAATACACCCTTGAGAGCAAAGGAAGCACATATGGAGCCTGATACTTGTGCTGCTATATAAGCGGGCACTTGTGTCCATGGGAAATGTCGCAGTGCTGCAAATGCTATGGTGAGGGACGGATTCAGATGAGCTCCGGAGATGTGTCCCGTTGATAAGATAATGATCATCACCGCCAGCCCTGCACATGCTGCATTACCTATCAGTGTTTCAGCTCCGTTGTACTTCTGGTTCACTATGGGTCCGGCTGTTGCCGCGAATATCAGGATGAATGTTCCCACAAACTCTGCTCCTACCTGCAATATCCCACGCCCAACCTTCTCAATTGTAATTCTAAATTTATTCATTCCCTCGATTTTAATTTAGATAATTTCAGTTCCTACCTATTTCTCATTCTGAGCAATACTTTGTTTTTGTGTGAGTTGAATTGGATTAATAAAAAACAATAAAACACAAACTGGTTAGTTCAATATGCTTTGGAACTATACATCATCTCAACTTAAATTGCTTCCATACATAAATTCGCTGCACGTTTTGTCATTTATTTCTTTTTCTCTCTTTAATTAATTGCTCATAACTGATTAGCATACGTTATCTTTTGAGTCTGAGAAGATATACAAAGGGGCAAAGTCACACAATAAAAAAATTAAATAATAGAGTAGGTGACATGTCGTTTGTCTTAAATTGTATTTTATATATTTCCGAATAAATTTTCTAATCAATTATTCTTCCTAGCTAGCAACTAGCCAGTGAGAAGCAAAAATACAACCAAATCACGTACATTTTGAGTTTCATTAACTTTTTGGAACAAATTATCAAAAATATTTGTTATAATGTGACACTGCAAAAATTAAATTAATCAAGTATATAATTTTTTTTTAAAAAAAGAAACGAAAAAATTTCTTTAGCGGATAGGCGATAAACATAGTGAAAAACCAGTATAGTAAATAAGCTGAGGTATGCCGTGGAAAGAGAGGTACCTTCCGGGAAAGAGAGACATTGGGAGTCGGGAAGTCGGTGAAACAGGTGTGAGGTTGACCCCAGGTTGGGACGGTAACTGGGAGGCACTTGCATCGAGGCATTGACTTTCGATCGTAAGACAGCGAATCCACCCGCATAGATGAAATGAGCGGTACTGGTGTCCCCGGAGTGGCCGGCGCTGACCCCCCAGGAGTTCCTGTCTCTGATTCCGGCATTCTCTTTTTCTTATATTATTATATATGTATCTAAACAATAAAAGGTAACGATTTTTTTTTTGGCTTTTTAAGATCTGGGAGAGTAAGAAGGAATGAGAACTATTACATGATTTGACGGCTTTTATAAAATTGTTTCTACAGAATCGTCTTAATCCTTTCCAGGACTGATACCGCTAATGATATATCGGAGATCTTTATGCGAACATTAAGAAATGCATGTATGATATATATATATTAATTTATTTTTTTTTTGAGTTTTGAGTTTGGATAGGAAGAACTAAAACTTACATGATTCGGAGGCTTTTATAAATGTGTTGTTAAGGAATAACAGAAATGGATAGAGCCAGGTTAAGACTACACAAGGATAAGCAGTACTTTACCTCTTTGCATAGACAACGATCGAATTCATCGACTCGTCAGTGTGTTTTTTTTTTTTTGTTTCCTGAGATAGGATTCGGTCAATCGAAGTAGAAAGGGAAGCTTAATTTACATGCTTGTATGGTTTTTATAAGATTGAGGTTAAGGAACAGAGAAAACGAACGGATCCAGACTCAAAAAGCTAAACGAATGGAAGATGTTGCAGAGTTGCAGAGACTTAAAAACAGAAGAAGGGAGACGGCGAGAATTAGTAATTGGTATACAAAGGTAAACTTAGGAATGTGAAAAGGATTAAATCAATCGAAAGAACCAGATTGTATTGTTATACTTGTGATGCAAACAAATTGTAAGTAATTTGTAACAAACATATATATATATATATATAGGGAGAGAGATGGATGAGGATGACGAATTCGGTGGGGAAGGGAAGTTGGAGTGCAGGAGTGAGTGATTGCTTATTATTATAAATGAAGAGGCAGAGGCCATGGCATTATTCGATTCTTGGTTCATTATCGTGTCATACATGATATAAAAGAGACAAAGTCAATGCATTGCCCTTTCCTTTATCTTAACTTAACAGCTATTTTCGTTACCTTTTCTATTTACTGTTACAAGCAAAAAAAAATATATATATATATATATCTCAAATTTAATTCAAATCGATTAAGATGTTTATTATTAATTGTCTCACATTATCATTTCACTGGACTGTTATCTTTATTATATATGAATTCGGCACCGTCTTTTTTAGAATTAACTTTTAAGTTGAGTTCTACTCAAAGTCATTTTTAATCCTCTACCCTCTCTCGTATCTGTCAATTATCTCACATTGTTATCTCACTAAGTTGTCGTCTTTATTATATATGAGTTAGACACTCTCTTTCTTAGAGTCAATTTTTAATTGAGTTCTACTCAAATCTCTTTTCTAACATTTCTATTAAAGAGTTAAACACACAAACATATAATTAATAATATATAACAGGATCAGGCATGGTCAAGAGACCACAGCCGCCGTCCGATCTGATGAATATATGCCTAATATATTGTATCAGGCAGAAGACAACCGAAGTACCAAATAATTTATTCAATTAAGCCTATCTATCGCGACAAAACCTCTTTTCGTGTCTAGAAAGTCTACATTATTACTTGAATAATTCCACGGGCCTTTCTTTCAATAATATATATACATATGCAATCATACATTCCTAATAATTTATTAATCAGAGATGATTGGTCTGAAACTGAAAGAGAAAGAGAAAGCCACAAAACCTCAGCCCCACAGAAGTTCATGGTTCGTATCATCTTAGGCTTACTTGCCATTTTTTTTTCTTTTCTCTAAAATTTCTGTTTTACTTCATTCATTCTATTACTATTATTTTATTCAATATTATTCATTGTTTCCGTCATCCATCGCCTGTCCTCAGACCCTGGCCCCAACTATTATTCAATGTCTTATATTACGGCTGTCTTTATGTCAATACTCAATAATGCCTAATTGTTTGTATTGATGAAATAACAAATCGGGAATTGTTTGTGATGATTTTTCTTTCTTTTTTTTTTTTTTTTGGTGCTTCTTTAGTTCTGGGAGATTTGACCTTTCCTTCAACTAACTTTATTTCCTATGAGTGGTAGAAAGAAAAGTGGTAATCGAGATTGAATGATATTTTTTATTAACATAATATTTGATGGATATTGCTGAATTTCTTTTGTAAAATTAATTCCATAAAAACTCTTTTCCTTAAACCTACTTAATTATATCACATGCTACGTTCACTAGAAACTGGAGTCCGTTTCTGTAGTTTTGGATTTGGCTGGTCCAACAGAAGGCCGAAACCCAGTTCTTGAAATTGGCAGCACAAGACAATAATATATAAACCAAGGAAATAACGAATAGCCAAGAACCAGGGTGTGACAGAGAAATGACTACAATTTTCAAGGCAATTTAATTTGTTGCCTAATCTCTCTCGATATTGGACGTTTCACTTCTTTTGTCATGAGTTGCTGTTGATTCTGTTTTGTTGTTTTTAATCACTGAATTTTGTCCTGGATTTTACTTTTAATGGCTTTGATTATTGTTATTATTGTTTTCCCTCTCGATTACAACCAGAAAAAAAGAAAAGAAACGAAAAATGAAAAGAACCCATGTGTCCGGTTCTGACGCTGCGGACTGTAAATGGAGGAAAAAGATGGCTCTTAGGATGATGACAACAGTTTTTCTTCGGAGGACAGATATCAAACTCACTGAAAATGAAGCCATACCGCCTCTCAAGTTTGGTAATATTGTCTTTCTATCAAGTGAATCTGCTACACATATATTTAGTATGTAAAACTTCACTTTTTGAATTGGATTATTTTACAGGCAATTATTCCCAGTTGCATTGCAGCAACACCACACCGTTGAAGTTTGATAATCACGTAGAAAGTTGTTATTTAAGAGCTTCTGCCGAGCTGGAATAACAAACTTCAGAGAATCAGTTTCAACCGATTCGGGTCAGTTTGGCAGCAATATTCTTGTTCGTTTCGCAAAAATTCTGTGCTCATATCATTTAGGAATAATTATTCCTCATTGTTTTAACATCAGCAATAGCTAAGAAAGCTTAAGTTGTTGAGATTTCTAACATTCTCCATTACTTCTCAATTACCTCATTGACACCTGAACAGCAAACATGCTGTAAGATTAAAACATAAAAACTCTACCAAACATTTCTTTTATCAGCATAAATCTCTCCCCTGCCCATTTTGGGAGATACAATACTAAGAACATTTACCACTCACAAACACCCTATGGTTAGAAACATGAAGAGAAACATACTCCTAACGGTCACTTACGTGGACTTAACACAAGACCTCTCAACCACCATTAACATCTAAACTGACGGAGGTAAACTATGCATTTAGGACCTTAGCTTGAAGGTGAACCATGACTACTTGGTCCAAGCTTAGATGGCCCAGGACTGGGAGTTCTCTTTGCTTCCAGTCCTTTTCCATTCAACCCAGGGCTTCCCTCCACTGTGAGTTCCCTAACACGGGGGCTATATGCCCTTTGCATCTGTGGACTGTAAGAAGGTTGTATATCCTCCAGTGAAGTTGGAGTTGGACTTGTGATTTTTGGACTCTGTGTGCGACGGATCTCAACTCGGCTTCTGGTGACTATTTCATCTAGAATTTCCCCACTATCAATGTAGTGAGTTCTTCCCTGAGAAAATTGATCCTGTGAATCAAAGAAAGCAATGCAGATTAAAACCAAAATTTCCAAAACTAATATCACTCGGTTGTGAGAGATGAGGAAAAGTAATCAAACTTACTTCATATGTCATGTTGTAAGGAACAGAAGGAGCTTCCTCATATTCTGCAGCATCCAAGTCTTGAAGATGAGCTGATTTGAAAAGCTTGGGGAGAAAATATTGTCGCACTGGGACAAGAAGCATGATCAACAGCGGGAAAAGGACCCCCGCTATTGGAATCCATGTTATGCCAAAGCACACAAGCAAATAAACTGTCTGAAATAAAGTAAAGATGGCAATTGTTTTGAAGGGAACAGTCTCAATAAATGTTGCATGATACTCCTCCAAAACCCTGAAAGGTCAAAAAATGGAAATTAGATGTCTCATTGTTTTAAGAACAATACTGATAAATAAGTAACATGATGATAGCAAGTAGAACTAT
The DNA here is from genome assembly GCA_028052125.1 of Melia azedarach. Classification (NCBI taxonomy): domain Eukaryota; kingdom Viridiplantae; phylum Streptophyta; class Magnoliopsida; order Sapindales; family Meliaceae; genus Melia; species Melia azedarach. The sequence continues at coordinate 2,921,032 of CM051401.1, read as the reverse complement.
GGTTAAAATTCAAGTTTTTTTATTTCTTTGAAGCATTAATTAAAGAATATGAAATCTATATATTCATTATATGAAAACTCAATTCATTGCACCAAACAAATGGAAGGCAGTTCAAATGAAGATACAACTAGAAAACTGCAGCTTACTTGTATCTTCGGCTTGGGGCAGTAAACAGCAATAGTATCCTCTCCCAAAATTGATTTCCAGGCAAGCTTTCAATGGCCATGTAGGCAAAGTAGCCCCAAAGAACAGAAGTTGGGATCTTTTTCAGGAGAGGCATAGCAGCAACACAACCACCAACCATCAATGCCTGCAGAAGATTGCTGAGACGTTGTTCCTTGACTTCAACAGGTAAAAGATCATCAATATCCTTATCCACATCAAAAACAGTCTGATCGACAGGAGCATCAATGTAGCCAGAACTTGAGGCCAGTTGGATTGTGGATTCTTTCAGCTCTTTCAGTCCCTGATTAGAAGTAGAAATAAGGGCAAAGGAGAAAAGGATAAAAAATATTGTATCAACCAATCAGTAAATTGCAAACCAACTTACCAGAGCAGGTGGCATTTGATAGACAAGAGGAGTCTGCATTTCCTTGTGCGCTTCTTGCATGTTCCTGTACAATTGACTCAGATTTGAATTTCTATTTATACTCTTTCGTGCTGTTGAAACGAGCTTGTTTCGCAAAAGCTGTTAGAAAGAGAAGCAAGATTCATTAGCAGCAATCTAGATATCAAAGCAGTAGAAACACAGATGACCCTGATTTTCATAACTGTTAGATGACCAAGAAGACATTGCAACGGGAAGTGAATACTCAAATAAAGCTACAATCTTGTTATGCAGTCGTCAGTATAAAAAGCAAGGTGACTGAGAATATAAATGAAAGTAGAATAGTTTCCACCATGAGAAACTGTTAAAGCCCCTGGACCTGGATGATATAGTAATTGTCATGTGAGAGTAACAGGTCTTAGGTTCAGATATGGATTAAAAAGTCTATAACAACATATTGAACGATAGAAGAATATTTGAATTAACTAGCATTTGGCCCATTAAGTTACACATCTCTATAGACACATTTTAACAATTGGTCAGAATGTTGAACCTCATTCACGTATGTGCACCAGTAATTGAAAACAATAGTGGTATTTTATCTTCCTTCAGTTTTATTATAGTGATGGGATAATTAAAATTTAACACAAAAAGAAATAAATGGCAAGAAGATTTGCGTATAAAAGATTTATAAAAGCCTGCTGCTATACAGGCCAGATGCTTGTAACTTTAAAAGCCAAGTAAGGTAGTAAATTACCTGATGTTTCAGGGTAGCCAAGCTTTTTGTATGCATAGGAGATTGTGGGATTACACCATTGGATGGAGGAATGCCGATAAGACCACATAATATTACCTGGAAAATATTCAACATATACAGAAAAAGTGATTAGATGATACCAAAGAAATTTGTTTTGGTAAAAATTGTGATCCGAATTTCAGTAGATTAATTACATAAAAGAAATGGTATGTCAAGAAAACAGCTCACAAGAAATCCCAAAAGTAGAAGGTCATAATGATATGAAGCTGGTTTTTTCAGATTGAAATCCTTCTGCTGGGCAAGTTGAGATGCAACACTGTGATCAAAGTAGTAAAGAACCGCAACCATAGTTGCTGGAATAAATGCTCCAACTATGTACACAGGAGGTACATCCAACATTTCCTGTACAACTAAACAAGAATCAGTTTCTTGCAAGACCTTGAATGCAACATAACAAAAGTTATCTCTGCTTCAAGTAGATGCCAATACAAGTGTTGTCTCATATATTGTGAAATTTTTCCTGCAGGATTCACCTTGATAACAGTCCAATTTGAATATGCACCAGGAGACCATGGATTTGGACTGAAAAGTCGCCTGGGAATCCCTCTTGGCACATCTTTTACTGGTATGTAAGATATCGCAGTCCACATAAGCACCATGAGGGGGACTCCATAATCTGCTATAAATCCTCGCAGCCATCCTACAGATTTGAAATTACAATAAAAAATCGATAAGGTTATTGAGATGTTCAACTGACAGAGCATACTTGAGAAGAAAAACTATTTCTCCCAACTGGAGAGGCAGGGTACTAAAGAAGGTGTTCAACCACATTGTCTAAAGAATGAGATAAGCTAACACCAATGGCAATTACATGCTCAAATGACTCATGTAGAATTTACAACTCATATGCAACATAATTGTCAGATTGACCTTGTACCTGATCCATAGCGCCAGGATCTAGCTTTACGGCTCCTCAGTGCAGTAAAAAGAAGGCCAAAGGAAAGAACCAATGCAAACATTCCATTGCTAAAACGCCAAGAAGGTTGCATTGAAATCTGATTAGGATTTTCTCTCTGTGGTTTGTGAAACTCCTCAACAGATCCCTATTGGATTAAATTCATAAGTTGGAAGGAAGAAAAAGGAAAATGTAATTTCCACAGAGTACTAGTCATTCTTGCAAGGGTATTTTAACAAAAAAATATGTTATTTCATGAATACCACTTTTTTAAAATGAAGCTAGAAATTAAGATTACTTAGAAATTCCATATACAAGAATTTTCAGAAACATTCCAACCCTCACACTCAAAAAGGGTGTGAGTCATTTAATAAAGTAATTTCATGGACTAATGCTTACCCGTATTGCTTGCTGCATGAAAAGCAATGCAATCAGTAGACCGAACAATTCACCAGCAAGACGTGTAAATCGATTAATAATGGAGCATGCACCCAAAATGGCCAGCAAGAAAAGCAACAAAGCTGTCCACACACACACCCTACGAACCCAACAGATTACAGAAAACATTTTAGTATCAACAAAAGATCAACCATAGTTTGCAATTTAGCAATGCAGAGTGTTGCTACCATCCTGTCCAAGCTAAGAATAGATTTTCCCCCAAATCTTTTCGGTCCTTTGCAAAGTTGAACATAAATGTATACATCAACACCGTTGGCTCAGCCACGCCGAGTATGAGCAGGGGTTGTCCTCCAACAATTGAGTGAATGACACCGCAAAGTGATGTTGATGCAAGAGTTTGTACTGCAGTCAAAGTTCCATCTGTGACATACAACCAAAGAAAGCATGTCTTAGTCAATGACCGTTGGAAGGGCAAATAGAAAGAGGGAGGGGGTCTTACCCGTATTTCTTTCAAGCTGCTCTCCAAAAGATATAACCGGAATAGCAGATGCAAAGAATATATACGTTGTAGGAGCAAGGATCCTATATGCCAGAAAACAGGACAATAACTTAAAAACGTATAACCTTAAAGCATATTAATATACGCAATTACTATACAGTGTACAGACACCAGAAAACAAAGCTTGGGCTAGCAATTCAGATCATAATTATGTAATGATAGTCAAAAACTGCATTATGCAACAAGAAACAATCAAATGAGAGGGCCACAAACCTGAAACCAGCTCGAATACCACCAGTCCAATCTTGCTTGTAGCACAGAAGTCTTCCTTTGAGATCATTCCTAATTCCTCGGAAGGGAACAAATGTTTCTTCCATTATAAGTCAAGATTTTAACAAATACAAGTCTCTCTCTCTCTCTCTCTCTCTCTCTTTTGAACAAGTAACTAGTTGATATGAAATCGAAGATTCGAACAAAGATTAAAGTGTCTCAAGAGGCCAAACTAGCTTCTAAACTTGCATAAGTAAAGATAGGTAGAAGAAACTATGGGCAGAAAGACAAGGACTTAATGTTCGTCTAACATATCAAAACAAAAATGTGAAATCATCATAGTTGGATGTATAATAAGTATGCTATTCAATTAATAAAAATTTACATTTAGGGAAATCTGTAAAGAATAAAAGTGGTGTGCTGCTATAAAGAACAAAAGAATTATTAGTAATGAATCAACCTACTTTGATTCCATATATGGGTAAAAATTCAAATATAGTATGGAACAAAATCCAATGTGAACTTGGAAAAGTTTAAGTTAACGAAATGAACCGATTCTCTTCATGTGCTCACAATTCAATTAACGGTTGACTTCAACAATACTAAGATCCATCATCATCTGTTTTTACCCAATCAAATGAATATTTGTGTTCATCAAATGAATCCCGCCAAAAATTACATTAACCAAAAAACAGAATGCAAGAGAAATAAAACAAACTAAGTATGATTTTACATGCTCAAAATTTGACAAAGTACCAGTCAAAGACGAGAATCACAAAATTAACGAAACGCCATTACCACAGTTTGATGTTCTAAAGCAATTTAAAAGCAAAGGGGCATCCAGAAAACTCAATAAAATCCTAAAGAAACCCACAGAAAACAGGACAAGCAAGATTAACGAGAACCCACGATTGAAATCATTAGAATTTTTATTTAAACCAGTTGGGAAGAAATGGGCATTAACAAAGAGAAACAGGAACAAACAAGAACGGAGCAAATTAGGATTACATTATTCAAAAGAAACAGTACTGACAAGAAAGAAAGACAACTCGAGAACAAGAAGCTAGGATATCTGTAGAAATATTGCGGTAACAAGAGGAAGAACAAACAGAAAGACAGAGAAGATTAAGACTAAGCAAAAACAGACTCTGCAAACGAACTCTGCAATGGTATTGTAGGGGAAGTAAGCATGCATATATATATATATATATATGTAAACAAACAATGTTGAGAGAGAGAGAGAGAGAGAGAAAGAAAGAGAAACCAATAGACGAGCGACTGCTTGAGAAGACAACGACAGAGAACTTAAAAATAAATGAGTCAATATGTTTTCATTCTCATTCTAAGTTTTTGTTTTTTAAAACAATCATTTATCTTTTCTTTTTATTTTTGTTTAATCTAATTTCTAAAATTTCATTCCTAAATATTCAAAATCTAAAATATATTTCAAGCAAACACAAGAACAAAATTCAAATTTAAATTGAATTAACCAGCAGTCAATATAAATTAATTAAACTCAATATTTTAAATGTAATAATTATAATTCTATAATTTTTTTTCAAAAGTTTAATTTGGGTCTTAATAAATCTATTCCAACGTCTTCGGGAAATAGTAAACACTTATCATTTGATGGTACCGAAATTGCATTAGTGACGGTGGCTGAAGAAAGAATTGAGCCTTAAATTATTTGAGAGAGAGTAGCAAATCCAGTGATGCACCATAAGGCTTTCTGCAGTAACAGAAAAAAGGGACTGAAAAAGAAGAAAATGAAGGAGTAGCGTACTTCCCCGTGTATCATGGATATGAAATGTAAAATCTGTTCGCATTGATAAAAAAGAAAATGGAATTAATTAACTTCAATTAGGTAAGGTGTTGATTGATGATACCTAAATACATACATACATATATATATGTAGATATAATTAATTAATTAATTAATTAATTAGGGTTCATCGTATCATATCTATCATAATTAATTAATTACTCAATGCTACTTCATGCTCGTGACCATGGATTGGACCCTTACCCTTTCGGGGTTGGTTACGCCAACTTTATTCCTATAAACGACCCACCCCTTTTAACTACATTATTATTATTATTATTATTGTTGTTGTTAGTGTTAATCTACAAATTAATTAATAAAATAAAAAAAGGCAAACTTTTTAGGATGCATATATTCTTATGATGTACTTTTTAAGATGCACATATATGCAACTCGTTGTGTTTGTGACTGCAAATAATAAATTAATAATTAATTCATACTTTTAAATCTGACATATCTTCCATAAATCTATTAATCAATTAACGCATTCACGTTCTAGGTAGGAATTAATTTACCGTATCCACTATATAATTAGCTAGGAGATATATTACGCTGTGTTATTGCTATATCCTAACTTGCAATGGTTGTATTTTTTTTTTTCTAATTTGTTAGGTAATGTAATGTATATTACATTAAATATATATATATTCTATATACCTAAATGGTGCGGACCAAAAAGCATGATATACCTAAATGCTGAAGATTAAAAAAGGGTGAAAGGCCTATCTCTACAGCTATACATGTTTCTAAAGAAAAACAATGTGTGTGTGTATATATATAGATATAAAATTATAAAATAATATTTATCAAGTCATCGTGGATTCATGACCATGACCAACTCATGATTATTGTGTGTAATTGGTGGAAGGAATCTAAGTAATTAATTTGGTAGCCGTAATCCTCGTATGGATGTGAGTTGCTTTGACTTTTATTATATTACAAGAGAAGAGATTTTGTTAATTAATTAAGCTCTAGATATGTTTTTTGTTTGAGTCGTGATTTACAAGTAAAAGATTATTGATGGTTAAATTAAATGGGGTGAAAACGATAGCTTTTTTTTTTATTTTTAAAATGACTAAAATTTTCCAGTTCGCTATTTGTGCAGTGATTTGATTTTGTTTGTTATTAAATAGAATAATGTCCTCATCGCCTTATCTGGCAATTTTTAATTTGACAGACTTTTTATGATGTAATGTAATCCGATTAGAATCAATTAAGAAGAGATATTGTACACGTTCCTCCAACAAATCTTGTCCATAAACGACGTTACCTAATGCACCCAGAATTAGCACTATATATGTTTATGCTAATAATTTCACACGAATATTATTCGAAATTTAGTGATTTTATTTCGCAATTAATACTTATTATATATAAATATATATTCAATTCTAAACACATCCAAAATCATGTTGGAAGCTAGTTAGTTATTAATCAAAATCAGCAGCAGCGTGTAAACCTAACTAGCCAATTTAATTAAACACAAAACAAAATTTAGAATCGTTTCTCACCTCTCATAAATAATTAGCTGGGCAGGCAGTCAAATTTGATTGGTACAATCATTCTCTGAAAACAATGTGGGAAAGAAACCAAAAACACCAAAATTAGATGAATTGAAAGGCTTAAAAGAGTTAGCTGTTGTTTCGCCATCGTGCATTGATGATCGATCGATCGATCGAATAAGTGAATTAAAGAGAAGTTGACCATCAAATTAGCTTCTTGTGTTCTTTCACAAAAGCCACGAGAACGATACATACAATTAATTCGATCGAAGATCTATACACATCATACGCTAAAGCGAAGGCGAAGGCGAATCTATTATCTTCTCCGTTTCATACTCGTGTCATATCCATCCCAGCCCATGCATGAACACGACCCATCAATTCATCTCCATCGCAAATGGAATTATTATTTTTAGTTTTATATTTTATAAAAACTTATGGCAATTGGTCCATGAATGTATAGCCCGATCTCTTAAAAGTATATATTATTATATCAAATCGTAGAAAATACTGCACTACTCCTATCTTAAGTCTCATATATCAAACAATTTCAGCATAAACTAATAAATAATCAAGTTTTCAGTTAAGGCCTGCCAGAATTTAATTTAATTTAAATAAATACTTTAATAATTTATATTGGATTAATTTGGAAGCATCTTACTTTACTTACCTAATTATTATTAGATGATTAAATAATAACAAAATTTGGAGATATTAACTAATTGTTCCTTTTATAAGAAAGAAGACAGTAGTATTTTAGCTAACAACAACGATTGTTGAGGGTCAACTGCTACTACTGCTGTACATCTATTATTGTCTGCTTTTTGTAATCAACTCAATCAACAATTTTTTAACTCGTGAAAAAAGGTGCCTTCTTTTTCTGTAATTCTGATTTGATTAGAAAAAGAAAAATACTTAATCTATCTTAATTTTTATATAATCTGTGGATTTTTTAATAAATTAATTAATTTATTAATAATAACATCTAAATTTTCGGAATATTTTTCACAGTTGAATAATAACATCTTAGTCCCCGTAGAATTTGTACAATTATAAATTCCCATGATTTTCATAATTTTAATAAGTTAGTCCATATCTATTGATTTTAACACTTTTTATATTAAAATTAAAAAAAGAATTATCATAATTTATTATTCTTCAAAGAATTTTAGGAAAAAATATTATTATTTATCAACCACTCACTTGATAACTAATGTTCTCATCTCACACTTTGATACTAAATATACACTTAATTATAAGTGTAGGAGAAAGAAAAGTTAGAACTTAGTTAAATCACGTTAACGTTAATATTAACATTAACATCACGTGCATTTGTAACCAACAACTTATATATATTTAACACCTTATCATCACACTTTCTCAATGCTACCAAACCTAAAACGGTGTGACTCTCAGTTTTAGTACTGGGATCCAAGTAGGGTAATAAGGACCCTTCTTCATTTAATTAAGAATCCAAGATAACATTTTAAGCACACGGAAAGGGGCAGAGCAACTACTAAAAAATGTGGAGCGACAATTACCATGACTCCCCAAAATTCCTTTCTATAAGCAACTATTAGGCCCAATTCAGTTCCCACCGGTCTCTAATTTACGTAGGAACACCGAGCACTCTAATATAAGGACTACATAGAAAAAGCTCATGTGCATTTAGTATTCATTTTCACGGAGGCCCATCTAAAGTGGGCTAGAACATAAACTTGGTCTACTCCAGCTAATTTTCTATTTAAGTTGGCCCGTATCTTGAAAGCTGGTTTTTAACCTACACGTGGCACGAACCAAAACAACCGTAGAAAATATGACCCCAGAGAAGCAGAACCGACTTAGGTCATCCTAATCCAGTAATCTTGGAATCTAAATTTCTATCTAGAACCATCTTCACCCTCCACGTGTCCCTCAGACGAACCCTTAAAAGCCCAAATACTTGGATAATTATAGAAAATTGGTTCCTATCCTCCTATAGAATCAGAAGAACTGCGCAAGAAGGAACAATATTGAGAACCTCAATCTCTCGATACGTAGACGAAAATGCTGAGATTCGCCTCTAAGAAGCTGCTAGGGCAAGCCACAGGGGCTGCCCAGTCGGCGTCGCGGCCCATCCAGGTGACGCTACCTCGATTCTATCACGAAAACGTGATCGACCATTACAATAACCCGCGAAACGTCGGGTCCTTAGACAAGAACGATCCCACGGTCGGTACCGGCCTCGTTGGTGCGCCGGCGTGTGGCGATGTGATGAAGCTGCAGATTAAGGTCGACGAGAAGACCGGTCAGATTGTCGACGCACGTTTTAAGACCTTTGGTTGTGGCTCCGCCATCGCTTCGTCATCTGTTGGTACATGATTATTTGCTTTTTCCGTGTTAATTGTTTGGAATTGACTTTTTTTATTAGATAATTTAGGGATTTTTTGCTATTATAAGAGCTGGGACCTAGATTTATTTGCATTTGCTTATTGTTAAGCGCTAACTTCAATGTAAATTCAGGTACTTTTGTGTTTATTATGGTTATTTAGATCAGATATACCGCAACATTTGCTTAATTCGACAATTTTTTGGGATAAGTTGGAATAATAAGTTTTGGAAAATAACTGAACATTTCTAAATAATGAATAGATAGGTGTAAACAGAAAAAATAAGAGGAGGAAACTTGTTGATATGCTGATGCAGTTGGTTTGAGGTTTTAACTCTTTCTCTCCTCTTTTTGATATCTTATCTTTTCCTTTAATTGACTTCCTTCCTATTATCAGACTGTATCTTTTGATTGAACTTGTGACACTTACGCGTTCTGTATGTTGTGATTGAACTTGTGCAACTTTGGGGTTTCTTCAATTCCTTAGTTACGTTTATTCTCAACAATGCTGCGGAGAAAGAATCTTACTTTGTTACTTGCACAGAATTTTGTTGTTTCTTGTAGTTGTTTTTTGAGTAGCATAAGGTGTTACATGACCATCTTGTTTCAAGGATGTACATAATTATTATCCGTTTCTTATGTTTCAGCTACAGAATGGGTGAAAGGGAAGCAGATGCAGGAAGTTTTGTCCATAAAGAACACGTGAGTTCTTCTCTTGTGGCTATATTGAATATGCAGTTCTTGCCGTTAGATTTCATTGTTTCGGTTATTTTGCACTGAAACAGTGAACTATGTGATAATCTTGTTTGGTGTTTATTGCTTACCTTTTGTAATTCTCTGGTCCTTAACTTTTTATATTTTGCTGTAGTGCTGTTATGACAATTGAGGACAATCCACTTTTATCTCTCTCGTGCTTTAATTTCTTAACTGTCAGACACCCTTTCCTGTTCAGATGTCTTCCCATTTATTAGGCTTTTGTGCATGCTATTCAGTATTCCAGCCTCTTTTTGAAATATCGGACTCTTGAGATGGAAATGGTTGTTACGTCAACCATTGACGTGGATTATTTCAGATTGGCTATCTATTTAGGGCCATGAAAATTTCAATGAAGTATTTTCTACGACCGCATACATTGTTCAGTCAGAGTGCTGAATGGATCTCTGTTGGCTGGGTGAGGCTTTTGTTGAGGTGGAATATCGTAGGTGCTTTTATTTGCCTGTAGATATATAAGAAGTATATTTTAGTCCATTAAACTTTCTTGGAACTCAGTTAAAATGTCGATTTATGGCAGGAGGTATGAATAATAGAAGAAAGTTCTGTTACTATATTGGTGCACCTCTTCAATGTTTATATTGTTCTAGTTGTATAACCCATGTTGAAATGCTTCCTTGTTTTGTTCATGGAAATGGACCTAGCTCCTAGATGGCCTAAATCCTGAAGCAAAGCTGATGCAGAATTGCAGAGCTCAGAATTGTGTGGTACTATTCTTACAGTCTCTTTAACTTTTTAAATGGTGTTGCAGGGAAATTGCAAAGCATCTTTCTCTACCGCCAGTGAAGCTGCATTGCAGCATGCTTGCCGAAGATGCTATCAAGGCTGCTGTAAAAGATTATGAGGCCAAACGTGCTAAATCAAGTTCCAGTTCAGAGGCAGCACCTGTCGAGAAGGCTGCTGATGCCTGAAGATGTTAACGAAAATATTTGAAAATGGACGTTAATAGTCTGCTTATGTTAATGAAGGGTGGACGGGGTTACCAAATATTGCTGTTACATGGCAAATGATGTAAGGTTAATGGTTATGAATTAGATCTGTGTGTAATGAATAAAGGCCGGATTAAATGACCAATTTTGCAGAGTGTGGAGATGAATTGTGTTTATGTAATTGAAAGAAATTGAAATATAGATTATCTGCACTACGGGATTTCTTCATCTCCACGCAATGCAGGTTACAAGTTAGTAGTCTGGCGATTAGTTTTTACCTCCCTTACAGGTTTACAAGTTAGTAGTCTTTTGCTATTAGTTTTTACCACGGTGATAAAGTGTTTGATTTTAGGGTAAATTTTTTCTGAACAGGAACAGATTTTATTCGGGTGGACGGTATGAAATTTGTACGAGTCTTAGACTCAGAGCAAATTATTTATCGATCTTGTACATGAATTAGTGAAGCTTTAGGACAGTAGGTTACGTGTAGTTGTGTTATGTTAATATAACCGCAACTGGTGAATGATGGAGTTAGGGAGTTCCCTTCAGTGGCGATAACAATTTTACTTCCTAGTGAAATTTATAGAAATGTTTTGACTCGTAGCAAATTATCGATCTTGTACATGAATTAGTGAAGCTTTAGGGAAAGTGGGTTACGTGTAGTTGTGTTATGTTAACATAACCGCAATTGGTGAATGATGGAGGTTGTTCCCTTCAGTGGCGATAACAATCTTACTTTCTAGTGAAAGGCTAGGCGAGAACTTGGATTACATTCTGCTGGCGATACAGTCGGTGTTGAAGGTTTGGATTTTGGATGTGTAGAAATTGAATTTCGTCAGAACTTACAAGGTACCGATGGCCAACCCTAGGTCTGGGAATTGACATCCGATTCCCTCATTATTAATTCTTTTTCATTGCTAGATCAAATTTGAGCGATGAATAGAATTGCCTGCTCTGAGCTCTACTTTGTACAATCCACTTTCATTGGGTATGGTCTAGACCCACTGGGGAAGGTTCCATAATCTGTAAGAGAATGAAAGGTCCATCCCCATTATTTGCGAAGGTAAAATGGACAATTGAGATTACATGTAATGAAAAAATAAAAATTAAATACAAAATATTTTGTTTCAGATAATCCTACTCTGTAGGGGCCAGCCTACCCAAAATTAAAATACTACAAGCATTTCGTGAGTAAACAGCGAAAGAATCGTGTATCTTCCGTTTCCCAAAAGAATTATATAGTGTCTCCGTTTCCACTATTATTATATTACTCAAAACCTTGGTTACTTTGAAAGTCAACATTTGGAGTCAATTAAATATACAATAACATAGTCTGTTGTTATAGGCGGAGTGATTTGTCACATCATTAATTTTCTTTTTAATTTTTACATTTAAACTTTTTAATTTTTGCTTAACATATTATTATAATTTTTGAATTATTATTGAAGTGAATGAAGCCAAGTATTATCACCAAATTCTGAGAGAAGGCACGTTCAGTCGTCTTCATTCACCGCCACTGCAGGGGGACACTTACGCGCCCTTCATGCGAGTAGGACACACTCACTCACTCAGACAGCAAACAAAAGAAGAAAAGCCAACTCTGTTTCCGTTCTGTTCACACACTTTTATTGCCGTTTCATGTTTTTGACCAATCGTCGCACTGCTTTGCCTTCTTCAATTCATAATCATCTTCATCAACTATAAAGGTCAGCATTTGTAACGCCGTTTTTGTTGTTCAATTTGTTTATCGTAAACACTATCACTCTTCACCCAATCCATATCTTAATGTTATATTACTTCGTATGATCAATTTCTCAGTTCCATCGGAGTCTTTACTCGTTTTAAGTTTCGAGTTAAATATCATCTCGATCATTGAAATTAGTGACTTGATTATTTTTTACTTAAATATTAATAATTCAATGCGAGCTGCTCTTTTAGTTGGCATCCTGCGTTAAATTTCAATAATTAATTTCGACTTGTCCCTTTTTATCATCATTATTCTTAGTTCTGGATCAAGCTACAAGCCAGGGGTGTTTTAATTATTTATTTATTAATAACTTGTGTACGTGTCTGTTCGTATTTGTTAAATTTTTTATTTTTTTCTTTCTTCATAATTACATTTCCGTTTCTCTTTTTCTTCATTAAAAAAAAATTGTGGTTTGTTGGAACAGGAGTACAAGACAAGTGACCAGATAGGACTCTGACTAAACGGACAGTTGGGGGTTGTGGTTAGGCGGCTGGTTGTGAGAAATTAGGATTAATGGCTGGTCCAACAGAAGACCAAAACCCAGTTCTTGAAATTGACGGCACATTAATAAACCAAACGAATAACAACAATAACGATAGTAATAGCAGCAGCAATAGCAAGGGCAAAGAGAAAGCAGTTGTTTTGGTGGGAGAGGAGAATAGTCAAAACCAGAGTGATAGAGAAATGGCTTCTATTCATCGGTCTGGTTCCAGGCCACAGCTGGATTTAAGTAAGGCTGCAATTCAAGGCAATTTTGAAGAGAAAGATCCCACTATTTTGTTGCCTAATCAATCTGATGATATCTCTCATTTGGCTCTTGATATTGGAGGTACACTTTTTAACAATTCAGCTCTACTTCTTCACTGTTTTTCTTTTTAGTTTTTTATTTGAAGGAAAAACTGTATTATGAGCTGGAGTCGATTATGTTTTGTTGTGTTTAGTGGCTGAATTGGATCATGGTTTTTACGGCTTTGATGTTTTTCACCTTCTGTTTGGTGTACTTCTATTCTAATTACTTGCTTGTTCTATGTTAGATTATGTATCTAATAAATTCTCATAATATTTTTCCTTTTTGGTATATTCTTTAACCTGCTTTTCGCATTTTCTTTTGTTGGGGGAGGAGGACGTTTGCAATTTCTAGCATGAATAACATAATGTGTTATGTAGTTAACTCATCTGAATATTCAAATGGTAGTGATCAATGTCAGCACACATTTTCACAATTATAAAAGGAAATATCTCTTTTGCAAAAACATTAATTTGGTATGGAAATTGAGGTATCCTTTTATCAGACTGTGCTCCTGATTGCGTCAAATATTTGCAATTCCATGCTCTATTTTGAGATAATGTCAGATTATACTTCTCAGGTCTTCTCTCTAAATGTTGTGAAATGCCTACTTTTAGTTTCATATGTAGACTCTGTATAAACTTGAATTATGCTTTATTAACAGGATCTCTCATCAAGTTGGTGTATTTTTCAAGGCATGAGGACCGACCAATTGACGATAAAAGGAAGAAGACTATCAAGCAGAGATTGGGTATTTCCAATGGTAACCGGAGAAGCTACCCTATTCTTGGTGGGAGACTTCATTTTGTTAAGTTTGAGACAGCCAAGATCAATGAATGCTTAGATTTCATATATTCCAAGCAGCTTCATCGTGGTGGTATACACATCTCATTGCTCTTTCACTTCTATCTTTCTTTTGTTCACTTTTCTCACAAATTGTTGAATATAGTGGATTTCTGTAATTTCAGTCATGTTCAATGCTTTTATGGTAGTATGAGCTATTACATCCAAGTTGTTGACAAAATTAGTTCATTTCTATTTCATTTTTCTTTAAATATCTGGTAATCCTCTTGTGGTCAGGAATGGATTCACGCCATTGGAATCCTGAGGCCCCAGCAAATAATGATATTGTTATTAAGGTAAACTTAATGTTTTCTGCTACTATTTATCAGTAGTTCTCTGTTTTTTGCTTTAATCACTTAATGTATGTACACTTGAAGAATGTTCTGATCACAAGTTGATTTCATGAGAAGGCTACAGGTGGTGGAGCATACAAGTACACAGACCTCTTCAAAGAGAGGCTTGGAGTTAGTCTTGACAAAGAAGATGAGATGGATTGTCTTGTAGCAGGAGCAAATTTTTTGCTTAAGGTGTGTTTTGGCTACAAATTTCACTTTTTTCTTATCTATTAATCAATATTATATGTTCTGTGGAGTGGATTGCTAATAAATTCTAATTTTAAAGAAAAAGGACATCTATTTTTTAGTTTTATTCTTATCTTTATATTTCAATGTTTTTTCCTTTCTCCAAGAATCTAGGAATTCTGATAAAGAATTTATGAAGAAAACACTATGCAATATCGAGTCAGTGATACTTTTTAATGGATAAGTAGGACAATCATCTATAAGTTGCATCGCACCTATATTTTATCATGTAAATTTGTGAAAACAGAACTGAATTAATATCATAAATTGCTTCTGATGATGATATTTGGGACCTGATTTTGTTTCCTTCACTTAATTCTATATATTAATTAGATATTCTGGTTAACATTAATTAAATCTTCAAATGGTAACTTGAGTAGGCTATTCGTCATGAAGCTTTTACGCACATGGAGGGTCACAAAGAGTTTGTGCAGATTGACCATAATGATTTGTTTCCTTATCTTCTTGTAAATGTTGGATCTGGTGTTAGTATGATCAAGGTAAAATCATCTTCCCTATCACTTTTAACTCAGGTATTTGATCTTAAGTATGATAAAAACTTATAAGGATCTGTGTTTTAATGTGGTATAGGTTGATGGGGATGGAAAGTTTGAGCGGGTTAGCGGGACAAATGTTGGAGGTGGCACTTATTGGGGACTGGGAAGGCTGTTAACAAAGTGCAAAAGGTCAAACTAATCTTCCCACCAACTTTTTACTACTATATTGGGAGCTCTTGTTGCTGTCTCACTTTTAATCATTCACATTTCAGTTTTGATGAGTTGCTAGAGCTGAGTCAGAGGGGAGATAATAGGACCATTGATATGTTAGTTGGAGACATTTATGGTGGCATGGATTATTCTAAGGTAGTATCTGAACTGTGTTCTGCTCAAAACTACTAAAGTTTGAATTGCATCCTTTTTATTTTTTAATATTGGGATACATAAAATGCTTTGTTTAGTCGATTAATTTTTTTATTTAGTCATTATGTTATCATGGTTTGTTTTGTGTTTTATATTCATTAATATGATGAGTAAATTATCATGAATTCTATATTCATTAAAACGATGAGTAAATCTACCTCCAATCATCATAGATTGGTCTGTCGGCTTCAACCATTGCCTCTAGTTTTGGCAAGGCTATTTCTGACAAGAAGGAGCTTGAAGATTACAGACCTGAAGATATTTCTCTCTCCCTCTTGCGAATGATCTCTTATAACATTGGGCAGGTTAGTTGCACAAACACCTTACTTTGTATGCAATAAATAAAACATGTAATGTTCCTTGCTCTGAAATGATGACTACGCTATGGAGATTTTTTTATTGTTTGAAACATGTATAATGTGAAAACCATTTTGTCCTCTTGAGTTCGTTTTTGTTTGTACAGAATTTGTAGCAGGCACTTGTGTTACAGAGATTCCTTATTTTTTTTTCTTTTGCTTTTCTCTGTTCTGGCTTTCAGCTCGATATATATTTAAGTCATCCTTTCTTTATATTTATTCAGAATATGTTTGGAACATCAGCAACTTGTTATTGATCACAATAAATAGAAAACTTACAGAAGCATAAAGCATTATCCCACTCCAAGACTGGAAATTAATGCATTATCTGCTTTATGTATGGCATAAAGTGTATCATTTGTTTAAATTAAATTGGAGAGCGTGGCAGTAGTTGGGTCTGGAAATTAATCAAATCTATGAATTTGTTCTAGTAATATGCTGGTTTTCTTATTGTTGAGAATGTTATCAATTTCCATTTGGAGTGTCTTAAAGGGTCTTTGTTATGACAAAGTTTGCTCATCCATTTTTCTGTCTCTCTCTTCATTGACCAATTTTCTCTATTTTTTGTATTTCCACACACCCAAATCCACCCCACTCCATACATAAAACATAAACTAAAGAAATTTCCTCCCCAAGATTGGTGTGAGAGGAATCGATCCCTTTACTTCTTACTTCCACAGCAAGAGGTCAAACCAACTGGTCTATCTCCTTAGGGACCACTAGTTTACTTTCTTATTTCTCAGTTGAAAAATAGTAATGGATAGAACAGCTGATTGATTCCTGGAAGATGACCTATTATCTATATTACTTACAACGTCAAATATTGGATCATTTTCTGTAACTATCTGTTTATTCTTTCATAGTTCTCTATCCTAACCTGGGTTTTCTTGGATAGTTCTTTGGCGTCAATAAACTAGATGCCTAATTAGCCTTCGCTAAATTTTTGTGTTTCTCACTGGTCATTCTAATGTGCAGATAGCATACTTGAATGCACTTCGATTTGGACTTAAGCGTATCTTTTTCGGAGGATTTTTTATCAGGGGTCATGCTTATACCATGGATACAATCTCGTTTGCTGTTCATTTCTGGTAAGTGATTCAATAAATCTAAGTTTCTGTTTCTTTTAATATATATATATATATATATAAAACAATTAACTGACATGAAAGTAGTCATATCAATCATCAAACCCCTCCTTGCAGTTGTTGCTTGCTTTATGCTTACAATTAAGTTTTACATGTTTATCTGGGTTCATCTTTTTCCTCCTTACACTTTGAAGTGTCACATTAATTATTTAGGTCAAAAGGAGAGGCACAAGCTATGTTTTTGCGGCATGAAGGTTTTCTGGGAGCTTTAGGTGCATTCATGAGTTATGAGAAACATGGTTTGGATGACTTGATGGTTCATCAGTTAGTCGAAAGGTTCCCTATGGGTGCACCATACACTGGTGGAAAGATTCATGGTCCTCCGCTTGGAGATTTGAATGAAAAGGCAAGTAGGACAAGAGTTTGTTCAATCTTTCCTGGAATACCAGCTTCCTTAAAATTAAAGCTGTTTATGCTGCTAAGATTCTCAATTTCAGGTTACCAGAGTCCAATTTGGTGGTAAACAGATTGGTTTCAGGTTTGGGTTTGGGCCATTTGGCTGGTGACCTGCTTAATTTGAAATTAGTCTTGTAGCTATTTTTGAATTACCTTTAAAAAAAATATAATATTTGAATATTTTCATAACTTTCAATAATTAAAGATCAGGTTGTGGGGTTGGTTTTCTACAGACCCATAGAAAAGTACTAAGTAGGATAAGGATAGTTTTGGGAACCTGTCTGTAACTTGTTGGACTAGTGCGGATCCAACATAGAGACACCCTTCAATCAAATGTTTTCCAGCTTCACATGCATTTTGGCATCCATTGTTGCATGCTTGGTTGGTTTAATTTGTGTGGCTTCTGGCATTTTTTGAGATCCATGGGTGACGTTATTTGTGCTCAATATGGCAACAACTTTACTAATGATTTGGTTTTGACCAACCTTGATTTATAAGATTTATGGATTTTTTGCCAATCCAATATTGTCATCTTTTTCAGATGCAACTTCCTTTTCTTCCTAAATTGCAAATGACACCTAAATATATTTTTTATTTAGAATGATGGAGCACCATTTCACATTAAATTCAGACCTTAGATGATTCTTAAGCACCTGAATTTCTGCCTCAACCACACTCGGGAATCCCTAGTGTTGTATGACAAAGTTGTCAAAAACTCCAGTATTCTGATTCTTTGAGGCAGACATTTTTATTATTCCAGGCACTCCAAGTCTATAAAGTAGAGATTATTGAGACAACTAGATGAGCATATATTCTGACAATAAAAGCTAAGGTTGGCATCTATAGATGTGAGGTATAGTTTTGTGCTCTGTACTGAATTCTGTTGGAAGTAGAAAGCCTCTTATATAATTCTCTTTGGAATTCATGTTAAAAAAAATATTGTGTTATATTAAAATTTTAGCTTTGTAACAGATCCTAGTTGAGTTCGAAAATAATATTTAATTTAAGTACCAGCTGTCCAAGTCTATGCAGGCATGTCCTTTTTGACTTTTTGTTTATTTATTATTGGAGCTCAGACTATATATCTTGATTTAAATGCAGATTTCATGGATGGAGAAATTTGTATTGAAGGGAACTGAGATTACTGCTCCCGTACCTATGGCTCCACCTGGAACCACTGGACTTGGAGGCTTTGAAGTTCCTTCATCCAAAGGTGGCACTTTGCGTTCTGATGCAAGTGCATTAAACATTGGTGTTCTTCATCTAGTACCCACTTTGGATGTGTTTCCACTATTGGCCGACCCAAAAACGTATGAGAACTTGGATATCAGTTTTTTGCTCATTACTTGAATTCAATATTTCTTTGCAACAATCTTGTTGGACTTTAGTATTTACGGATTGCTGGATTAATTCTGGATAGATGTGATTTACTGTTCTTATGGGTATCTATCTTGTCTGGCTCTCATTCCTATCCATTGCTGCTTTCTTCAGTGGTTTTGCATATGATTTTGATGATGGATTTATGTTTTGCATCACTCTCTTTTCTAATACTTTGTTCAGTGGATAATATGTTCTACACGCAATTAGTTGATACAGTACATATGCTAAAGAAGTAGAAAAGAAACAGCAGTCTTAACTTGATTTTCAATTAATCTCTGGGTTTTTCAATTAATATGGTTGCTGATATGTGGGTGAAGAGTGAAGTTCATGTATTCAGTGGTTGACTCTTTGCTGTTACATTCTTGCAAACTCAATTTATCTGTTTCTGAATGCTCAAGTTTACAAGAGATATTGCTTTTGGTGGCTATATTATATTTGTTT
This sequence comes from Melia azedarach, assembly GCA_028052125.1. Classification (NCBI taxonomy): domain Eukaryota; kingdom Viridiplantae; phylum Streptophyta; class Magnoliopsida; order Sapindales; family Meliaceae; genus Melia; species Melia azedarach. Next base: position 2,901,617 of record CM051401.1, on the reverse strand, counting down.
GTGTTCTGACATTATTTTAAAATGCCTGCAGGTATGAGCCTAACACCATTGATCTTGCAGATCACAGCGAGTTAGAGTGAGTACATATTGTTAAATTGCTGCTTATTTGCGACAGCTAAGGAGATTCATAATAATGATTAGTATCCCCATTTGACCAAAAATGGCGAATCTTAGCTTTGCTTAGCTTACTCAAGATCCACATGTTGCTGTAGGTATTGGTTTACTGTGCTGTCAGAACATTTGCCAGACCTTGTTGATAAGGTAAACAAAAGTCATCATCCTGAAAAACCCCTATTATTCCCAAGTGCATCTCTTTTTTGTTTCTGGTTCATTCTGCATGGTTACTGTAGCTGTACTATTATGCTGTAGTTGAAATTTAAAGTTATCATCCTGAAAAACCCCTATTATTCCCAAGTGCATCTCTTTTTGGTTTCTGGTTCATTCTGCATGGTTATTGTAGCTGTACTATTATGCTGTAGTTGAAATTTTTATTTATTGGCTTTGCTAGATATTTCTGAGTATGCACAGTATGTTATATACTTTTTTTCATATTTCCTAGAGGAATTTGTTGATCAGTTCCTGATATTACTTTATTGATTGTTTTTTCTTGTGAAATATGGCAGGCAGTGGCAAGTGAAGGTGGAACTGATGATGCCAAAAGAAGGGGTGAAGCATTTGCTCATGCATTTTCTGCTCACTTGGCAAGGTAACTGTAGTTTGACAAATATATCTTTGTAGCTATGCTTTTTCTCCATTTGTTAATGTCTTAACCTGTTGCATAGGTTGATGGAGGAGCCTGCTGCATATGGAAAGTTAGGCTTGGCCAATCTTTTGGAGTTAAGGGAAGAGTGCCTGAGGGAGTTCCAATTTCATGATGCCTATAGAAGCATCAAGCAGAGGTAGATGCTTTAGCAGTTAGCCTTAAAACGGAAAGTCAAAAGTGAAAATTTAAAGCCTTTTGACCGTGACTCATGCATCTATCCTAACAAAAATGTTTACGTGACCTGTTAACTCATTTATAAAATCCCACCAACCTAATTAACCTGCCCATGAAGTTTCTTATTCTTTTGTTTATTCATTTTTTCTTTTCAAATGTGACAGAGAAAATGAGGCATCACTTGCTGTTTTACCTGACTTACTGATGGAGCTTGACAGTATGAGTGAGGTATGTGTAATTATGACTTAAACCTTCATTTCCTCCCCTTGCAAAGAGTCTAAAAGTTGTGGTGATATGGCCTATATCAGATATGCATGACTTGTTCTGTCATGTGGTCTTTCAGTTATTGTGGTACACTTTCACCACCTCACCTGGCATCAATGCTACCATTGTGCTGTTTCTTATAATGCCCTCTCTAACTTGCAGGAGACAAGACTGCTCACGCTTATTGAAGGCGTTCTTGCAGCAAATATATTTGACTGGGGATCGCGTGCCTGTGTGGATCTCTATCACAAAGGGACAATTATTGAAATTTATAGAATGAGTCGAAATAAGATGCAAAGACCTTGGCGGGTAAGTAGATGAAGAAGAAGGATCTTTGGATGGCTGAGAATATTCTTAGTTGCATTATACACTAATTTAATCCATAAAATGTTCTTAGGAAAAAATTTTGGTTTTGTAACCTAGGTGGATGATTTCGATGCCTTCAAGGAGAGAATGTTAGGGTCTGGACAGAGGAAGCCTCACCCACATAAGAGAGCTTTACTCTTTGTGGACAACTCGGGTGCAGACATTGTTCTGGGGATGCTACCCCTGGCCAGGGAACTACTAAGACGTGGAACTGAGGTAAGTTATTAGCTGCATGAACTTGGGGAAATACTTTAAAGGACTAATCCACTATTTTGATAGTGGGTTCCCTCCCCCTGCTTGTCTAGTCTCTAATGATTCTTTCAATTGAGCCTTTGCTGGCTGAGCATCAATTAAGCCCATAATTGCCAGTTGGAAATATATTTGATGCTTATGTCCTTCCTATTTGATTCTCTCTTATTTAGTTTATCTGTGTTGTTCTAAGAAGTTTATGTTATATTTGCATTAAAATAATGTCTTGGATAGCAACTGAAACAACTATATTCCTATGTGGGGCTTGGCCCCAATAGCTATGTCTTCTTTTCTTCCAACTAAATTATGTATTAAGAAACAATAATGAGAATTTTTTGCAGGTTGTTTTGGTTGCAAACTCCCTCCCTGCACTAAATGACGTAACTGCTATGGAGCTCCCTGATATTGTTGCTGAAGCTGCAAAGGTTTGTTTCTGGGCATGAACATTTGATAGCTTTTGTCACAACCTTGTCCTTTTTGTTTATAACAGCTTCCTTTGCCTCATTCAGAGGCCTCTCTTCTTTATATAACTGGTACATGACTAATTAAAGAACAAGAACTGCCGAATGGTGCGTTATTTTATCTGATTGAGGAGTATAAGTAGAAGATGTATTTGGTGCCATTGAACTCTGAACTCAGCATTCATATCAAATATTAATTAAACAAAGTAAACTGACTCTTCTAGTCCACAGCACTGTGACATTCTTCGGAGGGCTGCTGAAGCAGGAGGCTTACTTGTAGATGCAATGACTAACACCTTAGATGGTTTTAAAGGGAGTCCACCTTCAGTTCCTCTGATGGTTGTTGAGAATGGTTGCGGAAGCCCCTGCATAGACCTGAGGCAAGTCAGCTCTGAGCTAGCCGCTGCTGCAAAAGATGCTGATCTGGTATGATGCTTTTTCTCAATTGATAAAATTCATGACAAATCATCTCTTTGAAAGCATTAATTTCAGTTTGATGGGGTTCTCCTTTGTTCTTACATTCTCTTTTTCCTCTTTTTCTTTTTTCTCAATTGATAAAATTCATGACAAATCATCTCTTTGAAAGCATTAATTTCAGTTTGATGGGGTTCTCCTTTGTTCTTACATTCTCTTTTTCCTCTTTTTCTGTGACAATTAGTCACCAAAATAAATTTTGAGGAAAGATGGATTAGTTGTAATCTCATGAGTCTGTGCTCTGCAGATTATCTTAGAAGGGATGGGTAGAGCCCTTCATACAAATTTCAATGCTCAGTTTAAATGCGAAGCTTTAAAGGTATAATTGTGAGCTTTTGTGAGTTGAAAGTAGATTGCCTGGCTTTGCTATCTTTGAATTGATTCCTCCTATTGGAAATTTACTCTTAAAATACAACCTCCCTCCTTGATATCCTTCCACAACTGAAGTAACAATAAACTTTGTTTTACAGCTTGCAATGGTGAAGAATCAGAGGTTGGCAGAAAAATTAATTAAAGGGAACATATACGACTGTGTTTGCAGATATGAGCCAGCCCGATAATCTTCCATTCAATTCAACAATTTTTTCATCTTGGACGAGGAGATCAGGGCAGGACAAACATCTACAGAGATTAATTATGGATCAGCAATTTTGTTTCATCTCGTTTTAAAAATTAAATAAACACAATAATGAGATGGAATAGAAAAAGTGCCACATACCCTTTTCATGAAAGGAAGAAGCAGCAAAAATGGATTTACCACATTCTACTTTGACATATACATGCCACTGCTTTCCACCTCCATTTTCATATTTGGAGAAATGTCTTCGTAGATATTAAGAAAATGCTGTAGTTTAATGTTGAATTATTTAAAAAAAATTATTTGAATTATACTTCAACGTGTGCATCTCTCTCTCTCTCTATTTTTGGTAGGTAAGATATTCCATTTTTAACTTCACAAACTGTTCATTGTTTGTTATACATGTCTTTCAAGGCAAGAAAATAAAAATAATAATAATAATAATAATAATATGTCCGTAGAAATAAAAATAATAATAATAATAATAATAATATGTCCGTAGAAGATGATATTATTATTTTTTTTTTATCTTTATTTTATCAAGATGTATAATGCACCTGCTGCCCACTTCTGGTACTGGGGCCATCATGTTTGTATGAATATGTGTGTGTACAGTCTGCTATGCCTTTATGGTGAAAGTCCCCTTCCTTCCCTAAAGCTGATAGAAATCTCATCAAATATTGCACAAGCGGACGAGAGAATCTTGGGCTTATCTTTATCATTTTTATTCTTCATCCACTCATGATTTTTCTTGTAAAATAACGCTTCAATTAGAATCTGATGCTCCCTATCCAGTAACAAATTTATATTTGAAAACTTGATGGTCACTAGTCACAACGAATCATCGAAATTTTATCGAAAGTTGTAAATCTTGATTGGGTCAAAAAATCTACACAACGATGGTAAAATTTACGCCATCATTTTTTAGAAAGAAACACTTGAATCATATAATTATTATTTTTATCGAAGGGTAAAATGGGGTTATACCTCATCATTCTTAATCATATGATCGGAAGTGCTTTTTTTTTTTCTTATTATTATTTATTTTGAAGTTAAAAACAAATAAATAAATGCTTTTGAAATCATTACACGTCAATATTTTCTTGGAGAAAAAATACAAAAATATCTGTCCAACAACAACAGCCACTCTAGAAAGCGTTACTTTCACATAGATAGTAGTACAGTTTTCATAAGTTGGCAGTAAAGCACTCAGAAGATACAAACACTCGTTCTGCGACTGTGTTATATAGAGACAAACAAGTCTCTCGCGCTCTCTGTTCTGTAATAGCCGTATCTATCTCCTAAATGCTTTCTCATCTACTTTATAGACTATTATTACTATTTTCTTCTGTGTCCCCCTCTTACCAGGAAGCATTACACTTCTGTAGAACTCGATTGAGTTTGGTGTACCGAATCATCGACTGAGCTCAGAATGTGAATACCCTCCCAGATTTCTTTAGAGGTATTGTTTTCTTTTTTTTTTTTTTTTAATTTCTGGCATGTTTTACTTGATTATTTATTTATTCTTTTTGGTGACTTTGCATTTTTGTTAAAGTCTGTTTCTTTGCTCTCAATTTATTTGTTTAATTCCGAGTGATTATATGAGTAGCTCGTAATAAAGCTGGGATCTTTATTTGTTTACTTTGTTGATCAGCTGTGAAGGGATTGTGAGATTGGAGAATCGGTAATATAACAAAAAAAGGGACCTTCTAGAGCATTTTTTTGATTATGGAAAACCCTAAGACCCCCGAAACCCTAGAAACTCAAAATACCACTGATAAAACCCTAGAAGAAGCTCCGGGCTCTTCTGGGTTGTTTGTTTTGAGTGAGAAGTGTACTGGGTTAGCTTCTGCTGAAGAAAATGGTAAAGGGATTGATATGAACAGTGATGATACCGTTGCCTGTGATGTCGAATTCACCAAAACTGGTGATAATATTGGAGGAAAGACTTTGGTTGTGGATATGGATGCAGTATTTGGTGTTGACGAGAACAGTGTTAGTGATTTTGAGGTTGAGAAGGGCTGTTTGCTCAGTGATGGTACTGATAAAAAGAATGTGTATAAAGTGGATCCTGTCAAGGCACCATTTGACAGTGATGTAGTCGGTCTGGGCAATGATGGGAATGAGGAAGTAGCGACTGAGAAGCAGATTGTGCAAGATGAGGAAAGGAAGGAAGAAATTGTTTTGGGTTTAAATGCAGCTGGTTCAGGTAAAAGGATTGGAGTTTCTGGAGACAATATATCACTTTACGTGGATTTTTCTGGTTCTCTAACCAGAGTTAATGTAGACAACCTTAATGGAGCAAGTGGTGTTGGGTTAATGTTGAGTCAGGAGTTAAAAGGAGCAGGGTTAGTGGAAAGTGTATCTGATAATCAAGAATGCAAGTTTTCTGTGGGTGATGTTGTATGGGTTAAGACCAAAAATCAGACTTGGTGGCCAGGAAGGATTTACAACCCTTTAGATGCACCAGAATCTGCAGTGAAAAGTGACCTGGCAGACTGTGTACTGGTTGGTTATTTTGGAAGTGGCCATGTTGCTTGGTGCCACCCATCCCAGTTGAAACCTTTTTATGAGAACTTTGAACTGATGTCTGGTCGAAATAAGGCTAGAATCTTCATTGTTGCAGTAGAAAAGGCAGTGGATGAGTTTGGAAAGCGGCTGAAATCAGAGATGACTTGTTCTTGTTTTGCAAAAGAAAGTCATCAGTTAGGTGATAATGGTGGAAATAGTGAAGAAATTTCCATTTCAGATCACAGATGTGGTGAACTTGGAAAGTTTTTTGTCACCAATTTTGAACCTGCAAAATGTCTTCAGGAGCTCAAAAGTCTTGCATTGGGCTCTCCCATGCCTGCATTGCTTGAGTTTACTGTTTCACAGAGTTGTTTGTCAGCCTTTTATCTTTCTGCAGGACATTGCCAAGTGCCTATGCATCAGCTCCAGGATATCACTGATGATGTTGAGAGTGGAGACAAAGATTTAGGACGAGCTGAAGAGAACCTGAAAACTGTAACAAATGAAAAAGTTTTACAGCTAAAGAAGAAAGAAGCTCTGGCCATGATTTTGGGAGGGGACCTAGGTGTTGTACCTGAGAACGGCAAGGGCAATGTGGTTGAGGGAATTGCGTCTGACAAAATGCCATCAAATTTCAGAAAGAGGAAGAGGAAGAAGGATTTGTTAGCTAGAGATGGCAATGACAAAGTGGAAAGCATTGATGCCAGCGCATTGGCTTCCCTAGCTACATGTAAGGAGGACACCCTTTTGGGATCTCCAACAACTGCAGAATTTTCTGGTGTTCAAAATGTAGATGATCAAAGTGAGGTAAAAAGTGATAAGGGCTTTGAGTTGAGAGAACGGAAGAAGAGCAAGTATTTGTCATATCCCTATGTGAATTGGGAAAGAGGCTTGCCAAGTGAAGCAGAAGATCTTAAGGCGCTGAAAGTTACTAATGAGGAGGGAGAGGACACTGGTGGTGGTCAGTTTGTAGTGTCTCCTTCAGTTGTTAGAGGTTGTGGTAAGAGGTTCCAAAAAACGTGGTTTAGAAAATTCATAAGTGAGAGTGATATCTCTGCTAATCCAGAGTTGATAAATGCATCACCAGCTGAATTGCTCTTGGAACTCTCTTCTACAGCTGTAGATTGCTTCTATCCAAATAGAACTAAAAACTTTGATTTAATTGAGTGGTTCTTTTCCAGATTCAGAATATCAGCTTATCATGATGAGTCCATTTATGAGATGTACTGCAAGAATGTTGTTGGTCCGAAGCAGAAAGATGCTAAACCGGTGATGAATGAATACCCTGATACAATTATTGGAAAAGATCCACAAGAAATGAATCAGCCTTTCCCCAATATTGATTCTCAGCAGAAAAGGAAAAAGAGGAAGAAAAATGCTAACTCAGTTAGATCAAAGATTAAATCTCTTTCTGGTCTATCAGATGTGAATATTAATGTTGATACAAGTAACTTATCAGGGGAGGATCTCCAAAGCACGGGCACTCTCGCACTTGACAGTAGATCTGAGGAAAAGGGTGAAAAGGAGGGAGTTACACCATTGAGTGCGCAAATTGAACAAACCACTAGCATTCCAGATTTGAATGGTAATGGTGCTATGCCAATGTCATCGGCGGAAAATCCCCAGGTTATTGGCCATGTTAGTTCTGAGACAAAGAAGAGAAAGAGGAAAAGGGGAGCAGCTCATGAGTGTTCAGAGATCGAAGTTTCTGCAGGATTACAATATACGAATGGAAGCAGTTCGAAACCTGGCTCATTGGTGGTAGATTTGCAGGTTACAGGCCCCTACTCAATTAATTCTATTCCTGGACAAAATAATGGGAATTCTCCTGTACCGGCCTTGTGGGTCAAAGATCCACCAGAAGTTGGCTTGCTCTCAGCTGAAGGTAAACCTGGGAAGAAAAGGAGGCGGAGGAAAGTGAAAGCAGCATCAAAAAATACAGAAACCATGTCAATGGCAAGCATACCGGATTTAAATGGAACAAGTGCTGAACCTAGTGCAGTGCCGCCTGTCAAAGCTGAGCGGAAAAGGAGGAGGAAAAGGGAAGCTAGTGCAGGACGGCGAAGTAATACATCTACTTCCAGGATGTTAGATATAATTAACTGTGACAGAGGGAATACTAATGGAGAATCTTTAGGGACTACACTTATCCTGACATTTGGCCCAGGAGTTTCCATCCCGTCAAAAGAAGTTTTGGTTGGAGCATTATGTAGGTTTGGGCCCCTAAAAGAATCAGAGACACATTTGTCAAGAGATTCCTGTACTGCACAGGTTGTTTTCATGAGAAGTATGGATGCTGAAGAAGCAGTTAAGAGTTTAGAGAAAAGCAACCCGTTTGGTCCACCCCTTGTAAGCTACAAGATCCGTCCTGTGGAAGCGTTTAGGACCTCGGCAAAGGCTGCCGAATCAGTTCCTCAACCTGGGGAGGCACCTCCTCTTGACTTCATAAAGCAGAATCTTGAGATGATGACATCAATGCTAGAGAACTCAGGAGATAATCTTTCTCCGGAGATGAAAGCCAAATTGGAGAGTGAGATTAAAGGCCTCCTTAAAAGGGTCAGTTCCATGCCTAGTTCTTCCTCTTCCTAATCGTTGTCATTAAATTATAGATTCTGTATTTAGGATAATGTTTATTGATGTAATGACCCTGCCTTTCAGTAGAGACTACATTACTCCGATTCCCTGTTATGGCCTCTGTACCAGGTGTTGCTTTGTATCTCTCTGTTGACTGTTGTTGCAGCACTGAGGACCCGCGCAGTCTTTCTTGTACTGAGTGTATAATTACTGGAGCTACGAGTTTCCTTTTACTTAGGTTTCTTATTTAATTAGCACACTTCTTTCTTTAGTTTTGTGTATGTGTGGTGAGAATTGACTACATATATGCCCTGAGATGAAGACAGGGGGGTTAGGTCATAACGAACTTCCTGAATTTGGCAACAGACGAGAGTGGTCTCTCCCTTCTCCAAAGTTCGATCCATTTTCTCATAACTCTTTTACTTTTTACAACTCTAGATGATTTTTTTTATCTTTACTGCAACAAATCTTCTATAAATAACTTGATGCAGTATAAACTCTTTTAGATCTAAAACTCTACTCTTTTATATTTTTTGGTATAAAACTTTAAATTTTCAGACTAGTGAGAAATAATACCATAACAATAAAATACTTAAAAAATAACAAAATCACTGCAGACTTAAATTTGAATGAGATGAAAACCATTCTAAAATGAAAATATATTATTATAAATTTAGATTTTTAGAAATTTGTAATGATTAAGGGGATAAAAAAGGTTAAGAACAGAAGGAAAAAGAAGAAATCTCAAGGGAGCAGTAGATCTCCCTCTCTCGTGAAAAGCCTGCGTTCTCTTGGGAGTGCGTTTCAGAGTGAAATGTAGAGGAGAGAGAACGGCTAGGCAGCAAAATTACATCGACACCCAAATTGTTGTAATTCCACAGTTGGGTTGTAGTTTTTTGCATTATATTTTTTCCTGGAAATGGCCCCATCTCTATCCATTTTGAGTTTGATCGGTGGCATTTTTGCATACACCAAGTCAGAATTTTAAATAATGAAAGCCAGAAAGGTTAGCTCAAAACCAAAGGAAATAATAATATATCTAGTAAACGATGGTAAACAGCATGCTGCCATAATGGAAGATGAAGTAGAACATCCATCCGGTATTTTGTCCTAGAATAACAAATAAAAAGGAAGTGGATTATTCGAACGCCGACGAACAGCTTTTGATTTTAATGCGTTTAAAGGGAGACGCAAATGCTATGCATAAATCAACCTCTTCCTGAACCAAATACATACATTCTTTTCACAATCTATCAACTAACGAAGTACTGGGGCATGGTTGCCCTAAATGCGACAATTGTTTGTTCTTAATCAGAAACGACTTGATCACCGAGCAAGCCTCAAATAAGAAAACTAGTGGGCTTGCAAAATTATAAATCCAGCCTAAAAGAGATAAATACATCTGGATGATCAGGCAGAAGATACTAGTGCCCAAGCCACTAAGCAAAGCAAGAATTCAGTTTTATTTTCTGCTCTTCTCTTCGAGAATCTTACCAATCATCTAATCAGCAATAATATCTCAAGAAATGCAACATCTTAAAAACCTGAGTGCAGAAACCAGAACAGAATGTTTTGCCTCGGGAGGAATTAAACTCTTGACCTTACCAACAAGCAACAATACACAATCTCACGTGATTAATTTACGCTTGCACAGGATGGAAGTTCCATCCAATTACTCCTCTCTCTTTAGTAATGGTATCCATCCACATAACAAAATTCTTAGCATAAATGTAAGGGGTCGGATATTCTGCCACTCTTCAACGGAAACACCTATTACAACATAAAGAGCAATCAATGGTACAATTTGACTTGGAGATTTTCATTCCATAACTGCAACTCCCCCAGCAGCTTTTATCTTCTCTATTATGTTATTTGCCTCCTCTTTGGTGACCCCTTGTTTGACTACAGCAGGAACCTTCTCAACCAGTTCTTTGGCCTCCTTCAACCCCAAATTAGTGAAAGCCCTCACTTCTTTAATGACCTTTACTTTTGTAGCAGCATCAAACTTCTCCAATTTAACATCAAAGGCTGTCTTTTCCTTCTTCTCCTCAACTTTTGCAGATCCAGCAGCTGCTCCTCCTGCTGACCCTAAATCCATGCCTTCGGTTGAAATTGGCTGCAATTTTGGATGCTTTATTCTCTCAGTGAGTGTAGGACCAATTTGCTTGCGTTCCTCGGCGGTTAGGGAAGCGATGCGTTCAGCAAGTTGAACAACTTTATCAGAGGCTGGGGGTTTAGGGCCATATGGATCATAGAATGCTGGATATTTGTATTTCTTGGGCTTAGCTTTAGGATCTCTGGGAACAAAATCATGCTGGAATGTACGAACTTGCAAAGGCCCAATTATTTCACGGAGAGCAGGACATGACCGTATAGATCTGGCAAGTGCAATCAGCTTCATGGTTTTGAATTTCAATGAAAAAAGAATTTCATGGGATATATACAACAAAGAGGTTATCTACTTCATGACAATTCACAGCATTGGATGCAAAGAGAAAACTTCTTAATAATTTGAGGAGCACCCTCTGAAAGCTCACCTGCATGGCCAAAAACAAGGGTTATATCAATCAATTAGAAAGGAAACGTCTCTACTCATTTTCTGCAGAAGATCAAACACAGTGAGTAATTTATCGACATTATCCAAAATAATCACTCAGACAATGTAATTATAGTTGCAAATTGGAACTATCTCAGCAAAATCAAAAACAGTAATGCGTTTCCACAAACTGGACAGTATTGTCTGTATTTCTACACCTCAAGAACTCGGTATCAAGTCTTTGTACAGAGAGACAATTAGCTTAACATTATAACTTCTTTGGCATTCTATATATCTTTAAAGCTAAAGTCATTTGTTCATTGAGCCTCCCTTCAACATGTAGAGATAAGCAACTTATCAAGCTTCTTTAACCAGTTTTATGAACTCAAATTTAAAACCACAAATGTCAGGTGCATCCAAAGTTCAATGAAGACCTAAATCAAATGGAGTTCATCATATTTTAAAAAAAGGTAAATGCATATTCAAAGAAAAATACTGCAGCACAACTAAAACAGAAACACCACAACATTGCAAATAAGAACAAAATACTATCTAAAAGAATGACAACAAAAAACCACGTTGAAGGGTGCATCCGACTGTGGAGATGACGGGTTAGTGGAATTATCGAGTATTGACCACCTAGTAATTAAGAGCTTTAGCACTGAACAAATTGAAACCTGGCTGTGCACTTCTTGATCCCCTGTTAAGGCCCTCAAAGTGTAACTTGTAATCAACAACCTTACTTTTCTTGAGCGCTTTCAATTTGATTTAAATCAATTAATTTCTTCTGACGTTCTCGCAAACCTAAAGCTACGTATTACTAAAAAATAAAATAAAAAATTTTGAAACAACAAAAGTTCTTAGCAGACATAGCTCATCGATTTCTCGCCACTTTCAAACTCACATAACAATATTTAGAAAGTTCGATTAACATACACTTAGCTTTCAGATGGGCATTTACATAAACACTAGGTGGAGAAGCAAATAATCAAGATTTATACAAGCAAAGCAGAAAAGCATGGACAGCAGTTGAATCAGTAGAAATGGCAATCAGGATCGGTCAATTAAGTAATATACAGGTATTGCATTTCGAATGACAAACTAAATAAATATGTGAGACAGAACTCCCACGATAATTGACTTGATATTAGAGTAACAAAGGAGGAATATGAGGATCACGATATGCTGGGCTGAGATCTTACCAGAAAATAGATTCAGAAGAAAGAGTTGGGAGTCTCAGCGGAGAGTGAGCAAGTTAAACCCCGAAATCTTGTATGAATAAGCATTAAACCCTAGACACCAAAATGCGGTTACAAGCCCATGTAACGGCCCATCACAAGCCCGCATTCATGTTATGAGATTTTCATCGGCCGGAACTGGGCTAAAGTAGGAGTGACAAGAGGTTGTATGTATGATACGCGTGCGAATTTCAAATTTTTTTACTTTGATTTTGATATGCTATCGATCAAATCTCTCTTCACTTTTTTCAAAGCTAAATTACAGCGACAAATAATTTATGTATATGTTGAGAATTTTTTCAATTCAATCAACAAACACTATCAAATTCTCTTTTTCTTTTTTGAATTTACATAATTTTGGAAGATTTTTTAATTAATTAAATAAGAACTACAAAAACCGACTTGGGTTTACATGATATTTGAGTAATAAGAATATCAAATTTTGATCACAAATTCTCATCCCAAATAATATCTTATTCATCAACTAAAATATTCACACTATTTTTAAAATCATTTACCGCACTAATTCATCGCCTATGTTAGAATATATAGTGTTATGTTTTATACTTAATTAAAATTAATATCATTTATTTGTCTAAATTTTCGAGAACTAAGCTCCAAGAGCATGACAATAATGAAAAATAACTATCTAAAAATTAATATTGTTGTAACTTGGAAGTGGGTAGCTTGAAATAAAGTAATAAAGAGTGTCTTAAAAAGTTTTTTTCTTTTTTCTCGTAATACTTGATATCTATTAAAATGCGAACGTAACTTCAGTATATTGATCCGGGGCTCAGCTCTTTTTATTCGTATATATAGTCGAGTTAATTTTTATCTTTTTATATATATTTTTGTGCAAAAGTTACAGGTCTAAAGTTTAATAGAATACGTTTATATGTTTGCAAAAGGAAAAGACTCTTAAATGTATGTGTAATATGAATGTCCCCAGATTTTAACTAAATTTTTGTGGGAAAAAAAAAAGATTAGATAATTAACAAAGATAAAAAGGCTACTATAAATCCATTAACAATTCCATGAATTAATGGTGAACGTATCTAATAATAAAGATTTATATATGACCTCTAGCTGGTGTACACTGCGCTTTTATAAAATGGAAGTCACTGTCGCGCCCCCCGTTTGAATACGACGAATCTAGACAAACGTGGATCACAAAAAATAACATCCAATCTTTAAATTGAATTTATTGTTTATTTTTCCGCTTGCGGATTGAGCTTAATTAAGCTAAAACAAGATTGTTACATGAGTGGCAATGCAGAGAGATGTGTGTCTTGTAATTAAATTCTAAAGCACAATGGAGTCATATGCAGAGGCAGTGGCACGAAACTCAAAGAGAGAATGTATTCTTTTTTTTTTTTGTTTGCTTTCCCGGAAAACCCTGCTTTCTTCTCCAAAGCTCACAGACCAGACAGTTAGCTCCTTTATCAATTATAACATAATCACTCATAAAAAATCATAGGCTTAAGTACTACAAGTATAACACATTCTTTAAGAAAACGAAAAAGATCACTACTATATATCTTCCTCGATAATACAACCAAATCCTAGAGCTTTGAATGTCTTACAGAAATAATAATAATAATAATAAAACAAACAATAATACAAAGCCAACACTAATTTAAGGCATGCATGCACTTGATTAGGCAGTCGTTTTTGGACTCTCGGATTTTCTCGTTCACACTCGTGCATTTTTAAGTCAATGAAAATCGAAGACCGCCTTCACACAAAATTAGAAAAACCTTCCCATCAAAGGCATAGTTTTCGTTACTAAGAAATAACTAGATATAATAATCTAACTAATCAATTAAAGCAGATATTTCACAGTCGCTGCAGCTTGTCGTAGGCCGTTCTGTTCAGACTAATGAATTGGCAGCGGATGACCCATAGCCATTCATCATGCCACTCCATGATGGTCCCAAATTGCCCAGGTATCCAAACGTGTCCTTCCCAACATCAGAACAGCCTTGGTCTTGCCAGTCCAGGGATAACATCTTGGTGTTTGGCTTTACGTCTATTGCATTTTGATCCTCGTTTGCATCGTATGGAAGCATCAATCTCTGGCAAGTGTCGATGAATGTACCGCCATTTCCTTCAAGAGACATTCCAAACGGAGAGCAAAGATTATGAACGTTTGGTGTTAGTCCATGGTGACCCAAATTCCCCAGCCCTCCAACCATACCCAACTCATTGTTCCCCATAAAATCGTAATTTCTAGAACTACCAACTATAGCTTCTAATTTACTTTCCATAAAATCAATTGGCCTCGGGTTTTCAAGCATGGCATTGTATTTGGTGTCCATGAAATTAGGGTTAGCAAGAGTGCTATGGGTCCCAAGTATGTTGCCAAGGTGTGAAAATTGCATCTCTGGGAATGAAAGTTGGAGATCGGTTGGATTGTGAGATGATGATCCGGGATTTTGGTTGATGGACTGATCGTTTGATTTTTTAGAAGAAACTTTCTTATTCTTTCTGCAACCACCACCAACAGGAATGTTTCTCAAGGTGCCGCCTTTGGTCCAGTATCTTCTACAAGTTTTGCAGAAATACCTTGGCTGAGAGAGGCTGTAGTTGTTGTAGTAGCAAAATTTGGTGTGCGTGGAGTCACACCTTGGGCATTTGAGAGCCTGATCATGCTGGGGCCTTAGCCTCCTCTCCATTAAAGGCCTTGAGCAAGTGAGCATGTCCCCGGATGGTGAAGAAGAATCCAAACCAGACTCCTCGTGAATCGAACCCTGACATGGAAAAACAAGGAAATAATGCAAAATGTGTTAGTGCTAGGAGTAGACATTCTTTGTCGTTTCTTGGATGTCGAATACTGCAACCACTAGACATTCTCATGCCTTTTTAGACATCAAGTAGAATGTCTTTATGGGAATGCTAGCTATAGAACACAATTACTACACACTACCCTAAAAAACGATGAAACCGGTTAAGCTACCAAACGCAGTAAAAACAGCTGCATTGATGAGTCTGGATTTTGCAATTCTGATCCGATTCAAAATGTTGATACAGCCCGAGAGTCGATGTTTCATGTAATGTACACTAGAATGAAGAGCATGCATCTAGAGCCAACAGGTGAATTATCATTCTATTGATCATTCGTATTTGGATTGTACCTAGCCAGAACTTTTTCCGAAAAATGTTGACACCAAAATTCTGCTCGATAATGATCAAAATTTTGGGAAATATATCTTGAAATTCATAATATGTGCAGTCTTAATTATTGCAGATTAGCTTTGACATAACTAATATAGGGTCTTAGTTTGGACTCGAAGTTACACGTTTTGTCTGACACTTCAAGTCGCAATCATCAAAATGGTCAGCTGATCACACCCTAAAGCAGTGTTAAAGAAAAATGTTTAGAATGATGAAAGACATATAGCAGCTAAAGCTTCTATGCATGGCGTATTACCTGAAGCCAATCAGATGAATCCATGCAGACTTGCAGTGAAGTAAGACCCATCAACAAAAACCAACGAGAAGAAAAGAATTGATACAACAGACAATCTCGAGTAACCTCTTCTTCAGAAACTGTGTGAGTATGACTATATTTGAGAGAGAGAAATTAGAGAGGAAGGAAAAGAAGACAAATCTGTGTAGTGTTGTTAACAAACGAGAAGAGAAGATAAGAAGAGAGTGTAGGAGCGAATTGTTTGTCTGGTTTGCGGGGAAGGGCTGGTTAATAAGGAGGAACGAAAAGGCAGCGCGTAGTGCATGAGTGTAGAGAGAAGTAGCTGATAATCTACAACTACGGTCCACACAGCGTCGGTGAGCAACATTCGTGGGCCCCCACGATGTCTGTTCATTGTTAGAACATTGGACCCACACCTTACCTCAGCTTGACTATAACAACTCCAGTTAAATGAACGGAGTGTGATTCAATCACAATGTTAGTGTTGCAGCGATTGAAGCCGTTGGATTGTGAGAGCAATACGTCAGAGATCGCGGCGTAGTCGTCACAAGTCGTAAACAATGGGTCCAGTTAATTTTTGACGAGACAGAAGCTAAGAGGGAACAGAGGTCGGTAATAAGAGAGAATAAAATTTTGGGGTTTTCGAGAAAGAGAGAGAGCATAACGAAAGAGCACTCCACTTGCGGGCCCTAGGGAGTGGACCCCAATCGCTCTGCTCCTTCAAGCAAAGGATAGATTCCCCCGCCAGTACCCCTCTTATCACGTGCCTCCCCTACCTATGGGGCTACGACCTATACTGCCAATTGCACACGCCGTCGACTCCACCTTCTCGTTAATCCTCGCCTTCATGTATTTTTCTTCTCTTCTTTATTTTTGTGCAAAAGAAAAATAAAAGAAAAGTGAAATTAATCGCCAACTTTTATCCTACGAGTAGAAGGTTTTACGTGAATGAGTGTATATATATCTATAATTAATATTGCCTTTCGACTTAGTTTTTATTCCATTAACATGTAAAATTTTAAGATCATTTCAATAATTTTTCTTTAGTTCTTCATATCTCAATGGTTTATATTCACAAATTAATTAAAGTTGAATTGGCATAACACATAAATTATAAACTTCATCTATACTCGAAAATGAATGCTTTTACTTATGACAGTTGTAAATTAATTATAATGCATGCTAATCAATTTCAATCATTTTCATAATAAAATTCTCTACTGAGTACAGATTGTTCTAAAAAAGTTAGTAATTCCTGACAAATGAAGCTGTTAAGCTAAACTAAAAAAGATAAAAAAAATAAAGCTATTGAGAAAATGTTATCAATTTATATCGAACCTGAGATGCATTTGGCTAGAAAGCAAAGTTCTTTCCATGTAATTCAACTAAAGTAGTTTATTAAAAATACGCATGCAGTTCGAATAAAATTCTCCTAACCAGGCGGCATGGTTCTCAGATTCAAAAACGAGTTAAGTTTAGCTCGCATCAAAGGTGACAATGAAATCACGAGGATGGATGCTTTAAGCTGATTGCGTGAAGCACACACTCAGTTCATTGGGCCCAAAGTACAATCTGTCAGGTGAATAAAGTGCTTGTGCCCACGTTTCACCGTACAATTAACTGCCAATTCCTTCTTGTAAAAATAAAGAGCGTGAATCTGCAGTTTCCACTCCGTAGTCCATTAGGTAATCATGGGTACTTTCCAACTATATAAATAATAATCTCGGTGTTTTTAAACGATGATCTGGTACAGGATTAATGATCATTCCAATGATGTATGGATGATTATTTTCTTCCTTGAAATAATTATCACCCTGAAACCAATCTGCATGCATCTAAAATTGTGTGTTCCAGATATTACTAAGTAGCAAGTAAATGAATAGTGTATATGATTGACGCGCATGGATTTCCAATTGTGTGAACGGAGCTTTGGGTTTCTTTCCAGCCATCTGAGAGATTATGACGTCTGAAAACTCAGCACACTCAGGAGCACTAAAACCTAGTTATTAATTGCATATGTTGGACGCGGACATACAAGCACTCGTGTCTTCCGTTGGGCTGGTGAGCGGTGACAAAATGAATGTGAATTCAAAGCTTGAAGGCGACTTCGAGATATCTTACTTCATGTACACGAAACCATATTTTTGTCTTAACCCGATCTCAGCAGCCGAAATGACAGCAAGTTAATTACCTCTGGTTAAATTATAATGTCAATCTATTATTGGTCAGACAAAAAGAAACTCCCCATTGTTCTTGTATGGTGAGACTTTATCTGGCTCTAAAGACTTAGGATAGATGCTCTGGCGTGATTGGATCAGTTTAAAATATTTACTATAATGTATGTCTTTCGACAATCTGTAATACATGCATGCCACGCACTTAGCTCACTGATCCTGTTTTTAAAAGAAGGTTAAAGCAATTTCGATCTGATTTGCAGTCAATTACTATTGCTTCTGAGTTAGCAGCATTACTTTCAAATTATGTCCTCTTTTATGTCAAGTAACTTTCAAATATGGAAAATCTTCAGCTTGAAGCTAATCACTCGATAGTATTTGTATATGCAAATGTTGCTTTTACTTTAGAGTTTTTTCCTGTCAACTCTCAGTTTATATATATAAAAGTTTACCCGCAATTTTTTCAAAAGTTTTATTCTTTTAAATTTTGAGAGACTTTAATTTTTTTTTTCCTTTGTAGGGGCGGCACAACGGAATACAAGAAGAAAGAAAGAGGAAATCACAACAACAATTAATTACTATGTCATATATGCATTTGTTGATCAATAAACAGGTTGTGTTGGTTCAAAATTTAAATCCTTGCGAGTCCGGCGTAGGTTTGAGTTACGGAATCCAACGGTCTCAAATCGAGTTTCCCCCTGATCATCAGACTCTGACGTGGTCCTCCTCATGAGATAGTCAAATAACAATGCTCCTCGTAAAGTGTGCAGTCAAAGTTATTCTTTTGGGCCATAGGATGGACCCCACCGTGATGATCATTCTCTTTGATTTATCCCTTAGCTTTTAGGCCACATGTAAGGCAATGATCGCATATTGATGCACCAAAAACATTAGATAATTAACTCCTACTCGGTCCAGGGAACATGATTGCTTGGAAAAGTTCAGGATGATGACGCGACGCCGTCTCTTGATCCAATTGCTTCCTTTATTATGCCTAAATCAGGTTGGAACTGTACTAGGTCTAAAGTGGCATGTAGATTATCGGGTTTAGTGTGAACTAGTTAACAGTTATTGGGAGAAATAATATTATCCAGTAGTTGTCTGATCCAGCATCCCGTCGATATCTCCTCGTGCATGTGAAAGATTACTTGTGACAGGCAAATCCAATGGATTTCGTTGGCACGGCATGACTTTTGCCAACGTGGACGGTTGATACTACGTATTAAATAATGTAGATTTTGTCATATATGTAATTGTTTATTTATGTGTGTGTGTATATATATATATTGTTGTTACTTGTTAGTCCTCAAATGGCAAGTAGTAGAAATATCCCAAATCCTGATGAGCATGCGCGACACCTAGAACGATGACTGCGGCGCAGGGTGTAGAAATTAATAAAGTCTCGGCAAATATTCCACTGCCCAGAATTCTGATGAGCGAATCTGATGGGTCGGTGGACAGGATCTTGAACCCCACCTTATTTTAACCTCTATTTGTTTGCTTTTCTCTCTTTGTTTTCTAGCTCGGAGAGAATGATTGCAGTCTCTCTGCTATTTTGCTTTGTTAACAGAGGTCATTTGGGTCCCATTCTTGCTCCTATAAGCCGACCATCCGTCCCCCTAACTCTTCACTTACCATCATCATTTTTTGCCTCACCTTATTTTGTTGTAGCTTTCTTGAATTATTTTTAAGTTAAAATGAATTATACCAAATCTAATAGTTCATTATGGACCCATCACATCATATGTGTAGAAACTAGAAACACACCTAAATACGTGTTGCAGATAATTGATGAAATCGGCGATCAGTCAACCAAAATCTCCATCGTCAAAGCAAGCAAACCAAATCATCAATTATAATTTACTTAATGATCATAATGCACGTGCAATCCATTAATTATAATAATAGATTAAACGAGTTTTGAATAATCTAGGATCGGATTGTGTCATATAACCAACCCATATATTCTCATACCTACCCCACAACACAGTGACAAGAATAATACCACGTTTGATGATACACTCCTCGGATTGGCCCTTAGTGGAACATGTAACACATGGAGTGGGCGCGGCCTGGCATAATTTGGTTT
The DNA here is from genome assembly GCA_028052125.1 of Melia azedarach. Lineage (NCBI taxonomy): Eukaryota > Viridiplantae > Streptophyta > Magnoliopsida > Sapindales > Meliaceae > Melia > Melia azedarach. The sequence goes on along the minus strand of CM051401.1, from coordinate 2,881,737 downwards.
TGCTACTGCCTGCTTTTACATACGGGTCTAATTAAGGATTCTAATTAACGAATAACATACGAAACTGGCGGCCTAATTAGCATAATTTCAGTTTGCTTCTGCTTTTTTTTTTTATATAGGGTCCAATTAAGGATTCTAATTAGTGGATAAGAATGTTAGACTTTGGTTTATTTATTTATTGTTGTTGTGTGTTGAGCATGAATAAAGGTAAATCACATTTATTATAATCAGATGAATTGAATTAATTGCACGTGTGAATGGAAGTAGTGCAATTTATGTTCTTGGCGTGTACATAAATTTTCGGCTTGACTTCTAGCAGATAAGATGCTTGATAGAGCTATGTGTCATAGTAATAAATTTATTACAAAACACGTTTACATTCGGGGAAAGAAGCGACAAAGGAATAATATAAGTACTTCTCTATTTAGTTGAAATAAGAAATTGTGAAAGGAGAATAATATATATATTTATTATCAAGCATCTTATCTGCTAGAAGTCAAGCCGAAAATTTATGTACACGCCAAGAACATAAATTGCACAGTTGAAATAAGAAATTGTGAAAGGAGAATAAATGCATCATATATATATATATATATATATATATATATATATATATATATAGGGTTTTAACCAAAAATGCCCCCATTATATAATGAAAATTCGAAAATGCCCCCCAAGCAAATGTTCGTTCACAACTGCCCTTTTTTCTCTCAATTGGACCGAATTGCCCTCATACCCCTTGAAACAGAAACGAAACACAACTGCAGTTTCGATTGTCATCACATTCGAGCGATTTCACCTCACATTCGAGTAATCAAAGACATCCCACAATTGCAGTTTGAAGACAATCGGAGATTGTTTGACAGCGACAAATAGCGGCAGAAAATTTCCGGCGGCTCCTTGCGATAACAGGTTAGGGTTTCATTTTCTAGTCGAAAATTGCATGATTATATGTATAAATTTGGGTATTTTGCATGAAATAGTTGTTAGATATGTTAGGATGTAATTAATTTGGTAAATAATTGAGTGAAATGTTGGTATTGATCGGGAGTTTGGTCGGATTTTGTTAAACAAGGCGTCGGCAAGAAAACCCAGCAAACTTTCGAGTCGTGTTTACTCGAAAGTATATTTATTACACGACGCGAAAGTTTGCTGGATGTCTTAACTCGAAAGTACATCAAATTGTGTTGCGTTGTGGAGTGTACTTTCGAGTCATGTGTTTGCCTGTACTTTCGCGTCGCGTGTTTTCCTATAGTTTCGAGTCGCTTATTTGCATATACTTTCTAGTCAAGGTATTTTTCCACTTTCTAGTCAAGGTATTTTGTACTTTCTAGTCTAGGTATTTTTCTACTTTCTAGTCAAAGCATTTTTCTACTTTCTAGTCAAAGCATTTTTTTACTTTCTAGTCAAGGTATTTTTCTACTTTCTAGTCAAGGTATTTTCTACTTTCTAGTCAAGGTATTTTTCTACTTTCTAGTCAAGGTATTTTTTACTTTCTAGTTAAGGTATTTTCTACTTTCTAGTCAAGGTATTTTCTTGTTTCGAGTTATGTTATTTTCGAGTCAAAATGTATTGTAGTTTCGAGTCATGGCTTTATCCTAGTTTCTAGTCACGTTATGTTTTATAGTTTCGAGTGTTTCAATAACTTTCGAGAAATACAGAATGCTTTGATTTTGAAGCTGGTTTTGGATTGAAATGATGAAATATTGAAATAATGAAAATTTTATTTTGTTTTGATGCAGTTAGTGATGGTGACAGTTAGCAGTACATTAAAGACAAAGAAGGCGGATCATTTTCCAGCCGTGGTGACGATGTTGTCTAAGTGTAAAAAACTTAGTGAAATTTTGGGAAAATTGACAAAGAGACAGCAGCGTATATTCAAGCAGAGCTGCTTAGGACACTTTTTGGATTTGCAGTTTTTGAGCTTTTCAGGGAACCTGGTGCATAAAATCTTATTGCACGAGGTTGAGATAGATGGGGATGAGCAGGAGATGTGGTTTCTAATCGGAGAGACACCTATGAGATTCTCTCGTATAGAGTTTGCATTGATTACTGGGCTTACATTTGGGCCATACCCGGAAGTTTCTGTAGACAGTCATAGGCTTCAAGACTTGTATTTTGGACTCAAGCCTGCCCCTAACCTAGATGACATTGACAGTGCATTCTATGCACTTGATTTTACTGCTATTGATGATATGGACGCAGTGAAGATAACACTCTACTATGTGCTTGAGCGTGTGGTGATCGGACGAGCTGGGAGATATCTTGCGGATTTATGGTTGATGGGCTTAGTTGATAACTTGGATGAGTTCAACAAGTATCCTTGGGGCTCAGTTTGTTGGCGATACACTTATAGATCATTGAGTCGAGCTCTGAGAGGGCAGGTTGGCCATTATCGAGTCAAGTTGGCAGAGGCAAAGGCAAAGGGTAAGAGTTATTCAAGCACATATAATCTTGACGGGTTCCCAGTGGCATTCCAGGTATTCTTGAAAGCTTGTACATACTTACTTTTAATTTACTAATTAATTTACTGTGATGTATGATATATACTTGGTTTGATTTGTTGGTTTGTTTGGTTGGATATATTTGTTTGTGTTTTATGTTGAAAAAGTATTGGTTGGTGGTAGTTGTGGTGATTATATGCAGGATTTTAAATTTTGGGATCTCCTGGTTATAAAGGAGACTCTGTCCGATTTTTTTAAAAATATTTTTTGTTATAATTATGTTCACAGATCTGGATATACGAGGTTCTACCCACTGTTGGCAGGCAGTTCGCACGATGCACAAACCAATGCCTGCCACGGATGTTGAGATGGATGGCGGCAACAAAGAACATCCGCGATGGGATGCTTAGGACACACGTTTTAAGCCCATCTACGGTATAATATTCAATACTTAATAATTTTTGTTGGCCTAGTTTTACATGATTAACTTTTGTTTTGAATCACATCGGTGGAAAATAATTTAACGTATAACTTGTTCTTGCAGCCACTGATTGTACGGCAACAAATTGATCCCACTGAGGAGGAGCGGATGCAGCCGTACTACTCACAGGTGGTTAGATTCCTAGGCGTAGATGAGGGGGAATACGGAGGGACTATTTTTATGGATGACCAGACCCCAGCAGAGATACCGAGCCCTCCAGTCGAGGCCGCTGACATGTCTCCTCCTATCATTCCAGACACGGCTGAGACATTTACACCTATTCCACCAGCAGATGTAGACCAGACAGGCACGACATTTCCCACTCCAGACAAACCTAAGAAGGTATTAAAACATTCGAAAAATGGTTGTGATATGGATGAACCATAGATAAGTTGAGTAGTGTAATGACTAATTATTTGTTATCTTTTATAGCGTCCACGGCCTTGTCGTCCTTCGCGGCATACCGAGTATCGCGAGGAGCTATTCGGCGATGACCCAGATGACCGTGCAGCTGATACCCATGCTGATCCGCCTCTTCAGAGTCATGATGTTCTTAGTCGTCTCGACATGCTTCGAGTTGATTTGCAAGTCTTTAGTGCGAGGCATGACACATCATCGCAGCAGGTACTGGATAGCTTGTATACATTGATCCAGCAGATTCGAGGGATAGTGCCTCCAGATGACCATGTTAGTATTTACCCAGTCTAATGACTTTAACTTTTTTAGTTGTGTGTTTTATTGACATATCTTTCACAAGTATTGTAAGTTTAACTAATATTTATGTCCAGGTTGACGCTCATCGGAGTACCAGTGCCCATGTTACTGACCTACCTCGTTTGGACGACCAGGCACGATTTCGTCATGTTTACCGGAGGACGACTTCTCGTCGGTCCGCATATGCCAACCCAATCAGGCAGCAATTGGGTGGGCTAGTTAGGAGTTGGCCGCAGTATGGGCCAGGATCTCAGATGTCTCCTTTGCGGCCAGTTCCGGATGCCCTGTTCAATCAGTTCCTTCGGTGGATTGCTACCCCGGGTGCTTACATAGAGGGCGAGACAGGGAGATTGACACCATCCTGGATTAATGGTGTCTTCGAGGCAGGGCGATGGCTGGATGACGGCGTAAGTGATATTTTATTGTTGTTTTAATTTCTAATATTGTTTTAATCTTCATCAACGACATCGTTCTTTTTGTAACAACTTATTTATAAATACAGCATATCAGTGAGTATATTGCCATGTTATCGCATCGGCAGCTAGTTTGCAGAGAGATAGTCCCACAGCATTGGACTGTGGCGTCCCCTCACCTCTACGTAAGTCTTCGATGAATTTCTTTTCTTAAGATTATCTGCTCATTATTTGATTATTTCCTGATTACAATGTCATTTCAATTTCTTATTTCCATAGACTGCGCTTCAAGTTACATACACAAGGTACCTATCAGGAGCATTGGCCGAGGGCACTTTTTACCCGAACTCGGACATAGAGTCCTTTGTGATGGGACGACACTATAGGCTACACAGAGATTGGGTCCAGGTGGATGTTGTGTACTTGCCTTTGAGTCTGGGCGGTGATCATTGGGTAGCCTGTGAGATCCATTTTCGTTGTAGAGAGATCACGGTATATGATTCTCTTCCCTCTGCCCATGGGGATGCTGATATCGACTCTGCTATACAGCCGTTATGTATCTACATCCCCTACTTACTGCATCAGACTGGGTTTTACAGGTATCGCATCGACGTGACTGAGCGTCTCACACCTTTCACTTTCATTCGACCGAGGCAGGGCATACCACAGCAGCGTTCAGATTCAGGGGACTGTGGGATATTCACTTGCATGTTCATACAGTATTTAGGATTAGGGCGTCCGTTCGATTTTGGACCAGAGGATGGTGTCCATATGAGGACTAGAGTCGCAGAAGATTTATGGGCGGGACAGTTATTGTAGTGTATAGATTCTATTCATTTATTATAGTGTATCCATTCTATTCATTTTTATATTGTTGTTACATATTTTTGTAAATATCAAATGCAAATCCGATTACATATGCAGCCGTTAATGACAAATATAATCAAATATGGTATAACAAGTTGAAATTATATTATGACTAATTGGCTAACTAAAAAAAAACGTTACATTCTGGAAAACTAGAAAGTATACTTTCGAGTATGCTTGAAATAAAAGAAACTAGAAAGTACACTTTCTAGTTTTCACTAACTAGAAAGTACACTTTCGAGTTAGTAAAAATTAAAGCATACTCGAAAGTGTACTTTCTAGTTTTCCAGAATGTAACGTTTTTAATATATAAAATTGTGAAATTGTACAATCATATATAAACTCTAACAATTTGAACATGATACAGTCAAAGAAAGTGTAACAACTTTGCCATAATTTGCATGAACTAATGAAATCAACCATGGTTTATGCAACATCATACACAATCATACTGCTTAATCTGAAAAGTTTACAAGTAAAAAATAATTGGAAACTGTAAATGAAAGTCACTGCATCGGGTTAAGTGGAATCGGATTTCGACATGTCGTGCGATTGTGACCGATTTGTAAACAACGAGAACACCTTCGCTGAATCACATCTTCCCCAATAGAAGGGATTCGTTGCTTCCTTGGTCTACCAGCAGGCAGGCGTTGTCTGGGTGGGTTTACAGTAATTCCTCGTACAGTGTCAGGAACCACCCAATCAACATCATTACCAACCGGATTAATAGGCTCCGCATAGGCTGTGACCCAAGCGTTAGTGGTGTAGTAATGCGAGCATAGTGAGTAATGAGAGAGGCGTATATGTCGACAAGCGGCTAAAGAATGGCTACATGGTAGTTGTTGGATGTCAAGGTACTTGCAACTGCATTGCTTCGCCCGTATGTCCACGACCTCAACATTTTCTCGTTCCCTCACTTCGAATTCAAAACGTGAAACAGGATGCACGGTCATGATACGTGACAACTCAATCTGCTGATCTAACTTCGCTTGGGCTACCTCAGTTAAGTATCCATCTCGGGCAGTAGCTAACTCTCTACGTTCATAGAACCACCGTTGTACTAACGATCTTACAAACTCAGCCAAAGGAATGATGGGCAGAGCACGAGCATGTCTAAGCACGGAGTTCATACTCTCAGCTATGTTAGTGGTTTGCATGTCATATCGCTTAGATGGAAACCGTGCCCTCGCCCACCTATGTAGTCCAACCTCATCTTCCAAGTACTTTGCTGCTTCTGGATGCATGATTCTGAGACTGTCCATATATTTAGCGAACTCACTTTCACGATACGCATCAGCGGCCTTGAAATAAGCGGCAAGGAACGTCTCTATCTTATGTTGGCGCATCTTGTATTTAGCCTTCAAATTCCCGGAAATATGATAAGTACAAAAACCATGAGTCGCCTCAGGAAAAATAGAGTTTATCCCCTTCAATATGCTGTTGTGTCGATCTGAGATGAAAACCAGATTCTCAATTGTCCCAATAATATCCCTCAACTTAAGCAAAAACCATTCCCATGAAGCATCATTTTCAGAATCGGCAATACCAAAGGCCAATGGGTAGATTTGGTCATTCCCATCTTGGGCAGATGCTATAAACAATGTGCCTCGAAATTTACCTTTCAGAAAAGTACCATCAATGGCAATAACAGGCCGAATGGTGTTGCGAAACCCTCGAATACAAGGCCCTAATGCCATAAAAAAGTACAAGAAATGGTCTTCATCATCTGTTTCAATTGCCGTCACAGTCCCTGGATTTTTATCCTCTAACACACGACAATATATGGGGAGTCCCTTAAACGACTCAGCCGGATCTCCGCAGACGATCCGCAAAGCTACTTCCTTACTACGCCAAGTTTTTGTGTATGGAAGACGAACCCCATATTCGCTTTGGATATCATCTCGAATATTTCTCGGAGAGTAAATTCGACTCACATCTCTAAACTTATCTTTTATAAGTTCCCCAATTAACCGACTGCTTGCTTGTCGATGCCCATCTTGCAATTGCATTTTTTCACATGTATGAATTAAGTCAATGCGAGTAACACGGAAATATGCATCACAGTTATTCTTAGTCGCCCGTACTCGCCATTTACAACCATTGTCAACACACTTTGCAACGAATCGAGTTGTATCAGACTTGCAAATCTTGTATTGAAAGTGATTTCTAATGGCCATCATGCTTAATCTATCTCGTAATTCCTGTTTTGTGCTATAAATCTGTCCAACAGACACATCCCCTGATCCAGAACTAGATAATGCATCACTTGGCATGTATGTAGATGGTGGAATGGGAGGCATCTCCCGGATGTATTGATTTGACGCTGATGGAATAGTCGTTGAGCTATTTCTGTATGCACCACAAACACCAATATCTTCTGTTGCCTCATATTCCTCTTCATCAACAACGTTTCTACCTCTGTACTGATATTCATGATCATCGTATTGTTGTTCTTCTGGTCTATGGCGAGGGGGAGAAACACCTCTATCTGTAGTGGTTGCATCATCTCCGGGTTGAGGAACATTTGGCTCGACGTTATGAGGCTCTTCGTTTTGCATTGGTGGAGAGTTGTATTCTTCAAACCTGACCCCTGCATCTGTGTAATTGCACTCATTGTAAAATTGTGCCTGCTCTGCCAAAGATGCAGGAATTGTACCGCCAAATTGATTACTTCCACCGGATGACCTGAATTGGGGCATAGTAGCCCCTGCTCCCTCTGTGCTTCGTTGTGAAAAACGTTGTGGCCTAAAATGCTCTCCACCATAAACCGGTTCTTTGGCCAGATACAGATAACAATGACCCCTTGCATTAATAAAAGCTGTGTTCGCAACATTCATAAAGGCGCGAAAACTAGATTCAGTGTTAATAGACGCTGCTGTCTGAGTCATTCCCAAAACTTGTGCACAATCAACAAAGATCGCTTTTGCTTTGATACTTTCCTCAGTTGGATTAATCCCATATCCAGCATACACAATCTGCATGAACTGTTCATACGTTATGTTTCGATCAACAGAAAATGGCATCACTTCGCCACCGATATAAAGATCACCGCCGTTCGGAGTGCGTTCCCAATAACCTCCGCACCGAGTAACTACTGTAATCAACAACTCCATAACTGCACCATAAAACCACAAAAATCCTGAGATTAGGTTTCTGTAAAACTCGAAAGTGTAACTTTTTATTAAACTCGAAAGTTCAATTTTCTACCTAACTCGAAACTTTACTAGAAAGTAACTTTCGAGTTAGGTGCTTTCTCTCGACTCGAAAGTTACTTTCTAGTAAGAAGGCGAATTTTTTTGCCTTACTTTCTAGTTGTACTTTCGAGTTAAACAGAACTAGAAAGTCCCTCCCCAGTTGAACGAACTGAACATTATCCAATTTTTCCCGATTTACCACACTACATCTACTTACCTTTGCAACAAATATTGTTATTTCACTCAATAATAGCTTAAGAATAAGATTTTGTTTAAAATCAATATAATGTATAAGTAGGAAGAGGAAAACGAAGAAGGTTGGAGAGTTTATTGTTTATGTGTGTAAAGAATAGGAAGAAGGAAAGAAGGAAAAAAGAAGAAAATGAAGGAAGAAAGGGTATAAGGGCAATTCGGTCTAAATGAGAAAAAAGGGGGCAGTTTTGAACGAAAATTAGCTTGGGGGGTATTTTCGAATTTCCTTTATATAATAGGGGCATTTTTGGTTAAAACCCATATATATATATATATATATATATATATATATATATATATACACACACACACACATTTTACAAAAATCCCTTTACTTAAAAGTTAAGGGAAATTTTCAACAGTAACCACTGTTCATCCCTTATTTTCGGTAATAATCACTGTGCATAATTTGTTTAAAAAATAACCATATGAATTTTTTTCCGACCAATTTACCCTCATGACCATTTTTGACAAAATTAAAGGAATTGTTTGCTTTCATTTTCTCAAAACGAAACCGAAAACAAACCCTAAACGAAACCTAATTCTCCAAAGTGAACGAAACCGAAAATTGCAAACCCTAAACGAAACCTAAATTCCCAAATCTTCAGAATTTGCCCTAAACGAAATCGAAAGTCCCAAAATTTCCTTAAACAAAATCAAAGAGCGGCGATAGACGTAGTTCGGAGAGCGGCGATAGACGACGGGGTTCGGCGAAGATTGACCGATAAATGACGATAGACAGTTGGAATCAAATTGGTATGTTGAATTTCATAAAATTTTTGTACTTTTTTTCGCGATTTGTGGTTAGAAATAATGTAGAAGACATATTTGTTGTTGGATTATGCATAAATTAGGGTTCCTCTTGTGTGAAATTTGGGTGATTGGATTGATTTTTTGTCGTGTTTGACATTAGAGGCAAGCCCCGATAGTTTCGATCACATGTTTGCGTGTATGTTGTGAACGAAACTGTATTGACAAAGTGATCAAAAGTATGGTTTCGTATTTTCCAGAATGAATTAACATGTTACATGATAGTCGCCTAGTTTCGGGCACGTTGTACTATACTTGCATAAACGAAAGTATGGTTTCGTATTTTCCAGAATCAATTAACATGTTACATGATATAGTCACCTAGTTTCAGGCACGTTGTATTGTAGTTGCATGAACGAAAGTATGGTTTCGTTTTTTCCAGAATCAATTAACATGTTACATGATATAGTCACCTAGTTTCGGGCACGTTGTACTGTAGTTGCATGAACGAAAGTATGGTTTCGTTTTTTCCAGAATCAATTAACATGTTACATGATATAGTCACCTAGTTTCGGGCACGTTGTACTGTAGTTGCATGAACGAAAGTATGGTTTCGTTTTTTCCAGAAACAATTAACAATATAGTCACCTAGTTTCGGGCACGTTGTACTGTAGTTGCATGAACGAAAGTATGGTTTCGTTTTTTTCAGAAACAATTAACAATATAGTCACCTAGTTTCGGGCACGTTGTACTGTAGTTGCATGAACGAAAGTATGGTTTCGTTTTTTCCAGAAACAATTGTTACTTGTTGTTGTTTATTGCCTTCCTCTATTATTTATGTTTGTTATTTTTGAGTCATTCAAGTGACAATTATTATTTTCTATCACTTACATTTGTTGCCTTTTTTATATGCCAGGTGATAATGGTTACGAATGTGATGACGGAGTTAAAGATTCCGAAGGCCGAACATTTTCCAGCAGTTGTGACCTCGCTATTGAAAGAACGTTTGTTAAAGATGGTGCGACAGAAGCTTAGCCCCACCCAACTTGAGCTGTTTAGACAGACATGTTTAGGTCATTTGCTGGATCTTAAAGAGCTATCATTCTCAGGCAACCTTGTGCATAAGATGCTACTACATGAGGTGGTCACAGAAGGGGTGGAGAAAGAGATGTGGTTTCTAGTGGGGGGTAGTACTGTACGTTTCTCGCACGTTGAGTTCGGATTGGTTACAGGGTTGACTTTCGGACCTTATCCGAGTGATACAACTGAGTCTACAAGGTTGAGGGACATGTACTTTGGCGGACAAACGAGTATGGAATTAAAGGATTTACAGGAAGCATATAAGGCAATTGACTTTAGACTTATAGATGACTTGGACGCAGTTAAATTATCACTATATGTGTTGATGGACCTATTTTTACTTGGGCGGGGGCAGCGGTATCACACGGATATGTGGATACTGCAGATGGTAGACGACTTAGAGCAGTTCAACCGATTTCCGTGGGGGTCAGTTGTATGGACATATACATTCCGTTCTTTAAGTAAGGTGATGGCTCGACAGTTGTCTACGTACAAGGTCAAACAGGCTTAGAAGCGGAAGAAAGGGTTGAAGCACGTCAACCGGTACAACCTTTGTGGGTTTCCGTTTGCATTTCAGGTACTTCAAATACACTTCAATATTGAATTTTGTAATTACATTTAAATTGTATAGTACATAATATTGTATTAATAATGAAACTTTTATTTTCATGTAGTTTTGGATGTACGAGGCTATCTCTACGGTTGGATCGGAGTTAGGGAAGCGTACTAATTCCCGTCTTTCTCGTATGTTGAGGTGGGTCGTGACACGAAAGAACGTCCGCGACGAAGACCTTAAGTTATACATTTTCAACGCTAGATTGGTACAATTTAATAATAGCATGCATATTGTATTTAATGTTAATCTTTTGTATTTTATAATAATATTTATTGTCCTTTTATTGACCAGCCCTCGTCCGTGATTCGTATCATGGAAGCTTCCGCGACAGAGCGTGCATTACCTTATGGTCGTACTTTACAGTCTGATTCAGCATTTGGTGGTGAGTACGCCGGTTCTGTTATCCCTGAGCAGGTTGTGTCATCGCATTCCCCGAGGACACCGATGGTGAGCTGTTTACTTTAACTAATTAATTTTTATTTATTTTTTGTTAAGCCTTTACTAATATTAGTGCACAATCTTTCTAAGCAGGAGGCGACGAGTGATGACGATGATGCCCAGGATTCATTGCCGCCCACTCCAAAGAGTCCAAGGAAAAGTAGGTGAAAGGTAAATTACTTGAATGTTTTTAAGTTGATTATGAGAGGTGGGGCAATTTTACAGCGTTTAGGACACGAATGTCTAATAATATGAATCTTTTTTGCAGCATGCACGTCATATCACTGCATCTGAGGAGGCTCCTCAGCATGACGGCCTTAATTACTCGCCTACAGGACATGATTCATTTCCTGGGGTCTCGTCCATGGACCGCAGTCCCCCACCACCATCTGCTGGCGTCTCGGGACCATCAGAGAGTTGTTCAGATATTAGCCAGGAGATTCGTGCTCTCCGGGCTGATTTCATTGCGTACACCGAAAGGCAGGAGGAGATGTGGCGCAAGCACGAAGATATATTGTGTCGTCAGGAAGAACTTCTACATCGACAGGATCAGACTTTGACGGTGTTAGTCAAGGAGTTAGCTCATCGGACTGGATCAGATTCGGCGCAGGATCCGCAGGTGTGATTATCTTGAGTCATATGTTCGAGTGGTTGTTGGATGCTAAATAGAATGGATTGTGTTTATTTGTACATATTGTATTACTCACATTGTTGCTTTCTGTATAGGGTGCCTAACGCCCCACACTTTATTTTTGTGCATGATCGAAAGTCAGTTTCGATTTTTCCATAATCGCTGGATCTTGAGACTTACACAAAGGCAACTACGCCACACATTCTGGAAAAATCGAAACTGACTTTCGATCATGCACAAAAAATTTAAACATGATCGAAAGTCAATTTCGATTTTTCCAGAATCGCTGGATCTTGAGACTTACACAAGGCAACTACGCCACACATTCTGGAAAAATCGAAACTTACTTTCGATCATGTTTAAATTTTTTGTGCATGATCAAAAGTCAATTTCGATTTTTTCAGAATCGCTGGATCTTGAAACTTACACAAATATAGGAATAATACACAAATGATTTTATAGTAAATACAACCAAAGTCCAATTAAAACTTCATACATTGGCAAAAATGGTCAATATTTCATTATTAACACAACAATTTTCTATATATGTAAGAGTACAAATAGAAATACAGTCCGACATACTCTTTTTCGAGAAACAACACAAATTTCACTGGTTTGGGTGAAGGGGAATTGGATTTTTGCAGGTAGCACGATTGTGCCCGCGTTGATGACAACGTGAACACATACGCCGCATCACGTCCTCTCCAATAGAAGGAATTCTTTGTTTTCTTCGTCTCCCAACAGGAGGACGTTGCCTTGGTGGATGGACAATGATTTCTCGGACCTCAGGTGGAATCAACCAATCTACATCATTTCCAACCGGGTGAATAGACTCTGCATATGCATTCATCCATGTATTAGTGGTGTAGTAGTGTGCGCAAAGTGAATTGTGTGACAAACGAATATGTCGACATGCTGCAAGAGCGTGAGCGCACGGTAGTTGTGATAAATCAAAGCGCCTAAAACTACAAGTCTTCTCCTGCAAATGAACAACTTCAACAATGCCCCGGTGTTTAACCTCAAATTCGTTCCGCGACACAGGTTCCACAGTCATAGGTCGAGACAACTCTAGTTGTTTATCAATAATTGTTTGCGCTGCTGGGGTGAGGATTGCATCTCTGGCTGCTGCCTGCTCCCTATGCTCGTAAAACCATCTTTGTACGTGAGATCTTATATAATCAACTAATGGTATAATAGGAAGCGATCGTGCATGCCTCAACAAAGAATTCATACTCTCAGCGATATTAGTGGTTAGCAAGTCATACCGCCGAAAAGGAAAGCGTGCTCTTGCCCATATATGCAGTCCAATTTCATTTTCTAAATAATCTGCCGCTGTCGGATGCATTACCCATAGATTTTGCATATATTCATTGCACTCGCTAAATCGATACGCCTTAGCCGCGAGGAAGTAAGCGGCCATGAAAGTCTCTGTCTTTTGAGCACGCATCTTGTACTTAGTCTTCACATTTCCAGAAATATGGTAAGAACAAAATCCGTGTGATGCATCAAGAAATACAGTAGAAATCCTCTTCTCAATGCTAGAGTGCCGATCAGAAATGAAAGCCAAATTCTCAAGTAAATCGATCGCTTCCCGAAGTTTTAAGAAAAACCACTCTCATGAGGCGTTGTTCTCAGAATCAGCAACACCAAATGCCACTGGATAAATATTGTCATTTCCATCAATTGATGCAGCCACAAATAATGACCCACGATATGTGCCCTTTAAGAACGTCCCATCAACAATAATAACAGGCCGAATTGTGGTGCGAAATCCTCGAATACATTGTCCCAACGACATGAAAAAGTACAAGAAGTGATCATCAGCATCTTTTTCAATTGACGTCACTATCCCTGGATTTTTTTCCTTCAACACATGACAATATAACGGAAGCCCTTGAATGACTCTGAAGGATCGCCAGCCACAAGCTTTAAAGCGTATTCTTTACTGCGCCATGACTTTATATATGATAGTCATACCCCATAATCAGTCTGTACGTCATCACGAATATTCCGGGGAGTGTAACTTCGACTACAATCTTTGAATTTATCCTTAATTAATTCCCCAATCAGGCGTGTGCTTGCTTGGCGATGACTGTCTTGTAACTCTTCGTTTTGACAACTATGGACAGTGTTCATTTTTGTCACTCGAAAATATGTATCGCGGTTGCTCTTGGTGACACGAATTCGCCATTGACATCCTTGAACAAGGCACTTGTCCTCAAATCGATCTGTGGTTGATTTATAAACCTTAAACTGGAAGTGGTTTTTCAACGCAACTAAACCCAACTTGTCTCGAAGTTCTTGCTTTGTATTGAAGATCTGCCCAATGCACACATCACTCGATCCAGTACCCGAGAATGCATCACTCGGCGTAATTACTGACGGTGCAACAGGAGGCAACCACCGAATGAATTGATTTTTGGATGATGGAACTGCTGTTGAACAACTCCTCTGAGCGGCACGGTTACAACCATCTTCCCTTGACTCACTTTCCTCTTCAACTATATTTTGTCCAAATTCACAAGGCTGAGAGATGTCAGCACCATTAATGTTTACCTCGGTATCATGGTAATCATTTTTTTGTGCAACATTGTTGTGGGGGGGAGAATCACCTCCTTCAATAGTGGTTGCATCATCAAAAAAGTTTATAGGTCGGTGTTGGAGCGTTGGAGGGATCGATGGAAGTTGACTATGCTGGGAGTATCGATCTGCAAACCCTTGTCCAGTGTACTCAAATCGACTGTTGCATAGAGATTGAGTTGTCACTGCAGGAACGGTATCATTCACTTGATTACTTCCACTAGAAGACATGAACTGAGTTGGCATTGCAGGAATTGTACGAGGTGATACATGAATGGGAGCTTCTGCCCTTGTTTCGTCTGCACTATTTACACAGTCCAAGGTAATATATAGTGGACAATATCCCCTCCGACTGGCTATATAAGGACTGTTGGCCGACATGTATGCTCGAAAGTCCATTTCAGTTGTGATATCTGCTGCCATAACGCCCACCCCTGATTGTTTACAGACTGAATACTTGGTTCTTGTCTTAATGATAAATTCAGAAGGATTAATTGTAAATGCCTCGTACAAAATTCGCAAAAAAAAATTATACGTTATATCTCGATTAACAGAAAATCCCCTCATCCTGCCACCAACATATTCTTCACTACCGTTCGGTGTTGTTTCCCAAGATCCGCCGTTCATAGTAACTATCGTTATTGCATCACCCATGCCTGCACTAATACCAAACATTATGTTACAAAAAAAAAAAAATTCATGTCTATGTTAAATATAAATTATGTGTAACAATAAATTTCCTTAATTAGTTCCACTACAAATTCATTACTTGGTAGAAGGTAACTACTCAGAAGAGTCAAAAATGCATGTGCGCGAAACTTACTTTCGATTACGTAGGAGAAAAAACGAAAGTACAGTTTCGATCATGGGTAAAATTTCTTTCATAATCGAAACTACACTTTCGATTTTTCTCCTACGTAATCGAAAGTAGCGGGCGAGTCGTCTTCTTCCTCATTTTTCTCTCAGCTTTTTTACTCAATCATTACACCAAACACTTCTTTCACAATTTCTTTCGTCACATTCTTAATTGTGCATAAATACTCAAAAATAATATCATAGCAACACCAAAGTTTGTTAACCATTTTCCAAAAGCTCACCTGATTCTATTTTTTTGTAAGTTGTGATTTTCTTTAATTCAAAGAAAGTTCAGTCGTCTATCGTCATGGAAAAAGCAAACAAATTCTACAATGCAGCAGGGGTAGAAATGATGGACGAGCAAATTAAGAAGAAAGAAAGAAGGAAAAGAGAGAAGCAGACAGGTAGAGAAAAGAAGAAAGAAGTTGTGAAAATTGGTTAAAGGGGGGTAAATTGGTCCGAAAAAGTTCATGTGGTCATTTTTTGAAAACTTTTTTGCACAGTGGTTATTACCGAAAATAAGGGGTGAACAGTGGTTACTGTTGAAAATTCTCCAAAAGTTAATTGCATTTTTTTTAATAAAATTTTAACTATTTACTAATTAATTTATTTTTAAAATTTTTTAGTTAAAGTGTTAATCCGTATAATAATTAATTATCATCAACTAATAATTAAAAATAGAAACAATAAAGATAAATACCAAAAAATAAAAAATATTCACAAAGATTATAAATAATAATAAAATTTTAACTTTAATCATAAAATTAATTACATCAATAATAATTAATAAATTTAAAAATTAATTCTATATTTAAAATGAATTGTTGGAATAAAATATATAGAGAAGGCATAAAATAAAAAAACCCACATATTTAAAGGGATAAGAATCATAATTACCCACATTTAGGAGAAGAATGATTATCCTTTTGTACTGAATAAGGATTAATTGAAATTCTCGTTCCTATATTTTTTTTGTCCGACCTAACACACAGACACTCTTATTTTACATTTTAATTTATAATTTGTTAGAATTTTTTAATAATTTAATTTAAATATATTAACAATTAAAAAAAGATTAATTTGAAGAGTAATGTAAATTTCTACCTATGTATTAACACGTATAAAAATTACAAAAGATAAATATATTTTCTATATAAACAAGGCAAATGAAGTGCTAGATATGATTTTTTTGACTCAATGAGGAGGAAGATCTTAATCAATACTCAAAATTTGTCAACTGTATGGAAAACGCACCAAGGTAACCTCATATTATGTCCAAAAAACTCATTTTCTTCATTATTTTGTTATGACAGTAAATACGTGCACAACGAAAGCATGTGGTGTTATCGACGGGCCCTTTTCATCGCTCAAGATTATAATAAGATATTGGAGAACTAATCTCAAAAGATTAATAACAATAACAACAATAATTGTTTGAGTGCCATTATGAAGAAAAATAAGAGAGAAAGAAAGAAAGAGAGTAAGCTCGCAAAAGAATCCAACTTCCTATATAAGAAAGACTTGAGGTTTATATAGATGATGAAAAATATAAGTTTCCCTGCAAAAAAGATCTCCATCATGCAATCACTGTGCCATTATGGCAAAATTTAGATGCCACTTGACCTTTCTTTGTTACGCTTTTTTGCTGTCTTTCTTGTGAAAATGTACTCCCTCTACTACCGTGTCCCTCTTTTTTTACAAGTGGCGTTTCATTATTGACTTACTTTATAATTTTATACGTTATGACTTAAATTAGTATGCTACAATCATGGCATTTTAGTTGTAGGTTTCAATCCTACTATTTTCAGGATTGTCGAACCTTTCTGCAGCACATTGGGACCCACCCTGTAACCCAAGCCATTCTTATCCTCCTAGTTTGAGTGAATGTCTCATCCAACATGTCATTATGAGCAGAATGTCTCGTCTATTCAACCTCGAGCAGTACTTAGCTCTGAAAGTAGCCGATGAGGAAGATAGTGGCCGGAATGATATCGAAAACACTTCTGTCGAGCTTTAGTTTATTTTGCTACACTCGTTTTTGTCAAATTTGATTTGTTCATTCTGTAATGACTTAATCAATTTGAATAAATTTTTATCATGATAACTTGCTTCTTGAAAACTTAGTATAAAGTGCAGAGAATGAGCATTTAGCTAGGCTATGCTGGGAATCATCTCAATCTTTTATACTTTAGCATGCTTTTTAATTTAACTGACATATCAACTTTGTCATTCCAATGAGGATTTAGCCATCTTGGAGCTTGCGTCATTAACTTTGTGAATTAACGCTTAATAAGTAAGACTTCAATGGTGAAAATTGTTCATACCAAGATACAACCACGGTATTTAAATGACTGACAAATAAATCTATACATTTGATGCACCTACGACATCAAAGAACTTTATGGCGAACAAATCTATATAGCGAATAAATACGTGCCTTTGATGTGATCACGATATCAAAGGACTTTATAGTGAACAAATCCGAATGGAGAACAAATTGGCGCCTTTGATGCGCTCACGGCATCAAAGAATTTTGTGACGAACAATTCTGAACGGCAAACAAATCGATGCCTTTAATGCGTCTACTGCATCAATGAACTTTATGGCGAACAAATCTGTGCTTATGATGCGATCATGACATCAAAGAACTTTGTGGAGAACAAATTCGTGGCTTTGATGCGACCACAACATCAAAAGACTTTATGGAGAACAGATCTAAATGGCGAATAAATATGTTCCTTTAATGCGCCTATGGCATTAAAAGACTTTATGGCAAAAAAATCTGTACCTTTGATGCGCCTACCGGTATTAAAAGACTTTGTGGCAAACAAATTTGAATAACGAATAATTCCGTGCCTTTGACACGACCACGACATCGAAAGACTTTATGGTGAATAAATTTGTACCTTTAATGCGATCACGACATCAAAGTAAATTATGGGGAAGTCGTTGAGAAAATTTGGTGAAATATCACATGAAGAAGTCGTGGCGAAAACTTGACAAAATACTACATAACAAAAACATGATGACATATCATATGAAGATAAGATGGAGATCTAGCCTAGGTGGTGTTTTTCTCATAAATACCTTATGAAAATTAAGGTAATGGAATAACACACCTAGGCTTTTTTGAAAGTATATGAGAAGGCCATAGTCACCACGAACTTAAATAGTAATGAGATCCTACTTAGATGGTATTTTTTTCAAAAATATTTTATGAAAATCAAGATAATGAAACAACACACCTAGGCCTCTTCGAGAGTCCATAAGCAAACTATAAGCTTAAAAGAATCATAAATGACCACTCAAATGCTTCTAGGTGGAATTTGTTTCTAAGTTCTAGCCGATCCATTCAATATAATAGAAAACAATATACATATGACTTCCCTTAAAGTCATTGAATAAGTATCAAATCCTAAAAATCTTAGAATGGCTAATAGATTTATTTGACCTCGGTAGTAATATAAGTAAGGTAATATAAACAAATTTTAACATAACTACCAAGTTGATCTGACCTTGGTTGTAATGTAAGTGAAGCATTTCAATCTTCCTAGGTAGGTATGCGTTTCTGACTACATCAATAAAGGAATATCTAAAGTCATATAAGAAGTCCAGTAAGCTAAGCCTTGACTTGCTCGATTGAGCTCTCTTACACCTACTTCTATATTATGCAATCGTTTCTCAAATATTTCACAAGATAGGGTTTAGAGGGATCTTCTTTTAACTCTTCATCATTAGAGAAAAACTTAGGTCGCCATAAGAGAGAATGCCCTGGTTGTCATGGCAGCTTCCAGGTGCTTAGTATGCGTTCTGAGCTGAAAAGACCAGGTTGTCCATCAAACTGGTTTTTGTACAGCTTTCCATAGACGACGCCAAATGTTGATGTCAAAATTCTCCTTTATTGCCACGTAGGCTCAAGGAGGAGAAAGATCTTAATCAACAACTAAAATTTGTCAATTCTATGGGAAACGCACTGAGGTAGCATCATATTATATCGAGGAAGCTTATTTTCTTCATTCTTTTGTTATGACAATAATTATCTGCACAACCAAAGCATGTCAACGGGGTTACTGATAGACCTCCTCCGACTCTTAAGTTAGAACAAGATATTAGAGAACTAATTTTGAAAGATTAATAACAATAACAATAACAATAACAATTATTTAAGTGCCATTATAAAAAAAAAAAAGAGAGATAGAGAATAAGCTCGCAAAAGAATCCAACCCCTTGCATGGGGAAGACTTGAGGTTTATATAGGTGATGAAAAATATAAGCTTTCCTAAAAAAAGATCTTCATTACACAACCATTGTGCCCATTATGGCCAAATTCAGATGCTACTTGACATTTTCTTCTTGCGCGTTCTTGATGTCTTCTTTGTAGAAATGGACTTCTCTCTACTAGCATGTCTCTTTTTTTACTAGTGATGCTTCATTATTGACATTCTTTACAATTTTATATATTGGGACTTGAATTATTAGGTTACAATCATGGCATTTTAGTTGTGGGTCTCAATCCCGCTATTTTCAAGCGTATTAGGACCTACCTTGTAGTTTAAGTCATTCTTATTTTTTGGGATTGAGCGAAGCATTCGAAAGCTTCTAGTTACCGTGATGACTCTCTCAATGTTATTATGCCAGGTGACTCTCTCAATAGTATCGAAAATAGTTGATCATTCTAGTGCAATAGTTTACCTAAGTTTTTTTGGAAAGGATTATTGCTAACGTGTTACTAAGGAATGATCATCCAACAATATATAAATTTAAGTAGATGATAAGTACAAGTTTGACTAAAGTAAAAATTTTATATATAAATTTAAAAAAAAAGCTTTAAAAATTGATTATTTTATTTTATTTTATTTTTTATCCATTTTTTCATCCATCGGTTTCTACTTCTTTTCGGTCTTCCTGCCTCGTTATTTATTTATTTCTCACTTAACCAAAAAACTTATAAATTCATTAGTGGATTCTGGACTGGTGGGTTTCCTTGTAGTTTGTGTGGCGGCCACTGTTTGGACTGGGGTAAACCAAACAAAAAAACATTGAATTGGGATTCAACCCAAGAACTTAATTAATTAGACAACCCAGCAAATACACGTATTTGCATTAAGCTGGTTTTATTTACTCTGTTATTAAATTATTCAATTTTAAATTTTATTTAAATTTAAGCAAATACACGTATTTGCATTAAGCTGGTTTTATTTACTCTGTTATTAAATTATTCCATTTTAATTTTTATTTAAATTTAAATTTAAAGAATCTAATTTAAATTTTTAATTTTAATCTGAATAACATCTTAGCTTATTTTGCAATATCTCTATAGAATTTTATGTAATTTTTCAACCTTCATATTAATTAACGAATAAAATGATAAAATTGTATATTATTACTATTTGAATTGGGTTATCTTAGTTAGATAAACATAGCCCTATGATTCTTACCCATCCTGAAATTAAAATGTGTAAGAAAATCTTAATTCAACTAAATTCGTGCAAATTATAACCTCACACACGTATATTATATATTTCAATAAATCAATTTTGATTTCATCTTTGAAATAATAATTCACTGTACTTTCTTCTTTCTTGTGCATGGTGAATGCGATCTATATAATTTATCTCTTTATTTACTTTTATTGTTACTAATTTGATAAAAAACATGAAGAATTAAGATATAGGAACTCTTGATATTTTAAGCATAAACTTAAATTCAAAGCTATATTTAACAAAAATTGAAAGAACTACAATATAAATTTTAATAAATATTACTATTTATGTACTTGGAGCTCTAAAAATATCAAATTAAGAATATTATTTTTTATTTTTATATTTGTTTTATGAGAACATCAAATGAAATGATGAGACAAAACACCTCTCTCTCTCTCTCTCTCTATATATATATATATATATTTGATAATTTGTTGAAGATTAACTGTTAATAAACTTTTTAGTTATAATCCAAGTCATGTTTTTATGTCAAGAAAAAACAAATTGTATCCATATTTTATTTAAAAAAACTTTATCCCACAAAATTGTGCAATTAGAACCACCCTTTCAGAGTAACAAACAAAATATTCGAGTTTGCAAACAGGTAAAATATTTGCAAAACTTTTCTCAACGAGCTATTTGGCACCTTCCTCTTAGCTCGAAATTGGGATATTTTATTAACCATAATCAATTTGTGATACTTTTGCAAAATAAAAATTTGTTTAGATAAAACCCGAGTCTGTATAGATCAAGCAATTTTACGAGGGTAATTGCGAATTTTCACGTTTTTAAGTGGGAAGTTCCCTTTCCATTGGCAATCGCAAGGATGGAACCTGGTGCAATCCCAACCCTTTGTCTAATATAGGTAGATTTCTCTCCGTGAAAGTAGACATGGTTTAAATTAAATGTAAGTATTTAAACAGTATTAAATTTAATTTAATTAAAATTTGGATAAATTTATAAAAATAATATTAATAAATTATATATAATATATAATATTAAAAAAAATTAGTATAAAAATATCAGACGTAATTTGACAACGATAATTCATTCCATATTTTGATTTTAAGAATATTTTTATTAATTACGGTAAATCAATAATTATATATATTTGTGAGAGTAGACATTACTTGAGCATAAATATTCGAACAGTATTAAACTTAATTTGATCAAATTTTTTTATTATGATAAATTTTTAAGATAATATTAAAAGATTATTGATGTAACGTATAAAAAAAAAAATTTGGTATCGAAATGTAAGGCGTGACTAGAACGATAACCCGTTCGGTATTTTGGCGTCGGGGAACATTCCCACCAACTGCTATAAATAATCTGAGTCATTTTGCTGACTCAAGAGTCAAGACTTCATCTCTCAGTCACAGTCGACACTCTCCAAAACCCTCCCTCTCCCCCGTCACAGTACCCTCCAAAATTGGAGATGGTCAGTTCTAGAGATCTCCAAGAGATACTTGCAAAGCTCTCGTCGGATAAAGCCAAAGCGAGAGAGGTGGCGGTTTACTCTTTTTCATGATCTCTTTCTTTTTCTGATTGATTGCCCAGAAAACGCTTGAAATGAGACGGATGAACTCCTAGTTTATTTTTGAATGTAGTTTTTCTTTCTTGGAAATTTGAAAGTTAAAATCAAGTAAACTTGTTCTAGTTGGCTTTCTCGATTAGGTTTTTATTTCTGCTAGATATTTATGTAGAACTATGCTCATCAGTGTTTTGCCTTTCATTGAGTGGTTTTTTAATGGGAAAAAAAAGGTTAAGCTCCGTGTTTTCGCGGCAACCAAATAGAAACTATACTTTGATTATTTATGTTTTTTTTGGAAATGATATAGAAGATTAAGTCCACCACTTGAAGAATTACTGTGATGATATATGAATTTAAAATTTTAAGTTATTCTTTTAATCATTTTATGATAAATACAGTGCTAATTTGTGTTTGGGTTTTATTCTGTAAAATTGTCCAGAATGTGCTTCAGTAAGCAATGTTCTAACTAAATCGATCTTATTTTGTTTTCTCTAGTCTAGTATATTGAGTCAGTTTTCGCTGTCCGTCATTTGCTCCATATTAACTCTCAAATTAGTTGAATGAATTTATCTGGGCAAAATTGGTATATTAGGTTCACTTGACTACTTCTGTTTTGTTTTATTGGGTCTCAGATTATGCTTCAATATTTAAGTTCTCTCATTTTCTCAGCTTAATTTATAACTAGTTGAAACTTTGGTTATTTTTGTATTCATGTGATATTAATTTATGTGTCTAGGAAGGAATAAAGTTGTTGTGTACATGGTTAGAAGGCGAAAGATCCATCGCATTTTGCAAATTTCTTGGACAGAATACTGCAAAGCTAAAACCGAATGAAGTTCCTCCCTGTAAGATTGACATGTAGTCACAATTTGGCCATTTGCCTTAAGAGGCATTAGTGAATAATTATTAAAAAGGAAATTGAAAGGTTCTGATTTTTTTTTGCAGCTGACACATGGCCATTTATAATAACATTGCTCATCCACTGTATATCGTTGGAAATATCTGCCAGCAAACGCCGACCTCCCAAGATCATTTTTGCTAAAGCTCTTCGAATTGTCATTCAGCAGGCAGAAGATGCAAAGTTTTCAGGTAAGAAATTGAATGTTATGGTGCAGGGTATGAATTATATAACTATAAAAGTTGTCTGTTGTTAGCAAGCAGCCAAGCGCATATATGTCAATTATTTTTTACCATAAATGAGGTTGATTTCCTTAACAAGTTCTAAGTTCAACAAGAAAAAGAGACTTATGTTGGACAATAATAGATTTCTTCAGCTCATATTCTGCTTAGCAAGGGACAGGTGGTGTAGTTGTAATGAAGTATAACCGAAAATTTAGGAAAGTGCCTTCTCCACTGATTCTCGTATGCTTGCTGTAAATCTTGTTTTGAGCAGTTATTTGGATGTGAGAGCCACCATCTGAAGAATGCAATCATAGTTCGTAACTTGGGGAAAATAAATTTTATGATGACAGTAAACACAATTGTATCTTGGGAAAAAAAAATAATTGAAATTCCTTTACCGTCCAAATAATTTAAAGAAGCAAAAAGGTTGAGTGAATTATTAGGTATATTATATTTTGTATAATAGATTAAAATGGTGGGTCTTATAATCAAAATAAATATTTGCCTAGGTGCATCTGGTTTTGAGGACGGTAAAATATTTTTAATTTTGAAAGAACATGCATCTTGTGCTGAAATTGATAATGATATGGAGTAAAATTTAAAATTCTGATTAATGTGCTAGGAGGAATAAGGATTTCTGGGTTTATTGGTTTGAGTTACCTCTTCTTCTGTGGGTCTTTGCTGCCATTTGGCTTTTTATTGGAATGGAGTTCATGTGGTGCCTTTTATGAAGTCAATCATACATCTCCGTGTTTTATCATATTTTTGATGGAATCAGTTGTTGGAAGTGATGTTTGATTTTGGTTGTTTTATGAGAATTTCCTTACAGGAAAGCTGTGGCCTCTATTATCTACGGTTAAAACACTTTTTAGTCATGTATTCGATGTGTTAAGCAATGTCCCAAGTTTTCAGTTGGAATATGGGATTATACTTCGCCATCTTTTGGCTGTCAGAGGTTATTGTTTTCACATGAGGAAACGCATTTACTGCAGTAAGTATAACTTCCTATTTGTCAAATGAAATTTTCCTATCATTGTTCACTAATTTTGATTTTTAACCTTTCTTTCAACATCTATTTTGGCTAGGCCTGGTGCTACTACACATGGAGAAGGTGGAGTTAAGTTTGAAAGAGAAAAATAATAGTCAATATCATCAGAAAGAGGAGGTCTTTCGCTATATCTTGACTCTTCATTCTCTTCTAGAAAATCCTCCTGGAGATTTTCCCGAAACTCTTAGGGAAGAGATTTGTAAGGGATTTGTTCAGATATTGTCTGTTGTAAGGTGAGGATTAAACTGCCACAGATTGGTTTTCTTGTTAGTCCATTGATAGGTTGAAGTAAGGCTTTATTTTGAAGTTGCTGATTATATTATGTATTGTAATGTTTTCAGGGATGAGGGAAAGATTTCACGCAAGCTTATTGAATGTGTTAATACGTACTTGTTAAAGGATGGTCCCAATTTGGGTTGTCAGTCTTTAGAGATCCATGGTGCCATCCAACACTTTGTTTACAGTTGTTGGCTGACTACCCATGATCGTGGTCTTAAGGTTTCTAAACCATCCTGTTGGAGTGACTTATGTTTTCCTATTCCTGAATGCACTAAACAATTTTTTCTTTTACGTGATTATGTACTTTTCTTTTTTCAGGATGCACTTAATTTTTACGCAAGGCTACAACTAAATCTAACTAGAGGTGTTGATGATGGGAGCTCTTTGGTAGAACAACTTTTGGATGTTGTGTATAAGGAACTAGATCAAAGCAATTTACCAGGTTCTAGTGTGTCTAGGTGAGTTTTTTGGTCTTTGTTCTTTTTATTTTTTTAGGGAAATTTTGATTTTTTTGCTTCATTCAATTTATGTTTACTGGAGATCCATGGTGCTATTTGATGAGAGGTTGTGTATTATACATTCAGGAGTGATCCAACCAAGGATGATAAATTTGGAACTTTAAGCAGTTCTCAATGTGCTCTAGTAGAGCTTGCAGCAGTTGTCTTTTATCGGGTAGTTTTTTCACATCCTTACTAGCTGCTTCTTAGTTTTGTAATTATTATGATGCTGAAATCTATTTTATTTGTATTATGGAACTTGTTTTTTTTGTATTTGTTGTGAAGATTACTTATAATTTGATGATCTTCTTTCCTTTATGTTTTTTGGGTATTAGAAATTGATATATTTACTTAGGATGCTTGATTACCTTATTAAATTCCTTGCAAAATGTTCTTGTTGATATTATAGAGTTTGCATTAGATTTGATGGCTTTGTTCCCTATTTGTTGAACCTTTTTAAGATTAAACTATATGTATGTGTATGCATATGTACTAGGCAGATCCATTACTAGGAAGTATTTGCCAATTGAATAATTTTGATTCTAAGACAAGTTTTGAAATGTACTCCATCAGGCATGTGTTAATACAATGAAAGCACCATCAGCTGAAAAACGGATTCGGAGAGAGCATGCTGCAGGCCATCTAAAGGAGGCACTCATGCAGGGGAAGTGGTTATGGTATGTCTCCACCCTTTTTCTTTTGCATTGGGAAAAAAGAAAATTGTATTAGGTTCTTTAACTAATTGCTTGAGTATATGCAATGCACAATTCCTATCCTTTATGGGTTGCTATGAATCACTGTCTTCAAGGCTTTCCAACAATTTTTTCTTTTAGATATCCGTATATATGTTTGGGGCTTATAATTTAATGTAATTAAAACATTCAATGTGTTTGAAAGATTTTATATGAAATCAACCTATAATTATATGAACTAAAATAATCCATTAGCATTCAATATTTTTTCAATATAGGAAATCAA
The DNA here is from genome assembly GCA_028052125.1 of Melia azedarach. NCBI lineage: Eukaryota > Viridiplantae > Streptophyta > Magnoliopsida > Sapindales > Meliaceae > Melia > Melia azedarach. The sequence continues at coordinate 2,855,481 of CM051401.1, read as the reverse complement.
AGAACAATTTTAGAATGAAAGGGAGAAGATACAAATGTGAACTAGGTGTCCAAAATGCCACCAAAGGCACCTGTTGAATGTACAAGTTAAAATCAGTAGTCTATACGCTAAATAGTATACCCTCCCAAAATTACAAAAGAAGGTACTGAACCTTAATAAGCTAATTAAACCCAAGACACAGAGAAGTGTCTTCGAAATCCTCTGAGCTCAGTCTTGTCTCATAACCCACTGGCATCTTCTTTCTTCTTTGCTTCACAGATACAACTATTTCTTTCTTTCCAAACATCCTATAATAAAACAATGGCCACGCATTTTCATAAAGTCTTAGCCTTTCTACCTTTTCCGAGAGCAAACATTCTCCATTAACAAGGCATTGCACGAAGCCGAAGTGATCCAAGAAATCTTTGCTTCCTTGCATAATTTGGCCCACAGAGAAGATATAATTTTACAATGAAGCAAAAAGTGGTTAATTGTCTCTCCATCCCTTTTACACATAACACACTAAGAAGGGGAAATACTCATTTTAGGATTTCTTTCATTTTCTTTTAGATTGCATCCCGGTTATTAATGCTTCCATGAGCTAAGGCCCAATCATGGGTTGAGCCTTTAGTTCTCGAAGCTAATAATTTTTTCAATTTCATGCTGTACAGTTTATCAGTACATTACAATGTGCAAGGTTGCTTAAAATTTTTTATTTAGGAATTTCCATGTTGATACAATGGTGCATGAATGAGGGGGGTGGGATTTCTAGTTTTATTGTTCAGAATATAATGTTGTACTTTGATATAATGATACTTGTTGACATTTCTTTTTAATATGTATTCTTTCTGTTTGGTGTGAAGCTCTCTCTCTCCATCCATCTTCCATGTGTAAATGTTGCATGACAATGATACTCTATGGACTGATTTGCAGGAATGCTGCATTTTGTTGTCTCATTCATAATTATTGTACGCGCATCAGTAGGGAACTTTTCATGGACTGGTTTGAAGGCATTTGCACAAGTTTTGAAAGGTAAATAATATCTCAGGAGATGTTCATTATGGACTTGTTTAGTTTTAACTAAATATATTCTTTTATGTGGTATTCATCACTTTACATCATTAATTATACTTCTGTTTCTTGTAAATAGAAAATGTAGTATTAATCACTTTTTCATGAGTGCCAGTGTAGTTATATATTAAAAGGGCCAAAGATAAGAGTGTTGATCTTTTCTCCATTTTTATTTTTGTGTCTTTTTCTGTTTCCTGGCATTGCTATTTGTATCATTTTTGTTGAGTTTCATGCATTCAGTAAACTATCCTGGTCAAACATCTGAATTGACTGTCCATGCATACATGTGTGCATTTACTATTAGACAAAGAACTTGTCAGGATTCTCTAAATATACAGGCACTTGCTGCTTTAGAAAAAACCTTGATACGGTTTTTCTTGTTTCCCTAGATGTTAGAGTCAAACAGCGGTAATTACATCTGTAATTTTGTTTATGTGATGGTAATGTCACTTCCTATCCACATGCTTGCTATATTTGTTAGTATCATTTTTTGCTTAACAAGTCGTAGATAAATTGCAGAATAATGAATGATTCAAATGTGGGGCATGCTTATGATGGGCTGCTATGGACTTTGAGGTATGCCGTTCAGGTTTACCTTTGTGATAGTTTATTGTTGAAGTCTTTTGAGCCTAGAACAAAGGCTTGTCCTATATTGCTTTTATCAGAGATAAGGTTAATTTAAACTTATGCAAATGTATTTCTCTTCCTCTATGATTCCTCATGTTTATATGCTTTTATCCAAAGGAGTTTGCAAGAACTCTCTTCTGTGTTATTACTTCCAGATTCACGAATGGAGATTCCATTGAAGTCATCCTTTACCCCAAACGAGGCATGTGGATTTCCTTTTGCTTTGACCTTTTTGTTACATCTTTGTGACCTCTCTCTCTCTCTCTCTCTCGCTTTTTTGTTGCGTTCTGTCATTATATTGATTGGTTGAGATTACATACCAAGTTGGATTTACCTAGGTGCAACAAATATATCAATTGGGGCCAGCCCCATAGTGTGTGGTGGCTGTTGAACTGGTCCTGCTGCCACACTACAATTTAGGTGAATCCAGTTCACACTGGAGCTGAACTCAATGGAGTTGTGCCCTCTTTATGCTCTGGAATTTTGTTCCAAATTTGGTAGTTGAACCTTTGATTCTTCAACAGTTCATGTGAATGGTGTTTGCTTTAGGACTTTTTTGTGATTGTTGGTTTTGGGTTTCATGTGGAAGCCTCCTTCTTCATGTTGCGCCCTTAAAAATATTATAGTTGGTCCTACTGGGATTGAACTAAAAATCTGGGTTTATTGTCATATTAGGAGGTGCTAGTTCCATTTAGGATATCTACCTGTCAGCTGTTTGCATGGATAGATTTTCTAAAAATGTTGTGTATTTATTCACTTTTTTTTTTATTTTTAAAAAGAGCGTGTCATGATAATGATTTTAGGAATCTTTCAAAAATAATGATTTTTTAAAGGAAACTTATGAGAAACCCTATAATCCTTTTTCCTTTCTTTTTTATTTCTGAGACTACTTCAGAACTATCTGACTTTTGTTGTTGGTTTGCATTCATGGTAGGTCTATATTTTAAAAAAGCCATCAATTGTGTTCTACTCTGCTGGTGTTTATTTTCAGTTAAGTATCTGTCTTATTAAAACCTGCATTGATATGGTGGTTGGACAAATTTTCGCAGTTCAATTGTGGTTGGCAATTGATATGGAACTGTCTGATGCATGGGTTACCAATATTCAGCAATGTAACCACAGTTGTAAGTTTTGTTTCTAAATGGTCTCTGTTATTCTTAAGCATAGCTGATGACTTTAGATTCCTGTTTATTCTCTGCTGACTTGATTTCTTTTTTCATCCTTCTCATATTTATTTTCATGATTTTATGTTATTTGTGTGCATCGTTTTCCTGTTTAGAAATTATGCCAGCATGCAATTGGCGTATTGCCGGAGTTGGAAGCATATCAGATCTCTTTTCACAAAACTGAATTACTGTTGTACTTGCCTACTTTTGAAGTTTATGAGACATGATAGTTTTATTAATTATTTGTTCAAATTCTTTAAAAATATACTAGCTGTGTTGACACAATGCTCTTCTGCTGCATTCACTCATCAGAAGAAAATATATTGTGTTGTGATTTTCTTGTTCCATGGTCTACTGTTTCAATTGTATCAAAGATATCTGTCATTGCAAATTCATTCAAGATTCTATGTAGTTCTTTGAGCTTCCGCTACAATGTTCATTTATATGCATTCTTGTAGGTTGATGCTGCTTTGCTGCTCCTTGGAAGCATCATTTCATGTGTGAGTGGAAACTCTTTTATCATCAGATTCCATGGTTCCTTCAGTTCCTACATACTGTTTCTTGTTGAGAAATTACTGATTTCCTTCTTTTAGGATTCAATAAATACATATCATGTGCCACAAGATGTATGGGATCTTCAGTTATTCAAACAAAATCCATCAATGTAAGTGCGTCTTTCTTTAACTTAGCTATGAGATGGTAAGAATCTATCCCTTCTCTGATGAAAATGCAGCTGAACTTATGTAAATGTTTGTGGCAAACTTTGACATGGGCCTTTATAAAGCACTTGCAATGCTTAATTTTTTAAGGAAAAAAAAGATTTAAATCATAATAATTGGAAACAATAAAATCACTGACTTATTATCACTAATAGCCATATGTCCCTCAGACACTTCCCTTATGTTATCTTTTGGCCTAACGAGTGGTACATATATATTATAGTTGTCCAAATTGTAATGCTAAAAGGTTTGAAAGCAAAGAAATTAATGAGGATATGCACTTGATGCATAGGCTGGGAAAGACCCTGGGGTTAGGGGGTGTGGCTGATGGGCACTCTTTGAAAATTTTTATTTGAAACTAAAAGTTTGTGATAAACAGAAACTTTTTGTAGAAAGAGCGAGCTAGAAGGAGATGAATCAGTTGAGAGAATAAGTTGAATGTTTACTCCTAGATTTATCAATCCTAAAGCTTGTAAATCATTGTCAACATTATTGTACCCAACTGTCTTGCCATAGTGCATATCATATAGATTAGATACATTTGATGAAGTTCAGCGAGTACCAAAATGAGGAAATGCAACCTGCCATGCTAAGATTCCCTGTCAAGCACATCTTTCCAACTTTTGATGGGTCAGAGGACAAGAGTTTGTTTATGAGATCAGAGAGGTGCTATAGTGTCTGAAACTTTGCGCAACAAGTTTATGCGGAGACTAGGGCAATTTTTTGCTACTTGGCATTTATTTGTTTCATTTTGGAGTGCTTCAAATCTGCCTAGGTACTCATTGTTCTTTTGTATATCTTCTATTTGATGCGTGGTTATGATGTGATCCAGGTCTGCTTTGTACTTCATTGCGTGTTATTTTTCACGGAAAGGTTCTCAAGTAAGTGGCTTTGGTTGGCGCATTCTTTTGCTTGTCATTTCAAGCTGTCTTTAAGAATTTGATGGTACTTTGTCATTGTCCCACCGCATATTTGTCTGCAATTATAACTATTGAGAAACCATTATGCTCAAGAATTCAAGTTGATAGGGAGAAACTCAACACTACTATATAAAGTTTAACATGCCCCGTCGCATTCATGGCTAAAATTGGTTAACAGACTTTGCTTGTGGATTCAAACACACAGGAACCTAGTTCAAGCCCAAGGTACTCTGTATTATAATTTAATTTAATAGCAGATTTTGAAAACAAGGTCTGTAGGTTAAATGTTGTCTTTTACTCTGTTGAGAAACCATTAATCTTAAAAGCTTTAGTTGATACAAAAGAGGCTGACAATAGTATTTAAACTCTTAGAAATAGCTACTTGTTTCCTTTCCATTGCTTCTGCATTGGAAAGTGCGCGAGTTGTTATAAACTTTTATATTTTTAGGTCTGCTCTAATTTATTATGATTGATTAAAGAAGAATTCTCGATAATACGGGTCAGCACCCTTGCTAACCTGAGGTAGCTAGACTCAAATTGTTTGGCTTAAATGTCAATAAATAGGTTCTGAGCTTGAATTTGAGTTAAGTTGTTCCTAAATGAGATGGGATAAAAAATGCACTGCTGTTGGCCTAGCCTGTCTTGTTTATTTGCTAGTCATAATAGACTGATATTTAAAGTGGTGTCTGTTTTATGCCATTTTTTGTTTATGGGGTTTAGGTTTCAATATAGTGCATTATGACTTGGTTCTTTCATTTTCTTATAAAGCTTAAGTAGTCATTATCAATGTGCATTATGTATTAAGTAGTCATTACCAATGTGCATTATGTAATGTACCTAACAGCTCTATGTTTGTGCAGGGTGATTACCGGGGAATTTTGGATCTCAGGAAAAATCTCCTAAGAGCAACTTTGGGCTGTCTTAAGAGGAAGGTCTGTCAGTTGTAAATTCTTATGATTGATTTTCACAATGTTGTCTTGTAGTTTGATTAACTTTCTATTTTTTATGCTCAGAGTTCAGGTTAAGTTTCAACTGATTTGCAACTCCTTTACTTGCAACAATCTTAAACTTACATTTTCATTGTGTTACAGTAAAGTCCACCTTTCACCATGCAATAATTAAAATGAATAGATAAGCAAGTGAAGTATCATAAACTGACATTATGGAATATTTGAGGTTTTCACTCGGTCTGAGTTAAGGAGAAAAAACAGTTATCAGAGTTAGAAAGATTGGCGGTACAAGAATGGGCTGGTAACCTGTTGATTGCTGTTGATATCACACCTTCCAGTGTACTATCCAGTAAAACATGGCTAAATGTAATATTTTGTTGATATGGCGTTTTGTCTTAACATGAGTAAAATGAGAGTGGATCTCTTGATTATAGAGGAAGGTTTTGATTGTAAGGCTGAGATGGAGGCACACGAAAGCGGAGAGAAAATATTCTATTGAATTGGTTTTACTTGTTCTGTAATCAGTTGGGATTTTCTTTCTCCTATGCCTTTTCCACTGAGTGCTGAGGAGACCACACTAGGATGACATCTTCAATTTACACTTGCAAGGAATATCAAAAAGGAAACAAGTCTGTCTAGTTCAGATCGTATGGTATTTGTACACTTTGAATTTGGGCCTTAGAATGGTTCAAGAAGTTTCATATACTTGTTATTTACTTCATAAGCTTGTGCTGTGTGTCTGATAAATTATTTCATTATAAATTTGATGCTTGTTCTATTTGTTGAAGGTTATGATGATGTTTATTGATTGCTGATTGCTTCTTATGTAGGATTTTTTGATATTGAATGAGTGCATGGTATTGTTGTTACCAGCAGCTGTTTATGCTCTTTGTGCTGGTTATCCTTTTGCAAATTGCTACAAATGGCCTTTCTTGTCACACTCTTTCCTAAACTGTACGAAGGCTGGTGATGATTGGGTTAAGGTGTGTGCTGATTATATCTTCCCTGGCTACCATTTGATGTTTGTTACTGTTTTGCTGACAAGATCAAATTTGGTGGTGGTTGTAGATAGATGCACACGAGCATGAGAGACAGCTTCAACTTTTTGAATGCTATGTGGAAGTTCTTGCAAAAATCAATTTGGGCTCTAGTTCAAAGGTGGTAGAATATTGTTTTAGAAGCATTGTTTTATAGTTTGGTTTTATCTGATTTATAACTGTGTTGAATTTTGACTATTTTAGGCTTCCTCATCTCAGTTCCATCAAAGTGTTCGTCTTCCTCGACAGCTGAGAGATCCACTTCTGCATGAAACGGAGAGCTATATTGTGGGAGTTTTATTGAATAGGAATTCTGAAAAGAGGCCTCTATCAGAGGTCTTCTTTATGTGTGCTATATTGTCCAATTTTATGTATGGCTCATGTTTAACGAGGTTTGTGTCTGATCACCAACTACATCTGATAATGCCTGTACCTTGATGACAGAAATTCTGTTTATTTATTTATCATTTAATGCTCTTAGTTCCTTATGATGGTTTATTTTACGAAAGGGCTCTGTGCTTTTGAGCCAGACTGATTATATCCATTTGCTTCATTTTGTGAATAAGCTTGCAAAATTTTCACAGGACTTCACTTGTGCAACATTTTATGGCCTGTGACAATATGGTCATGCACCAAGTGATACTTCTGTCCTATCATTTCGTTCTTTACTGGAATCTTAGTCATTTGTAGTGTATATCTTATGATTGAAACATGTTGTGTTTGTAATGTGATGATTTCTCACATCTAACAGATAATATAATGTGATGGAATGGAATAGATGCTGACTATGGTATTATTTATTTTAGGAGGTTCGTGCTAGGTGGCAGAAAATATAATTTAGATGTTTCCTGTCTAGTGCATAAGTTTTGATATTTTATAATCACAGGCACCTGATCTGTTCATATGTTTATTCATGTTCTTTTAATTTTATCTTCTATTTATACTTTATGTGCTTTATTTGTTTCAGGAAAGGAGAGGATGTTTCATCATTTTTGTCTGAAGTGGGCCAGTACTTGTTAGAATTGCTTGATCATTCAGTTAGTTTAATTGAAGAAAACCACAGAAATTTTGAATCTCTTAGTTGTTTAGGCTCTAACTCTGATTTTAATGAAATAAGCTCCCTTGTGACTTCATTTAGACACTTTGTCTCCTCTCCTGTTTTTGTCAAACGGAAGGATGAAGATATTCTGGAAGCTGCATTTTATGATGCTGTGTTCCAGTCCATGGAGAGGGTTTTAAGGGCCCTGGTCAGACTCTATGAAGATTTTTCCGTTTATTTAAGGAATCCACAATCTCAGATGATCTTGTCGGACTTATCCGTGTCTGATACAACACTACAAATTTCTAGTCCAGTAAATACTGATAGTAGTAGGATTGTGGACATGGAGCTGGATGTGAATGAGGATACCAAAAATGTGGATATTTTAACTGTTAACGGGGAAGTTGCCGCTGGAATGTCCTGTTCAGCAATTAAGTGGAAGTTGAACATGATATCACTAATTTCAAGTTTTTTCTCAGTTTTACATGTGACATGGGATATTCTATTTGAACTCATGGAGAAAGAGTGCAGCCAGGAGGTATATAAATTTGGAAATTCATTAGTACATGTCATATGCCCTGGATTCTCTAGGCTGATGTTATAATGTTTCTAATTTTCTACCTCAGGTTTGTGAGAAGATTTTGTACAGTCTATGTCAACATCCCCACTGGTCCTCTTCTGCAAAAGTTACAGACATGGTATGTTAGGGGTGGACTATAATATATTCAATGTATGTTACACATATCTAAAATTTCAGATTTTGTATTTCATATTTCAAGTTTATGTTAGATGTTTCAAGTTTTGTGTTAAGAGTTTTCAAATTTCACGTACAATGTTTCAAAGTTTATGTTATTAATTGAGTGTATGTATTTTTACATTTTAACATAACCAAATCCGGTATGGTTATATCTAATGTCTGGTTGGTGACTGCTTAAAATTAATCGGGCTATCTATTAATAGTGCCATTTCTGTAGATTATTTGGTCATTCTTATTTCATATTCATTACTTTTACCCATCCTTTGACAGGTTAATTCAATGGACAACATGGTTGAGATGCAAGGAGGTCTTAAGCTTGATTGTATTAATATATTAACTGCTATTGATTTTCTACTTGGTACTCTCTTGTCCTTGGACATTGCCAGAAAGGATCATTATGCTGATTCATTCTTCAAGGGAACGAGTGTCTGAAGAGGTAGCCCATAAGATATTTGTTCTCCTTCACGTTTTGGATAAATATGCTTTATTTGGGAAGAAAATTTATGACAGTTAGTCGTGTTATACATTGTTTAATTTTGCAAGCAATGAGTTAGGAATTCTGATTGTCTATTGAATGTTCATCTTAAATGTATTAGATGGTGAATCTGGGTTGAAGTTAACAAAATTGAGCTGTTTTCTCAATCTATGTGGTTTTGTTTTGTTCAATGTTAGAGTTTTCTTAATTTTTGTACTTTTGTTTCCTGTGGAAAAAATGTCAGAATTTTGGGCCAGATGTCAGTTTTTTCAGGATCAATTCATTCAGGCAGATAAGCAGTGGGGCAAACTAACTCTTTACTATGGCTAAAGTTTTATTGTATTGTACTCCAAAAATACCTGGTACCACATATCTTGCTACTTTCTTCTTGACAAATGAGAAAGACGGTAGTTGGGTTCTGCCTAGGGGATTGTCTTTATTTTGGCCTGAAGAAGTAAGCTGTGTCTCCTAATACCTTTCTGTTCATATAGTTAACTGATCTAGGAAACATTTTTGGTATATCGCAATTTGTGTGTCAATTCATACATCTCTACTCTCTAATCTATGGACAAGAGAACTGTCTTTCATTCTTTTTCTCCCACAACCAAATACTTTTTATTTATTTTTTATTTTTTATAAATTTGAAATATCATTATATTCATACATTAATTTTTCATGCATATAGTGGTTTCCTACTGCTGATTCAATTTAAATAACAATTGAGATCCATCTAAAATGTTTATGATGTGAATCTGCCGGCATTTTATATAGTTGTGCTAACAGACTTATTTTCCACCGTGTGGATGTGACACATTTAGACAATATTTATTATTATACTACCGTAGTGTTTTGTTCCCATTCAATTTTTGTTTTACTTTTGGTGTTGTATCTGGAAGTCGAATTCAGATTCTGCTCCAAGAATCATTTGGGTTGTTTGAGCTGTTTGTAAAGTATCCATCCATGCTTTAACTTTTGTTGGTTGATTTTGCTTTGCAGTGCTTGATACATCTTGGGGATCTTGTGAGCAAAATTGCTGAATTTGGTCTGCTTGACTGGATTGGACGTGTTAAGCTAATTGATTGTATATCTGATTTTGTTTTACTCGCTCCTCAAATTGGTCAGGTGATTAATTTTAGACATGAACTTTAGTGATTCCTTACGGTAGATACAGACCTTAAAACGTGGGCTCGAATATTGGCAGTATGACATGACAAAGCTTCAAATATCTTATGGATGTTTATATCATATGTTAAAAACATTGTGAATCACTTATCTAAGCTCTATATGTATCCCTTTTAAAGTGTTTGAATTTGGTTTAACAAATGTAATCCTTCTGTGTTCTCTGTGAGAAATGCTGACACATAATTACATAGGCATGCTAGCATGCCTGTCTAAGTATCTTGAAGTAAATGTATCTGATGGATCACAACTTGCTCTAGTGTGTGTTACAAACATGTGCACATGTCTAGCATTATAGTAGAGCATGTTTATGATTTTCTTGGATGTGAATTCTCAAACGTTTGGGTAATGTTTCGCTGTTTGATACAAATGTGAGTGTCACATTGAAGTTTCTGTCCTTTTCCTATTATATCTTTTGCAATTGCTGTTGGTATTTTTGGTGGTTCTTGAATTTGGTTGTAATCCAAATACCAGGAAGAATCATTATTAGTATTAATTTTCATTTTCTATTTTTAGTTTCTTTGTGATAATTGCTTTCAAACTGATGCTGAAAACTGATTTCTGCTTTTCATCTCCTTCTGTTCCCGGTGTTTTTCCCTATGGTTGCTGTTTTGTAAACCTTTTCAGACAATGATTGAGAGGCTGCTTTCGATGCTTCAAGATCCTGATTATCGAGTTAGGTTCTTTCTTGCTAGACGCATTGCTGTTCTGCTGCAGACATGGGATGGACACGAGGAACTCTTCCAAGATATTTGGTGGGTTTCACTGAAATGTTTTCTAGAAGTTATTTATTTATTTTCTTGTTTATTTTATTTTTTTGTTTCCTTTGTTTGAAATCTCAAAACATGAACTACTACCAGTCTTCTGACTATCCTAGTATTTTATACCAGTATATTCATTTTTCTTATAATTGTGTTATCTCATTGCAAACAAGTGCTCTCAACTCTATTAGTATTCGTTGGTGGGTTTTCCAGTTGCAATTTTGGTGTTGTTTTGGTCATGTCCTCAAAAGAAAAACTTGTTACTGCAAGGGAGGCCCTAGCTTCTGGTCCACAGCCTCGTCCCAAAATGGAAACAGTTATTATTACTCTTATGCATCTTGCTTTGCACAGTGAGAAAATAGAGCTGGAGGTATTTATTTTGGCTGTTTGATTTTCTTTTGAACAGTTTTAAATTACTGTAGATGGATTTGTTTGCTGATTCTTTCTGGCATATACAGGTTGTTTTCATGATGTGTGTTGTGTCTGCTATTTATCCCTGCCAGAGGTATAAAATTCCATTTTGATTTGCATTCTTTTAGTAATTCTGGTTAGTTTCTTTTACTAGTGTTCTTTTTCTCCAGGGAATTGGTCAATGTAGCGCTTGATAACCTATCCCGACAGCTCCAGTATACAACTAAGTGGAAGGTGATGATCCACTCTTGTCATTGGCTGGAATCTATGAACATTCAATTTTCCATTATCGTTTTTCTTATTGTTTTCTCATCCCCTTGCTTCAGTACTTGGAGGAGCTACTGGGTTCAATTCTTTTTCGCTGGGTTGCTTGTGGTGTTAGCTTAGTTGCACTTGTTGAGGTAATGTAATTATTGTTCATGATGAACTATTATGTCTGATTGTGTGAATATTCCATAAAAATGTAACTTTTGTTATTCTTTAAGATAAGTTTAGAAATCTCTCTATTATATATATAACATGCGGTGCATCTATCTTGTTATAGTAACAAGATACATGGCATTTGCAGTCCTATATACATGGCTAACACAAATAATTGGTAGATTTTGGAATTCTTCAACCTTTTTCTGTGGGTTTATGGTTCTTCGACTACAGTTGTTAGTGGATACAAATTTTGATAAACTTTGTAGTGACTTTGGCTAATCTGTGACGACTTGTGCATCTTATTGTTTTCCTTAATAGTATGTTTATCTCTTGATGGTAGAAAAATTTCTGCATTGAGAGCCTGTAAGATAAATCCTGTTGATTTTCTCTTTTGTATTTTGTCCTTAATATTGTGTGTATTCTTTAAAAGTTAGATGGTAGTTGTCATGGATTACTTAATTATTTCTGATGCTAATGATCAAAGGCTTCCTGCAAGATGGTTTGGAATGCAATTCATTGAAAAGCAGCTATTATTTACTGTGTTAGCCTAATTACTAGAGGTGAATATGTGCCTACATATCATCTAGGATTGTAAGTTCTTGGAGTGAATCTACTCCTTAACAACTGATTATGGTGAAAATCAGATCCACCATCTTGATAGGCTTTTTGCATACAACTGGTCTTTCTTAATAGGTGGTTGACTTCTCTATCAAAGCAGAAATATGCTAAACAGCCTGGCCATAACACCTATTTTTTTCTTCCATTTAACTGGAAACTAAGAGCGGCTGAGTTAATAACTCTTTCATATTGATTATTTTGCATTATGATGTTCTCAAGATTGATATAGTTGATTTATAATTGCATACAGTCATAAGATGGTTCACTGCAAGTAATAACTGTTTTGGTAGTTTCTTTTGGGATCTGATGTTATCTAATTTAAGTTTTATCTTCAATTTTATTTTTGTGCGGGTTTAGCCACTGATTCTATCTGGTTGTGTGGTACTTATTCTTTGCAGATACGGCAGCTTTTCGTTTCAGATTCTGAACCTAGTTATTTTATGCAATATTGTTGCAATTGGCTTCTTCCAGCTCTAGTTTTGCACTGGGGACAACTCCAACCTGAAGTGGGTGGCTAAGGTGGGAGCACGTTCCTGATGTAATCTTTGCTAAAACGGGTTAACTGAAACTACCATTAGGATGAGATTACACTTTGATTAAAACTAGTAAAAGGTTCTTGAAAATGTCATAGCTAGATATTTGAAAGCACAAAGTCCATAAGTTCCACACTTTTTACTTGAAAGTAAGACTATTTTGGTGGTTTCAATTGTGGGTAAGTGCTGCATTTTAGCATTTTATAAATTGCTGTTGCAAACTACTAATACATCTATGTTGTGGTAGATTGCTTGTGACCCTCTGGCAGACCTGGTAAAAAATCACTTTGTGCCAATCTTTTCAGTAAGTATGGCATTGCATTGCAGTGAGGTATCTGGCAGCGAAATGGGATCAGTAGTTCTTCAGAGCTCTATTTTGCATTTGGCTGAAATCTCTGAGATTGAAAGAGACAGACTGATTAAGAAACACATGGTGTGCTCCTTCAATTTGAATAATGATCATTGTAGTTGTGTTATGTGCTCATGCATCTCTTCAAATGAGCTCTATTATACTTGATTTTAATTGTGATGGACAAATAGATCTAGGTCATGTCTTCATGTGTATCAGAAGCAACAATACTTTTCTGATTGTAGTTGGCTTGCTATTACTCTATTTGTAGGTATCAATTATCAGCCATATTCTATCTCTTGCCTCTTGTGCATCAGAACCTGCAGTCCCTTTCTTTTCGAGGGATACAATTGTGCAGACAATCCGAACAGTTGTTGATGGGTTTCTGGAAATGTGCTTTGCCGTCTCTTCACCTTATTAATTATGTGAATTTCTGGGCTTTCATGTAACGTGTTTCTATAATGGACTTGTGTAGGGATGATTGCCCTAACAGTGCTGGTGTTGTTGACAAAATTAACATATTTCGTCCAGATAGAGTTTTCATGGTGATCACACAATTTCATTCTTTAATATTTTTATGTTGTTATTGTTTCAATATTTCCTTTAACATTGTTCTCATTTTTAAGTTTGGCATTGTTTTTCTTGTGATTATGCAGTTCATTGTGGAAATGCATTGCAAAATTGCTGCAGCAGTCCACCACAGGCACAAATGTTGTCGGTTGGCTGGAATTGAGGTGCTTATAGATGTTCTTGGGCATAGAGCTGCTATTTCAAGCACTTCCAGGTGTGTTACAATCACAGAATTCAAGATTTTCTTAAATAAGATAATATATGTGCAAGTGATCTATAGGTGCTACCAATTGATTGATTTACCAAAAAATCTCAAAGCATTTAATGTAAATATTTCTGTTAATAGTTTAATTAATGGAGTTTTTCTTATTGAAGATTTTTTTGTAACCTGTCTGATACTATTTTACTATAGTTTGTGCATCAAGCTGTTGAGCATTCTTGGACAATTTAATTGCTCTCCATGGCATAAGAATAACATATTTGCAGTATGTTTTAAGTTTCTTCAATGTGATTTTCATTCCAGTCATTTTACCTGAGTCAATGCAGTTATCTTTTCAATTTGATCGGACAATTTATTGGTTTTCATGCATTACAAGACCAATGTTGTCGTATCATATCTGCATTGCTGAAAGCTTTCAGAAATAACCCATCGAAAGTAATTGTCCATGTGCTAGGTGAACAGCTTCAGGTATATAATTTATCTGATATGACATTTTTAGCATCGACTATTTTTAGTACTTTCTTTTTCACTGGTTTTATTTTTGATCTAGTTTTTGGTATCAAAGTTGGTGGCATGTTGCATCCCCTCTGAAGCTAATGTAGAAACTTCTCGGTCAAGTTCATCTCAAGTTTTATCATTGCTCCTCCAGTTGACTGTGCATTCCGATCCATCTCTTCATGATTATATCAGAGTAGGTTTTCCTGACGTATCAGATTTAGATTCTCCTATAACTAGAGCTTGAATAGAATTTAATGCTCAGAAATTCTTTGAATATTACTTGATCTTGTCTTGTCTGTTAGTACTTATGGCAGGGTGGACTTTATTCTTAGGCATTATTTCATATTTCTTGCTAGTTGTGCCCTTATATGCCATTACTCTCTTGCAGGAATTAGAACCCTTCCCTGAAATAGATATCTTTGATGGAATACGCAATTTCCACAAGGAACTATGCCAAGTGTACTCAGCAAGAGACCACCTATTAAAGGTAAGCCGTCTCTAAATATTGATCTATTTACTTGATTTTAAAATTTGAAAATTTTGTCGCTCTATTTCTATCTCATCGTCTGGTATTTTTCTTATTATCAGTTCATAAAGAGAGCTAGCAACCTTCCGTCAAGATTACTTCCGTGGAGGTAGTTGCCTATTCTGAGTCTAGCTATTATCTATGTTCATTATCACTTCTTGGCAAATATGAATTTACAAATATATTAGTTCAAGATGATTCAAATTTCCTTACTATATTTTCAATCTAAAATTTGTTATTTAGTTTTTCTTCTAAGCCGTTGCTGAGACACTTCAAATGATTTCATATATGCTGCAGTCTACGGGCACTGCACAAGAAGTTAATGATGAGCGGAGACTTTTCAGGGAGGAATGTATATGGAAGATGTCGTGGATTGGCATTCTGACCATGAAATTGTTCAAGCAGTCTGGACATTGGTTCGCATGTGTGGCTCAGATGATGCTACTAGTATTAGAGCATGGGTGTCCGATTTCATATCTAGGGTATCATTCTTGTTTTGTTTAATGTTCAAGAAATTTTGTCTAACATCTGAGAGCTATATTTCTTTTCTCTAATGTTAACACAGGTTGGTATTGGAGACCCACATTGTGCTGTTTTCCATCTACCTAGAGACTCAAGTTACATGCATATCTCTCGACCCATTAATCACGGCAGTGCTGCTAAATCCAATTTTCACGTGGATTCTGGTATATCTGAAGAATTTCTGATTGCATTGTTGAAAGTCTTGAAGAGATACCTGATGGATGATTCTGTTAAAATAGTTGATATGACATCGCAAACTCTTCGGGTGAGTCCTTGGAGTTTTCTTGAAAATCATTTTTCTTTTTTTTTCGAGTCAATAAAGCTTTATTATTTTGCTTGCTTGATTATTGTTCCGTTGATGATTTTTAGCCTGATTGGTGATTTGTTCATACACATGTTCTCTAAAGTTATACACGTACGACTAAAATGTAAAGATTATCAAACCAGATTTGTTATTTCTTCCGGTCCAAAGCTACATGTGCAAACACACGTACACGCATGAAACTTGAGTGGGAGAAAGGGGAAGCAGTAGTGCTGGCATGCAACTGAGTGGTCCAAGTTGCAAAACTCATACAAGATTGGGAAACATTTAAAGCCTGATATTCTTGGAAAAATTTGCCCCTGGATTTCTTTATGACTTTGTTTACTTTTGTATATAACCATGGGAATAGTTTTCTTTCTAAACTTTCCCCCTAAATCGTTACTCTTGACATGGTCTGAGAGCAGAAGGTTCTGATTTGTTTCTCCCTCTCTTCCAGGGTATTCTTTCAACTGAAAGAGGTCAAAGAGCTATAATATCATTTGATTCTTATGAGAGGTCTCTTATTGAGGTAAAAATCCTATTCTTTTGTTTTTGTTCAGAATAATTTCTTTTGCCAACATTCATATTGAATGAGAGAGAAATTCTATTTTTTATCGTTCTAATAACAATAATACACTGTTTATATAGGTTTAAAAACTAATATCCTATTGAAACTAGGAAATACTATTCCTATCATAACACAAATCTTAATTAAACAAAAGTTAATAAATTAGCTTCCTATTAGGTTTTAACACTCCCCTCAAGTTGGAGCACAGATATCTATCATGCCCAGCTTGAAACTAAGATATAAGAATGTTCCTTCATGCACTGCTTTGGTAAAAATGTCTCCAACTTAATCTTCTGACTTTATATACGAAGTTACAACCTCTCCCGAAGAAACAATCTCCCTTAAAAAGTGACAATCCACCTCTATATGCTTTGTTCGCTCATGAAACACAGGATTGCTAACTGTGTATGTTGCAGCCTGATTATCACAATACATTACTGAAGGACTTTTTACTTCAATGCCAAGTTCTTTTAACAGATTTTTAATCCACATAAGTTCACAAGTAGTATGGGCCATAGATCGATATTCAGCTTCAGCACTAGACCCTAGGCACACTTTTTGCTTCTTACTCTTCCAAGTCACTAGATTACCACCAAGAAAAGTACAATAGCCACTAGTAGATCTCCTGTCAGTTTTCGATCCTGCCCAATCTGCATCAAAAAAGCTCACAATATCTAACTTGCTATTTTTCTCATACAAAATTTCCATTCCAATTGTTCGTTTGAGGTATCTGAAAATTCTACACCCTGCTTCCCAATGAATCTTCTTTGGATTTTCCATGCATTAGTGAATGAATACAGTAATTCTCTCATTCGTTTTTCCTTATTCAATGGTAAAACAACCTTGAGTTTAGATGCTAATGCGAATTGAGAAGAAAATCCAAAAACAGTAGTAGTGTCGAGAAGCGCTTGAAAAATAGCAGAAAACTACTTGTGCCTTCAAGAGACGACCTTTGATAAGGGAATACTGATTGTGCCTTCCATAGGTGAATAATATTGACTATGCCTTCTAGACAAAGATTATTGATTGTCTTTTTCTAGGTGAAGAATACTGACTGTACCTTTCTATTGGTGAAGAATATTGATTGTGTTTCCTACAGGCGAAGAATACTGATTGTGCCTTTTTGTAGGAGAGGATGCCTTCTATAGGCGAGTAGTAGTAGACAAATGAGTTACTATATCAAGTACCAGGGACCCGTGAACAATACTCTGGTATAGCCTCGGCCTTGACCCCGACCTCTGAATAGTACACGTCAACAGTACCATAACTGGATTAGGGTTTCTAGACTTTTTTTTTAAAGGTTTCCAAATTTTTTTTTTCTTTTAAGATTTGCAATTTTTTTTTCCTTTTTGGTAGAAAACTAAATCATGCTCAATAATGCTTGGTAACCACCTTATGGGATAGCACATCATCGCTATAAAACATTTTCTGATACAAATCTCAAACTTAAGATCACATTTTTTGATACGATTC
This sequence comes from Melia azedarach, assembly GCA_028052125.1. NCBI lineage: Eukaryota > Viridiplantae > Streptophyta > Magnoliopsida > Sapindales > Meliaceae > Melia > Melia azedarach. The sequence goes on along the minus strand of CM051401.1, from coordinate 2,837,789 downwards.
TCAGACCTAAGATCAAATGCACTCTGACACCATCTTGAAGAATTCTCTTGAATTATTAACTAAGCACATAGACATGCCTTTATATATGTTGAAATAATGAAGGAACATAAATTAGGAATTTTCATAAACTTAGAAATCTGTAACATATTAGGAAAAGACTAATAATACTTAAATTAAAAATATACTTAATAAGATTAAATCTAGTAAAACTAAATAAGTCTAATTTTAATTCTAACAATTAGTATCGGTCTTCTACATATGATCCATATTTTAAGTGTTAATATTATATTTATTACATAATTTTTCTGATAATTAATATATGAATATTGTAATTAGTAAAATTGATTAAATAATCAATAATACTATATATCATTAATTATGTGAATCTAAATGAAAATTTTGAAATATTTGATAATTAATTTAAATTACAATCATTTGATCGAAATGGCCCCTATAAAGGTCTTGCCATAAGTTTTTGACCATTTAGCGAATTTATGTTGAAGAATATGATTATTCTTATTTATGATGAAAAATAATGTACAATATATATAGAAAAAAGGAAGGAGTAACTCTTTCCTAAAACAAGAAGAAAATAGAAAATAAAATATCGTAAAAGAACACTTAGCCAACAAAGGAAACTAAAAGTCTTAAAAATAGAAAAACATAAAATTTGAATCCTTTTATTGTGAGAACTAATTTATAGTGAAGAAACTTTTAGGGAAAAAAAGTATTTCTTTCATATATTATTTACTTTACACAGAGTAAGTTTTATAGGCTAGTCTTACTGATGCAGATCTGACTATAAAAAGCAAGAATACAATGGTAAATCAGAGAAATAAAAAACAAATATTCTGGTCTAATACTTTCCCAAAGAAACCAAAATACTCTAGTTAAGCCAGCTTGGACCAAAATCACCAGAATATGGAAATAATCTTTGGCAGATTCTTAACTTATAGCTTTGACTTTCTATAAATCAAGGCTAAAAACCAGAATTCCACACTCACTTTCAAGCTGGGCTATAAATGTTGATTAAGCCTAGTTTGGAGTTAAGCTCTTCAAATGATTTTTTTGGTATCGCCTTAGTGAGAATATCTGCAGTTTGTTGACATGTTGAAGTGTAAAGAAGAGATACTATCCTAGACTCTATTTTCTTCTTAACAAAGTGTCGATCAATCACTACATGTTTTGTCCTGTCATGGTGAACAACATTTTTGCTATGCTTATGGTAGATTGGTTGTCACAATACATCTTCATAGGTTATGTAACTGGAATACTTAGTTCTCGTAAAACCCTTCGTAGCCATATTCCTTCACAGATGTCATGTGCCAAAGCTCTAAACCCTGCTTCTACACTGCTTCGAGACAAACAAATTGTTTTTTACTTTGCCACGTGATTAGATTTCCCCAACGTACGTGTAGTACCCTGAAGTTGATCGACGGTTAGTTACAAATCTGGCCCAATCTACATTAGTGAAGATTTCAATCTTTCTGCTTGTAGTCTTTTTGAAGAATAATCCTTTGCCAGGAGTCATTTTTAGATACCTTAGAATTCTAAAAATAGCTTCCATGTGCTCCTCAGTTGGGTTATTCATAAATTGACTCATCACATTAATAGGAAAACTTATATCTGGTTTAGTGTGGGAAAGATAAATGAGTTTTCCAACAAGCCTTTGGTACGTTCCTTTATCCACAGGGCACTATCATCCCTTGCTCCCAGTTTTATAGTTGGATCCATAGGAGTATCAAGAGGTTTATAGCCAAGCATTCCTGTTTAATTTAGAAGGTCCAGTATGTACTTCCGCTGAGAGACTAATATGCCTTTCTTCTATCGTGCCACTTCCATGCCAAGCAAGTATTTGAGATTGCCTAGATCTTTGATCTCAAATTCTTTGGGTAATAATTCCTTAATCTTGAGTATCTCTTCTTCATGATCTCCTGTCAAGATAATATCATCTATGTACACAATAAGTATCGCTTTTCTTCCTGCAGAAGATTGCTTGATAAACAGTATGATGTGCCTGACATTGATGGTACCAATTCTTTTTAACACTTTAGTGAATCTATCAAATGAGGCCCTTGGAGATTGTTTGAGGCCATATAATGATTTTCTAAGTTTACATACCTTGTTTATAGTAGTTTGTGTAGCAAAACCTGGGGAAATTTCATATAAACCTTTTCCTCTAGGTCTCCGTTAAGGAATGCATTCCTTACATCTAGTTTATATAACGACCAATCTAAATTGGAGGCTAAGAGTGAGACATCCATAGAATGGTAGAATTTCCTTGGAACTGGATAGTAACATTAATAACCTTTTTGATTTGATGAATACCCAATGAAGATACATTTGATGGCCTTAGGATCAAGTTTACTGCAATGCTGAGAGTGTATAGGGACAAAAGTTGAACATCCAAAGATTTTAAAGGGAGTGGTGGACAGAACTCGGGTAGTCGGATATGACTGGAGAAGGACTTGATAGGGTGTTTGGAAGTTTAGCACCCATGAAGGCATTCTATTTATTAGATAGGCAATGGTTAACACCGCCTCACCCCAAAAATGTTTCGGAGTGTGTGTGGCAAACATAAGACACCGGGCAACTTTTAAGAGGTGTCGGTTTTTTCTTTTAGGTACCTCATTTTGTTGGGGTGCATTGACGCAAGAACTTTTGTGAACAATGCTCTGACTCGCTAGATAATCACCAAGGATGGTGTCAAAATATTCTCTTGCATTATTAGTTTTCAACACTTGTATTTTTGTTTAGAATTGTGTCTGGATCATGGTGTTGAAATTTTTGAAAATCTGAGCAGCTTCAGATTTTTCTTTCATAAGAAATAACCTTGTAATCCTAGAGTGATCATCTACAAAGGATATGAACCATCTATTTCTAGTAATATTTTTTATTCTAGATGGCCCCCATGGGATGAGATGCTTGGTAAGGTTTGATAAAATAAGAGTTGCGAATATGTTTTGCAAATTGACAAACCTCACATTGAAAGGTCTTTGGATTTTTATTTTTGAATAATGAAGGAAATAACATTTGAAGGTATAAGAAATTTGGATGACCTAATCGATAGTGCCCCAACATGATTTCACTATCTTTATTTGATTGACTGATGGAAACAAAACCTTGACAAAACTAACTCTTGGACTTTACACATTTCGTTCTATGAGTTTTTCCTTTAAGAGATTCATCTACTCTAAGAAGATAAAGTCCTTAGCACACCTTAGCACTGCCAATCGTCTTCCTCGAAATCAAATCCTGAAATGCACACATATTTACATAAAATTTAGTAACACAATTATATTCTTGAGTGAGCTTATTGATGGACAGAAGATTGCAATCAAGTTTCAGAACATAAAGAACTGAACACAAAATCAAATCTGTTGAAACAATAACAGAACCTATACCAGTAACCCAGGAAAGAGATCCATCGACTATTTTTAACCGTAAGATTTTTATAGAATGGACTATAGTGTTGCAAGAGATTGATATGTCCAGTCATGTGATCAGATGCTCCAGAGTCTATAATCCTTGAATTCATTTTTTCTTTGTTAACAATAAAAGCACTTAAAGAATTACCTTTGTGTGCTAAGGATCCGATTCTATTTGTGTTACTAGCTGGAGTCAGTTGTGACTGTGAAAACATCTTTTGTAATATTTCATGTTGCTCTTTGCTAAAAGGACTCGATTCGGTTGCACTGGTGCTCTCTTTAGAAGAGACATGATTTCCTCGGCTTTCTTTGTTGAATGGTGGTCTTGAAGGCTTCCAATCTGCTGGTTTGCCATGTATCTTCCAACATATATCTCAGGTGTGCCCTGGTTTCTGGTAGTGATCACACCATGTTCTGCCCTTCCTTTGCCGATTCTCATTACTATACCGTTGAGTTCCATGAACTGTAAAAGCTGAGTTTTCTGTTACTGATACAGAAGATGGAGACTTTAGCATTACTTTCTTTCTATTTTCTTCATGACGCACCGGAGAGAATGCTTCTTGGATGCTAGGCAATGGTTTCGATTGGACCTTATCTAGATTTTTGTTCAGACCCATTAAAACCTTAAAAATTCTTTTCTTTTCGACGATCTCCCTGTATTCTTTTGCATCTTCAGGGCAGTCCCAATTGTACTCTTCGAAGACATCTAGTTGTTGCCAATGTAGCATGAGAATATTGAAATATTGAGTTATTGATAGATCTCCTTGATGAAGGTTGTGAAGAATAGTTTCAATCTCGAATAATTCTGAGGTGTTTTCATTGTTGGAGTATATTTCTCTTGCTGCATCCCATATCTCTTTGGCAGTACTATAGAGTAGGAAATTTTCTCCAATTTGATTTGTCATGGAATTAATCAACCAAGACCTGACCATATTGTTTTTTAACTTCCATAATTTGAATTTCGAATCTGTGGTCCTCGAAGGGGCAATCAGTACCAGTAAAAAGATCATCTTTCCCTTTTCCATAGACGGACTACGACCATTGGAGATAATTGTTTGCATTCAGTTTGTATCTTGTGATGCAAAGATGATTACCCTCTGATCCACCATTAGAACTTATGGCGTGAACATCTGGGCTAGAGGTTACTTCAGAGGAGGACGGGATTTGATTTCCGGTAGCCATGCCGTACTTTGTCATAAAGACTTCTTAGGTTTTAGAGTTCTCTGATACCATGAAGAATATATGATTATTCTTATTTCTAATGAAAAATAATGTATAATATATATAGAAAAAGGAAAAGAGTAACTCTCTCCTAAAACAAAAAGAAAGCAGAAAATAAAATCTCCTAAAACAACACTCAGCTAACGAAGGAAACTAAAAGTCTAAGAATACGAAAAATAAAATCAGAATCCTTTTATTATGAGAACTAATTTATACTTTCTATAAATCAAGGTTAAACCAGAATTCCACATATGTTTTTCTAGACCTTGGAGTTTTTGAAGCCCTTACTAGTTCAAGGCTCTTGCAAGGTAGGGAGTTGCATACAAGACAATTTGCCAAAATTATACTTGCATACAAGACATTTTATAAGACAGATACTTACATGCAAGACATTTTGCAAGATGTCTTATAAGACATTAACTTGCACATGATCTTGTGCAAGGAAAATTTGCAAGACAAAGTTTTGCATTGCAAAATTATGTCTTGTGTATCACATGCACTTGTTTGAAAATTGAGTTGATTCAACCTAGCTAGGGGTTTGAAGTTAATGGTTAGATATTTAGTTAATTTTCATTTGAATTTGTTTAAATTGCTTGATGTTAGAAAATTGAGTTTATTCACTGCACAAAGTTGACTATAATGTTGTCTTGTATCAATCAAAGGAATGCTTTATAATCTAGTACTGACCAGTACAATCCCGGTTCAGTGAAGTCCAAAAAAGTAAGCCAGCCTCTCTAGCTTGTCAAATGAGCTTTCACAGGAAACTACCTGCATAGAGCGTTAGATGCTAGGGATTGGGTGTGACACAATTACTCAGCATTCTTGTGGATGCTATTAAGAATCTCGAGTGAAGATTCATGTCTGACCGTCTATTACCGCTATTAAACCAATAGTCGCATATGTAGTTTGCTTGATTCTGATATGACGTTCTTTGTTATTTAAGTGGCACTAGCAGTTTGTGTCCTGAAATTCTTACAAACAGCTTCCCATCTTGTAGGTTCATTCTAAGGGTGTGAACATGGAGCTGGTGGAGAAGTTGCTGTTGGATCTGGATAGGAAGTTTAAAGGTAGGCAAGTCATAGTTTTCAAAGGTCATCTGCTTTCTTACAAATGATGTTTATGTCTTATCAGAACCAAATTATGCTTCTTTTTCTTGATAAGTTGTTTATAATACAATCCAAATTCGTGGTTTTCAAATTAACCATGATACATTGAATATTTTTCTCTATCAATGCCAAATATCCTTAGGAGGCTAGATGCGTGATTGTTATTGGTGCTGTTGTTATTTCTTTTCAAACAACCATTAAGTTTCTTTACTTATTGTCCTTGCAATATATGGTAACCTAAATCTAGTGGTCATATGAATTTATAGGTACCCTTGTGGCACGTTGTTAAGCCTGTGGTTTATGATATAAGCGGAAAAATTATCACTGTTATTGTTAATCATTATCATCTCCTATCCTTTTCTTTTAAGAAAAATGTTGTTCTGTGTTGTCAGAGACAGATTGGTTTTGAAGTTGTGATATTTTAGTTTCAGGCTAAGTTGGTCTAGGAATCCTATTTAATGGATATTTTTGCTCTGTGTATCCTTCTTGTATACTTTTCTGCAAACTTGCTGCCAGAAGGAACATGAATTCAATTTTAATGATTATAACTTATTACAAGGCTGTAATCTGGGTAACGCATAGATAAATTAAGCTTCAATGTAACCTTTTTTATTTGTTTATGCTGTCTTGTTAAAAAAAGAGAATAAAGTATGAAAAAAGGTTGAATAATTTCTGTAATGATGTATAGGTATTTAAAGGTCTCTTCTAGGAAATAAAAGAGGCAACTAATCTCCCTTATTAAGAAGAAAATAAAAGCTGATTCCTAAGATTTCTATCCCAGACTACAAATCTCTCAATTAACTAAATATAGCACCTAATCAGATATGATACATAATTAGAAATATTCTAGGAAATCTTTCATCACTTGTAATCTAGATGAAATGAGAAACTTTCTGATTTTTATATGGTTGGGTTTTCCTTTTACTTTATTATTAGTTATTGGTTATCAACAGTTCATTTTAATTTATTATCAGCTCATGTAATTTCGCCTGAGAAGTCTACTGTATGGGAGACTGATGGTAAAACCTTTGAGATGTGGATTTGTCCACTAGTGTACTCACTGATTGGCTGCTGCAATGATGTGATACTAAGGTACTTGATTCCTGCATTTACAAATGTATGAATTCATAAATTTATTTGTGTTTACTTCTGTTTTTGTTTTCCTGCTCTCAGTTAATTGAATCAATATGATTCACTGCTTACAGATTATGCCAAGATATAGTGTTGCTGAAATCTGAAGTTGCTGAGCTTCTTTTGCCAAGCGTGTTTGTCAATCTAGCTGAAAGGAAGGAAATAGATGTTGATCTTCACAAATTAATTTCTCTCCAGGTTATATTCTTGAGCAGTTTGCACCAAAATTTATGCTCATTTTTTATTTCACCACCTTTCTTTCTGCTCTATGATTTAAATTTTATCTGGAGAGAGTTGTCGCTTTGAAGTGTTTATTTGAGAACAACAATTTTCTGCCAAAAATTGATGTGCTGAAATCTGAATGTTGGGATAGATTAGTGATGATAAAAGAAATTCAGGGTCAAAAGTGAACAATTTATCGAGTGCTTATGCTCCATGTCAATTGAGAACTAGATCTATCGCATGCAGCCATGCTTGCACAGGGAGGAATTTATGGAAAAAAATCGATGCATGTAACTGGGCAAACTAGTAGAGAAGGAGCTTTCTCATTAAATTGTGCTTAATCAATGAGAGGAACAGAATAATGCTTTTCCTCTTCTATTTTCTGTTTCTTGGAAAGTGGTTTGATGAAGGGCATATAAAAAATATCTTTTTAGTCACTGGGCCACCATTGATCTGTGCCATCCGTGTATCCTTGTTTGATTTATTTGTTTTATCTGGGTAGTAGTTCATAAGATTTATTTTCACTTATAACTAGTTCACTGGATTTCATCTAATTATGTGGAGAATTCTAAAATTCTGTTACAAACCCTTTTTAAAAAATGATGTTCTTTTGCTTCTCTTAAGTTTATTCCTGTATATTATAGCAAACCATTTATGTCTACTGCAACCCTGTGTTTATGCTCTGCAATTTATTTCTTACTTCCGTGTCCAGGCAGTTTTCCATTTTTCTTCTGTGTTTTCATTTTAACTTGTAGGATTTCGATGAAGCCTGTATTACAGAGAACATGAAGAAGATATTAATTGTCTTAGTTTTGATGGTCGTGATAAGTTATCAATGATAATAGTCTTACATGTTTTTATTGCCATTTTCTAATATGCTAGTTGCATGCTTAATGTTGGTATATACCGTCTGTTGTGCAGGTGCAGAAATATGTATTCACTGAGTCTAATAAATTGATTAAATCAATTCGAGTTTTCTTGAATGTGCTCAATGAACTTCGGGTTTGTCATGTCGTGGAAAGACTTTCTAGTTCAGTACCTCTGAAACGAGAAAGTTCTAAGGCAAGTATATTGAACTACCCCTTAATTTATTTGATGTGGTGTGCTTTGGGTATTTCTGTTGCCTCTGCTCATACTGTTCTTTAATTTGTGGTTAGCTTAGAAAGTGTTATTGTTGAATGAGAGAGAAAATCTTTATATTTCTTTCTAATAACAATAGTACACTGTTTATATAGGTTTAAGAACTAATATCCTATTAAAACTAGGAAATACTATTGTCAATTGTCTCACATTGTCATCTCACTAGGCTATCATCTTTGTTATATATGGATTGGGCACCCTCTTCCGTTGAGCTAGCTTATGAGTTGAGTTCTATCCAAGTTCATTTCTAACATGGTATCAGAGCCAGCTTCTAGGCAATTGTGGGATTCTGTTCCTCTATCCTCTCCCTCATCTGATCCATGCTTCGCGTGAGGGAGAGTGTCAATTGTCCCACATTGTCATCTTACTAGGCTGTCATCTTTGTTATATATGGATTGGGCACCCCCTTTCTTTGTGCTAGCTTTTGAGTTCGAGTTCTACCCAAGCCCATTTCTAACAACTATTCCTATCATAACACAAATCCTAATTAGACAAGAATTAATAAAATAGCTTCCTATTAGGTTTTAACACTCCCTCTCAACCTGGAGCATAGATATCAATCATCCCTAGCTTGAAACTAAGATATAAGAATGTTCCTTTATGCACTGCTTTGGTAAAGATGTCTCCAACTTGATCTTCTAACTTTATATACGGAGTTATAACATTTCCCGAAGAAACGATCTCCCTTAAATAGTGACAATCCACCTCTATATGTTTTGTTCGCTTATGAAATACGGGATTGTTAGCTATGTATGTTGCAGCCTGATTATCACAATACATTATCGAAGGACTTTTTACTTCAATGCCAAGTTCTTTTAACAGATTTTTAATCCACATAAGTTCACTAGAATGGGCCATAGCTCGATATTCAGCTTCAGCACTAGACCTAGCCACAACGTTTTGCTTCTTACTCTTTCAAATCACTAGATGACCGCCAAGAAAAGTACAATAGCCACTAGTAGATCTCCTGTCAATTTTTGATCCTACCTAATCTGCATCAGAAAAGCTCACAATATCTAACTTGCTATTTTTCTTATACAAAATTCTCATTCTAATCGTTTGTTTGAGATATCTGAGAATTCTACACCCTACTTCCCAATGAATCTTCTTTGGATTTTCCATGTATTGACTAACTAAACTAACTCCAAATGTGATATCAGGTCTAGTTACTGTCAAATAAATCAACTTCCCCACAAGGCTTCTATATTTCTGTTTGCCTACAAATTAGGGCTATCTTCACCATCCAACCTCAAATTTGGATCCATAGGAGTATCAACCGGTTTGGACCCTAACATTCCTGTTTCTGCCAACAAATCTTGAACGTATTTCCTTTGAGATAATACTAGCCCTTTATTCGCTTTTGCTACTTCAATACCTAAAGAGTATCTGAGTTGGCCCAAGTCTTTAGTTTGGAAATGCTGCTTTAGTTGTTTTTTCACTTCTTCATTGCCACACAAATCACTTCCAGAAATAATAATGTCATCTATATAGACTACAAGAATAATTAATCCAGACGAAGTTTTTTTCACAAAATCTGAATGATCCGATTGGCATCTCTTAAAATTAAAAGATAATAGCACATGCCCTTGAAGATTGTTTAAGACCATAAATTGCCTTCTTCAATCAACACACAAAGCAAGACTCCCCCTCAGCAATAAAACTAGGAGGTTGCTCTAAACATTTTTTTGCAAATCTTCATACAAAAAGGCTTTTTTGACATTGAGTTGAAACATAGGCTAATCGTAAAAAACAACTAAAGTCGTAAGAATCCGAATAGAATTAAGCCAAGCAACAGGAGAAAAAATCTCAAGATAATCAATACCATAGGTTTGAGTAAATCCTTCGGCTACCAAACGGGTTTTTAGTCTCTCGACTGTGCCATCAGGTTGATACTTAATTGCAAATACCCATTTCAACCCTACAGTCTCTTTACTATTTGGAAGTTTTTGTAGCTCTTAAGTGCCATGATCACAAAGGGCTTTCATCTCTTCTTCCATAGCCAACCTCCAACCAGGGTGAGCCATAGCCTCTTGAAAATTCCTAGGCAAAGAAATACTAGACAAAGACAAAGCAAAGGTGCGAAAAGAGGATGACAAAGAATCAAGAGAGACAAGTTGAGCAATAAGGTATTTTGTAGTATTTCTCTTACCTTTTCGAAGGGCAATGGGAAGATTGAGATCTGAACAATCAGCTGTCGGACTAGGATCTTGATACGAGGTCATTGTTCGGATAGAGGATGCATCTAAAGGAGTGGTTTAATCTTGTGGATCATTTTGATTATTGTTTTTTGGATGCACATATACTTGTATGGGTTTGTCAAGAGGAGGTATAGGAGTAGGGATTGGTATGGTGGGTGTAACAAGATCAGACTCTAGACTAGAGCCTCTTTCTTAAAAATAAAGAGTGGATTCGAAGAAAGTGACATCAGCACAAAGGTAGGTTAAGGTAGGTTTTCCCAGAGAGAGGATCTAGACATTTATATCCTTTTTGAGTTCTAGAATAACCAAGAAAAATACGTTTAACAGACCGAGTAGAAAAATTATCAGAAGGTTTAAATGTATGGACAAAACAAACACAACAAAAAATGCGCGGTGGAAGAGAAAAAAGATGTTTGTCAGGAAATAAAATAGAGTATGGTGATTTAAATTTAAGAAGAGGAAGGAATTCGATTTATAAGATAACATGTAGTAAGAATAGCCTCCCCCCAAAACTTAGGTGGAACTTTCATATAGAAAAGAATTGTTCTAACAATGTCTAACAAGTGCCTATTTTTCTTTTCAGCCACCCCATTTTGTTAAGGTGCGTAAGGACATGGGGTTTGATGAATAATTCCTTGTTTTTTACAAAATTCAGAAAGTTTAGAATGATAGTATTCTAAGGCATTGTCAGAACGAAATGTTTGAATAGAAACACCAAACTGAGTTTTTATTTCATTAAAAAATAATTCAAATACTTGATGGACTTTTGATCGTTCTTTTAAAAGATACAACCATGTTGCACGAGAATAATCATCAATAAATGATATAAAGTACTTAAAACCATGACTATTAGGGATTTGACATGGACCCCAAACATCAGAATGAACTAATTGAAAAGGATATGAACTTAATTTATTGACTTGTGATGGAAAAGAGACACGATGATGTTTACCAAGTTGACAGGATTCACATTCAATACTAGAGGTAATACTAATTGGTAGACCCATATATTTAAGAAGTTGAGAGGAAGGATGTCCTAATCTGTAGTGTCATTGCTCTGTAGAAATTGATGTAGAAAGTGCACAATTGGGGGATGGTAGACCAGAAAGGTGATATACTCCATTTGTCTTACATCCTCCACCAATCGTTTTCCTCGTATCGAGATCCTGAAAGACACAATAAGATGGAAAAAATGTAACTGAGCAATTGAGATTTTTGGTTAATTGACTAACAGATTAAGGATTGACAAGAAATTTAGGTACATGAAGAACTGATGAAAGAGTAAGATTAGAATTGGTAGAAACAATTCCTAAACCCTTAACATGGGTTTTTGTGCCATCTGCTAACACTACTGAACATGGCATATTGGCTAAAGAATAAGATTTAAAGATAGAATGATTATCGGTCATATGAGATGAGGCTCCAGAATCAATGATCCAAGGAATGGAGTTAGAAATAGAAAAATAAGCATTTGAGATACCTGATTGGGTTAAGGCTGAGGACCCTTTAGTTGGCGGAATACCTGGAGTATGCTGGTGATTAGCTTCTTCGGATGATGGCAAATGGGAGTTAGAAGGTGTAGGTGCAGATGAGTTCTTTCCTTAGAAGAACTTTGATTAGCCCATTCTGTTTTACCAAACTTTTCCCAACATTGTTCTGGAAGGTGATTAGTACGTCCACAATATGTACATGGAATGCGACCACCCGGTCCTTTACCACGACCTCTACCTTGTCCAGAAAATTGTCCTCTTCGATCACTGCTAGAAGAAGCAACCGTAGATGCTTCTTGGTAGGGTTGATTTGTATTGGTTACTCTTCTAAGAGGTGCATATGTTTGTTTGATAGTAGGCAATTCTTTCTCAGTCAAAATAGTATTCTTGGCACTTTCATAAACTGGATTCAAGCTAGAGAGAAACTTTGCTATCAATAATTCTTTGCGTTGTTTCTGAAGAGTTGCTACAATGGTAGTAAAAGGGTGATATGAATTGAATTCTCCCCATAATCCTTCTAGAATTCCATAATGTTCAGTCAAGGACTTATCTCGTTGCTGGCAAGAAAGAAATTTAGCATACGTATCACAAATTTGTGATATGTTTTTGGCTTTCCCAAATCTGTCTTGAAGGGATTCCCAAAGTTCTTTAGTTGTACTAACCCACATTAAACAGCAATTGATTGTTCCATACTATTCCACAACCAAGTAGTAGCCATAGTATCTTCCTGCCGCCACTTTGTGTATTCCTTTGATTCCTTCTCTGGAGGATTATCAATCAAATAATTTTCTTTTCCTTCAGCAATCAAGTTTTCTCAACTCCCTTTGACCACAAGAGGTAAGTATCCTCAAATAGTTTTACTGCAGTAATTGAAACCCCAATACCAGGAGGAGCAAAAGACGAGGAAGTAGCCATGTGAACAGCTGCCGTGAACGTAAATCGCTACGGTATCCGTAAACAATACCTGAATCTCTTTCTTTTATTTAAGAAAACTTAGGACGGATCTTTTTCCGCTCTGATACCATGTTGAATGAGAGAATTTTTATATTTCTTTCTAATAAGAATAGTACACTGTTTATATAGGTTTAAGAACTTATATCCTATTGAAACTAGGAAATACTATTCCTATCATAACACAAATCCTAATTAGACAAGAATTATTAAAATAGCTTCCTATTAGGTTTTAACAGTTATGTTGTACTTTATTCTTTGTTATGTATTGTTATTTTATGCATCATAAATGCAAGATACTGTTACATGAATTCTTTTTGTTGACTGATACTTGAAAATTATTGAGATGGACAAAGCTACACAATAAGGTGCAGATGTTGCTTCATTGCAGTTTTCACAGTCAACAGATAATGCATTCAGGCCATAGGGGTCGGGTTGAGTAGTCAAAGACCCTTGGATTCAACAAAAGATCATTGGTTCAAAACCTGTTAAGGCCACCTATCTGGGATATAAATATCGCAGACAGGTTTCCTAACTAACGGACTTATAAGTAGTTCCCAATTTAGAACTTGGTGAGCATAGAAAGATTTAAGGATTTTTTGGTATAAAAAGAAAAGAAGCTTTCACTCCAATCTGTTAACTGGCTTGTAAATCCCAAGGTTATTGCTGAATTTCACTGAATCGGGTCCTGAGAAGGGCAAATCACCCTTTACCTCTGATATTTTTTATGCATGGTGGCTGTTATCAAGACATGAACTCTATGATCATAATTGTAAACTGATGATTTCCTAATATATCAATTTCTAATATTGTTGTGGTTAAAAATGTAAGACAGTCTAATGACAATTCTTCTATTGTTTATAGTATGCTAAGCCTTCTAGTTCTAGCTCAAGATCCCATTCCACCTTTGCAAAGGCCAGAGATACAATAGCTACATCAAATGCTATGCTGATGTCAACATCTTGGGACAAGGTTTGTTTTGGAGTCTGGACTTTCTATTGCTGGTTTGTTTTTTGCTATATACTTGTATATTAGGTGTGAGAATTTTTTTTTATTGATATGTGTACATGTAGAATTTGTGTCTGGATTTGAGTTGAATTACATAACATTGTCAAATAATATGCTTCTTTACCAGTGGAGAATGAAAGCTATTCTTGGCTCCGCTTTATAAGAATAAAACTCAGGAAGATGGGTTTTAGGGCTTAACTCTTTGTGCATCTGACAGGAGTTTCCTTTTTCTCTTTTTTCTGAACTCGGGTTTTGGAATTATGCATTTTCAGTTTTAAGTTGTTTTGCACCTTTCTTTATCTAACAAGTAATACTTTGCCAGGTTTATTGGCTTTCTATTGATTATCTGCTCGTCGCTAAATCAGCAGTCGTGAGTATCTAAGTTTCTGCATTTTTTTTTCTTTCTCTGTTTTATATTTGTATATACCTGCCTAAGTTACATTATAGTATTTATGTATTAGTTTCTCTGACATTGATGTCTCTGCCTCAAAGATTTGTGGCTCGTATTTTACTGCCGTGATGTATGTGGAGTATTGGTGTGAAGAGCATTACAACAGTCTCACACTGGGGAGCCCAGATTTTTCTCATCTTGAGACGGTAACTTAAAAAAAATACTTTCTGTTGTATGTTTCAAAACTTTTAGCCTAAAGATGGTTTTCTTTCTTAAAAGCTTTCTGGTAAAGCTTGTTGGTCACTTATGGGGTAAGAGATAGTTCATCTGGAACCTCTACGTTGTGTTCAATGTAAAAAATGTTCTGTTCTTCATTTATTTACTCTTTGGTTTCCTTCAGACAAGAATTCCTTTTGACAGCATGTTTTCACCTTTTTTTATTAATTCTTCCTTGTCTTGGCTTCTGGTGCACCAGTTACCTCGTCATATTGAAATACTTGTCTCAGCAGTCACTCAAATCAATGAACCTGACAGCTTATATGGGATCATCCAGTCACACAAGGTTAGTTTGTATTTTCCTGACTTTTCTAGTGACTCTTTTACATCCTGAAGAATATATGATTATTCTTATTACTAATGAAAACTAATGTATGGTATATAGAAAAAGGAAAGAGGTAACACTCTCCTAAAACCAGAAGAAAACAGAGAATAAAATTTCCTAAAAGAACACTCAGCTAACAAAGGAAACTAAAAGTCTAAGAATAGAAAAACATAAAATCAGAATCCTTTTATTATGAGAACTAATTTATAGCTTTGACTTTCTATAAATCAAGGCTGAAAACCAAAATTCCACACATCCAATATAACGTTTATCTTAATTTGCAATGGTTAACATGTGGTCTATGATATAATCTTGCACTTTGATGTATTTGGTCAGAAGTAGTGATTATTTTCCTTAATTTGGAAATTTAAGTTTGTAAGTCCAATGAAAAAGGGAGGAAAAGGTTATTATTGGTTTAGCTTGCGTCATAGTGAGATTACTCCTGAAATCTATGATTTCAACTTTAGATGAGATCAAGATGATTGATATTTCCAATTTAGTTGTTCTTTGTGATCAAACCAGTTTCAGTCATGTATGTTTCTTGATTTGGTGTTCTTGCCATTGCCAAACTTCTGTTGAGTTTACTGGTTAGTGAATGAAAAAAAAAAAAGTAATCATTTGGTGATTTAAGTGTGTAAAGATTGAATATGTACGGTTCTGCACTTTAGTAGTCAGATTTGGAATGAAAAATATTAAATTGCACATGCTATATAATGATAGCGGAAGTAATAAAAATAATTTATGATAATAATTCATCTTCAGCATCATGTATACATTTCATTTAGAGCAGAAAATAATATCATTGAATGCTTTCAAGAGTTAATTTACTTAGGTCTGCTATACTTCAGAAATAGCCTCACGGTTTGTGCTTTCTGGTTTTTTGGATGATGATGATGATAGTTATCCTCTCAAATTGTTACATTAGAGCATGAGGGAAATTGGAGCAAGGCCCTTGAATACTATGAGTTACAAGTAAGATCCAACACATTGTTGCAAATGGATAGTGATTCTGGAGCCTTATCATCACACTTACAACCAACTGTTCAGTCATCAATTTTCACATCAGAAAATGAGATGAGGCAAAGGAAGCCTTACAAAGGGCTGATTAGATCTTTACAGCAAATTGGTTGTATGCATGTGCTGGATATGTATTGCCAAGGATTGACTGCTCGGGAGTGTCAGTTTCAGTATGATCCAGAATTCACTCAATTGCAGGTTTTGTTTTTCTAAAGAAAATAAATTTGTCCATGTTGGGTGCATAAATGAACATGTGTTTCTTTTCTCCATTTGTGATGGTTTACCACTCCCCTCAATTTTACTGGTCAATAATTTGCAGTATGAAGCTGCATGGCGTTCAGGAAACTGGGATTTCTCTTTACCTTACATGGGAGTCAATTCTCCTTCTTCAGGTCAAATCATAAGAAGTGATCAGTTTAATGAAAATTTGCACAGGTACGTAGTTTTAAACGCGTTTTTAGTTGTCCTTTGGGGTTTAGAGACTTGCTCTTGATTTAGACTTCTGTTTAGTTTCAGTTCTAAGAATACATATGACTTCATGTTACTTCTCCGAAAAAAGAGACCTGTTTATGTTATTGAGATGTGCATTGCAGTGATCAATCTGTTTGTAGACTCACAATTTAGACTACTTCTCTGTGTTATTACCTGGATAAGCTGTAAATGATATATCATTATTACATTTTACTGGTATTCTCTCTTCATATGTACATAGATGCACATAAATTAGCCTATTTTTTTCTGTTATTCTCGCCATAAATTTTCTAGTTTTTTGAGTATTTGCATTTGCTGAATCAGAGGATATAATGTTCATTCTGGAATATTTCATAATTTGAACATCATAATGATTATATTCTGTTTGATAATAGAACACTTTTGTTAGTGGAACTCATTACTCATTTTGCCTGCACCAAAGAAAAAAAGGGTAAAAGCAGAAATGGTATTAGAGCATGTTTAACCTCGCGGTCTTGTATTTGAATCCTTCTGCAAACACCAAAGATTAGATTATCATTAATTGGACCAGATGAGAAGCCATTAAATAAATTTGAGCTTGACGTGAAGGGGAATGTTAAGCCACTATTGTCTAGGTCCTTGCCTTCAAGCTTAAGCCTTTGGTTAAGTGGTAATTTAACACATTGTTTAATTTTTTATTTGCTGATCTTAGATAAATTGCCTTGAGCATTGTAATCTTTTTTTTTTTTCTCTCACTGGAATGTTAGTTGTTTGAGGGCTTTGCAAGAGGGAGATTCTGATGAATTTTATGGGAAACTAAAACATTCAAAGCAGGTAATATTTGTCTCAAATTTATCTTTGTTGACAAGTTTTGGCCTGTAATGCAATCTACTTACTTGTGAGTGTTTTCAGGAGCTTGTTTTGTCTGTCTCTTGTGCAAGTGAAGAGAGCACCGAGTATATATATTCAACAATAATTAAATTTCAGGTACCTAATATATCTGATGTTCATTGCTTCTTATCTACTATGTGGATGCCTACTACAATTGCATAGAGCTTGTTTGGATTGACTTTTTTATTAGTTAAAAAGGATTTTTTTAAGCTAAATTTCCTTTTCAAATTTTTGGATGTCATTTGGTTGGCACTGAAAAAGACTTTCGGGAATTAAAAGAGCCATCATCTTTTTACTAAAAGAATCCCCAAAATTTGGGCTTTTGGCAGTAGAGAATTTTGAATTTTTAAAAAAAATGAAATTATCTAAATTACCCTTATTTTGTTTTAAAGATTTCACATTATTTTTTTTAAATAGATTATTAAAAATTTGTCTATAAAATAATTAATTGATTTTTTCAAAAGTTATTTGTGATAGTCATATGATTAATAAAATTTTGTTAAAACCTCCACTTATAAAAGCTTTACTTGAAAAGTTATCCCAAAGGGGCTCTTAGTCATCTTCTTAGAGAATTCTGAAATCTTAGCCCATTAAGAAATTCTTGTTTAGAGCTTCAGATTATTCCCAAGTATGTTTGCATTTGGATAATTAAGGTCGATTGTAGTCAACAGCAGTTGTTTAACTTGTAAAATTTCCAGTGAGTTAAATAGAACAACTTCTATTTCACTAACGATAAATTTGGCAGTTGGCCCCATATATTGATGGCGAGCTGGTGATTATATGCTTTTACAAGATAGCAATTATATGATTGGAATCTTGCATGAAAGTGTATTTGCTGTTATAAAGCGAACATAAGGATTACTTCATATTAATAGGCCAAAACTATAAGCACATATAGAACTCTTTTGAAAACCTTGAAATGCCATGTAAACTGGATTCTCTAAATTGCAATTGAAGGTATCTGGCTCTTTAGTTTCTTAGTGGGTAAAATAATTTATGCTGCAAGTGATCTCTCAATTTGGTGAAACATGATTGTTTCCTTGTATAGATTCTTTATCATCTTGGTGCAGCTTGGGACATTCGCTGGAAATCTTCATGTGAAGGGATAAAATTATCTCCTGAGAAGCAGAAGATAAGTTCAGAACCTGTAATTCCTACAATGCATCAGGTAAATAGGTAGCTCTTTCTTGATTGCCTTAATGAATGTGTATATCAATAAGTTTAACTTATTTTAGTACCTCAATACCACTTAAGATTGTTCCTTGGTAGGTGAAGGTTTTAGGTTTTTGTTCACAGTGTAATCGTACAAAATCCTGTGTTCTCAGCTGTTTTCTAAATTATCAAACCTCATGAGGTCGGTTATGGGTTGTTCAATTCTGTTTATGTTTTAAGCTGAAATTTCATGATGATATATATTTCCTTAATTTGTGTATAGTTGGCGTAATAACATTATCAGTCATTGTTCGTAGTAAGGAAGATTTTCCGCATTTCATCATATTGGTGGGGCACTCTTGCTTAATCAGCTGGAAAAAGTTTTTTTTGGCCATTTCCCTTTTTGATTTCGTGCATTGTATAATTCTCATCAAGATTTTTTTTTTCAATATGGGTGGCAAATTGTGACAATGTTGGAAGCAAAAAATATTTTGGTTGCCTGACCCAAGTTTTACGTCATTCTAGTTGTCATGGATGGAAACAGAATGGAGCTCAATTTTGAAACGAACACAGTTACATATGAATTTGTTAGAACCATTCATTGCATTCAGGCGAGTTCTACTTCAAATCTTGAGCTGTAAGGATTATACCATGCAATACCTTTTGCAATCTGCGTCAACTCTTCGTAAGGTACTACCGGCATTTGAAGATTAGGAAATTTCTCATTAATTCGGTCATCTTACATTTGTTTTATCTTTTGACAGGGCTCCAGGTTCTCTCAAGCAGCTGCTGCTTTAAATGAATTTAAGTTCCTCTGTACAGGTCCTGGAGAGCAATATACGACTTTGTATTGGCTTGGAAGGGTATGAAATTCTCCATACTCTTTCCATACCATGTTTAAATCATTAAACTTGGAAAAATATTGTACATTTGTAATCACACAAGCACATTCTCTCTCTCTCTCTCTCTCCCCATCTTCTTCAAAAATAATCTTGGTCATTCCTTCTTGATTTTAATTATCTCTACCATGTTTCAATTTTCCATGGATTGGGATTGCTGCGTATCAACCCTTGAGAGATTAGTTCATCTAAGTTGTATGTCATTTATCTAGTTTATGCTGTGATCTTTCAAGATCACATTATCTTGTTTTCTAATCACATCCCTTACCTCACAACTGAATGGAGGGAAGATAAAAGTATTTTGCAACTTTGAGATTTCTATTATGTGAGTTCCGCCAAAAAAAAGAAAAAGAAAAAGAATTCTGGCTGCATATCCCTCGACATCGTGATATCATATGGCTCGCATAAATGCCTTTTTTTCCTCTCTTCTTATAAGCATTAGATCTGTAATTACTCATTATTAAAATATCTAAAAGGTATTTTTTTAAGGACAATTCGATGAACTATTTTATTAAACAATCTCCACTAGCATATCTGTAACTATTTGTTTAATGGCAGCTTGAAGAAGCAAAGCTATTGCGTGCCCAGGGTCAGCATGAGATGGCTATCAATCTTGCAAAATATATCTCAGAAAATTACAAGTCAAATGATCAAGCTCCAGATGTATATCGCTTAGTTGGGAAGTGGCTTGCCGAAACTAGATCTAGCAAGTTAGACATCAGATCTTCAGTTTGATAAGACTAGTTGTCTTTTTTCTATTCTGTTGCCAGAATTTTAATTCTTGTGTACTGTGTGATTAAATTGCAGCTCAAGAACTATTTTAGAGAAGTATCTGAAACCAGCGGTTTCCCTTGCTGAGGATCAGAAGGCCCCACACAAGAAGTCCATTGAAAGGCAATGTCAAACTCATTTTCATCTTGCGCACTATGCAGATGCTTTATTTAGGAGTTATGAGGAAAGACTTGTGTCTAATGAGTGGCAAGCAGCAATGCGTTTAAGAAAGCACAAGGTACCGAATTTTGGGAAAAGGGTGGGGGGGAGGAGGAGAGGGAGTTTTTTGAAAGAAATTTGATTTGAATGTTGATTCTGCAGACAATAGAGTTAGAAGCACTCATTAGGCGGCTAAAAAGTTCAACAAAGGTAATTACTGACCACTGTAATGGGTTCTCTAGCTGCTCCTTACGTGATGCAAACTGCCTTATGCTCAAGTTGCTTTCCTTATGTGATATGACCTGCCTTATAAGCCTTATGCTCAAGTTGCTTTCCTTATGTGATATGACCTGCCTTATAATAATTTTAGGGGGACAAAACTGACTACTCCGTGAAAATACAAGAATTGCAAAAGCAACTTGCAATGGATAGGGAAGAGGCTGAAAAGTTGCTGGTATACCTGTTGTCTTATTCTCATTTCTTGATGTTTTGTGTTATGTAAACGTGATTTTTTCTTATATGCTGCCTTTCCATTAAGGACAAGATTAACAAGTCAGAATTGTATATTATCCATCTTATCTATCTCTCTAGGAAAAATGATATCGCAAGAAAATATTTTCATTTCGGTGCCTTTTTTTTTTCTCTCCATTCGGACCAATCCACCGACACAACTTCTTATATTTTAAGTGATTCATGGATCTACTTTGGTGATGCTGTACTCCGTAATGTCATATTTTAGTAGCACCATTCTACTAGTACTTACCATAATTGGGTGTCCTGGTTTAATTGTAATACATGAAATGGTTCTTTTTCTCTTTATATCTGCATGAATACTTTAGATTTTAGCTTACTTATCTTCTATATGGTATTGAGCTAAAGCCTCTAATCTTTGTATGTAATAAATTCACATTGCCTTGTTGGCTTCAACTTCTCAGGATGACAGGGACAATTTTCTTGGCCTAGCATTGGAGGGATATAAACGGTGTTTGGTTATTGGTGACAAATATGATGTAAGAGTGGTATGCACTTTTATCCATGTCCTCTGCAAATCTAAAATTTGAAATATGTTGTGAATAAATTGTGAAGAGCAGGGAAGGATTCTAAAATTGATAGGAATCCAGATATTAGAATATAAAATGTCAGATATCAGTGATATTAAACATGGTTGAGTTATTAGGTCCCGTGGATTTATCTATAGCTGTCTAACATATGTATGGAACTCTAAGTGTTATCATTCCAATTTAGTCACAAACAAGTTTTCTAAGTGTTCAATCCTCTGAGATCCCAATTAACTAAGTTACCCAAAGGCATCTAAGCTTGAGTTCTTTGAATCAGCAGGTTTTTATTTTTTCATTCACATGCGTATAGTTCATCATATGACTAACTAAATGGAAAATACAACAATTCTTTGGAAGCTGAAATTTTACTGTCCTATAGATGGTAAGGGGAAATTATTTTAACAACATCTGCTACTGCTTATATCTAATTATTAGGAAAATAGACCTATATTATGATTATCTAGTATATAATGCCCTTTATAACTTTCATGCTTTCAGGTATTTCGACTAGTGTGGCTGTGGTTCAGTCTCTCTTCTAGACAAAATGTAATAAATAACATGCTGAGCACAATTGCTGAGGTATATTGTTATTAGCAGTTTTGTTATGGATTGGCATTTGAGAGATTGCAAGACCATTCTCGGAAAATGAATTAAAAATATAGGATTTTTAAGTATTTGGATTTCTTGTAGACCTGTTCAGTGTGATCTTAGGTTTGTTATCCCATTATGTTTACAGGTTCAGTCTTGTAAATTCATTCCACTAGTGTACCAAATTGCTTCAAGAATGGGAAGCTCAAAGGAGGGTTTGGGCCCTCATAATTTTCAGGTATTGAAATTGGCTCGTATTGTTGTTTATTATCTTTATTGTTGTGAAGAAGATGAAGATGATTTTTAGCTTTGGATTATTGGACCATGCAGTTTGCTTTGGTTTCTCTGGTGAAGAAAATGGCCATTGACCATCCATACCATACAATCTTTCAGGTACATAAATTTAACATTCTGAATGGACTTTCCAGGAAGATGCAGTTGCAGCACTATTTCACTGTTGTGCAAATTAAGAAAAGAGATTGAAATTTTCTTCTGTTTGCATTTTCAACTGCCGAGGAAAATAGAAAATGAAAATCTGATGTCAGCTTTAGTATCATGACATACAATGAATATTTCTTTTTCAATCTGCATAGGTATCATATTTTGTTTGTGTTCTTCTGAACCTCTGATTAATTTAATATTTCTTTTTTGAATAGCTTCTGGCTCTGGCAAATGGTGATCGTATCAAGGACAAACAGCGCAGTAGAAACTCATTTGTGGTGGATGTGGATAAGAAACTTGCAGCAGAAAGCCTATTAGAAGAGTTATCATCCTATCATAGAGATATAATCAGACAAGTAAGGTTTCGTTTTGTAATGTTTCAGTAATTTGCTTTTATGTATTGTCATCTATGATCCATGTGCTACATCTGCTGTCTTCTGTAGATGAAACAAATGGTGGAGGTCTATATCAAGCTTGCAGAGCTTGAAACAAGGAGAGAGGTAGTTGAACATTTTCAAGTTCAGTGGCTCCCTAATATTTACACCTACAACATGCTGACCTGTTTTGCCAAACAATTATCTAACTACTACATCATTCAGCAGGATACCAATAAAAGGATTACACTGCCAAGAGAAATTCGTAGTCTTCGGCAGCTGGAACTTGTAAATTCATTATCTGTAATCTGTATATGCAGTCTTGTGTAATTTTTCTTCTTTTATCTTACGATTTTGATAATGAACTTTAAAGCTTTTGCATTTCAATTATATTCAGGTACCTGTAGTAACTGCTACTGTTCCAGTTGACCGTATGTGTCAATATCGTGAAGGCTCTTTTCCGTACTTCAAAGGGTTAGCTGATACAGTTATGTATGTCTAAACCATATCAAGCAGCTTCATGATGGTTACATATCAATTATATTAGGAATACTTGATGCTAAAGTTCAGTTTGTCATCGTTACATATGCAGGGTAATGAATGGTATAAATGCCCCAAAGGTGGTTGAGTGCTTTGGTTCTGATGGTCACAAATATAGGCAGCTAGCAAAATCTGGAAATGATGACTTAAGACAGGATGCTGTAGGAGCTCTATTCCTCCCTCTCTCTCTCTCTCTCTCTCTCTCTCTCTCTCCTATCTATCTATTCTATGTAGACATGGATATCATGTATATAATATAATTCCAACACAATCTGCAATCCATTTCACTTAAACCGATAAGCAGGTGATGAAGTCCCAATGAGAATGCTTGAATTACTGATTCACATGATTTTTTTATGAGCATGCTTGATACACACAACTTCTCAAATTTCTGATTCCTATTACTTCTTTGACTATGTATATAAAGATGGTTTTTCTAACATCTGTTTTTATAGCAGAATTGACGGTTTATCTCTCATTTTGACTATTGCGCTTTCATATCATATTTCTTGTATTCTGGGTTTTTGTTAATCTTACAGTGTACAGAAACTTTTTGTTGGATTCTTGCTTGGCATAGTCCCATTAGATCATCTTGCACCTGAATGATAATCTTTTTGAACATCCATATCATATGGAGGACATTTGCTAATATTTTTTACTTTAAAGGTGCTAGTGGATGATTGCACATGAGACACATTAACATTACCATACACCACCTCACCCTCCCCCCTCTCTCTTTCTTTCTCATCCTCCTCTGTGCCCTCCCCTTCTGAGATGGGGTTGTCATTGGGCCAAACTAAACCCAATGGGACAGTAGAACACAAAAATAAAGATAACACATGGTATTGTTCTGTTATTGGGAAGAAATCATAGGTTTAGAGTTCCCACATTGGTCAGACAATCCAACTCAAAAGCTTAAGCTACTAGTTGGAGGCCCAAACCTCGTATATTTATTGTCATCACCAATGTGGGAACTCATAACACTTTTTCTTACTAATGCTGAAACAAGACCTTGTTTTATGTTTCATTTACATTTATGAGGAGTCTGCCAATTGAATTGCAGGTAATGGAACAATTTTTTGGTCTTGTCAACACCTTTTTACGGAATCATCGGGATACATGGAAAAGAAGATTAGGAGTACGTACATACAAGGTACTTTCTCCTCACTAATATAACAAAGATTAGATGACTTTTCTGCACAGGTGTGTATTCAGTTTGAAGGGAAAGGAAGAAATGTGCTTTATCATAAGGATGAAGACCCTCGTGTAACTTATGCATAGTTTCTCTAGAATTTATATGTGTACCATTAAACCCAACAATAGATTTGGATCTTCAGGTAATTTAGAAAGAATTCTGGCATGTCATTAGACTATTATCATGTATCTCTATGCTTGTCATTTTATATTTTCTTTGCTAGAAATAACCTTTCTGCCAAGTGATGTATGGAAATTGCTTTTCTTACTGCTCACTAATTTGTTGTTTTTCATTCCTGAAATAAAAAAAATAAAGAACTATTGTATCAGTCAGTTCTCAATTAAATTATAAACATTCATCATGCATTTTGAACAATTTTTGTTCTGTTCTTACTTATCTAAATAATTTTACTATAAGTGGGTTAAATGTATTGTGGATAATGAAATAGGTGGTTCCTTTTACTCCAAGTGCTGGTGTACTTGAATGGGTTGATGGCACTCTTCCTCTTGGAGACTATCTTATTGGAAGGTAGTTATTTGGACCTGCTTCTGAATTACTGTGCTCTTGCTATTCTGAAAGGGGCTCATATAATATTATTTGTTTCCTGTCCCCAATTTTCAGTATGAGAAATGGAGGTGCCCATGGTCGCTATGGAATAGGAGACTGGTCATTTCTCAGGTGCCGAGAGTACATGTCAAATGCAAGTATCAGTTCTTTGTTTTTTCCATCATCATGACAATGAGCTCGTCATCATCACTCCAATAATAACATTATTGTCTAAGAACATTTATTAAGGACTAGAACTTAAGATTCAGTCATTAATTCAGCTTTTCACGGCCACTGGGTGATCCAGGTCCAAAGTTCCTAGCCTGACACAGTATCTACTGAAAGTACTATAATCCTCATATGTAGTCTCCCAAATCTACCCATCTCTAACACTGCCATGAACATTTAGCTGCACTAGCAGTATGCTCATTTATTTTTAAGTAATCATTTGCCTTCAATTATGGTATTCAATCTCATTTCTTTGGCCTTCTTAGTAATGCTTGCAAATTTGATGTCTTCGGTTGAAAATTTAGTACCGCTTGTATGATCTCTCCAAAATTCCTCCGGTGCTGGTAGGATAGACATGGGGCACCCTCTTGTTGCTAGCTATTTCTCAGGTCTTGTTTGTTTGACATGAATGAAAATAGGAACATTCCATGTTTGGTAGATGTAAAGTTCTATACCTATTCTGATTTGACATGGTATCACTTTAATTCGAAGTGAGGTAATTTCTTTCCAGAGGAAGAGATGGTACTTTTTCTTTTTCCTGTTTCTGTGTGATGTGAGATTAAAAAATTTAACCTTTTTAATATCCATCTAGCAATTGTACTCCCTCCATTTCCTTCTCCCGCTACACTCCTTAACGCCTGAGCATCACAATTGACATAAAATAAGGATATTAAGAGTGGACAGGGAATTTAAATATCATTGATTATTTAGTTGTAAAATGCATTTATGTACCTTGACCTTTAAGAGTTAAAATTGATTTTGTCTTTTGTTGATAGGAAAAAGACAAGCGCAAAGCATTTCAGGCAGTTTGTGAGAACTTCAGGTTCTGCATTTTTGGAGTAGAAGATCTCTGTTTTAGAAACAAAATACTCAATTGCAAAACTTTGTTTATCTCTCTAACAAAAGTGACACCTTCTGCAGGCCTGTCATGCATTACTTTTTCTTGGAGAGATTCTTACAACCAGCTGACTGGTTTGAAAAGAGACTTGCATATACACGCAGTGTAGCAGCTAGTTCAATGGTAGGTTTAATCTACTTGTGCCCTAATATTAACCTGGCCCCTTATTAATATGAATTTGTGGCATAGTTTTCATAATGACAATGGACTCCATGATTCATGTCTATATTCAGGGGTTTATCTTCTATGGAGTTGTATATTATACAATTAGGAACTCCTTTTTAACCATGTTTTTGTTAACCTGTCTGGTGCACATATGACATATAGAAAGGACAAGGAAAAATGTAGTCAAGTGCCTCTTTTTCCTTTCTGCAAAGAATTGTCCGCTAATTCTTCCAGTATGGCATTGTCAAAACAGAACCCTTGACAGGCATTCCTAAGGAAAATTAAAGAATGAAGAAATTTTTCTTATATTAGAAATCTGTACAGCCACACTTATATACACCCTTACTCGTAAGTATAAAAGGAATCATTGACTATCCTACATCAAATCCCTTAATCAAAGGGATTCCTTAAAAAAAAAAAAAACTATTTCCTACTTTTAGGAATATAAATCTATAGTTTCCTTAAACTTACAGCTTTCCTAAAATAGCTATAGTACTAACAAACATGTTTTCCAACACTCCCCCTCAAGCTAGTGAATAGATGTTGTCCATTCCCAGCTTGGTAATAATTGTTTGAAAAGCATGATTATTCAAACTCTTAGTAAGTACATCTGTAAGTTGGGAGCTAGTGGACACATAAGGTGTACATATTAAACCACTGTCCAGCTTTTCTTTAATGTAATATGTGTCCACTTCAATGTGTTTTGTTCTGTCATGTTGCCCCGGATTATGTACAATACTGATTGCAGATTTGTTGTCGCAGTAAAGTCTCATTGGACCATCCCACTTAATCTTCAAATCTTCCAAGATAATCTTCAACCATACCAGTTCACAAACTCCTTGTGCCATTGCTCGAAATTCCGATTCAGCACTTGCCCTAGCCACCACATTCTGTTTCTTGCTCTTCCATGTAACAAGATTTCTTCCTAGGAAAGTACAATATCCAGTGGTAGATCTTTTGTCTATTACTAACCCAGCATAGTTTGTATCCGTGTATGCTTTAAGCATAAGTCTAGCATTCTTCTTGAACATGATGCCTTTCCCTGAGGTTCCTCTCAGATAGTGTAACACCCTGTATGCAGCTTGCAAATGAACTTCTTTAGGATTGTGCATGAATTGACTTGTTACACTTACAGCATAGGCAATGTCAGGCCTTGTATGAGACAAATAAATAAGTCTCCCAACCAATCTCTGATACATCTCTTTATCAATAGCAACACCCTCCTCTGCCTTTCCGAGTTTGTGATTGGGATCTATTGGTGTATTTGCAGGTTTACATGCTAACTTTCCTCTATCTTTCAAGAGATCAAGAATGCACTTTTGTTGAGATATAAAGATTCCTTACTTCGAGTACGCTACTTCAATTCCTAGGAAATATCTTAATCTTCTCAACTCTTTTATTTCAAACTCTTTAGCCAAATATTGTTTTAGTCGCTGCCTTTCCTTTTCATCATTTTCTGTCACTATTATATCATCAATATACACCCCTAAATCTGAATGCTTTATGAAAAGTGTATGGTCTCCTTGACTTCGTTTGTATCTCGTAGCTGACATTACTTTAGTAAATCTTCCAAACTAAGCTCTTAGCGATTGTTTTAGCCCATACAACGCCTTTTTAAGCCTACACACTTTATTGCTTGCTACATTTCTACCAAAGCTAGGTGGGATTTTCATGTATATTTCTTCCTCAAGATCCCCATGCAAGAAGGCATTCTTTACATTAAATTGTTGTAAATGTCAATCATAGTTAGCAGCTAAGGACAATAAAACTCTAACTGTGTTTATCTTAGCAACAGGGGCAAAAGTTTCTTGGTAGTCTATACCATAAGTTTGAGTATATCTCTTCGTTACTAACCTTGCTTTATACCTTTCTAGTGTCCCATTTGCTTTATACTTCAAAGTAAACACCCATTTACACCTTACGGCCTTTTTCCTTTAGGTAGATCCACCACCTCCCATGTCTTGTTTTTCTCCAAAGCCTACATTTCAACATTCATAGCATCTTTCCATTTTTCATAAGATAAAAGCCTCAGATAATGTAGTGGAATAAATAGTATTTAAGCTCATAAGAAAACTTTTATAAGATAATGAACATTTTTCAAAAGACAAAATGTGAGAGTGGATATAATGGGTGTTTAGTACATTCCCTGGTTCCTTTTCTGATAGCAATAGGCAAATTAATATTAGCTGGCAAAGAATTACGAACTATTACCTCATTCCCAGAGTTAAAGTCCGATGCTTGGACTTGCATTGGTTTAGGAACTAGATTTTTCTTCCTTGTGTCAAGAAAAGTATCATTACCTCTAGTCACAGGTTTAAAAACAAGACTTGGTGAGGACATGATTTTAGGAATTCGGCTCGGCAAAGTCAATGGTGCTTCAGATGGATCAGGCTAATTTGGGGAAGTTTCTTGAGATGGATTAGGTTGGTTTTGGGAAGATATGACTCAAGTTGGAATTGAGAATTCAAAGGTAATTCAAGAAGGAAAAAATCTATGTCCTTATCTTCCTCAAATACAGTCTCCCTCTGAAGATAAGGTTGAGTGAAGTAGGACTCATTTTCAACAAAAGTAACATCTGCAGAGAAAAAATTTCCTGGTAGGCGAGTGATAGTATTTATATCTCTTCTGAGTTGAAGAGTACCCTAGAAAAACACATTTAACCTCGCTTGGATCTAATTTGTCTCTATTTTGGCTATGGACGTGAACAAATGACAACCAAATATTTTAGGAACAAGATGATTTGTAGTACTAAGGTAAGGATAGAATTTAGAAAGTACCTCCATAAGGCTTTTGAATCCCAAAACTCTCAACAGTAATCTGTTTATAAGATGTGCAGCTGTAAGAACAACTTCCCCCTAATAATGTTTTGGCACATTTTTTTGAAATAGGAATGCTCGTGTTGTGGAAAGCAAGTGACCAGTTTTTCTTTTTGCCACTCCATTTTGCTGTGGAGTGTTAACACAAGATGACTTATGAATGATCCCTTCCTGTTGAAAGTATGATGATAAAATTTGATTGAAATAATCCCTTGCATTGTCTGACCTAAATCTTTTAATGAGAACACCAAACTGATTTTTGATCATGTTATGAAAGGTTGGGACAACATTACACACATCAGATTTGGATTTAAGTAAGAATATCCAAGTGACCCTAGTATAATCATCAATAAAAGAAACAAACCATCTAGCCCCTGAAATATTAGGAATAGTAGATGGACCCCAGATATCGCTATGGATTAATGTAAAAGGAATATGGCTTCTTTTATTATGTATCGAAAATCTTACATGTTTATGTTTCGCAAATTCACATACATCACAATGAAAATTTTCACTATTTATCCCTTTAAATAAAGAAGGAAACATAACTTTAAGAATTCTAAAGAGGGTGTCCAAGTCTGAGGTGATGAAGCCATATTCTATCTTTATTGGTAAGAGAATGCTTTGAGAAAAATGATGGAGGTATTATGCTTTTGCTGACACTCAAATTTCTAGGTGCCTTCAAGTAGTACAATCCGTCCTTTTCTTTAGCACGTCCAATCATCATGCCCGAACCCTGGTCCTGAAAGATACAGTGAGTAGAGAAAAAGGTTACTTTACAATTCATATCATGAGAGTATTTATAGACACAAGATTAGTGGATAACTTTGGAACATGAAGAACATTCTTAAGAATAAAAGAGGGGCTAATCTTGACATCTCCAACACCTGCTACAGTGGATAATGAACCATCTGCAGTAGCTATTTTCCTGCTGCTAGGACAAGGGACATATGTACTAAAGTTGTAAGAACTATGTGTCATGATCTGTGGCTCCTGAGTCAATAATCCATGAATTTTCCAATGGTTTATCTGAGGCATTTAAACTATGTGAAGAGGAAATTTACCTTAATGCGCCAATGAACAGGGTACCTGTGGGTTTTTCAAGAGTTACCAGTAGATTCTTTAGCTTTTCAATCTCTTCTTTATTGAACTCTCTTTGATCTTGAGCCTTTTCTTCTCCTTGATGAGTTGTTGTTAGGTGTGCTTGCCCTTGATTTCTTTGTTGTCCACCTTTATATCCCCAGTCCTTGCTTGATGTAGAAGGTTTCCCATGAAATTTCCAGCACCTCTCTCTGGTGTGCCTTGGTTTTTTGTAGAAAGTGCACCACAGATTGTCTCGACTATCACCATTCGACATTTTAGATAATTTACCTTTCCTGCTTTCATTATTTGTTTGCTGGTTCAATTTTGCACCACGAATGTTTGCCCCATTTGTAAGCATAGCAGAACCATCAATGTTCTGGGGTTCAATCATAGCCCCTCTTCTACGTTCCTTGGCACGAATTATAGAAATAGTCTCATTCAGTGATGGTAGCTCTTCTTTCCTCAATACTTGAACCCGCACTTGATCAAATTCAATATTCAAACCAGCAAGGAACTCGAAAATCCTTTCTTTCTCAATAAAGTTTTTGAGCAAAGTGGTATCCTCGCTGCACCTCAGATGAAGACATTGATAATGGTCCATCTCTTGCCACAAACTTTTCAAAATGTTCGCATATTCAGTTACTGATCATTCTCCTTGTTTGGTGGCTGAGATCTTAGTTTTAATGTCGTATATCTGTGCTGCATCATGTACCTTCGAGTAAGTCTGATGAACAGCCTCCCATATTTCCTTAGCAGTAGATAAAAACATACAAGTTCCACTAATTTCAGGTAGCATCGAATTCCAAAGCCAGGACATAATCATTGAATCTGCTTCATCCCATGCATTGAATCTTGGATCTCTTGAATCCGGAGCATCACCAATTAGATGATTTAGTTTTCCTCTCCCTTTCAAAAACGTTCTCACCACTTGCAACCACTGTAAATAATTCCTCCCATTGAGCCTATATGCAGATTGAATATTTTGGAGTTTTCCAGTTGGTTGATTGTTAGTAACCTCTGTTATTCGCATTGCAGAAGTATTGGTGGCCTCAGAGGTTTCATACATGATCAGATCGATAGAACAGATCAACAAAAAGAATGGAAAAGGATTGCAAAGAAGGATAACAAAGTTCACTTGACAATTAAGGCCAGAAAAAATTAACGTAGATCCAAAAAAGACCTAAAGCTCTGATACCATGAGGAAAATTAAAGAATGAAGAAATTTTTCTTATATTAGAAATCTGTACAGCCACACTTATATACACCCTTACTCCTAAGTATAAAAGGAATCAGTAGACCTTACTCCTAAGTATAAAAGGAATCATTGACTATCCTACATCAAATCCCTTAATCAAAGGGATTCCTTAAAAAAAAATCTATTTCCTACTTTTAGGAATATAAATCTATAGTTTTCTTAAACTTACAGCTTTCCTAAAATAGCTATGGTACTAACAAACATGTTTTCCAACAAAAATTGGACATGTTCTCCACTGATTCATGTTAGCTTGATGACAGTTTAATTGGATATTTCTCCATGTATTTCATTTAGAGTAATTTGGCCTTTTATGTCAACTACATCCTGGTGGTTTTGGTTATTCACCTTGTCATATAGGTAAATCAATGCCAGTAAGGTTTCAGTTGGTCAGACCAAAGCAGTTTTGAATAAGATTAAGTCATGCAAAGGAACGTATGATAATCTACTGAAATTAAAGGCAAAAATTAACTGTTAATCCACTTTTTTCATCAAAAACTCATTGTCTTTAATTCATCTATTATTGTGCACTTCTTATCTATGCATGTAAAATTAGGGGAAGACTAGAAAACACCCTTAGCATCCTTAGCATTTTGGTGGAGACTAAGTGGCCTTGTATCATCCATATAGTTGGAGTTACTATCATTTTTATCGGAAATTTGGGTCTTATTTGTTTACTCAATCTTTTCTACTCAATGTCTTAATTTTTCCAACAGGTAATTTCACTGCTGCCATTAAATTTTCTCAGTACAATATTTTCCCATTTAAATTCATAATGAAGTCTACACCTGTTCAGGTGGGCTATATAGTTGGCCTGGGAGATCGACATTCTATGAATATCTTGATTGATCAAGCCACTGCAGAAGTTGTTCACATAGATCTTGGTGTCGCATTTGAACAGGGGTTGATGCTCAAGACACCAGAGCGAGTTTGTTTCTAAATTTTGCAACTTTAGTTCAAATCATGTCTTGCTCTAATATCAATATTTTGCGGTCAATTCTAATATCAATATTTTGTGGTCAAGTTCTCATCTTAATTGCCCTGCTTTTTTCGACTTTGGCAGGTTCCATTCAGGCTGACGAGAGACATCGTTGATGGCATGGGTGTTACTGGAGTAGAAGGGGTTTTCAGAAGATGTTGTGAGAAAACTCTTTCTGTTATGCGAGCAAACAAAGAAGCTTTGCTAACAATTGTTGAAGTACAATACTCGGCTCCATGTCTTTCAATGATAAGTAGGATTAGTTTTTTTTTTTTTAATCATTTTCTTTATATTGGAGATTTTTTGCAGGTTTTTATCCATGATCCCCTGTATAAATGGGCCTTATCCCCCTTGAAGGCTTTGCAGCGTCAGAAGGTAATTTAATATCTTAAACAGTTAATCATTAGCATATGCAATCAAAATGTCAATGACAATTTTTGTTGACAGCTTAAGCGTTAACTATAGAACAAAAGTAGGAAATTATCTATAGAGCTAAATTAACGAGGAATACCTGGTGATATCATAACAAATTCTACTCAATGAAAATGCAAGTATCCTCACAAATGTCAATAAATATTAGGGGCCCAGCAGTATGTGAAAGCCAACTGTCACTGTTGGTACAACAAGGTTCTTTGGAACTCCTTTTCGAGTGTTTTTTCCCCTCTTCTCTTTTTCAGCCTTTCTATATTTAAATTGCCAATAACAAGATTGATAGTTGCCACTCAACCTGTAAATTTAAGCTAATATCTAAGCACCCAATAGTAGTGTAAAGAACTAAGGTATCCCCCACTTACCCGGTAGGTTGAGCCAAATTCAACCACCATGAACTTAAAATGAACACAAAATTTTATTCAAAATTTTAATTAATTCAATGGGGGATTTGAAAATAGCACCAATTGGTCAAAGCCTACCATAATATCATGTTAAGGTGCCCTCAAGTTTAAGCTGATGAGTGAAGTGCAACAATAATTTATGGGAACTAACATGAAATATTAATTGCAAAAAGCAAGTTCCTGTGAGATCATAATATTGGCAATAGTCCCTATAATGTGCTTCTCTATTTATTACATCCTGGTACTAAATTAATTACAGAAAAATTCCTCATGCACTTTATATTCTACTTTTCATTACATTAATTACAAAAAAAAATACTTGAAGTGGACTGATGCAATATATTTTATCCATGTTGGTGCTTGATAGGAAACGGACGATGATCTGGAGACAAGCTTGGAAGGCTCAGAACATGAATATGAAGGTAACAAGGATGCTGCACGTGCACTGATCCGCGTAAAGCAAAAACTAGATGGATATGAAGAAGGTGAAATGAGAAGTGAACATGGGCAGGTAAATCTCAGTGTCTCTTCTCATTTGCATGGACCTATTTTTTTAAGGTAGTAGAGTTTTTTATCTGAATTTTTTTTTTTTTCTTTCTCCTACCTGGTGAATAAGCCTGGGGTTTCTCTTGGATAACAGTTTGTATCATAGGCAGACAAGCCAATGGGATAAATTAATAGGTAGGTAGGTTAAGAGTCTGCCACCTGCATGCACCTTTACTACTTGTAAATAAACTTGGTCTCTCCTACCAAGGGGAATATTACATACACACTTCCACAGAGCGGTGTAACGTGATGCATTCACACGTAATGCAAATGATTCCAACTCTGTAACATCACTAAGAGAATATAAACTCCAGGAATCCAAACAAGCTTGTAAACTAATGGTCATTCACATAATCGCCTAGTAAATTGGGCTTCAACACTAACTTCATTCAACTGGCATATATCTCCGGATGCCACACGGACATTGTGTTGGGGAACACCACTCTTTTGTACAGTTATAATCATCTGATGATCAAAACAATATTAGTAACTTTGGATAAGAAGACCATTTATAAGGGTAAGTCTTCTCTGCGGTATAGCAAATGACAGTAAACTATTCTGTTGCCTCATAGATGTGGCCATTGCTGATAAGGTAGTCAGATTTTTGGTTCAATTGTTCTGGCTTGGAAGTAGTTCTGTAAATTGTTAAGTTTTTAACTAGATTGGTATGTAAGGTACTCAACAACTGTGCAGGAGGGTCATATCAGTCAGTAGTTAATATTCTCTTGACAATAAAAATTGATGACTAGACTTTTATGTACAAGAAGCAGTGGCCCCTTTTTGTTTTGATTTTATTTTGTATTATTTATTTATTGTGGAGGTCCAATTATTGATGAATAATCAGTCTAATGTTTTGCCCGGATTGAAACGCCTGTTTATTTGGTTGATGTACCTTGTGCGATTAACACTAGAATGATTTTTTTTTTCTTTATAGGTACAACAACTTATACAAGATGCTATCGATCCAGAGCGCTTATGTCTAATGTTTCCTGGTTGGGGAGCATGGTTGTGATAAAATTCATGTACAGTGCTAAATACATCCAGTTTTCTTGTACAGGCAGGCGGCCGTGCCTTTTTCATTTTTGATATGAGGGCTCTTATACTCTAATTAGAGATAATGCTTCTGGGTGCGTTGTGCATGTAAAACAAGTCGTGTTCTGTATAAGCTGTACAGTTGAATTTTTTTTTTTTCTTTTTTCCAAGTCGATTATTCCTAATATAAATAGAAAACAATCAGATAGAAATTAGATACGAATCCTTCCTTCCTCAACTGTATTATGGTCGGGAGATCCTAGACATCTAGTATAACCGAAAGGGTATATTATTATTATTAGTGAAGCTAACCGTTAGCCTCATTGATTATCGTAGTATAACATTTTGCTGTAAATCCCCGATTGTTTTAAGGAGACTTGCCCTGGAAGGGGCTTGCCTTCTCTGCGCCACCCGGCTGACATTCTCCGGCCTCATCTAGCGAAAATACCTGCAGTCAAGCCCAGCCCAGGAATAAAAGAAATATCCTTAAAAGTTCCGAGTGGTTTTAAACATAATTTCTATGCCAGGGAAAAAGTTTACTGGGGCTTTATTGCTACCAGCACTTATTTCACCCCACTCCAGTGAATAATGATAATCAGGGTGTAAAGAATGTGCTGGGATGGCAATCGAATGAATTTAGTGGTTGATTAGCACTGCGCCGATACAAATTAACCCGTACTACAACAGCGCGTTATTGGGTCACCAAAATGTTACCGGTAATCTGTTAGGCCCGGCCCATTAAGGTGTGTCCCGAAATATGAAGAACATACATGAAAATATAGAGACGGTATTCTTGGGCCAAGTTCAAAATTTGAGAACCATCTTGTTTTTTTTCTCCAATCGACTAACCAATTCTTATGATAAAATAATAATAATATTCATAAAAATAACGCTGGCGACAAATTTGTTTTATATGCGCTTTAACATTCTATTAATATTATTGTTGCAGAGATTTGAGAGATTCCATCAAACAAGTATCTTATCCATTCCGAAACTAGGGTTGTTTCTGCGTCCACGATTTACCTAAATAATAGGTAACTTTTAAAAATTAAATTACCTTAAATTATATTTTACGACGTGGTAGATTCTTTACTTTAAATATCTAAAATGTGCATGTGCGAAGCATAGGTCTGAAAGAACTTGAGCGTTTCTTTTTAGAACTGTTGGTATAGCCCATAGATTATTGACCTTGACAGTTTTGCTCGTTCATTCCTTGGGAACCAAGCCAACATAAAGAACAAACCATAACCAAAATATTACCACTTCCCACCCCCATTCCACGTAGGCGTAACGCCCACCGCAACTCTCCTGATCTCTGCAACCAACCAGCTAAGCAAAATGAATTTAGCAATTTGATCACTTGCCCTTGCATAATCATCCAATACGGCACTTCCTACTTTGGTCAAACCAAGTTAGCTAAAACTTGTTCAAACTCATTTGACCTCTATTTCCCTTTACTAGTTTATAATTATCAAGTGTGAATAGCTAAGCTGGCTTTGTTACAACTTAATTAATGGATAATTGGTCAATTCTCAAATCCCTAAATCATGACACACCATCATCGTCATCATGGGGCGGTATGTAGCACATGCTATGCCCATGACCCTTTTTCCCAACGACGGAATATTTTAGGCCCATTTATTTATTTATTATTTTGTTTTAACAAATGTCCATTTTACAGAAGGATGATAATTTTTGTAATGACCAATATTATGGTAATTGTAGACCAGGTTCAATTAAAATCCAGTTGCTGAAGGAAAGAGTACCACCTCTCTCTCTCTCTCTCTCTATTTCTATTTTAGACCAAAACGACGGGCCAGAAACCGCCAGCGCCGCACCGCCTAACCCAAAACCCGAAAACCGAATTAGGCGGTTCCCTCAAGTAACTTATAAATACTCTTTGCTTTTCTCCTCCTCCCCAAGTATCACTATAATCTCCATTCAATTCAAACTCGCAAGTATATTATTATTATATTCACTAGCTGTATACGTTTTACACACGCCTTCAAATATCCCAGGTTCTTAACTCGCGTTTTTTGAGCGTCCCTATACTTTTAGCGTTCAATTATTTTCATATTCCATAGTTGTTTGCATATAAATGTATAGCTTTCATTGATTATTTTTCCGTACATCTTATTGTAGCTTTTGATTTCTGCTATCTTTTCAAAGGTTTTCCAATTCGTCGATTTTTCTTTGTGGATATTTATTTATTGGTCTTTTCTTGGCTTTGAATTCGATTTCTTTCTGAGAATTTGATATGAAGTTTCTTCTTTTGTTAATTACAAACTAGAATCTGTTTTCTTCTGTAATTACTTGTAAATTTTCTTTGGTTTTTAGTTTTTTTCAAAATGGCAAATTCAAATGAAATCACACATGGGTTTAGCGTTTTAGCCTCTAACAATCTAACTATAACTAAACACACTTTAGAAAACCAATCAAAGCAAAGTTTAGATACTAGCCGTGATGAAGATTCATCATCACTTTCGGATTGCGAGAGTTCGGTTTCCGGTCCCTCCGTTGATCAACATCCATCGATTTCCAACGGTTTGATTAGTCTACACGATGGAGACAAAGTTTACGAGCTTATAAAACGAAGATTGGTTTCGGGTTTGGCTGTTCTTGGGGATCAAACTAAGATGGTTTCTATTCATAGAAACTCATTTAGTGGAGTAACGGGGCAAGCCAAAGTCCAATCGTTTCAGATTTTTGCAAAAGCAGTGGCTAAAAAATGTGGGGGCGATCCTAATGTGAAGTATGCTTGGTATGCTGGCACAAAAGATGAGATTTGCAAGATTGTAGAGCATGGTTTTGGCTATAGTGGGAAGCCTAATAATGATGGATTGTATGGTTGTGGCGTCTATCTCGCTCCTGATGATTCCCCTATGGAATGGTAAGCATTAATCGAGGGTTTTGCTTTTTTAAATATATTGAAGACCGAAATGTTTGCTAAACTTGTTTTGCTCTCTACAGTGTGAAAAACTCTCTTCTTGATAAAGAAGGGATGCAGCATATGTTGTTGTGTCGGGTTATATTGGGAAACCAAGAGGAGGTTCATCCTGGTTCTGATCAGTGTCATCCGAGTTCTGTAGAGTTTGATTCTGGTGTGGACAGCCTATTGGTGCCAAAGAAGTTTATTTTTTGGAGCACTAACATGAACACCCATATCTTGCCAGAGTACATCATAAGTTTTAAGGCTCCCTCTTCCGTGAAGGGTAAGCGCCTCATCTTTTACTATTACTGATTGGAACTTTTTGTGGATTTGTTATAATTTGTATTCCAATTTTGGTAATTATTAGAGGAGGTTGCTTTAGTCAGTTGACTCAGTCAGTCTAATTGTTGTAGGGTTTGCGAGAGTTCAAGATTCTTTGAGAAGACCAACTTCACCTTGGATGCCATTTCCAACTCTAATCTCTGCACTATCCAAGTTCTTGCCCGCACCAACTATTGCTTTGATCAGCAAGTGTCATAGAGAGCACAAAGTAAGTACTTCCACATTGTTGCTAGTGGCTGGACATTGATTGGCCTTTTCTTTTTCATTCTCAATATTTATGAGTTTTGTGTCCTTGAAATTGTTGCCTTCAGGGGAAGAAAATATCACGGCAAGAACTCATACAACGAGTGAGACAAATGGCGGGAGACCAGTTGTTGATTGCAGTCATCAAATCTCATAGAGCCAAGGTACTAATGGAACAATGTTCTTGTTTTACTTAGCAGTTAAGTATCTAGATATGAAGATAAGATGTCAATCATGATACGAGTCCATTGCTAATTAATAGAATTTACTGCATACGAGCATACTCA
Organism: Melia azedarach; assembly: GCA_028052125.1. NCBI lineage: Eukaryota > Viridiplantae > Streptophyta > Magnoliopsida > Sapindales > Meliaceae > Melia > Melia azedarach. Next base: position 2,799,188 of record CM051401.1, on the reverse strand, counting down.
GAATGGATCTTCCAATCCTTTCAGTGACTCTACAGTTAAAAGAATTAATAACAATACCAGTTCAGTATTCTCTTCACATTTTTGGACACTTTAACATATGCTGTGTAGCTCTTAATTTGTCAATTAACTTGTTACATAGAATTGAAGTTACATTCAATTCCACTATGGGCTTCCTCTGTCAGCTCTTTTATAGTCGAGTGCTCTAAAATGAAAGTCGAATTGAAATATTTGAATTGAGAAGTATGTTGAGTATGTGTTGTATCAATTTCAATTTGTATCATTATGGAACCTTAGTTTTTATGGCACCTATGATGTCACTAGGAAGTAACGAAGCAAACAATTATTGATGATTGTTTCATTTACAAGGTAGATAGAATCTCACTTTAAAAAAGTTTGGTTTCTTCTAGTAATATGATTGCCATGTGGTATGTGATGGTTATTGGCTGGTACTCTTTGGCATGTAGCTTAGAATAAAATCAGTGGTTCTTTTAGTGAAATAAAATCTGAATCTTATTTATTGGGGAATAAGAAAAAGGAAGGACAAATGCTTATTCAATTTGATGCTTTATACCTTCTCCTTTATTCTTGGCCACAATTGACCATTTCCTTCTCTTGGTAATAAAAAAACCTATCTCATCACTGAAAAAACACAATCCTTTTTATGTGGTGTTACTTGCTGTTAGTTGATCAGTGAATGAATCCTACTTTTATGCTCTTTATTGTTTTATTCCTCATCCATCTAAGTCTAGTAGAATCTTATTGAAGAATTATATGTTTGGATCTCCAGCATCTCTGAGCATCGACTGGATTTCAACGTACAATGGCTGAAGACGGAACCATGAATGGTTTGGAATACAACAGAAAAGAATGGTGGCAAATGTACATGTATCAAATCTTCTTGTGTTTGTTTGAATCAGAGAAGGGCTTGACATCAGGAACAAGGGGCGCGTGAAACTGACAGATTTTTTATCACAGCTAATTCAATGTGCGGGTAGATGATCCACAGATGACAGACTACTAATTGATAGTTAGTGTTAGCGTAGTCCCGTAGCAGCTTTTCAAATATTGAATTTTCATTTTCTATTTATATCACAAGGCTTCTTGTTCCGTTGGATAGTTATTTATTTATTTATTTTCAGCAGTTATGTGAGACCTCACTGATTAAGAAGAAATGCGAAAATCATGTATCATCATCTTTTAGATCAAGCTTTTGAATGAGCCAGTCCTTTGCTTGTATTACTTGTCCTTGAAAACTAAAAATTGGATTTAAATGGGTGGGATTATTCAGAATATTTCTACGTCTTTTCATTTTTTTTTTCTTATTTTGCATTCGATCATTGTTGCAAGAGAAATTTACTCAACTTACGTGGAATTGTAATTGTCTGATCGCTTTGAGTAGGTTTTACATCATTCTCTCTGAGTTTTAATATTATTGGGCCTTAATTCCTGTTCTGAATTGTAAGAAATAAGGCAGATAACGTCTCTTGGTCATAATTGAAGAAAGGCCATTATGTCTTTTAGGTCGTAGTCTAAAAGTTGTGATGTTACTATTTTTTTAGATTAGCTGGTTTGAGTTACTATTGTTATTATTCTTATAATATTTAATAAAACATGAGACCCCAATTATGAGTCTATGGTGTATAAGAGTAAGATAGTTTCAATATCAATATAAAGTATTATAGTTGTTACAAAACTTTTATATTTCTTACAAATTAACTTAATAGATTTTTTGTCGTTTGAGCTTTAGTTCATTCTAAATAGGCTTAAACTAATATCTTTATGTTAATTTGAGTTAAATTTAGATTTATTTTTACTTTTCACAACAATTTATAATTTGAATTTCAAAAAGATTTATGTTTGTACTTTTTCATACATTACTTTTGTCAAAAGACTCAGACTTCGGCCCAAAATCAATTTTTACGTATCATCTTATTGGCATATATGAATCTCCACCCAAAAGTTGTTCGATCCCCGAGCATTATCTTCTTCTAACATATGATTATGGTTATGGGCCAAGATATTCCTTATCCCATTTTGAGCCCATTTAGGTAAAACTATGTACACGCGCGCCATTGTCAAAATGGATGAATACGAATAAAGACATCCAAAAGAAAATCTGGGTAAGGGCCGTAGTCATTGATTAATGGACGAGGACGGATAAGGCAGCTGTAGCTGTAATTCTATCATCAGCATCAGAAAGAATCATCGACAAACCACTAAGCAACAATGTCTATGTAGCATTGGATTTGAGGGATGGAATGGAATTAATTGGCATGAATTGAATAATTTATCTATTGTCACTATTTTTCCATGCTTTACAACTTCTTGGATAAGAAAGTAAAAATAGTAGGATAACTTCGTTGCCGTCTACTCGTAGGCTTGTCAAGTTACTTCTGCACAATTAAATATAATTGGATTCGGACCGGCGTGTAAATATAATTAGTTTAGGAAACTTGAAAAAAGATATTCTTAATTATAATAAATTAATGTTTTTCTTGTCTTTAGTTCTAGATTAATTATAACTTCAAATTCGGTTGAAACTAAAGAGGATTTTTCAACGATTGAAAGATGAGAACGATGTGTTCTAGAATTAGCTATATACCTATATCTAAACTAAAGCCTCTAGTTAGTCTTCTAGAACTACTATACAAGATAAACAAAATAAATAAAATAAAATAAAAAAGATCTCAGCCAAGTAGTGAGTCTTCTAGAAACCAAGTACTCGTCACTTATAATTTTACGTGATTTGAAATTCTAGATAATTATAAGGAGATAAAGCAGCTGCACTGCACACTGCTGTTTATAATTATGGAAGCTTCTCAATGTAAACGCCACTTTTTCTAATTAATTAATTAATTAATTAGCTATCTATGGATATGTATATTAATTTCACAATGTGTTCGTGTTTGTGTTATGCCCTTTAATTAATTTATTCCTTCATCTCAAAGTTTTATCTTCATCGATGAAACTAAACGTGCAATGAATATAATTATTTAGGAGAGGGTACGTACATAGTACTCAACTCAATTCATCTTCTTCTGTAATAATCAAATTCTATTACTAATAATGATGATAAGGGCATGCATGTGACAACATCTATCAGCTAGCTATTAAGGATTAATGCTTCTTATTGCCCCTGGAGAATTATAATTACATCGTCATGTTTATATATCACCCCATATATAACTTTTAGCTTTCCATAGCATTAACGAATCATTTAGCCTTTCATTTCATTAATCATATGTACAAAACCTAACCCAACGACAGTGCCATTTCATCAATTTCTTTTTTTATTATTTGTTTTTGGTGAATAATTAATTAATCATTTAAATAATGCACATAATATTCACACATGTTTTTCAACATATATTTACTGATTGATCTAATGTTATTCGAAATCATTGACTCCAAGTTTAAGCATAGAAACTCCCGAACCATATATGTGTACGTGTTTGATCGGTAAGGTAGGTAACACCAAACCACACAGAGTAATGTTTACATTGTAACATCGTCATCATCATCAAATAAAATACATCATGCATATATAATTGTATGATTTAAAAAGCATTATATTTTTAGTAATAGCCAAGGGTCGGGGAGGGATGGAGGTTGTGTGTTACAGATACACGTGTCTGAAATTGATTGGCCCGTGAATTGACTTACTAGCTGCTCTCTTTCTCTCAGGCTTCACATCACTAGTACTCCCATTTGCAATTGCAGTTCCAATTCCGCCCGCCCTCCGTCGTGCATTTTCCTTTGCTCTCTCTGTCTCTCACGCTTCACATCACTACTACTCCCATTTGCATTTAATCACACCCAATGATTTTAATTGTATTTAATTATATAATTAATGTATTTATAATTAATCTATATTTTAAATACAATCTCAGTCCTTAAATGCATTCAAATTTAATAATTTATATTTTGATATAAAATTTTATGTAAAAAAGATTCTTGATTCTATTTATATATATATCGAAATTATTATTATATAATTAATATATTCATAATTAATTCATATTTCAGATACAATTCAACCGTAAAATATTTTCAAATATAATAACTTATATTTAATATTTATATTTATTTTTTTCGTACATATACAATTTATAAATTCACAATTAAAAAAATTGAAAAACAATTTAAATTCAAATACCCAAAATAATCTATAGATTCGTACACGTTTGATATTATATATATTTATTTAGAGAGGCCAACGACTTTGAAAATTATAAGATTATCTTTTGTTTTTATTTCTAATATGGTTGATTTTAAAAGTCAACCAAGTAACATGATAATAAGTTGTTGGTCTAATTATTCTTTTTAAAAAGAAAAGATATTTGCAATTAAAAATTCTTATTATATTTAAGAAAATGCAAAATTTAGATTTTGGGAAAGGAATAGATTACAGTAAAAGAAAAAGTAAAAGGTAGAGCTTTGCCGCAAAGGGGGTTATGAGTAATTAAACGTGGAATTTGTTCTAATTAATTAATTACGTGTAGAGCTAGCTAAGCTTGTGCTAATTAATTATACAATTACATTACCGAGGGTTTAAGTAAAGGTGTTGCTAATTACTTAATTAATAAATAAATAAATAAATAAAAAGTAAAAATTAAATTAAAAAATATATGTGCTGATCTGGAAACCGAGTGGGCAGATGATTTGTGTTTTTGGTAGTAGGGAAGAAGGATGGTGATATTAGCTGTTGTTGTTGGAGCATTAAATTTTACTTTGCTCTTTTTCGATGGTTAACGAACGTTGTTCGGATCTCATGAAATTGCCGCTGGGGGGGGACACGTGTTAGTTAGAGATGGTGATAGGAATCAGCCTCATTGATGTGGCCCAGCCCACCGTCATTTGTTTTTGCTTGCCAGAATTTCTTCCTTCCTATCATCAAAAATTGAACGAAAAGAAAATATTATTGACAAAACCTATTAAATATTTAATTAGCAATTAGCAAGTAAATAATAAAACAATTAAAATATTTCCAGAAGAAAATATGGGGAAAGAGGACGAAGACATTTATTACAGAGGGAGGGAGGACCACCTCTTTTCTAATGTCTATTTCTAGATTTTGCATCCCAAACACATGTGAACTCTCCTCTCCACGTATGTATAAACTCAACAGCTAGCTACTACAGTTTCGTGTGAACAAAGTAAAGAACTTTCTTTTCTCAATTTTACTTGCGTATTACAATCAAACAAACAAAACTAATTAATAGTTTTATTATTGTTATTTTCAAATTGAAAATTCTAGTAAGTCTGAATATTAGCCGATTTATTGGTCGCATTTTAACCAAATTCTACGCCCACCTCACCCAATAGCCTCCTTATCAAAGCGCGTATTACTTCTCCAAATTTATATGTGTATATATATATATATATATATATATATGTCTATCAGATAAAAGTAACTAATTTTAATTTAATTAAAGACAACTTTTGCAACCACTCACGCGCACTAGTATTTATCCGAAACCCTAACCCCACGCTTTTGTTCATTTCGACCAACCTCAAACCTCTTCCTCCTCTTCTTCTGTGTTTTGCTTGCTCTCTGTTTTGTATTTTCTGAGCAGACACAGAGCCCTCTAGCCACAGCAACAGAACTATATATATTTTTTTATTTTTACTTTTAATTCAGAACTAAAGAGATACAAACAATGCAGGCAAGCCCACTTCTTTCGCTGTCTCCGAACTCTCCTAGCTTTAACAGCTACTCTTCAGCCAATCTTGCTGAGATTGCTGCAAGAGTTGTTGAAGAATTCAGAAATGATTCTGATTTCGATTCAGATATTTTCCACTGGGAGCAGGATACCCAAACTAATTTGTTCTCCTCCCCCCAACAACAACACAAGGAAGAAAAGAGTAACAACAACGAAGGTGGAGATGATGAGGAGGAGGAGGAGGATGAAGAAGAAGAATTTGAGTTTGCTGTTCTCTGTAGAAAACCAGACTCCCCTATCTCTGCTGATGAAATCTTCTTCAATGGCCAAATCAAGCCAATTTACCCTCTTTTCAACAGAGACTTGCTTTTAAACGAACCCCAATATCAAACCAATATTACTGCCGAAAACTGCAAACCAAAACCGAGGCGGTTGCCACTGGGGAAGCTTATGAGCGAGGAACGTGAAACGTGGACTGCTTCTGCGTCTTGTTCATCATCGGAAGCTGACGATCTCGATAATTTACAGCCAGGAACATACTGCGTGTGGACACCAAAAGCTTCTGAATCACCGGGGAGGTGCAAGAAGAGCAATTCAACCGGTTCTTCAAAGAGATGGAAATTCAGAGACTTGCTTTACAGAAGCAACAGTGATGGGAAAGACACTTTCGTGTTCTTGACGACCAACAAGAAGAACAGTAGTACCCATCATCATCATAAAGTTGGCGAAGAGAGTAACAAAGAGATTAAATCATCGGCAGGAACAGGGAAAGTTAAGGTTGTTGAAGAGCACTTTGCAAGGAACAGAGCAATTAAAGAAGATGACAAGAAGCGGTCGTTTTTGCCGTATAAGCAGGATTTGGTGGGTTTCTTCAATAATGTCAATGGCTTGAGCAGGAATTTGCATCCCTTCTGAAGATTACTGAGTCTGAAAATTTCGGAGGTTCATTAAAATTTTCTTTTTTATTAAGTGGATATATTATATATCAATGTGTATACTTTTGGAGTTTTTCTTAGATAATATACATATGATTATAATTTTCTTCTTCTTTTTTTAATTTAATTTTTTGTAAATATGCGAGTGATTTTGGGGATCCGTGTTGGTTTGTGTACGTTATTATGTATATGTTTCCCTTTGATAGACTGTCGAGTGGGAAATTGACGGAGTCGGGTTGTAATATCAATTTCTCGACGACGGCCGACGGGTATGAAGCTGATTAATCAACTCGGTTTTGTTTGTAAGGGAATTTCGGTTGTCTCACGCGTTATATTTGAGAAATGCAACGCTACAAGTAAATTCTAAGTCTTTTGACAAATTATTATGGGTGCATATTTTTCATGAAATATAATGATTACGGGTTGCATAGTTTCCAGAGAAAATAGATGTGCTTGATCTTCATTATTTATTCCATCTATTTTTCTATGCATTCAAAGAAAATTCTCACTTACTGATAATATATATTAACCTTTGAACGAATAGAGAATCATTGACATGTTCCAAACTGACTGACGTACTTCTCTTTTGAAATACACATCTTAATTAATTAAACTACAAGAAGAAAGGAAATTCTAATATTCACGAATTACTAAAAGGAAATTATAATATTGACGAGTTACTAAGTCAATATCAATTTGATAAAGGAAAAATCATCAATTGCGGCACCTTGTTGGGATGTAACCTAAACATTACATGATCATTGATTACATAATCATGAGATATATATCTCAAGCAAATCTACTTTACATATTTATTGCTTCAGGCTGAATTAGATTAGATTTCTTGTTTATATTTTCATATATATAATGCAATGGGAGCAGGTAAGGAAACTGAGTGCTGTGTCTATTGATTTTGAATTTGAAGCAAGTGGGAACTCTATGTTTATCAATAAATTAATAGAAACAGAGTAGTTTTGTGATAGTTGTAATTTGGGTCTGCAATGGTGAGACATAAGAAAGAAGCAGACATGAGAGAAGACACCCGCCAAGATTTACAGCAGGTGCCTTTATATTTGGGTCCCAGGTAAAAGGGAGAATGTGCGTATCTATGAAATCAAACTTCTGATCTTTTTTCCAATTTCCAATTGAGTTGCCTGGTACATTTAGTCATTGGTGGGATCCATTCGGCAATAACTCTTTAAAGAGTGAGAAGGAAGAGGGAAAAATGGATGGATCCCATTCACTGTATGGAGGCAGCAAAGCAATATCCTAATTTGTGTCCTATTTGAAGACCAATTTTAGGGTCTTGGTCTTAGTCTGGGTCTATGTTTTTTGTCATGTTCTTCCACCAAACCCATAGGAAAATGTGCAAAAGTAAATTTTTTTTTTTAAGAAAAGAAGGCTTCTTTCTTTCTTTCTCCGTAGTGTCTAGTCTCAATCGAGGGAAATGGGGAACTGAGGAAATCTCTAAAAATGATTCCAGTGTTGTGTCAAAAGAAACTTAATATGACCATGGAGCATAGAAAAAAGTGTTCATGAGAAACATTTAGTAGGGATATGGGCTCTGCACAAAATAGGGTAAGGCTATCCATCTCACAAAATGAAGAGCATATTTAATCTCTAACCACCCAATGGAATTAGATTCATATTCATCCAGAGATTAGACTGAGCAGTGATGCTTTGTGAATGAAGTTCACCCTTTTGATTTACTTACTGCAGACTATATGCTCTTGGTCTCCTACCTCCCAAAGCAAGCAACAGAAAACACACCAATTAGAAAAAGGGATATATAACTAGTGAATGATTGATGCAAGTATGCTTTGTTGCAGCTTCTTGTACACATTTCCATAAAGGGAGTAACTGAGAGGAAGCAGTGGGGTATTTTCACGTCCTTTATTTTTACTTTTTTCATGTAGAGCATATATTACAATGCCAAAGCCTGTAAACGTGATCTTGTTAGCACTTACAGCACAGCTATGATATTTCTTGGGTACTCAACCAACTCTCCATTGCCTTCCACATCATTCCCACTTTGCAGAAGTTCTTTTCCATCACCATCTCCCCCCAATTAACTGAATTTTCAAGACTGATAATTATGATAAATACACAGAATAGTTAATCATTCAAAATCCTAGCATTTTAATTGCTCAGGTGCATACCATCAAACATTAAAGGCCCATCCACCATAGCAACTAGAAATGGCGTGTGTCAAGTATGCCACTTGCCAACATTTACTAAAGAAGAGTAAGCACATCATACATTTGGTATTTGGATAAGTCCCATGCATTTTTCCAAATTGTCATTTAAGATTAGAGTTGAGTGAGCGGGTGAGATGATTCCTTAAGGAATAGCTGGGCATGTTCACAAGAGCCCCCCCACCTTTAAATGCATCTTTTTGAGGTAAATGGGAGACCGTGTTTATCTTCATGTCTACATCCATGGGCAATGTTTCTCCCATTAAAATGCCATATCTCTATCACAGCACTCTTAGCCTATTAGCTATGAGCATAAATAAGACTGCAGTGGAAAAAAGCTAGAAAGAGGGCCAGCTCTGCTTTCCTCATTTTGCACAGAAAGTGAAAAAAATCACAGGCAATAGATTTAGATGCTTTGCGAGACACATTGGATGATAGAGAATTTATTAGCTGTTTCAAGGGCTATCTTTTTTTTTTCTACAGTTGGGACCCAACATCATGGAAAATTAATGTATCAAATATCAATTAGAGGCTTTATTAACATGGTAGTAAATTTGACAAACTAAGTAAAGCTAGCCAAATCCGATTTGTTTACCAGTAAAGAAAATGCATCTGATTTTGGTTGAGTCTATGAATAGAAGCAATGAGAAGTATGAGAAAATGGGACAAAACATTTTCTTGATAATTATCCGTGTTTAGCGGGTGTTTAATTGTATTGTCGGACAATACCCAATTTCAGTATAAATGTGTACACTGCATTTGCATTCCTTCAAGAAAATTGAAAATCCTATGTGCCTCCAAAATGATGAATCTGGAACAACAAAGCATGACTCAAAACGACTAAAAGCAAGGAAACGAAATAACCTGGAAATGTATAAATGTATGTTCCCACTCAACTCTCTAGTGAGTAAAGTACGTGACTATTTTATTTAATAATATTTTATTTATAACTTAGAAAGTTGCATTCATAATAGAAGTCGGCACCGCCACCATTGGATAATGTAATCTTCTTAAATATCGAACAGATGGAAGAACAAAGTGATGATAATGTCCGAGCTCTGTTGTAAAATACAAGTTCTAAATTTCTAATTGAGTTAGTGCTTTCAATAATGTAGTTTAACAGCCAGACCAAGACAATTAGTAGGATGAGTTATATATAGACTATAAATTATGTTCAGTAGCTGTAGCTGGCAGAAAATGAAGGTGGGGAGTTATGGACCATTAGTTCATTACGTGTGAATTCTAATTTATTATTAAACAACACACAACCCGTCCTCATTGCTTTGGTCTCGTTTGGACTAATAGTTGATTTCATCGGGACAAAGATTACAGGGCGGGTTTCCAGGGCTCTCTCCCAAAACCCAATAGTAAGTCTTCTTTTACTAATCATTTTAAGGATTATTTTAATTTTGTTGAATATAATTTTTCCTATTTTAGATTGAGAATACCATTTCCAATCATTGTGGTTGTTTGTATGGAGAGAACAATCTAAAGCATTCTAACAACTAAGATTAGATAGTTCAAATGAGATCAAAAGTAATACTAAAATATTATTTGTCACTTGTCAAACCTCTTCCTGTGTAGGTGCTGCAACTACAACAAGCCTTTAACTTTGCTTTTGTTAGACTTAATTAAAAAGTCACGTGGGTGCTTGATTGCCTAGAATTATGAATCTGTAGATTATTTTTACAATAAAATTTTTAATAAATTTTTAATTAAACATTAGTAGATTTATAATATTAAAAAAATATAAAATATGTTTTAGAAATTATAAATAAAATGTTAAAGACTATATTTTTATTATTTAAAAAAAAATAGATGTTTAGAAACTATTTACAACATATTTTACATAACATAAACCTAACTCATTTTTTAAAAAAAATATAAAAGACATTTTCGCTTTTTTCAATTTTAAAAGTTATCTTTGAGAAATATCATCCAACACTTCTCTCTGTTCTCAAATTCTTTTCATGTTATATTCATTTTCTTTGAAGAAAACCACTCCAAAAACGTTCATTACTTTGCTCATGTGATGTCATTGAGCACATAGATTACTCTTTAATCTTTGCAGGCTTCCAGTACTCTCTTCTTCAAAAACCATTTTAAAAATACTGATAATTTTCTCGAGTACATTTTCATATATTTAAATTAGAAGTTTACCATTTCAAACTTTTTCATGAAATGAACAGTCTAAAACCTAGTAGAAATGAAAATAGTTGGAATGAAGTCGAACGTATAATAAAATATTGGCTATTATTAAACCTCTATTTCTAGCAGGTGTGCATAGAACAGGCCTTGACAATGGCCTAAAAACCCAAGTGGGTATTTTAAAAAATGTTCTGCGTTTTCAAAACAAAAATTAGGCCAAGAACAAAAAAACATTTATTTAAATGTTTTCCAAAAGTTGCTTTTAACAAAAGAAAATACCAATTTGAGAAGAACGTTGGCAAACACACAAATCAAACATAATTTCATTTCTGCTGCAAAATGCAATTTTCTTCCTCTTCCTTTTGCGATTTATTTTTTGAAACCGACTTCCCTTATCTCCTTCATATTCTGAATGCCACCTTACATATTTATACATATATTGATACAATTTATCAATGCTCCACATGCCATGACAAGGATGTAGTTTTTGATTAAACTAAACGCATCTCCCCCAGTTCTCAAAATAAATAAAGCATCAATGGGGACACTCATGCAAGAACAGGGCTTTTACCCGAGGAATGTTGCAAACTAGCTGCATATTCTCGTGCCCACAAATCATAATGTAATATATCTTCTAGGGAAGGCGACTCCACCAATTCTTCCCGGTGCTTATCACATGTTAACTCCACAACCTTAAATATATCCAGGTAGCTAATCCTGAACACAAGCACACATTAAATCTTAAATCAATATTCTGCATGAAAGATACTATGCAAACAAATTTATGGTAGCAAACTGGACTGAAGCATTGAGAAGAATTGTAGTTGGAAATTTCTAGAATTATACATCATTCGAACTTTAGATCATATCAGTGTGCAAGAAAAATATTTTCTATGCATGGGTGAGTACTAATGCAGTTTAAGAATTGCATTAATTGTTGGTAAGAAAACCAAGTTGTCATGCTATTGAATAATGTCAGACATAGTTCATGCAACTTTTCCCCAATAAAATATTCATAAGACAATCAAAGTCAATCTGGAGAATAGATTTGAAAGTTATTTCCTACAAATATAAAGTATGTAACTGCATATTTTTGTAATAATGCAGCATTAACTCAGGTATCATGATCATCAAGCATATTTTAGGCTTCTTAGGCATGCTCCTTGTTAATAGATGAACTCACTCATGATTTTGAAGGAAAAATCCAAAAACAAACTCATCAAGATGTGTTAAAAGCTCGGAAAGCAGAATTTTCTATCAAGATCATATTGAGACAAAGATACATACTTTTCATCAATGAACATCTCTACCGCTTTCTCATTTGCTGCACTAAGGACTCCTGTCATGGTGCCTCCGGCCCGTCCAGCAGCATAGGCAAGATTCATGGATGGGAATTTGGCATTGTCAGGAGTTACAAATGTTAATGAACCAAGCCTGTGTCATTTCATACAACAATATGAGTCGCACATCTAATAATGACTTTGCATATAAAGACATAGTCAAGGATTCTTTTAAACATCACACAGAACTTCCAAGCAACAGGCTTCATTAAAAACATTTGTCTCAAGAGACAAAATAATGGAGGCAGAATAATTGCACGTCCATCAGTCATGAACAATACAAATGAAACAGTTAAAGCATACTGATCTCCACAATGAAATGATAAATTAGATGACAGACATACTTGGAACGCATGTAACAAATAAACTGAAGTATCAGTAATTTTTTCTTGGTACTAAAACACCTGTTGATTGCACAACCAGAAAAATCACCAACTTTCAAATGTACACAGTAAATCCTAGCCACAAGTGTCAACAAATAGAAGGTTGTCAAAAGCTTGGCTTGAATTTGGGTCACTTTTGAAAGTAAAACTACCTTTGGAAGTTAAGCAGAAAATTAATTATATTGGAAAATAATAAAAAAGAAAACAGAAGATGTTTAAAATCATATTTGACAAGGGACAGAGCCAGTTACTTTGCAAGATCAAGGCGAGGCCATGTTACTTCAGAGCAGTAAATTCTTTCTGGCCAAGACATTGTATAAATGATTGGTAAACGCATATCAGGCCACCCCAATTGTGCAATAACAGAAGAATCCTGGAAAGATATAGATACAAAGAGAGAAATAAGATGATAAGAAACAAATCAAGATTTATTTGGAGAGTTCACATCATCTCAATGACACTGCTGCTATAACGTGATATCTGGAAAGAATGATACCTGTGTTTCGACCATTGAATGTATGATAGATTGTGGATGAATTACTATCTCAATATGGTCATATTCAGCTCCAAATAGATAATGGGCTTCAATTACTTCTAAACCCTGTCAAATAATAAAAAAGCGTGACGGTTTTAAATCAGTAGCAAATTGTATAATGGAGATGTTAGATAAAAACAAACCTTGTTGAAAAGGGTAGCAGAATCAACAGTGATCTTTTTTCCCATAGACCAGTTAGGATGCTTCAACGCATCAGCTACTTTAACTTCTTTCAGTTTCTCAACTGGCCAATCCCTGGCAGTAAGAAAATGAGCAAATTGTTCAATGAAGCCTCTTAGTAATGCTGATATGAGTTAAAAAATGCAGAAAAAATGGGACTCCAAAATTTTCCATTAAAATATTAATAAGTCAGATAATGTCAATAAAAAACTGAAAAACAACACAAGCACAAGAAAGAAATTTGAGCCTGCATATTAATAATGCCAATATAAGTTACTTATGCATTACAGGAAAAAGGTAAAGAATGCTCTCAATTTATATGTTAACCTATAAGATCAAAGAGTCTAACAGGAATTATAAATCCACACCTGAAGGCCCCACCAGATGCAGTCAAAATAATGCGCCGAAGTGCACCCTCCGGCAAGCCTTGAATACACTGCAGAAAGGAAATTTCTTTAAATTATCTACAGCTGGATCATGCAAGTGCAAGAAAGAAGCAGAGCACGTAAGTTCCAAAATGGCAATTTAAATACCATAAATATATTGGAAATATCTATTATTACATGCAGCCCTTTAGACGTACTCAGGAATCAACACATATTTTCATACCTGAAATATAGCAGAATGTTCTGAATCAGCTGGAAGAATTTTTATGTTATGCTTGCGAGCTAGAGGAAGGACAAAAGGACCACCAGCAATCAGTGTTTCCTTGTTGGCCAAAGCTATGTCTTTCCCTGCTTCTATTGCAGCAACTGTAGGCTGTGAAGAAACAATGAGAGACATTTGAACTGGCAAATTCTTGTTTCCGATGACTGAAACCTTGGTGCTTCCACTCTTATTCAATCCAGAATTCTAAGAAGGAATTTCATAGCAAAATTAAAATCGCAGACTTTACCTTTAATCCTGCACAGCCTACTATCCCTGTCACCACAATGGCAGCATCTGGGTGTCGGGCAACCTGAAAAGGAATTCACCATAATACCTTCTCAGCAATAAGAATTACTTCCATCAGTGCAACCAAAAGAAAGGAGGAATTTAATGGTTTCCTACCTCAATAGTTCCTTGTTCCCCAGGAATAATCTCTGGCATTTGTTCAACGTTAGCCAAAGCCTCCTTCAGTTCATCAAGTAGTGACTCATTTCTAACAGCAACCAGTTGAGGTTTGAATCTCTTCACCTGTAATATGCTAAAAGATCATAGAGAGCTAATGCTGCCATACTGCTTTTCAAATATGCTTGACTCAGTTCATTATATCAAAGCTTTATTGTCATAGATGTTAACAAATAAGTTTAACCATGACCAGAAATATATGTTGCCAATAAAGTTCCTGACACTGAAATTTTTTTCTCTAGGTTCAAAAATAAATAAGAGGAAAGTACATTTCTGGTAGTGTATTTACTAAAACCCAAATTTAGTAATCATCAATTCTTATCATATAATTCATAAATCAAGTGATGAAGGTCAGTTTTGACCATCACTGTCTCTCAGGGGTTGCATGTTGTAATACATAGAGTATTGCTGGTATTATTGAACATAATGAAACTCATTGCTCACCTGATCAGCAAGAAGAGTTACATTTGAACCAGCTGCTAGTGCCACAACTCTGAATTTATCTGGATGCTCCGCAATTATGTCTAATGTCTGCACAATGATGCGCCAAAAAATATTATGTACACACAGCATTTGTCTGTTTAGAAAAAGACAAAAATTCTAGTCAATTAATATGAATTAATAGGAAAATAAAAGAGGATTACAGGGAACATTTTAAGTTTTACAATTTAGCTTTTATTCTGTTATTAAATTTAAATTGTAGCTCATAAAAATTGTTGTCCTATGAAACATTCCTTATTTTTACCGGTAGATACCCTTTACAACAAGGTTCGATCACTTATAGGCATTGACCATTAATTTACTTTCAATCTGTGGATGCCTTTTAATACCTGAGTTCCGATGGAACCAGTTGATCCAACAATTGAGATTGGCTTTGGACCATCCCAAGTCTTCCGACCTGGCTCTAGAACAGCTCGGCCCGGCCAGGCTGGTGGAGGTGCCTGAGCAGAACATTGAACTATTCTGCCAAATGAAGTTCCACCATCCTTCCTCTTCAAAGAGAAGCCACCTAAAAAAATCAGGAACAAAAAACCCTAAAACTTCATGGACTCAAATAGCCTTAAGTTCAGACAGATTAACACAATCAGCCACCAAACAAAATGATAAAGCTATTCCAATCCAAATATCAGACTTAATAAAATAAACGAAACCACTGATTGAGCAAAGCTATCAAGTAAAGAATGTTAGTGAGCAAGAAGCTAAAGCTGCATGTCGGTAATAAGCAACTTCGACACCAACTATCATTACTGAGACTTGAAATTTTCCTTAAGATTTATCGTATTACAAGTCATTCAAACATTTTAAAACAGTATCAGCCAAAAGCCTAAATAAAAATCGAAACGAAAATAAGAAAGCGCGCTATTAAAAAAGAATAAAACCCAATAAAATCAAGATTCAACTGTGATTGAATTCGAATATTTTAGGCTTTTTATCTTTTTCTCTATTCAACCTTTTGGTAGCTGAAGAACAAAAGAAACAAAGTATTCAAGTCAAAACTAAGATTATGAATCTGGCTTCTTGGCTTGCTTCCTGATTAATCGAACAAAGTAGCGAATAATTAAGAGAAAACGGAAAAAGCAAAGGGTGGAGTGAAGATGAAACCTGAAAGCTTCGGAAGGCGGTGATTGGACCTGGTAGTATCCAAGAAGGAAATAGCCTTGATTTCAGCTGGAGATGGCAAATTCAAAGCCATCAAATTTACAATTTTCTTTCACAACACAAACTCAAGTTCAGAGGCACAGACAGCACCAATAAATAGAAACAGGCAAAGCAAATGAGCCTTCGGAAATGAAAATGTAATTTAATTGCGTTAGCGTTTGTGGTGCGAGAATCACATGGGAATGTTAGGCATTAAAAATTAATTAAATAATTTATCGCATAAATGGAAATTAAAATTATTTGTGGCGCAATAATGGCAGTAAACAAATGAACGAGGAAAATGAGCAAAGCAAGTGTGAGACTGTCAGTAACGGGATGGGGTGGGATTGGATGGCTACTACACCCGGATAAGAGTACGACCAGGGTGGAATCGCTTCAAATCATAATAGATTTAGTGGAAATAAATAAAGTGATTTTGCCACCCATCTAAGGTCAACTAGTAACTGCGTATTGGTTACGACGTCGTTTATCTACGAGCAATGAGGATATAACTAAACGTCTTCATTTGTTAACTACGTTTGATTCCATTTGTATTACGTCCAAAATTTATCTCCATTTGGTGCTTCTATATTAAAATTGGAAGGAAATTGATTTTTTGTTTTTCATATAGAAAGGTTGTAATGAAAAACTCCTTGCTTTAAAACAAAATGTGAAGATAATTCCGATTTTAGTAGAAATAAAAAGAAATCTCTGAACTTTTATTCAGGAGTTTTTAATACAGGTTAGAAAACTAAAGGGGTTATGAAATACAGTATCCCTCCTCAATAGTAGAAAAAGATTTTAAGATTAATGTGAATTTTTTTTATGTTGTTAGTTATTTATTGGGCGGTTAATGAATTCTCATTGCATACATGTATTCTATTCTTTAGAAACTTCTTTTGCCGTCCGAATATTCTCGAAATTTACTTCAAAATTTTGGAAATGACTTCTTGTTGTTGCAGTCTAATTGATGAAAATAATTCCTGCTGCCCTCTGCATTCTCGCCAGACGGAAATTGTCTTCAACGTCAGCTAAAATCCTTGGAAAAAAAGAAAGTGATATTGCCACCTGGCTAATCTCGGCTACGTACATCTGTGATCTTAATCACACTTACGATGTCCTTTTTTCTTGACACGAGCATCAAGGATATAAGTAGATTGTCACTATCTGTTAAACCACATTTGATTCCACTGCAATAGCCTCCAAAATTTGTCTTCTTTTGAGTAAAACGTGGTTTAATGCTTCCATTTCCATATTAAAATGTAAGGAAATTGATATTTAATGTGGACCACTTGTTTTAGTTTAAAAAAAAAAAGAAAAAGAAAAAGTTTGTCTGTTTCGAAGATTATTCTTTTTGGAGTTGGTAATTCTTCGGACAGTGCTTGAATATAATTAAAATTTTAACCAACATAACCAGATTATTTACAGTGTTCTAATTCAAAATTGTAGAAAATTTAATAAAAGTAACGACAAAATGAACAATGTAAAAAAAAGAAATACAATTTATTTGATAAAATAATTTAGTTACATAGACAAATAAAGTTATCCATGATCGTATCTAGAACTATCTATTACTATTCACCATTACCATGATAAAATAGACACCACTAATATTAAAAAAAAAAAATTAAAAGAACCACTAAACATGTTTTCTTAAACTAATGAAACATTAAAAAATATGTTCATTATTTCTTAAAAATAGAAAATAAACTATCCACTAAATTATAACATTTCATCCCTTAAATTGAATATTTTCAAACATCAGTTTTAAAAAAATAATAATAAAAAACACCCTCCCTTAAATTGAATTTTTTTTATTGTAAATAATAAGGAGCTTCCTGATCTTCAAGAATATTATCAATTTGAGGGACTTGATAAATATATCATTAATCTGATCTTCATTCTTGTAGTAAGTAAGATCAATTGGTCTATCATCTACCAAATTACGCCAAGAAGTGATACCTCACATCTATATGCTTACTTCGTTCATGTAAAATAGGATTTTTGGAGAGTTTTTTTGTTGAGTTATTGTCACAAAAAATCAAAGTAAGCTCTTTATGCTTAAAATAAAGTTCTTCAAGAATCCTTCTTAGCCAAATAGCTAGACAAGCACAAAATGTTGTAGCTACATATTCTGCTTCAATAGTTGATAAAGTCACAATAGGCTACTTCTTTGATGACCATGAAACAGCTCCTAAACCCATCATAAAAACATAACTAAAAGTACTCTTTCTATCATCAAGATCTCCAGCATAATCGCTGTCTATGAAGCTAATTAAATCTGACTTTTCTCCTCATTTGTAAAATAATCCAAAATTAGTTATTTCTTGCAAGTATTTAAAAATTTTTTTGGCAGCTAAAAGATGCAACTTCTTTGGATTTTCTGCATACCTGCTAATTTGAGCAACAACATGCATAATATCTAAACGAGTTGCAGTTAGATACATTAAACTCCCAACAGTATGCTTACAAAGCTTGTTGTCAACTTTTTTTCTTGCTGGATCTTTCACAATCTTCAAATCTATCTTTATTGGCGTACTAACAGAATTGCAATTCTTTGACTGGAACCTGTTTAAAACTTCTCGCACATATTTCTTTTGAAAAATAAAAATTCTAGTAGAAGATTGCACCACTTCAATACCAAGAAAATAATGCATCACATCAAGATTACACATATCAAACTCCATCACCATAGACTGTTTAAAACTTTTAAGTATGGCCTTTTTCATTTCCAGTATAAATAAGATAATTTACATATAAGCACATAATAATAATTTTTCCTCCGTCACCAATTTTAATATAAAGTGTGTGCTCATATAGGCATTTTTTAAATCTTTCTTTTAAAAAATAAGCATTTATATGGCTGTACCAAACTCTCGGTTCTTGTTTTAGGCCATATAGAGCCTTTTTCAACTTATAAACTTTATATTCATTACCAAACTTTTCATAACGAAAAGGTTGATCAACAAATACCTATTCTACAATTCTCCACGCAGAAATGCTAATTTCACATTTAACTGAAAAATAAGCCATAAATTTGGTGTTATCATTGCAATCACTAGTCTGATTGTCTCATGTCTGACAACTGGTGCAAAAATTTCTTTGTAATCAACGCCAAATTTTAGCTTATAGCCTTTAGCTGCTAGTCGCGCCTTATATTTGTCAAGTTCACCGTTCTCTTTTAACTTTATCTTGTAAACCTACTTGACACCAATTGTTTTTTGTCCTTTGAGAATATCTATCAATTCTCAATTCTTTAAATAGCTGCAATTTTGTCATTCATTGCCTTTTACCATTTTAATTCCTTAACAACGTCTTTAAAACTGACAGGATCATAATGTGAGAAAAGAGCAAAATATATAAGTAGATCTTCAGATTGATCAACTCAAAGTACTTTATAATCTACCATCTATGTTGGTCATCTTTTGATGCGTAGTGGTCGTAAGCTATTTGCAATATCTTCTTATCTATCTATTTCAACTGGACTTTGTTGAACTGTTGGAATTGGACTTTGAGTTGTTGCTGAAACTTGCTACTCGTTCTTTGAAAGTTGTTGCATTATCCTATCATTTTCATCGTCAAAATCTGTTGGAATTTCTCTTCTAGTAATATCTGCATTCCATGCCCAAGTCTTTTCTTCATAAAAAATGACATTGTGGCTAATAATAATTTTCTTAATGTTAGGATTATATAACTTGTAAGCTTTTGACGGATCACTAACACTAAAGAAAATACATTTTTTCCTTTGTCATCTAGATTCTTTCTCTTTTCATCTGGAATATGGGCATAAGCAATGTACCTAAAAATTTTGAAATGATATGTCTTTGTTTGCTTCAAGCTTCTTCTAGAGTTATATTTTGAACAACAAGAGTAAGACTTATATTCAAAATATGAATACTCCAATTAATTGCTTCAAGCCAAAAACTTTTTGGAATGTTACTTCTTTTTAAAAGGCTTTGCACCATGTTTAGAATTGTGCAATTTTTCCTTTCACAGATACCACTTTGTTAAGGCGTGTAAGCTACTATAAGGTGCCTCTTGATTCCATGTCTCCCAAAAATTTGCAAATTCTTATAAAGTTGTATTCTTCACCACAATCAATACAAATAACTTTTATAAGACTACCAGCTTCTTTCTCAACTACTGCTTTAAAATTCTTAAAAGCTGTAAAAGTTTTTTTTTTCCTGCAAGAAATGAACCCAAGTCTTCGGACTATGATCATCAATGAATGTAATGAAATATTATTTACCTCCATTAGACATGAGACTTATGGGCCGGCATAGATCAGAAGCAACCAATTCCAATACTTTTTTTGCTCTATAAGATTTTCCTTTTGAAAGGTAATCACGATGTTGTTTGCTAACAACATAATCTTTACAAATTTCTAAGGAAGATTCAAATTGTGGACCTAACACCATTTTCTTCTGCTGCAAAGTCTTCAAACAGCCAAAATGTAGGTGCATATATAGTACATGCCATAGCCAAGCTGGATCTTTCAATTTTGCTAAGAAATAAAAATAACTAGCATTTTAAAGATACAAAGAAAACATGCGATTCTTTGTCATGATAACTTTTGCAATCAATCCCAGCTTAGAATCTTGAATTCTATAAACTCCGTCTTTGATAATAATCTCATACCTTTTCTCTTGAAGTTGACCTACACTAAGTAGATTTAATTTCAAATCTGGAACATAAAGAACATTATAGATGACTTAACTATAGTTATTCTTTGTTTGGATTTTTATCTTCTCTTTTCCCATGACAAAGATTGTAGAATTATCTCAAAACTTCACAGTATTGCAGAAAGATTCATCCAAATTAGAAAATATAATCTTGTCTCTGCACATATGGTTACTATAGCTTGTATCCATATAACATAAATTTTGGCAAATTTCTTCTTTTTGATGGCACACCATCAACACAATAGCTTCCTATTCTTTCTCGCCTTTTTCTGCAAAGTTAGACCTTTCATCGTGATCTTTATTTAAATTGCTATAACATTCAGAACAATTATACCTATGACATCGAAAGCATTCAATGTGTGATTTGTTTGCCTTTGACTTGGAGTCTGCTGAACGCTGACCTTTTACCGTGAATAACTGGAGAAATATTCTCTCTCTCACTGTTCTACGGACCTTGACTTTAATACTAAATATAGAAAATTTAGTAGGAATAATGGTAAAAGAACAATATAAAAAAAGAAACACAATTTATTTAATAAAATAATTCAATTACATTAATTTTTATATAGGTAAATAAAGTTAAGCATGATCATAACTATAACTATTTATTACTATCCATGATTATTATGACAAAACATACACCATTAATACTAAAAAAATGTAATATTGAAAGGACCACTAAACATATTTTCTTAAACTAATGAAATATAATTTCTTAAAAATAGGAAATAAATTACCCACTAAATCATAATAAAAATATTAATCAAATTTCGCAATTTGACCTTGACAACGTGAGTTATGGGACTCCGATAAGCGGTGATTTTCGTTTCTTTCCAGTCTCAGTTTAATTTCGGAAACAGGGCGACGATGCCTACCCATTTGCATGGAACTGAAATTTTCTAATGCCCATTAGCTGGTAATTTATAAGAGAGGGAATCATTTTCGAAAGAAAAAATCTTTTGATTGTTGGAGTATCTTAATTCTTACTTCTTATCCGATCGATACCAAAAACAAGATCCGCATTCAAGCCTGCAGGCCAGGCCAGAGCTCACGACTCACCGCCACTTGTCCCTCACTACTTCTATTTTTCTTTTTGGCCATGTTGTGATAGCATCACTTTGGAGAACAATTTACAAAATGACTCTCTTCAAATTTTAATAATAATTTCGTCAATTCAAACGGAGACAAGTACGTGGCACTAAAGAAATGGAGAACTATCCTCTAATATGTTTTTTAATTCAGCTACCCTCCCTGCCTTTGTATTGCAAAGTTTCAATTAAAGACAGATCGTCTAAATTGTACGACTTACCGGCCATTATAATCTAATCAAGTGATTGGCTAAATTAAAATATAATAATAACGATAAGCATATACAGTCGTTGATTTTTTTCGTGCTTGTGTCTGGCCCCGTGTCACGAATGTAAAGGAGTAAACCACTTTCCCCGTAGCCTTATCCCTTACCTCTTTTATAAATAAATAAAGGGTAAAGGTCACGGAGGATGCTAAAGGTTTAATCAATTAGTTATATAAGTCTTAGTAGTTTTAAAATTTACCTTAAAAGTCCTAATGTCCATAAAAAATATATAATTTTACAATAATACCCTCATTACTTATTATACTTAAATCTCTCAAATTTTTAAAAAATAAAATATATTCACTTTTAATTTTAAAAAAAGATAGAAAAACTCATAACTAATTATTTATAATAAAAATAAATATTTTATTTTAGTATTATTATATTAAATTATTAAAAGACATAAAATTATTATAAATATTTAAAATTATATTGTAAAAATTATCATAATTAATATTTAAAAAATTTAGAGATTTTGATAATATTATTATATATAATTTATATATAATTATATTTTTAAAAAATTGATATCAACTTTTAGGAGAAAAATAAATAATTAATTTTTTTAATAATTTAAGATAATAATATAGAGATAAAATATTTATTTTTTGTTATAAATAATTAATTAGGAGTATTTTTATTTTTTTTAAGTTAAGAGTATTTTTGTATTATTAAAAATTTAAGTAAACATATTTTATTTTAAAAAAATTTGAGAGATTTAAGTATAATAAGTAATGAGGGTATTATTGTAAAATTATATATTTTTTTATGGATATTAGGACTTTTAAGGTAAATTTTGAAACTATTAGGACTTATATGGCTAATTGACTAAACCTTTAGGACCTCCATGACCTTTACCCATAAATAAATTAGGCAACTATTTCTACGTGTATAAATATATTAGTCAATGAGAAATCCGGTTCGCAAGAAAGAGAAAGATGGAGCTAAGATGCAAGCATGTAAATTAGGTCCTGCGTAGCAAGTTAGAAAAAAAAATGTTAATGCCAAGAGCCAAGTTTTCCATTCACCAGTGCCTAACTTCACTAAACCACTTTCCCCATATGAAATATCTTTACCAGCTTTATCCCTTGCCTCTTTTACAAATAACCAACCGCATTATATTTTTACAATTCATAGTCTCAGAAAGTCATACAGTCCGTGGGCTCATTGTAGTAGTTCATACACAGAGATCACTATTACAAACTTTCAGTCCAATTCGAAACCTTATATTTCTATTGTGGAAAACAAACAACAGATTGCATTATTACTAGTGTTCATACGCAAGTGTCTGGGATCAAACTGGTTGTTTCACATTGAGAATTTTGATATTCTAGAACTACTATTATTATCATTCTCCAGAGAATACATCCGAGTGTCTGAGCCAAAGTTAATCACTTAAAAGTGAATTCAGTTACACTTGGATGGGTTCTTGTTCTTCCTGTATCTCACTTGAGTTCAGCACTGGACCCTCGCCATTAGTCTCTTGTGCACCTCCTGTTTCGGAAATTTTTGTGATCCTCTGCAGCTCATCTGTTACATCTGAAGCTTGAGATACTGACCGATCGCCAGCCACTTCTTCTTTCTGAACTGATGGTTTTGGTCTTCGAATGGCTTCAGCTGCCTCTGGCATTACAACAGGTGGTGGCCGGGGAGGAACCCATGTCCGCTGAACTGGTGGCTCATTGTTTTGCATACCATAAGCTCCAGCCTTGGTTTCATCTTCATTTTCAACCTCTGTGATCCTCACATTTTTTCGCTGCCACCAAGGAACTGAAATATCATCGTCTAACTGATGGTTCTGCCCATTATCTTGAACCTTGGCAATCAAACCTTCCCCACCACTTACTTGAGACTGAAGTACTTGGCTCGAGGCATTTTGGCTTTGGGCCTGGCCAAGCTCCCAAGGCTACTCAGTAGGAGAAAATAAGTAATAATCAGTATGGGGTCAATTCAAGGAAGCTCAAGATTCTTTTATTCAGTCGTATATCTCAAACGCAGTTTAACAAACAGTCATCAAATTTATGTGAATTCCTTTTTCACTATATATATGGGTCATTCATTAAAAGATTTTCTTTCAAATCAGAGGCCAGTTTTTGAACCATTTCAGAGAAAAATGCAGTAGGCATCAGATACACGTGTTTTTCTTAAATAGTCATGGTTGAGAGTAATATAATATTATGTATATAAAATAAATGGTGCGAAGTAAAGATATGACCACCATCTAGACGAGTCAACCTCACTCTTTAAAAGCTGAACAGCTTATTTAGTTATGATATCCAATTGCTAATAAAACCAACACATTCAAAGACGTATTTGTAATCCATGAATCTAATGAAAAAAACACACCTTAGCTCTTGGTGCTAAGCGTGGATTTGATAGTTGCTGGTTAGGGTTTGGAGGTAGATCATTGATATCCTGCTCATGAAAACAGATTATTGAAAATCAGCATTGACCACTAAACAAGTAATCTCAACAATCAGAAGTAGTATTAGTTACCCGAATGTTGGAGGGTTTCTCCCCTCTCTGGACCATTGCCATGATCTGCAACATAATAACAAAAATCAAACAAGCTGAATTCTCTCAAACCCCAGCCAAGACAAAGATCTTTGATAACTGAATATATTTCTTGGGACTCATTGTTCAGCAAGCAAGAAAAAAGTGCTGCCAATATGTATGCAGCTACAGGTGGTTACACAAATTAAATTTCGAGTAAAAAAAAAAAAGATTTCTGAGAAATATAAGGCACAGTGTAAGTATTTACCTCCATGTATGACTTTGGGTGAGGAGCAACAGAGGGTTCTCCAGGTGCAGGAGGTGAGGAAGATCTCACTGCACAGAGAATTCCAGTTATTTGATGTAGACATTCAAACCATTAAAAATATCCATAAGAAAGAATACCAACCTGATCGCATGTCTAAGTCTGCCTTGCCATTCGCATATGGTTGCTGCAAAGAAATTTGCATCACTACAAAGTCTACTTAGAGAACTCAAATTTGAATAAGAACATTTTTACTCCATATATACTTCGTACGAGTAAATTTTGGAAAGAGCTCCCAGTCTACTCCTATTTTCAGCTTACCTTTACGCCTGAGACGGAAACCCTATGGTCTTCTTGATTGACAAGAGAGGTTTTACCAGAAATATTACTTTGTCCTGATAAATATACAGAAAGAAAGGATATCCATTAAGAAAGCTGATCAAATCCCACACCCTTTCGAGAATATCCCATATCTCAGATATCACATCATGGAGACACTACTTAATGACAACTGTCAAGGCACCAGCTTAATCACAGAGACTATCACTTGACAGATTGATCAGGAACTAATTATTTACCCATACAATTTGATTCTTACTGATGCAATACTAAATTTAAAATTCATGTAAGTAAAGAAAATCAAGCAAAGATTAATTGTCCAGAAATAGACAAAGAGGTCCTGGCTTTCATGACTTGGCTAGAAAGTTAGAAATTTTTTTTTTCCTCATCTTATACCTAATATCTTTTAAAGCTCATGCTAAATCGCTAATAGCATGGATAGTTGAAATTACATTTCTATAGTTAGGTGACAGTTTTAGCTTATGCAATCAATTGACAGAAGATGGACATAATTATTTATAATAAACATAAGTTTCTGTGAAATAATGCCCAGCCCTGAAACCTGAAGTCCAAGTCTCTGTGGGTGAAGGTATGATTTCCCATATTTGCTTTGCAGTTGACCGAGAGGATTTTCAATCAGCACCAAGGTTCTTAAAGATATTTCATATTTGCACTTCTTCCATAGTTGGCAAGGAGCAAATTATAATGCCTAAATCATTTTCAGTTAGGCAATTTGGACAATGCTTTGGTGTGCACATATAAGCTAACTATGATTCTAGCAGACTTGGCAAATCAAACTAGCAGTCAAATTTCTAAGAGATGAGAAGCAGCAACTCCAGAACAAAAATACTGAACATTATGCATTATGCTTGCTTGATCAGACACAAAGATCTAACATACCTTCCAACTTTCTTATGGAATTACTCATGGACTTCATTTCCTGAAGTTGAACATCTAACACATTCATGAATTCCTCAAAATATCTCCTCTCTGAAAATTTAAAAAAAAGGGTTGCAGTACATGATTTTAGTAATTAATGGACAATTTGAAGCATATAAAGGAAAAGGATTAGTCAAAATAGTAATGAAGTTTAAGCAAAACGTTATGCAAGTATTTGAACTTAAAATCCATTAGACTACCACCTTCGATTTTTGAATTCAACATTTCCTGGCTTGCCTTTGCCACATCAGCAGCCGCTGCTGCCGCTGCTTTTGCAGCAGCTGCTGCTTCTTCTGCCAAACTTGGTTTTTCATCAATCTTCTTCGCATTGTCATCTTCTTCTTCCAGCACAACTTTCCGTATCCAACACTTCAACCTAGGGACAATAGATTTCTGAAACAAGAATATGTCATTTGACTGTGTCATGCATCAATATTTAGGAATAAGAATCTATATATTCTGCTACACATGAAGTTGGGCACAAAATGCTCAGACATACGATACAATATCAATAACGGCAATAGCAAATGAATATCAGGCAACAAAATATCCAATTATTAATTTATAAAGAATGTAAAACAATAACTAATCTATTTGTTTTTACCTTAATGAAAACAGCAGTTCCAGCACCTGAAGCAGCAAGCAATCCGACAGCAATAACAGCATGATACCAGTGAAATCGCGACATCATTGAGGTACTTGCTGGTGAAATGACAGCAGTAGGAGCAGCTCCTGCAGGCTGTGGTTGCAGAGCCTGTGTTTGGGCCTGTGACTGAATGTTAGCTGGTGATTTCGCCTGCCCATCTGCTTGTATTCATAACACAGCATCAGCGAACAAGCCTCAACTAAGCTCTGGTCAAATGCAAAGAACATCACCAGCACAGAAGGCGTAACCTGAATACAAAAGATCATTACCTTGGTTGGTACTAGTTGGCTGTGCACTTGGAGTTGGGTCCTGAAAATGCCAGGGGAAACAATAAATATTAAATAGAGAACCAATTCAATGGTGCAGTAAGAGTAAACTAAAAACAAATAATAGGCTTACAGGCACACGCCGAAAAGCCTCATCTATCTCCTCCTTTGTGAGCCCCTTCTTCTCAAGGAATGATCTTCTATAGATGACTGGAGAACCCCTAACTTTAGGGTGTGAAAGGAATTTCACAGCATTCTGCACTTGCTCCTCTCTCATTGGTTCTGAGTTCACAAACACTGATGGAGAGGAGATAGGTTTAGCAACCTCTGGGCGGGCATCTTCTTGTGACTCACTTCTTTGTTGTGCAGACTCTGCAGCAAAAATGCAAATTATGGTACAGAAGGAACATTGTTTATACAAGAGAGAAGACTTTTGTATGTCAATCAAAGTCATCGCAATACAAATACATCTTGAATTTGGGTATCATGAGTTGTATAATATTGTAATAATGTAGCTTTGTAAAACATGTACAACTTAATGTTAAAATGAAATTTAAAACGAGTCCAATTTTCTCTCTCATTTGAAGGAACCTAGCTCCTTAACTTAATCCACTGAATTCTAGTTTCTTGCATGCTTCTTTTTGGTAAGATTAAAACTAAGTTCATTAGGACATGAATTAAACGAACACCAAATAAAAGAATACAAAGATACTCAGAAATTTCCCAAGAAAAGCTATTTAGACATTTCCCTTTTTCTTAGGTGAAGAAAACAAAATAATCAAATTCAATATAAGGGCGGAGAAATTTTCAACTAGTTCAAGCAACTACTTATCAACTAGATCACATAAACAAGCTCGCGCGAAATCCAATTCTACTTGGCTAAATAAAAAAAAATTCAGTTCCACTGAAGAATTAATTCGGATTAAAAACAAACAGTACTGAACGTTGACCAGCGAAACAAAAAAGAACCACCAAGATCAAGGAAAAGAAATAGAAAACCTGAGTTAGAGGGATTCTGAGCAGTCGGATTAGGAGAAGCCGGAGATTGAGTCGCCATAACGCTCAAAATCCTCTAAACAATTATGAAAACAAAACAACTGTTAGTTAAAACAGGCAAAAGCAAGTGAAGAGGAAGGAGAAAACTGAATCGACAATGGAGCTGCTTACCGAAGATGATGATGATTATGATGTCAGTGAAGTCAGAGTTGGGTTTTGCTCATCTCGAAAAAAAGGAGCACTACCAAAATAACGCCAAAACACTGCAGATAATATGATTTTTCTTGGTTTGCTTTTATTTATTTTTCCTTTTTCCTTTTCCTTTTTCCTAGCATATAATTGAATTTCCCTTTTTTTTTGAACTTTTCCTTTTACAACGATGATATGAATTATTGTCAGAAAAGATTTTACGAAAGATAGAAGATATCGAAATACTTAAAATTTAACTAATTAATTATATAAATTTTAATAATTTAACTATTTAATTTTATTATACTAATTATATGATACATTTAGATGAAAAAATATAATTTTATAATTATATTTCCATTAATTATTATACTCAACTTTTTAAATTTTAAAAAATAAAATATATTCATAAAATTATATTTTTTAAATTAATAAAATTATATTTTTTAAATTATTAAAATTTATACAATTAATTAATCAAATTTATTTAATTTTATTAATTGTAAGGGCGTAATTAATTAAAAATAATTAGAAACAAATTATTATTGTTGATAGAGTGACAATATTTATATTTTCGAATTGATTTCTTAATTTTTATCTTGAAAAAAATATATTTCCTTAAATCCTTAACTCCAACTGGTGATCTGTTGAAATAAATTAATTACTTTTAATTTTAAGTAGCATATCCTATTTTATGGTCAAAATTTAACAACAATTTTGGTCGTTTAAATATAGATGGAATTGCTCATATATATCATAATAACAAGCTACATTTGTTTTTAGAAAATGTAATATAAAATTATAGAGAGCCGAATATTATTACGCCATACATTAATATAGCAATTGACAAATTCTAAATTTTTAATTTTTTTTAAAAAAGAAAATTTTTGTATAATTTATAAAAGGGTAAAGGACATGAAAATAATAATTTGTTTCTAATTATTTTCAATTAGTTACGTATGTGTCCTTACAGTTAATGAAATTAAACAAATTGGAATTGGGCTTGGGCTAAACCAACCTTCTCTCCGGCTAAAAGGGAAGGGCTCGCGCCTTCATCCTGTGTTGATGAAGTATTATATTAAAAATAATAATATTGTTTGTTTATTAATACATTTTACATAAATAATTTATATTTTCTTAAATTTTAATTTTTTAATAATTTTTTAAAATAATAATTATTAATAAGAGTACGAGCTATTTCTTAATTATTTAAATTAATTAAGTTAATTAATTCAATAACCTAAATCTTACGAATTTGTATGTCCGTTAGTTTTTGAAAATTTTTTACCACTTACTGACCTTCTTATCTTAAATTTAAGTCTGAAATAAGATATAAACTAGAGTTATGGCTTGATGCGATCGATCCTCTTATAAATTAAAAGAAAACATCAATAATTTGATAATAAGTTGATAAAAAAAAACACATCGATAATTGATAGGTTTGAGCTACGTACACGGGCCACGTTGGGCCTCATGACCCACAATTAGATCAATTTTACCTGCAGGTATGGAAGAGATAGAAATGATTCAGCTAATTGTAGTTCACCAAACACATCGTAATCGGACAAACCTTGCAATCTAATTCTCTCTTCCTTTTGAATCAACAATTTCAATGTCTTTCCTTCTCTTTCTTACGTATGCTTTTTCTTTTTCTTCGCAACCACGAGTTTCTTAATTTCCATTTGATTAAACAAAATTATTACAAAGCATATATTATAAATTAGTTTATTGTTAATATTGTAATTGATCCCATATAATTTATTATATCACAACTTGCAAAATAAAATTATTACCATGATGGATTATATATAATTGAACTTATCAAGTGATTTCTCATATTTGGTAATTAACCTCAGTATCATGGTTTTCATTTTCTATGTTAAATTCCACAAGCAACTTACAATTAATTAATTGGCATAACATAATCAAGTTAAAGTTTGAAATTTTTATTGGATTGGAAGAGATGGTATACATATATGTCAAATACATGTTATTATATATGCAGCCAAAACCAATTGGGAACTTGTACCAAAATTGTCAACTAAAGGATTCAATAATTTAAGAGACGGAAAATGCATGCATCTAATTAGAATAAATTGATCAGGGAGGAAATTCAAATTACATAAAAACGACACGAATGTATATAATATAAACATAATTTAACATTTAGTTGCATGAGATTAACGTGGAGAACAAGTGGCCGGGACTTTCAATAATAAAGCGTGCCACGACCAGCAGTCCATGTGCTTCTCACCTACTCTTTAACATTAAAACAAAACAAACAAAAAAACTCAGTTGTTTAGTTAATATTTTAAAAGAGGGCAATGGACATTTTAGTCTATTAGTACGATAAACCCTACTAATTATAAAATTATAAAAAAAAAAAAAAAAAGAGTTCCAATTCGTTAGCTTTATACCGTCTGTTAGAATGGAAAAGTAAGTAAAATGATTTTTTGTCGAGACAAAGCTTGATATATTATGAAATGAAAGCTAAATATGTATTATTATGTTATTGCACAATATACAATTGGGTTTAATCACACGTAGGTATATACATTAATAGTCAATAGGGATATAATAGTAAAATTACACTTTTAATATTAAAACTTTTTTAAATATTTAATTTCATAATTAGTAGGACTTATTAAACTATTAAACCAAAACTTAAGGACAAAAATATCCTTTATCCTTTTAAAAATTATATAATAATACAAAGTCTAAATTAATATATGATATAATGTTGTTAAAAAATAAAAATAAAAAACTATTAATATATATATTCAAAAATTGAGAGAGATGATAGGTGCCAAAACCAACCTACGAATTTAATTAAGATAAAATTTTGAATAAAATGTTAGTAATGGCTAAATAGTAAAATTATAGTACCTCAATTTTGTTGAGGTACATCTAAAATTAAGGAAGACAATTTGTAATATAATTTATTGAAAAATTGAATACGAATATGATAAAATTAATTTAAAATAATATACTATTATTAAATAAATAGACAGAGATACAACGTAGTTAAATAACGTTAATTTTTTGTAGTTCAAGTTTGAAGTTTTTAAAATATAAACTTATTTGTGAAATAATTAACTATTTAAATGATTATATAATTCTCGTCTATAGTTCAATATATTTTTTAATTCTTTAAACGTATTAGTTATGTTTATAATAGTTAATTAAAATCTGTTTAGTTATGTTCAAAATAAATTGAATATTATTTAAGTAGATAAACAATAAATATTTTAAATTGATATTGATATTGATTACAAGTTACAACTCATTTAATCAATTAACAGTTAGATCATATTAATACTTTTTAATCTTGGTATATATAATTATTAAATGAATCATAATTGTTTCTAACATAAGATATATTATAACTTTTATGTAATATATATAATACAAAGGCAATTGAATTGCCATTTGTATGTATAGATAGCTAAGGCCTTAAGGGTGGTATAGTCGTGTGGCCAAGTCAATGTGTAGCTAAGAGATGATATGAGCTATGAGCGCTCTGATGATCTCATCCTCCCCATGCGGAACTCGTTTCTTTAATTTGTATATATTTTCTTATTTTCTTTATAATTCTTCAAATGAGTTCTCTTTTTCAAAATCCTTACTTTATAATTCTTCAAATGAGTTCTCTTTTTCAAAATCCTTACAATATGGCATCCATTACAGTCAACGAAGTAATTATCAAATAAATAATTTAATGTAAATGGTCATCGTAAGAAATAAAATTTCTGAGATTAAATTCTTCAATTGACTTGATAATTGTCGGCACATACCAATAACTTGATCAAGGAAAAAATTACATAAAGAAAAGCGAAAATGCAATCATTCAAAATTTTTGATTCCCACTACTGCATTTCTTGTCAAACAAGCGTATAAAACAATTAAAAGAGCACGCTTAACATAAGAAGTTTTAATTTTTTAAAACGGTTTATACAAAAACTGTCTTTGATTCTAAAAAATAAAAATGATTTTTATAAGTCGTCTTCTAAAATATATGTTTAAGAAACAATTTTAATAAAATAGACTTTAATTTTAAAACATAAAAACTAATTTTATAAACCATCTCTATAATTTACCAAAAAGAGAACCGTTTTAAACCGACTTTGATTCTACTAAAAAGATAACAGTTTTAAACTGTCTTCTCATTGTCCCCATTATACTACAGGTGACTTGCCATAATGTTTGCTACAGTGACTTTTTAAATGATTAAAACAACGTTATTTATTAAATGATTAAACGACGTTATTTGTTATAGTGATATACTACAGTATAATGATCAAACGACGTCGTTTTGTATGAAGCCTACTATAGTATCATATATATAGAGCCATAAATTACAAAACCCTCAATTAATATTCATCATCGTCGTTCGCACCTCTACCTTAAGAAGTCAGCCATTGTTCGTACTTCTATTTTCTGCCGTCGTGCACTGATATCAGTCGTCGTTCACACTAGTAATCAGGTATGTGATTGTGCCAGTAGTATTTGTGAATTGTTGGTAAAAATTGGAGCTTGAGATTTTGAAATTGATATAGGATTGAATTCGGGCATATATGCATTGAACAAAGAAGCAAGAAAGTGAAACAAATTACAAATTCTTTGTTCTGATTATTTATATCCTATATTTGGTTTCCTTTTATTTGTTAGAATGGTCACTGGTTTGGTTTATATTGACGGGTAAATTGCTAATTAGTGTATTTATATTATTTTTAGGTTAGATTTAACGAATTTTGCTTATATGATTATTAGGACTGAAGATCATTGTAGATGTTGATTGAAAGTAGTATAATAATATCTTTTTATCCCACAGTTGTTTAAATGTTTTTGGTTCATTCTAAGATTCCACCAATGTGCAAGTGTTATCTGTTTGGTTTATTTAACTTCATCAATATTTGAATGTTTGAGAATGTTTGTATTTGTAACTACTATAAATTGTACAATTTTCTACCACATATTTACTATTGAGTTAAGCTGAATGTACTACTTAGTTTAAAGTTAGTTGTTGCTTCTCTTTAAGTGTTAAATTGGCTCTTCAGTTTCTATCACTGCATTAACATTATTAGGTTCTAGATAATTAACTTGTAACACCCCAAATTTGCCATACCAAAACATATGACAAATTTGAAATAAAATCCAAAACTCCAAAATTTTTAATTATACAATTAAATCACCAAAAGAGTAAATAAATCTTAGTGTACAATTACAATGCTTAAAGATCCAAGATAATATTTCTTCAGATTTAATACAATACCCAAAATTCTACTTGATACTAACTTCAATCTTTCCAATAGTCTAAGCTCAATTGAAAATCTCTATTATTTCACAATTCGAACTTCAATCAACTGCAAAATATTAATGACGAGGAGTGAGTCGTCAACTCAGTAAATAAATCTGTGCATAACATTTATGATTTATTAAAGACTTACATTTATATATAAATCATTGTTTAAAAATACGTAAGCATAATTATAAATATTTATTTAATTCAATTATTAAAGCTCACATCACATAAAATACAATTAAAACTGTAAAAAGTATTTCGAAGTTCAATAATCAATCAATAACAGAACGGTAACAACCGTAACAGAACAATAACAACTGTAACAGAACGGTAACAACCGTAACAGAACGATATAACAATCGTAACAAAACGATAATGGTAATTGTAACAGAACGATAATAGTAATCGTAACAGAACAATGAGTAAAACATTTATATAAATATATTTCTATATTCAAACATTTGATAAAATTCTCATTTATGTTGTACATAAAATATTTAATGATTATGAATAATTAACAAATCATTTGTAAACAATTTAAAGGTCTAAAAAAATATATATAATTTTCTTAATAACATAATTCATGAAATCATTATATTTACATAATAAGTTTTCATATCCATTTAAGAAGAGCAAAAATATATTATACACATATTTACTTATCTCAAATTATTGTAGAATGCTATATACTTCTATGCTTAACCAAGGTTGACCAATGCTTCAGGGACAAATAGAAACCCAGAATTTTCAAAGATCATCAATAATAGTATATATTTTATAGAGTTTAGAAATACAAGGGAAGGAAAGTACTAGCGGCCAAAATTTTACATTTAAAAATTAAAATTCTATCTGTTCTTATCTAATTCAAAACTTAAAATTTAAAATCAAATGAATAAAATCTCAATCCATTAATCTTTAATCCTTAAACTTAATATTTCAATCTTATTCTATAAAATCAAATTCAAAATCTCAAATTTAAATTTCAAATCTTAACAACTTCTAATATTGTAATATCTATAAATAGGTGGTCAACTGATTGACTAACCTTTTGCATTGCATTTAATGGGTAGCTTTGCATGCTATATCTATGCTTGGGTAAAATAAGTAAAAATTGGGTGCAGAATTACGTCTCTATTTCACTGCATGATTTTTTTCCTACTTTGTGGAGGAAATATTTGTTTTTTAAAACATTTGAAAATGATAATGAATCCATGTTTATTTCAATTATTTTAATTAGGTTGGTTTATTTCCATCCATCTATTTTTTATAAGAAAAGAGGCATCATCACAACACAAGTAACTGGGGTTTATATTGTTTTTCATAAGATTTCTTAACGTCAAAAAATATTATATCCTGTTTTCCTAGACATGGTCTTTGTTTATTTGTCAATTTTCAATATTTTACTTTTATTTTTTAATCTATAAAATCTAACTATGTATTATTTTACTGCAGAATATTAGAGTAACTAATGGAATACCAAGATAATACTGCTCAACTATGCTTTTGTTATGTTATGATTTTGCTATTACTATTTACAGTATTGTTTTTGAGATTTTTGATATTTAGTATTAGCGGTAATTAATATTAGTTTATATTTATATACTTTGGTCATTATAAAACTTTTTAATTTATTTTTATTTTAACTAATATTAGTTATATATTTGCAATTTCAAGTGAAAAATATGTTAACAAGAAAAAATAAAATTCTCAATTTTATTCTTAATATTTTTGGTAAGTAAGTATTTTATTAACTTCAAATCCTAATTCTACTTTTTATTTTAATTACCATATGTTTGAATTTCTATTTTATTTTTAATTTTATAATTTATTTTGCAGCAAGTTGCTTCAAAGTAAATAAAGAAGACTTTGCTTGATATAATTATTTTCAAAATTGTATTTAAGCAATTGTAAACTGAAAATTGAATTTAAGAATTGCGCATTGAGATTGGTATTGTAACATTTATTTCTAAAACTATACTCTTTATATTGTTGTATAAATTGTGATAAATTTAGTTTAAAACTTTTGTTAATGAAAATTTGCATGTTCTAGTTTAAAATACTTCAATTAATTCTGTTAGTAATAATTGTTAATAGTATATAAAACCCATATGACCTAAAAGGTACATATAACACAATTTGATTGAAATTCCTTAAATCAATTTATGCCAAATCATGGTTTAATTAATGATACATTTCTTTTAAAATAAATTCAAATATTATAAAAAATTATTTCCTTATAAATTCAAATACTATTAAAATCTACCTTCTTATAATTTTAAGTACTATTTAAAATTGTCTTTTTATAAGTTTAAAAACAGGTAAAAATAATCTTCTTATATTAAAAAACAAAGACGGTTTTTGACATTTTAAGACACGTCAAAAGAAAATGGTTTATAATATGTTTTAGAAAAGTTTTTAAAACGTTTTTTAATTGTTTTCAATGAATAATATTAGTGTAAAAGTCTAGACAGAGAATCTTCTTAATTTTAGCTGTCTTGATCACTATGAATTATATATCCGGAGAGACGTGCTTACTTTTCTAATCTAGAGCTAACTGTTAAATGTTTAATCCGTGTTTCTTGTGAACAATATTAATTTACTCGAAAATATGTTAAGTAGAAGACAGAAAACTCGGCCTATAAAATGAGATAACCCGCAGCTGGTGCAATATACTACTTAAAAACTCCAAAGCCAGTAAAATAATTAATATATCCTTACGGTTGGTTCTTTGGTGTTTAGGGTAACGTATTGGAGACTAACATATTGGTTGGATACATTAATTGATTTGATTAATTATCCGTGAAAGGAGATTAATAGATAATGAAAATCATTGTAATGTATTTTTCTTGTGTTTTGCAGAAGGAAGGCATACAATTAATGGCTAAGCAATCATCCGAGTTGCCCATTACAGGAATGAAGAAGCTTCTCAGGTTTAAATTTTGTGCTCATGACTGCAATCCTTCGTCTTTATTTTTGATCATTTCCTGCACTATTGTTAGACGTTTTCATCAACTTTGGTGTATATGTAAAATAATTCCAATTTCCATGCATGAATCCATGGTTTCTGATATCACCTGCTGTCTTCTTGCTTTATATATATGGTGATTTTGGACGTTGATCACATAATAAGTGTACGTTTTCGGTAAGAGCAAGACCAAGAACTAAAGGTTGTGACTTATGAGTACGTGTAGTAAGCTTGAAATTAATCCTGAGTGATTTGACTTTGAAATTAAAACCCAAGAAAGTAAAATAAAGTGCTCAACAAAACATATATATAAATAGCAAGTATGATTCCGGAAATAATTAATATTAAATGCAATGTTATTAACACTACTAACATTATTTACAAATTTCGAGCGTTCGAAGGATTATTAATTATTATCTCATGATCATATATGCTTAACACCTATATATATATATATATATATGATGAGCTTGGAAATATATAACAATAATATTAACTGCGTGAAAGGATTTGCAGGGAAAACGAAGACGAAGACAATGCTTTTGATGCGGTAGAAAGGATTAAAAGGGGGTTCATTCATTTCAAGACCTGCCAATTTGAGTATGATATATATATGACAATTTCCTAATTCTTGTCTTCTCGACTTGATTTTCGTGAAAGCACTTTTCTTCTCATACGAAATATTTTTCTCTTATTTTTGGTCGAGAAAGTATAGAAATTTGAAAATACCAACCTCCGAAGTTTTTAGTGGATCCAATTATTCCTGCAATTAATAATTAAAAGAATTAACTTTAATCCAATTATTCCTGCAATTAATAATTAAACGAATTAACTTTTTGCATTTTTGCAGCAAATATCCAGAATGTTTCCAAGAACTTGCCAAAGCCCAGCATCCTAAGGTAGTTGATCTGCATGCAGTCATAATTTGTTCGCTTTTCTAGTTAATTCATATTACTGAGTCAAATATATATAGAATGAGAATCTCTCCTTAATTAAGATAATATGTGCAGTTTCTAGTATTTGCATGCTCAGACTCCCGAGTCAGCCCCTCTCATGTCTTAGATTTTCATCTTGGGGAAGCCTTCATGGTTCGCAACATCGCCAACCTGGTTCCTGCTTTTAACCAGGTTCCATCGGAATTTGCCTCTTAATTTCCTTAATTACGGTAGTCATATGATAATATTAAAGATTGACTAATATTAATATCGTTGTCTGCTGCACAGTTAAGGTACTCGGGCGTTGGTGCAACCATAGAATACGCTGTTGCTAATCTCCAGGTGATTAAATTTGCATCAAACTTCCTATTTTCTCTTCATTTGCTCTTCTAATAACAAATTAAAAAGACAATTTTATAGGTCGAGAATATCTTGGTTATTGGACATAGTCGCTGCGGTGGGATAGAGAGGCTTATGTATCTTCCGGACGATGGTTCTACGTATTAGTAAGGCTCTATTCCTCGACTCAATCGTGAAAACATAACCATAAACAAATTTTTATTTCTTCTACAGTACTGTTAATTTTATTAGCTTGCCAATTTCATCCATCTAATTAAGACGTGTGTATATGTATATATATGTGTGCAGTGATTTCATTGATGATTGGGTGAAAATCGGTTTACCTGCTAAGGCCAAGGTCAGAAAGGAGCATCCCAACTTACCGGTTGAAGAACAAATTCCAATATGTGAAAGGGTACGTAAGCAAACACGTACCGTATGTTGAAGGGCTTGGACTGTCATTAATTAACGAAGACAAAAGATTAATGATAGAATAAAATTTGACACATTAATTTTTGTCTTCCCGGATAATTATTATTATTACTATGCAGGAATCGGTGAATTTTTCTCTGGTGAATCTTTTAACTTATCCATACGTTCGAAAGGCCGTGGCGGATGGCACTTTAGCATTGAGGGGTGGATACTACGATTTCGTTCATGGAAACTTTGAGCTGTGGGAGCTCAAGACAGAAATCACTCCTAGTATTTGCATATGATTATATATACAATCTGTATCATCAAGTACTTGGTCTTTTTGTTATTAGAGTTCAAGTATGTGTTGCTGTGTTTGGCGTTATGAATAATGTGTCTGCAGCGCAAGTGAATAAAGCAGAGCAGCTTCTTGTTGTCTTGCCATTGCTTTGCCGGAAAATAATAAGAGGTCTTGAAGCGACCCGGCACTTATTTCGTTTTTCTACATAATTTCAATTGTATAATCACATACAGCTCCTTAATTTATGAACCCATGTCATTATCGTTTTTATTTTTATTATTGAATTTATTAGCAGTAATTTTCTAGATAGTTTCGGTTTCGGTTTTGCTTATTTTTTATGTTAAAATGTATAGTTTCCATTCACGCACATTAATTATGAAAGAAATCGCCGACACTGTGATGGAACATGAATTAAGGGACAATCCTTTTACAACTCAACCAATTAATCGGTTAATTATTATCCCATTGTTGAATCGGGTAACAATTACCTGCAATATTAGGATAACCTTCGAATGAAATTATGCTATATATATGTACACTCTTTTTAATTTTTTTTAACCCCTAGAAGAGGCAAAATTTATTAAAAATAATTAAAAAAAAAAACGATACAAGATGATAAGCTACAAGGCTAGAGCCGAGACATTAGGAAAACCTGTAACTTGGGAAGCCATAGGCATATCCTTAATAAGCAAATCCGACACAGAAGATGGAGGGGAGTTCCCACCGCTGAAGAATAGGAAAGATAAGACCTAAATTAGCCAAAAAGTCCGCAACACCAATGTTTTTGCTGTAAGTGTGTGGCTAAACCGAAAATAAATAATATTGTTTAATTTAATTATTATATTTTAATTTATTAAGTGTCCCACCATTGTTTAATTTATTGAAATCATTACATTGAAATAATCTCGATTAATAATTTTCAAAGGTTATATAGTTGTTAAAATTTATATTATGGACTATCTATGAGAACAAAATAGGCACGCAAGTTTGTAATACACGTATATAAATTTCGGGCATCATCAAAACAGAGCATGGTAGTGTGACAACATTCGGGGACAATATACAAAGGGTGCAAAAGTGCGAATATATATCTTGGCCTCACGCATACATACATATAACGTCCTGAATATGGCTAGCAGTTTATGGACCACCAGTAAGCATGCATGCATTTCCTAGCAAGAATGTATTTGCTAACATTAATAGTGCGCTTGCCCATCATTGCAGCGGCGGATCGATAATTATGAAGGAGCACTTGATGCTTGTCTTGCAGCTAGAAAACAGAAACATTGCTGTCTTTAATTTGTTGCTAGGTATACCTTTCTCAGCAGCAATGAATCTGTTTTTGAAAGAAGGAATTCAGATCGATGAAAGGGCATATATATATATATATAAACGTATACTTGAGGCAAGAGAAAAAGGCTCTTTATTCATTATTCAAAAAGAGCAATTATTTTTTTCAGCGAATAATGCATGTATAGTGTAGGGTAACGTGCACTCTAAAATTAGATATTCAAAGATCGACTTAGCTATAGCTACCTCCTGAACAGGTTGCATATATACTCTGGTTTTGATGAACTGCATGCATGGTCACAATGTCGAAGCTTTTCTTTACTGGTAAAGCTCTTTTCCTTTTTCCTCTCATCCAAAATTTCAACACACGATCTTGATGTGTGTCTTAGGACAACTTTCAATTATTATTATTATTATTATTATTTGTCTTGATGCTATCTGCAAAATGTATTGGTATAGATACCAGTGACACCCAAGAGCTAGCTCTCTTGAAGATTTTCAATCCCTTGTCATCATTCTTTTTCTTCTTTTCATGTGAGTGATTGATATAGCCAGATCAGAATGATCATGCATATATAGATCGAGAATATTATATTGTTGCATCAAATTAAATTCAAAAGTTGAATGATTCACATTGGTACCAATTAGAAAGGTACATTAAGAAATTCAGAATTATAGGTGAGAGGTGAACCGTGCAATAACAGAAAATTAATTAATACAAAATAAAAAATAAATTAAAATGTGGCGTTTGTGTGTTTGTTGACGTGCCTCAAGCGATGACGTTTTAATTAAGTCAATTATCCCAAGGGTTATAACAATTCATTATTCATGTTTTATAGAGTCATACGAATTAATATTGAATACACATCACCGCCAAATATTCTACTAGCTTTCATTGTAAGTTTAGCTGCTGCTGGTGTAAAATACAATCACTCACTTGCAGGTAAGAGAATCAGACCCTGAAAAGTGCTATCATGGATACGAATTACGTCGATCGTAAGCATATTAAAATCATTTCCTAGGCTTTTGAATTTCTTTTTTCTGAAAATTTGGCAGCCTTTCGGCCAAATCGGTATGGAATAATCTTTCTTTATCCTGCACAGAATTCATTTTCAACTGATTTAGATACCTTTCTGGTATGAATATTATTATTCATTCGAATATACGTACAGTAAACACTGATTCTTGGAACATTTCCCAAGGCCTCCTAAATGATATACCACACAGCTTTTACTGAGCTTTTTGAGCAAAAGATTCTGGGCGATCTGGTGTGTATATGATCTGTAAAATTAGAAGAATAACTAGGCGATTCGTAAATATCAGATCTTAAACGCAAAAGGGGTTCCAAGAACGACAATGTCTTTGCAATAAGCAGTGAAGCTTACAATATTCTAAAACTATGAAAATTAATTGTTTGCCAGTTTAAGTGTATTGCACCTCTTCCGTTAAGTTTTTATCACATGTATTTTTAATTAATTATTAAAAAGTTAAATGGACATCTCAAAAGAATTTAATGAAAATTGTGTAGTACATCCAGTAGTCTGAGGCTCTTTCCTAAACTTTAGCCTAGCTAGCTAGGCAATTATAGGGGATACGTAAAAACAGAAGGAACAGCCAATTGCTAGAGCTAGCCCGAAAAATATTGGTTGGCAACTTGGCAAAGATTGACATGATTCTCTCCCATACTTGTCCCTTTGGATTTACTCCATGGATTTTCATGAGATCTCATTTTTTGATGCCTCTTTGTCACCGCCCGGGGCTGAATTCAAAGAAGGTCGTATCGTTGTCATTGCATGTATACATACATATACAGCATTTTTACTTACTTTTTGTCTTCTTCTTCTTTCTTTTTTCTTTTTTAATTTGCTAGAGAAATAGATTCAACGTTAATGTAGCATTTTAAATTATTAACACATTGAGCGTTCATTTGATTTATTGAGAGGACTTTATAAGACCACAAAAGGAAATTAATTAACTTTACATCCCATTCCAAACAAAATCAAGAGACTTATCTAGAAACTCCATCAAGCTAGGAACTTGGGAATCTAGATCATCATTAAGAAACCAAAAATGATTCTCATAGTTATCTTCATCAATCCTTAGCTCTTGCACACTATTCACTCCAGCTGCCCTGTGAGAGCCATTTTCAGTGACTTCCGGGTCTGCAGCTCCAGCTTTGCAATCGGGAGTTGGTGTAAGATTGGACGCCGAGCAGGTCCTCAAACTTTTTCCCGATTCTTTAAACAAGATTGTTTGTGAAGAAGCGCCAACTTTGCTTTTAACCTTTTTAATCCCAAGCCTTTTGCTCAAATGAGTGTTCCAGTGGTTCTTCACTTGATTGTCCGTCCTTCCGGAAATTCGGCCAGCGATCAAAGACCACCTTAGATAGGATCATCGAATTATTGTTAGTACTTAATAGACATATATAGTCTAGCTAAAAATGTTGACAATTATTAAAAAGCTCTAGTAGTGGTGGTAGCTGTATCTAACTAAAGCTACAATTATCATCGTACGTATGTTGTATATACAGTACAAATGCTAATCATGTTCTAATATGTATTTGTATCTTGCAAAATGGAGGCTAAATATAGTGAACTTAACTGTTAACAAAAATCGAATCAATTAATAATACGAAGCTCCTATCACTAACCACACGATCAATCAACTAACGTTAACTATAATCATATGTAGGATATGAAGAAAAACCACCATTAAATTAAGACGTAAGTAAGGAGGTGCTAACTATAAACACCATGATTACAACTGGAAATAGATGAAGATGATAATGTTAATTAAGTCACTTACAAAATCAAATTTATATTGATATATATTAATTCTTCCGTCTTCATCAATTTTTATGAAATTGTCCAGTTAACGGGATAAAATTCAGTTTGCATGGAGAGGGAGATGAAGAACCTGTTGCCGAGGAGATTGTGGAGGCGAATGATGAGGTCGTCTTCTTCCTCAGTGAAATCACCCCTCTTAACATTTGGACTCAGATAATTTATCCATCTTAATCTGCAACTTTTTCCGCATCTCTTCAAGCCTACCCATATTGAGATCATGAAACATTTACCAATATTTATACGAAAGCTTTGTAACTAATGAAGAATATATATACTGTATACAGCACTGTTATATATATATCTTTAATATGGAAAATAAACAACAAACAGTCATTAATATGAACCTGTAAGTTTAGGTATGCGATTCCATTTCCCTTTTCCATGCACCGCTATGTAATCTATTAGAAGCTTGTCTTCCTCCACCGTCCACAACCCTCTTTTATATTCACTCTTTCCTTCCATTCTTGCTGTAAGCTTTGGGTTCGTTTGTGTTAGAGAAACACAGAGAGAGAGAGACTATAGATATTTGCTTATGCGTATATATATAGTTGTCAAAGGCTTGGAGGAAAAAGAGAGAGGTCGCGATTTCTCAGATATTATATTGTCAAGCAACAGTAATTTAAGTTTTTTTTTTTTTTTTAAATATTTTTGCAGGAAGTAATGAGCAAAATTTATAACATAATTTTAAAATATCTTATAAAAATAATTGTATCTAAAACTATTTCTTTTTCACATGTAAAAGAGATCCGTGGTCCAAATGGTGTATGCTGGCGACAAGAAATTAAAGTTGCTTTCCAGCGAGCATATGTGATATGTTTCCTTGTTGCATATGATCGTTAAGGACGGGGGCCTATTATTTGTCAGGCTTCAGATTCTCTCTCATTTTGAGAGATTGATTATATATAATCTGATCAAGGCTCGGTGAGTCTCAATATGTGACCAAAAACTCCATGCATTTGACTTAAAAGAAAATACCAACCCGGTGAAGATATCAGTAAATGTTTTTTGGTTCTTTGGGCAATAGATCGAATCTTAACATAACCTTGTACTCTCGTATACTACATATTCTAGTCCATCAATGAATACATAGC
The DNA here is from genome assembly GCA_028052125.1 of Melia azedarach. Taxonomy (NCBI): domain Eukaryota; kingdom Viridiplantae; phylum Streptophyta; class Magnoliopsida; order Sapindales; family Meliaceae; genus Melia; species Melia azedarach. Next base: position 2,755,412 of record CM051401.1, on the reverse strand, counting down.
CTTGGAAATCGATAATTAATTAATCATCATCGACATCTTGGTGACCCATTTCAGACATCAACAAATATGATCTCACTAGAATTAATAATTAGTTCAAAATGATCATCATCGAATCAGAAACTTTTTAGACACTTTGAGCATATATATGTGTATATTTATATATATATATATATATATGTATATATATATATATATATATATGTAAAAACCAAAGAAGAAGAAAGAGCAGCTATAACTGTGACACACGTGCATGGAATATAATGTTCCGGTAAATGTATATATATAGAATCCCTGCTTGTTGACGAAACTCAGGGCCACTCTCTCCCCCCGAAATAATATACATATACATATATATATATATATATATAACAGGTCATTTTCCTCGTTGGGAGGGGCTTCTCTTTTGTCTCCTCAGTCCTCAGTTTACATACACCCGTTGCTAAATTTTGCTATCTACAATCAATTTGCTTTGCTTGTTAGCTAGGTTGAGAGTGTTGACTATTCAGAGGATTAGTCCACAGTCACATTTACACGTAAGCAATGACTTGAACAAATCTCGAGGGCATTGCAGGTAATAGCGGGTGGCCATAAATTCCTTCTTTGCAGAAGTACTAATTTCATCTTTCACTTGTAAGATTGTGAGTACGTACGTCTGAATGAATTTCTGATATGATTGCGGTGTGATTAGCTATATTATTTATTCATTTTTAAGGGGTTTTCTATTCACCAGTGATAGTTTGTGTCATCCGGGATTCATGGTCAAACTGCAGGTTTCATTTTTTTTACCACTAATAATGAGCCTGTTCCAAGTTCATGTGATATCTCAGGGAGTCTACAATTACAAGTTGTAAATTAATAAATTAAAAATCTACTTAAAAATTAATTAATTTTCTGTAATTTAATTTCTTATTCCTATTTCTGTTGACTAAAGAGCAAGGTAAGCCAGCCCACAAAAGTCAATGCCTGTGAATCTTAGAAATGAGTGATACCCATGTTTAATTAAAATTTGATTTAACGTAGAACATATGGAAACTGGGGGAGGCTATACATCACTATCGAAATTTCTGTTGAATTGTTCCAGGGGCGCATATACATACATACATACATATATATATATATATATGTGTGTGTGTGTGTGTGTCAAATTTAATTTTAATAGTTAAAAATCAATAGATCAAATGATATATAAATACTGTAAGAAAAATATGTAATGTTAAAAAGATAATATTTGGTCCCTATATAGAGTAAAGAGTCTTGTCATTATTGTTGCTACGTACGTACAATAAAAAATAGGCCGTTGAATCTTGAATTCTCTCTCGTTAATTGAGATGATCATGCGGGAGGTTGTATTTCATCGACCTTTTTCTGAACCTGATCAAACTGTGAGTGACCCAGCTCCTGATGTGTATGAGTATGAGTATGAGTTCGTACTTAAAAAAGAATTAAATTAACGTGCTCAATTGATAAGATTACACATAAAGTTCTATTATCGCCTTCTACTTACTTACTTGTATGATGATTACGTGAGCTTTAATCATCATCGATCTATTTCCACACACACACACACACACACATATATATATATATATATAACACGTGATTATTGATTATTAATTTTTATGAGATTAAAAGAGTTTCATTTAATGCTCATTTTGTAAAGGCTCCCACGATGGATGAAATTAAATGTCGAAAGTCGTACCTATTGAGTTATCATTCTAAAGGTACATGATTTTTACTGTTGCGTCATCTTGTTAAAAGTATATAGAAAAGTGTAAGTAGGTCCACGAACGCACATGCACAAATCTCCATGCATGAAATTATTAAGCTAATGGATGGCAACACTGCAGAGCCTTCCCGGAAGCCGAAACGAAAGACTCTTTTAAGAATTCCACTTTCATTTGTATGTTTCTGAGTTCTCTGAGGCGATCTGATTCCCAAAAAGTAATTTTCAGTTTCCCAAATGATCAACTTGGAGATGCGTGAGCGGTATTTTTGGTCATGGTCAAAATTAAAGTTCATTTCTCACCCATGTCCCATTGTTTATCTTTTTGGGTGAAACGCAATTAAATCATTATTCAATATAACCAAATTGGTAATTCTGTATAAAACTTTCACAAACAAGGAATCTCAAAGCTATATAAATGAGAAAAAGGCTTAAGCTTCTCCTCTTCTTCTGACAATTGAGAGCTTCAGCCTTGAATGAAATCACATGCAAACTTTTTAAGTTATATGATATAATAACAAAGTATATATATATATATATATATAGTGCGTGTGTGTGTGTGTGGACCAGTAAGCAAATTAGTACCGTGGGGTTCAAATTGGACGCCTTCAATTTGAGGCCTGGAATTCTGAAGGAGAAGCTCTCTGTCTCTGATGATCCACTGAATCTAAAGGGACATCTATACAGTAGCCTCAAAGTAAGAAATAAAAAAATGAAGTACTGTTTATTTACATTAATCAATGTTAGATTAAGCAGCTAGCTAGCTACGAAGAGCAGTTCGGTCTGGTCGAAACACAGGAGGGGAGAGATTAGAGAATGAGAGATAGAAAGAGAGGCTTCTGCTTCTGGTGCTGGTGCTGGTGCTGGTGCTGGTGTGGTGTGGTCTTGGGCCAAAAGAAAAGTAGACGCAATAATGTGACTTAACAGTACTATTTCGGCCGTAGGGCAATTTAGGTGTAGAGAATGCGCTCGTGAAAAACAGCAACATTAAATACACACGCAGAGGCATTGCTGTTGTTATCAGGATGGTGAAAGTATTTGTACACGTGGCCAGGGTGATTGGAAGATTGGTAAATGTTTAGAGTTATTGTTAGGTTTTGACTTGTCAAATCCATTTAACAAAAAAGAAGAGTTAAAAAGTGGGTAAACAGTGGTGTGGTGGTCCTAAAATTTATTGAAATATATAAGAGATAAATATAATTTTATGAAAAGTATTACTCCATCCCCCAAATAATATCAATTTATAGTTAAATTTAACATAAACATAATATTATAAAATAACTAATTTATCTTTACTTTAATTAAACATAAAATTTCATATCTACATTATGATGGAAGCAGTGATAGAGATGGTAAATAGGTCATATCAGGCCGGCACGATCCATGAAAAATGAACTCATATGGACTTTTGGATTGAGCCAGCACAATATACATAGTAAAATATATAAGTTCAACCTGGATCCACGGCACGGTTACTGTTCATATCGTGTCGATCTAGTTCCGTAAAAAATGCAACCCTACTGAACTGTACATTGATACTGTTCATCATAAATAGTGATTAAATTTTACTGTTCATGGGCTAAATAGTAACCCATATATTTTTTTCGGCCCATGACTGTACTAATACTGTTCATGATACGGCCCGACATGATCCACGGACTTTTTTTCTAGGCTTAACCCGTAAACAGTGTCGAGTCGTGTTGATACTATTCACAGACTGAACAGTGCCGTGCTCAAGCCAGTCCCACCCGTTTTGCCACCTCTAGGCAATGACGAATGCTGACTTGCGAGCCGCCAATGCCTAACCAAGATAACAGTAGGTCGCGACCACTGCCTTGTGTATGGTCAAGGCCGCCTAAATGCGGCCACCAAAGTCAATAATAATATTTTTTAAAATAATAATAAATAGATAAAATAGTAATTTCATTTTTATTTTTCTATGTCTTTCACAAAATTATATGTATCTTTAATATATATCAATAAATGAAGGAACATTGCTGAAAATAATCTTACTAATAATAATCGGGTTCAATTAAGACAAGTATCGTCACAAAGTGACAAAAAAGAAAATGACAAAAAGAATACCACTTTCAAGATTTATGTCATGTGACTAATCCTTACATTTAATTTAAGCTTAGGCTTAAGCTTAGTAGTACTATTATTTCAACTATTACCTTCAAAATTTATGAATCCTGTTATTTGGACCTTGATCGTCAAGATCTCCAATCCATATGTGACGACAGATCATATTTGCACGGTTGCACTAACAGAAAAAATTTAAAGAATTTATTAATAAATACATCATTGTTTGCAGATTTTTATCTTCAAATTTAATATTATTATTTGTAATCTTTTTTTTTACCTTCCATCAAAATGAATTCAAACTTAATCTTCAAATTATACATGAAAATGAATTTAATCTTCACTATGTTTTATAGCAAAATTTAATGCATTAGATATGTCTCATAATGCATATAATCATAGTGTTTTTTATTAGAAAAGAAAGTAAGAAAAAAGTCAGTCCATGAAACCTTTACTAAAATAATATAAAATCATTCTCACAAATTGATCTATTATCTACAAATTATGAGTGAAGGCAATTACGATTACTTTCTGTGCCCATTATAAATCCAATAATTAACACATCATTGAAAGAGGAGTGGGTGGAGAGAGAGAGTAGGTTTGAGAGGGTGGGTTAGCAGAGAAAACAATTTCCTTTGTGGGTCTGGGGGATATATAGTGATATGGGAACAAAATTGCTAATCATCAGAACAACTAATAATTAAGTTTGTTGGACCTTAACTAGCAGTAGCAGGGAAGCAGTAGGGGGAGAGGCACTGCTCACCTTCACAGACACAGTGGGAAAATGGTGAAGACCTAAGAGTAACAATTAGACCTGATGGTGACCACCAGTGCTAAGCATGAATAGCCTCTCTATGATTGATGTGTATGTTTAATCTCTCAAACTCAATGTGCTTCAATTTTGTTAAAAGAATATGACATTCATCATGGTAATTTTCTTTTAATTCCAGGAGGATTTTTGTAACTAAACTCGGGAAAATCATTCTAATGGAACTAAATTTATCATATTTCTCTATCAAACAGACGTATGTAAACCCATAACACAAACATTTCTATATACTCACTTACATAAGTCCGTACTCAATTACCAAGTCAAATGGGTTGGACTAGGCATTTTCTTATGTAGCAGTTGATATGACTCGGGGCTCAAGATTTACTGCACCACATCAAAGTTGAATTCTTATCCCAAACTGCTAATTTTAAAAATATTTGACAGTGAAGGGTTTAATAACTCATCTCACATGTGATTCTATTACAGAAGGGCAAAACTGATTCAGGACGAAGCTTGTACTTAGTGCTCCCAACACCATAAGTTGGTGGCCACGAGTTTTCGTCTGTTTCCTCCATGCAGTAATATTCTCAAGCTCCAAACACAAAAAAGTGTGTTCTGTTTTAAGTCACAAGCTGCATAAACACGTTGAATATTCTTGTTAACCTCCACAAAATGGAACCAAGTCAAAAGAAAATGTTCAAGATTGACCAGAAAAAAAGTATGGGGATTAAATATAGACCAGAAACTTGATCACTTAATTCTCTGAAGCAGTTTCTCCACCATAATTTTCTGTTGAACTGCACTCAAAGATTCTGAATTCATGATTGCATTACTAACAACAACTACTGTGGATGGAGATTCAGCATTCACCTAGATCAAATAAGGAGTATGTATTAGTAGGAGTTGCTAGCAAAAAACATTTCAACTATGTATTCAGCCCAATACAGGGCATAAATAAACATACCCAAACCCGGCCATTCAAGCCAACAGCTATCTCAAATGAGAGTTGCTTCCCAAGAGCCTCAAGAACTGGACATGGTGGTGAGCTTAACAGCCTAAGAAAACACAAGTTTGTGATATTAAGGGTAGCATATTGAAAAACAAAAACACTAATAATTGTTGCTACAATGACAACATGTCAGTTCATGACAAAATATATCATCTCAAGCTCCTCTAATGAGTTAGAATAAGTAAAATATCTCACATTCTTGATAGACCGGTTGAAGTATCAAACATGTAGCCATCTTTAAGGAGACCAAATTCTGCTGCTTTTCCACTGGCTATAAATCACAAACAAATTTACTGAATTGTCAAGACATAATCCACGCAAAACAAAACAGATATTTTTCCCCAAATTGATAACTAGACCCTCCAAACAAAAAATATAAGGCACTTTCATTACTAACCATCAGTGCATGACAGCTCAGGATTCATGCCAGGGTTTGCCTTCACAACCCGAAGATAAAGCAGAGAACCTATCTGCAGCAAGGAGATTAAAAAGTGCAATTCCTTCAATGAATATAAACAAAGAGGAGAAAATGAAATAAACTGAGCAATACATATTTCAAAAGTAGAGAGCATTAAATCCAAATGGTGCTTCAACATGTTTCAGACATGGCATCTTAACAGGCAACAAAGCTAACATGCATCAAATCAATATTAATGTGCATATCTAGGTAAGATCTTATGGTTCAAAGGTCCAGCAGGACTTGGCTTCTGCCTTGCAAGCAATTTTTTTTAAATTCTTAATTTTACCTTCACAATTATACAAACATATATTGTTTATTTTCATGTGGTAGATGATCCAATCTGCGGAATAGAATTGATGCATGGTTGTGGAAATAGTCCCCAATATTTAAGGCAGAAGTTGACGAGGCAATATCAGATGAATCTCTATTGCAAATTGTTACAACCTGTATAAAATAGGAAACTTTTTTTGTTTAGGATTATTAGGAGCTTAATTAGTTGTGTATAAGGTTTCCTTCCTAGAATAAGGTCTCATACTTTGTATATATATATGCATGCCTTTAGTGAATGAAGACATTCAGTTTTTCTCCCATATGTTTGATTACACAAATATTGACAGAATTGACAGATGTACTGCATTGCCTTTACAACAATGGCATACATATAAATTTTTTACGCACCTGGAACTTTGGTATGTTTCTCCTGGTTCCTCCTTCAAACGCAAGCACAGGTAAAAGTGCTATTGTGGGTCCTTTAATGTCCACAAAGAAGTTCTGTATGTAAAAAGTATTTAGTCAACCAGGCAAAAGGTGATCTTTTAACTTGACAAAAAGTACATGTGGAATTAATAATTGCAAATAGAAAGGAAATATGGATGTAAACAAGAGCATTACACATGAACTTGCAACATGTTGCAAGAGCGAGGATATGGTCTTGTTGCTATTTGAAAAGCAAGGCGTCAACTTATACATATTACACACCATAATTTTGTCAGCCCTTATTTTACTCGCACATACAATCATTAGCAGTAATTCTAACTAGATCACAATCTAAACCACTGACAGAGCAGTAAACATTCTGCCAGTCTTTTTATTTCAAGTTGAATATCGGGAGAGATAAAGGGGAAAAAAAATATAAAAACCTATGATTTAATGATTTTTCATCTTTCACCAGAAAATCCAGCATTTCTGCAACTGTACCAGTTTCCATCTAAACAGAGACCATCTCAACAGCCTTTTCAATTTGCAAATCTTTCTATCAATTTGAAGAAATTTAATTAATATACACGGATTTACGACCACCTAAAATATTAATCAAGTTTGCAGTGGCAGCTGATACAAACATATACAGAAAAAGAAATTAAATTTAATAGTTGCCACCCCAAAAACAAAATATTGAAAAGCAGCTAGTAACATAGTGCAGACCACTATCCAGCTACAAACAAACTACCATTCAGTACAAAATTCTTTCTTCTTTATGGAAAGAAAAAATGATACATTAAACAAAATGTCAAAAGTACTTACATCTGCTTTACAGTCTAGAACGATCCCAAGAACAGTATCCTCCACGCAAGGCACATACTGCATTAACAAAAGATCACAGTATCATAAATTAAAGGGGGCTAGAGGTGAATTATATTAGAACCAACTGATAATGAAAACAGATAAACTCAACAATAAAAAAACACCATACACACCCTTTTCTGAGAGGTTTGAACCCAGTATTTGTTTGGCTTCGAGAATTTCAGTTTTCCAGCTTTTATGACAGAGATAGAATCACAATCCTGAATATCATCCAAAATAAATGTCAATAATCCTCATGTCAAAGAAATAAATATCATAAATACGATCAAACTTTTTTTAATGAATAAGGACAGAAGAAATAACCTCTCTTAACTTTTTCCAGCTGCAAATTAGAGAATTGAACACAAAAGCAACCTCGTGTGTTTGAAAAACACGAATATTGATCACAACACAAAAAAAGTTTCCAACTAGCAAGTGTTTTTTAATTAGTTTTATTTGATAAAAAAGATATCCTCATCAACTTTAACAGACTGAAAAAAAGTAACCAAATTTCGTAAAGCAAAATGAGAACAACAGTTGAGATAAACCACTCAGCAAGATTTGGAGACTAAGCACTTATAATCATATATTTAAGAATTTTTGTCCACTTTTTCCTCTGTCAATTAGTCACAACATCAATAAACCTGTTACATGGTTTTACAACCCATTTTTATATTGCAAGTCAAAAGATGCCAGAACTTAACATTCACTCAATATAAACCAAGACAATTAATGGCTTAATAAGAGGCTGCTTCAACTAAATTAGCAAATTCAATAAAACCATGTCAAAAGTTATAAAACATTACTTCAAACTACAGTACGTGTTCATGCAATCCACAAAGATGTCAGTCATTCATAATATTTTGCAGTACTTAACAAGTTCAGGCCAAAAATAAATCACTAGAACCAAAATATAAGAAGGCGACAACAAAGAGACCTGGCGGAGGCCGCTTCCAAGCTTGATGGTCTGGTTAGTCATGCTAGAGAGATCAAGCACCACATCTCCTGGAATCTAAAAAAGAGAAAATAACCAAAATAAATGAAAAAGAAAATATATCACGTAGTTAGAAATGCAGATAAAAGAAAACAGATACAGTCAGAACCGAAGGCAGAGCAGAGAATGAAAGAGTAGGCGAGAAGAAAGTACTCACCACAGTCTTATCCACGAAGCTTGTTTTGGTTTCCATTATTGATAAATTGGAGGGAGTTTTGTAGAGCCGGAAAATAGGTATCGGAACTAAGTTGGGGGACACTGTGGAAGGATTTACTTGAGCAAAAGCCTAAAATTAGCACTGTAATGAAAAATTTAATTCATTCCCCTAAGAAAATAATAAAAAAAGAGTTGAAAAACTCAATGCTAATTTTTCAATACTATTTGACGGCAAAACCCCGGGTAGGGTTGAGGTGGTGTTTGGCCTTTTGTTGAGAACTGAGAGACCGCTGGAGTGGGCGGGTAGCTATTGGCGTCGATGCGCGTGATTTTGAGCAGGCAAGGAGGCAGCAACGGTGGCTGGGGTAAGTGGTGGTGACAATGAATCCGGTACTTGCGTTTAGGGCTTTTTTGTTTGTTCTCTTTTAGACTCTTACACGTTACAACTGTACGGTGAAACCGCCTCTATAAAACGCACCGTATTGGAATGGGCGGAGGCTTTTCAACGGCATTTTTAAGTTAAACCACCGCTCCTTGGACTGGTTAGGCTCTCCAACCAGATTTTCTCAGGTTCCATCATCTCTCTCATCGACTATATAAGATCGTTCACTGAATGCTACTTTAGCATGAAACCCTGGGTAATACCTTGAAATGGACATCGAGACTCCGGCTTCATGGCACTGCTTGGAATACACCATTTCCTGAGAATTCTCTGCGATGGCGGTTAAATTTCCATCATTTTGTATTACTACTCAAAAATTTTAACATCTTCCGCGCTATGTTTGTGCCATTTATTCAAATTATCCGAATTTTAAGGAAGCTGAGGATTGCATTACTTTCTATACACTTATAAGTTGGAGCTCTATCTGGTCCCAAAACAAGCAGGAAAAAGATAAAAAAGATGGAAACAGTAGGATTACTGCACTCACATTCACTCCAGATGTACCGTTACTGGGCAGATCAACACAATTTATTTATGCCATCAGTTAAGGTAACCCAATTTAGTTCCAGTTGCTTTCTAGTCGACGGCAGAAGAAAGCTGTCAGTTGTTTCTTCCGCTTATCAGAACAATTCTCTTACTTCTTCATATTTTGTACAAAACCCCTCTCCTAAATTAACAACTGAACATGGGTTTTCGAGCGATAAGCCTGTATTGGATGTTTCAACAGTTGGTAACATGATCAAGGAATTTACGGATGGTGGTTTATTTGAAGATGCTATCAGGGTATATGTCAACATGCTTGAATATGGTTTTCCAATTGATGAATTTAGATTCTTTCCTTGTTTGATTAAGGCCTTTGGTTCACTTTGTGATGTTGAAAAGGCTAGGCAGATTCATGGGCATGTGTTAAAGTTGGGATTTTTGGGCGATGTTTACGTCCAAAATTCACTCTTGAGGATGTACTGGAAATGTGGAGTTGTTGAAGAGGCAATTCAATTGTTTGAGAAAATGTGTCACAGAGATTTAGTTTCTTGGAATACAATGATATCTGGGTTTTGCCAATCAGGGGATCACTTGGGGTCATTGATATTCTTAAGAAGAATGATTGATGAACATGTTAAGTACCCAAATAGGATAAGCTGCCTCTCTGCTCTTTCATCGTGTGGATCAATTGATGCTTTGATTTATGGGAGAGAGATTCATGGTTTTCTTGTAAAAAGTGGATTAGAAACTGATGAGTTTTTAGTTAGTGGATTGATTGAAATGTATATGAAATGTTCAGATATAAGGAGTGCTCAACATGTCTTTGAGAATATTGTTGATAAAGAGTCAGTTAGAGGAAATCCAGTGATATGGAATGTCATGGTTGCAGGTTATATCTCCAATGAGTATTTTTCATTGGCATTGGAATTGTTTATTGATATGTTGAATTTGGGGATAAGACCCGATTCTTCAACAATGGTGGCTGCTTTAGTTTTATGCTCTCAATCATTGGATTTAGAGGTTGGTGAGCAAATCCATGGAATAGTTTTCAGTCATGGATTGCAAAATGATATAAGAGTAATAACAGCAATCATAGAGATGTACTTTGAATGTGGTGATCCTGAAGCTGGTTTGAAAATATTCAGTCTGTCTCAGAATTGCAGCATGGTCATGTGGAGTTCAGTAATTTCCAACTGTGTTCAGAACGGCTATCCTGCTGAGGCATTGCAATTATTTTACGATTTTATGTTGAAGTGTGGCTTTCCAGATCTTCTCATTCTTTTGGCTGTACTGCGGGCATGCTCTTCCTTGGCTCTTAAGTCTAAAGGAACAGAAATCCATGGTTTAGCAGTAAAATTGACATTTGATTCAGATATGTTTGTTGGCGGTGCCCTAGTTGATATGTATGGAAAATGTAGAGATATGGAGTCTTCTCAAAAAGTTTTTTCAGGCTTACTTTTCAGAGATTTAGTTACATGGAATGCCCTAATATCTGGATATGCTCAAAACAGGTGCCCCGATGAAGCTTTAAAGGCACTCCGGGATATGCAATCTGAACAAATGAGACCCAATACTGTAACAGCTGCAACTATTCTCTCTGTCTGTGCTCTGTTGTCAGTCTTGATCTTGTGTAAAGAGGTTCATTGTTATATATTACGGCAAGGGCTTGAGTGCAATGTTCTAGTGAGTAATTCTCTGATAGCTACCTATGCAAAATGTGGAGATGTAAATAGCTCTTTGGTTGTTTTCAAGAAAATGACTGAAAGAGATGAAGTATCCTGGAATTCAATCGTATTGGGGTTAGGAATGCATGGCCAAACAGATAAAATGTTTGTTTTATTTGAGAAGATGAAAGCAGCTGGCAAGAAGCCTGATCACATAACTTTCACAGCCCTTCTCTCTGCGTGCAGCCATGCTGGGAGGGTTGATATGGGACGGAAATATTTCAAGAGCATGATTGAGGACTATAAACTTCAGCCTCAAGTTGAACATTATACTTGCATGGTTGATCTTCTGGGCCGAGCTGGCCATCTAAATGAGGCGTATGATTTGATCAAGACCATGCCATGTGTCCCGGATGATCGTATATGGGGGTCATTGCTTGGATCATGCAGAACTCATAGCAACGAAAAGCTGGCAGAACTTGTTGCTAATCACATATTCAAACTTGCTCCCACAAACATCGGTTATCGTGTCCTCCTTGCAAAGTTCTATGAACTTTCTGGGAAAATGGGTGACTATGCTAGAGTTAGATTAGAAATTAAAGACATGGGACTAAAGAAGCAGCCTGGGTGCAGTTGGATTGAAGTTAATAACAGTATACATATATTTATTGCTGGCGATCACTCGCACCATCAGTCAGATGATATATACTCTGTGCTAGAAAATTTAACACTGGAGATGAAAAGGGCAGGGTATATTCCTCAATTACAATCTGTAAATGTTATGCCTCAGAAGACCAATGATGCAGGTCTTCTTTCAAGTGAAAACGATAGTTTACTATCACCGGATATAACCATGTAATGAGAAGCCATGACTTACGGCTGTGCCATTTTCATTCAGAGGGTAGGCGGTGCCCTTTGCTTGAGTGGGAAACGAGATGATAGTCAATCAAAAGTAATTTGATGTCAGCAGCATACGGTTTGCATCACGTACAGAATTATGTTTTGCTGTTGTCACACACTGCTATGGTATGCACCGGAGATGAGACCTAGTCCTACTCTTTAAGTTGCCTCATTTTTCCAGAGGACCTAAAAAAGGTATTAGGCAAGAAATTTGTGAGTCTCATCTCTATAATCTCTTGTGTTGGTATATATGCAATTTATGATATTTATCCTGTTCATTTTTATCTCTTTGTCAGGCCATAAATCTGCAGCACCAATACTTATAATGGCTATGTTTGTTGTGAATTACATGTTATATTCCCAATGCCGCACCATCAAGCAATAACTAAATCCACTACCAGCAGTACCATTAAGTAGGTTTAGTAGCAGCTAAGATTACACGCTTCTGTTGAATGGAGTCGGGAAGTGTTTTTCTCTCAATGCTTTTTGCATGATTGGTTCCTCGTTAGCTCCAAAGTGGCAGGTGATACTTATCTATCAGATAGGTTATTGATGCTACATTGTAACCTCTGACGATTACTTTCAGATTACAAAGTAGACTGTGTTTTGACGATGTTAAACGCAAGAAGCTGTGCATTTTGTATGCGAGATACTACCAGAAAGAATAGCAATTGATTTGGTCATTGAGGCATGTGTTAGTGCGGGGCCACGGTAACTAAGAGACAAGGGAAGAAATAGGTAAAAAAGGAGGCCAGCTATGTAGAAATCAGTTCCTGTATACGCGAATCATGCACCTATGTTGTAGATAAATTCTTGTTGGAGGGAAATTGTGATTTTTAAGGTGATAAGCGGTTCATTCAGAAAACCCTGGATTAGAAGGCAGTTGTTATAGCAAAAGCAGAGCACGATTGTGAAGGCGGTTTGGCTCCAGTTGAGGGTGAGGGCTGAGTCAGAGGTGAAAGAAGAGAGATTAAAACTGACAGCTTATATAGTGATATAGGCTTATGGCTGGATAACAACTTCTTTCTGACTTGCATTGTTATTTCAGCTGATAGTGGGTATGTACTGTCACTGGCCTAGAAACTTTGGATCTAAAATTTTATTGTTTCAAAAGATTTGAGACAAAAGAGCCATTGCCTAAGCTGAGAAAATCGTAGTTTTGTTTGGATTCATTAGATGCCTGAGCCTGTATGCAACCTCCGAAGTTAGAGCTTTAAAATGTTTGTTCAAAGTCCAACTTTTACCATGAAACTAACTGAAAAATCAACCCCGCAATTTTAAACGCACGTTGCTCTGCGACTGAATAGAAAACAGAACGCGTCATCCATCCCTAATTGACAATTAATGCCCAATCTCATCATAGATTGAAACACTTGAGCTACCTTACCTTACCTTAATAAATGGCGACCAGTTCGTTTTCAAGATTACAAAAAATAAGCATTCATTTCGTTACACAATTAGATTAAAAAAAAAACTATCTCGGACCATGCAAATGGAGATTATTTATGCCATAAATAGATTAAAGAATACCACACAAGTTGGCATATTTATTTTTTTATATTTGGGTTGTTTCAGTTTGGTGGACTGCTAGTTTCCATTAGTTGGATGCTTTGATGGTTTCTGATTCTTTAGACTGCCAAAACTTTTGAACCACAAAGCTTCACCATTTTTATTTGAACAGAATCGTATCAAATGGATGATAAAATTCCCTTTAATCTAGAAAGAATAGGCGTTAAAAAAAAAAGAAATGAAAATTATTGGCTTATGGCATATGCACTGATTAATAGCTGGGACTTCGGTGTGACGGCAATAATTGAGGTAGCGTGGCAAAATCAAAGTTGCTTTTGAAGTACAATAATTCTTTTCAACATTTAAGATAGAGGGATGAGCCTCAATGGCAACCATCTAACAGTATCATTTAATACACACACACACACACATATATGATAATTGATTGAATGGTATGTAGTAGAAAAACTTTACATATCCCATCAAACACAGCTCATTATGAAGGGTCCTGAATTAAATTTTCAAGGCAGGTTTCTTTTTTTTTATCTTTTAAATTAAATTCATCATGTTAAAATGATTTTGTTAAACTTCATCTAACCGCTATGAATGATTCATTAAAGTTCTAAACCACATAAAACTTTTACAGCTCTAGCGAGCTGGGCCAGCAAGACAACATTTTACATCTTGTTACATCAGCATAAGTGAACTTACAGTTCCTGGAAAAGTTATATGTATGAATGAATATAAACGTCATTGATAATTCACCACAATAATTTAGAATCGTAATATCAGGTTGGGCAACCTTCAACCAATGCAAGTATGAACCAATACTACAACCAAAACCCCGCTCCACAATTATTTAATTCACCCCCACTCCAAAATCTAACCAAAAACACCAACCACCTATTCCTTTCTTCATTTCCTTTCACTTTTGACTTCTTTTAAATAAATCCTATAATACATTATAATTATACTAAAATGCACATTAACATCATTGTCATACCTTAATGGCCTCGTTGTTTACTTGAGTGTTGGCATCAAGAAGGGTCTCCAACGATCTGGCCTTTCTACTCCGAACTCTACCCGCTTCTTTCAACAACTCAGCCAACCTCTTCTTCTCATCATCCACATCAGGATTTGCTGTCCCAAGCTTTTCCTCCCTCATCCCAACAACAAATTCCAAGATTTCAATTGCATCATCCAACCTGTGGTATATAAATAGCATAAAAACTGTCAAAATTACGTATTGCTTGGAATTATAATCTAAAAATGGTTGTTTATGTTGTAGTAATTCATTACACTGAATTGACATAATATTCTGAAAATTGCATGCTGATGCAAGCAAATACAAGAATGGAAAACAGTACCTGCCGATTGCATCATATGTGCCAGCGAGATTGCTATATACCCCTAGTGTGTCAGGATGACACGGTCCACACTCTTGTTCCAAAACAGACCGGGCTTCTTCAAATAATTCTACAGCCTCATTTATAGCATAACACTGCACGCAAGCAAGTCCCATTTGGTTAAGAGCAACACCAAAGAAGGCAGATTTTTTCTCGCCACTTGCTCGGAGCTTAGGGATCGCATTCTTGAAGGAGTTGTAGGAGTCACAATAGTTCCCCAACATGTAGTACATGACTCCCATCTGGGCTTCAATTCCAGCAATTGTGCTTTGCTGACCAGGGGCATCGTTATATATCTTTAATGCCTTCTGCAGCAACTTGATCGCCTGCTCAAGCTCATCCATTGATTCATAGATAGCAGAAACATCAGTGAGACCACTTGCAATCTCTTCTGGAGGAACACCAGGAATGGGCTTTTCATAAATTCGAAGGGCATTTTCACAGTAAGACTTTGAATCCCTTAATTTTCCTGTCCTGTTATACATATCAGCCAAACGGACAAAGACTGAAGCAACAGCTGGATGATTTTCTCCTTTGGTAGTCTTAAAGGCTGTGAGTGCTTTCTGGTAGGCAAAAACAGCCTCATCGTATCGAGACAATGACAAGTATGTGTCTCCAATGCTGCAATCAACTGCAGCCACCTCTGCTTCCTGGCCATTTGCTGCCATGGCCATGCTGGCTAAAACAAGATGCTCAAGAGCAGCCTCATGATCTCCTTTTGTTTCACATATAAGACCCATAAGCCTCCTATCCGCTGCCTCCTCAAGAGAAGCAGGAGATCCATTATCCCTATGGATATCAAGAGCCATCTGACAAAGCCTCTTGGCTTCATCAAATTGAAGTGCCTGAACATGAGCTTCAGCCAAATATCTACATGTCTCACCAACTCTTGGGTCTGTCTCCCCCAGAACTTGTTTTTGGAGCTCCAAACCTGTTGTGTAACACATTAATGAATTCTCCAGCTGGCCCAGCATTGCATAAGTATCACCCAACTGCATGTGACCAGCAAATTTAGCAAGGGCATGCTCTTGGCCTTCCTCAATCACCGGTATCTCAATTGAGCGTTCAAGAATTGGAATTGCCTCATTGTACTGGCCCAAGCTGCAGTAAATTGCTGCTGTAACATGCAAACACATGACCAGCTCTAAACTAGGCTTCCCATTCGCACAAATTTCAAACGATTTTGCAGCTCGACGAGCTAATTCAAGAGCTTTCTCGGGATTATCTCCTGTAGAAACCGACTCCCTAGCTTGTTTGAGCAAAAATGGTCCAAGATCTGGATTACCTAATGCTGATTCCGATGCATCCTCAGTTCCATTCTGTAACTTGGCTCTCCGTTTTTTCATGGATGTAAGTCCTGCATTTGATTTTTTAACTCTCTTATCAACAGGGGGTTTCTCTGAAGGACTTTTTTCCTTAGGACTTGATTTCAATAATACTTCAGAGTCCATTGGCAAGCGAGAAGCTTTCTTTGAGTGACCTGAAGAAACAGATTTTGAACTCACAGATTGGGTCTTGTCCAACTTTCCTGACTTCTTACTACCGGATGAACTACCTTTCTTCGAAGAAGAGTTACTACGAGAATCAGCCTCTGGCTTTTCCACCTCTTCTTCTTCCATTATCTCAACCTCCCTCATCTCCCCTCCTACAAGATGGCACAACTCAGAATCGATTCTAGACTCTTCACCATCAGATCCAAAGGTTTGCCTAGAGGGTGACTGATCAGAACTCTGCATATCACAAACATTCTCATAAAGCTGCTCGATTGATGTGTCAACCACTCCATCAACAGGGAGATCAGGGCCAACACTGTGGGGGCTGTGTGGACTCAAAGTACTTTTGGGGGACTTATTTGAAACTGAATTTTCTTTAATTTGTGTAGAATTAGCATTCAATTCACTCACTATCTCTTCTTCCTGGACACTATCCATAACAATTCCAGGCATCTTTTGCACCCAAATCAACAAAAACTCCAAATCCAATAACTTATCTGCAACAAACATTCCAATTACAATACATAATCTATCAAACTGTTGCCACAATGGATACAAACGACAGAAGCATGTGTGTTTTTACTTTTCAGCTAACATCGAATTACATTGCGACTACAGAGGTCAACATAATTTTTAACAACTTAAAATGTCTGACCAAAAAAACAAAACAATAATTCGATTATACCATCAAAAGTTCAATTTTTAAAGAGAGTACCAAATTGCTTATGAAACTTTCTAATGATTGGCAGCAAAATAAAAAAGCATGTACAAATTATCAGGTCACAAAAAAAATCAGTGGTCCTGCATTAGATCTTCAAAAATAAAAGTCAGCCCAGATGCTATTAGCACATCACAAACTACAACATATTAATAACACAAATCCATACAGACCCCTACAAACGTTTAATTGATAATCATAAGAAAGGAAATCAAAAGAGGAACAAAATAAAAATGAAAAGAACGCAGTGCTGAGCACTAAAGCTGATTCAATAGCAAACAGAAATCTTACAAAAGCAAAAGCAATTGATGGGTACAACTAAAACAAGAAGATACATAAAAAGATTAAAGAGAAGCTATTAAAGAAAAGAAAAATACCTCATTCACAACCCAGCCATGAAGAAGGAACGCCAAGGTGAGAAATTATCTGGTTGATATATATATATATATAGATACCGAGATATGTGTAGATAAATAGATACACAGACCCTTAAAAATAAATAATAAATAAAAAAATCTCACCTCTGGGTGTGCTATATATATCTTATATATATATATATATATATACACACACACGCACAAGCCAGAGGAGAAGAAGAAGACAGGGAAGAAAGGATTTTTGTAAAAGGAGTAAAAGGGTATGCTTGTAAATGTACAAAGATAGAATGTCAGAAAGGAAAAAAAGAGAAGGCGACTTCTCTCCAAACCCAAGCGCGCGGCCAGCAACTGCCGATCTGTTTTCTGTCTGTTTATTCAGTTTTCATCACAATTCGACACGTGGCACTTGATCGTCTCTTGTGTCCGAAAGACAATTATGCCCTTAATGGAGTACAGTGTTATTGACTCTGGGTGTCACATTTGTATTTGGTGTCTTATGTGAAATGGAGGATTGTTTTGACTTTTGCTTGTTGTGGGGGGAATGTTAGATTTTGTGGATGGATAGAGAGTCAGAATCATGAAATTTACTAGGCTTCTTTCATCTCAATCTCATGCTTGGTTTTTAAGGTGGGGTGGGGGGTGGGGGTGGGGATGGGGATGGGGAAGATATGAAACAGCTGTTTGAATACATGTATCCATCATCAACGCATGTGCTTGTGCTATTTTTGACAGTTCCAGGATTGTAAATTAAACAAACTAGTGGAGTATACCATTCTACCCTTATATTATTACCCTCGGCTGTAACAAAATTACATTATAAGTTCTATTGGGTAGAACCAGACAGGGGAATTGGTGGTTTCCCTTGTAGGCGTTAAACTTGAGAGGAAGAAAAGAGACGAATAATGGCAAATTAAAGAGAGCTGAGGTAATTGTGTGCCCGTCGGTGGATGAATTTGATAATTACTTTTATGTTATTTTGATGTAGATGCTTCTGCTGCTGCTTCATGCTAGGAACAATAAAAGTTTTCACAAAGTTGAAGTGACTTCCGAGGATTCTGAGCAGAGCAAACAACCGATCTTCAATGCAGTTTCATACAACAATTTCAACTGCAAAAATTTTACTTGTTTGTTTGCAGTTGTAGGGTGCTAGAGCAGGCGCTGTAGCTCTGGATATTATATGCATTTACTCAAACGCGGCATTTTGCACATGAAGCAATGATTATCCTGCACTGCAGCAATTGCCTGCATTGCCTCACCATTTCATATAGATCAACCAGTAATTAATGCTAAATCATGGGCCCTTTTTCCCGTTCCAAATTTTAATGAATTGATGAAGCTGGTGGATCTGGTCTCCCTCTATGATTACCATAAACATGGTGGTTTTGGGATTTTTAGATGCTAAAAGTTACATATTTGATTATAATTAATAATAAAGTGCACAACTTTTTTGAATAATTATTGGAGTGAATTAGTTTTACAATGCTCTAGGTTGGATGGATTTGGTATCCAATGATAAAAGAACTTCAAATATAAAGATATTATTCCATAATTAATTATTATTAAACTTTCCCCAAGTGGGATTAAGATAATGCTCCCCACGTACGGTTCTTTATACAAGAGTCAAAATCACTCTTGCCAATTAAAAACTCAATTATTTGAACGCCTATTACTCATTGAATCTCTTCCTTCCTTTTTTATTCAAATGACAATGATTTACAGAAAAGTCTTAGTTGGTGATTACATTACAAAATGGCAATTTCTATCTATCGGACTTATCAGTCACTGCTGTATCATCAATCAGCTTATGAAAGTGTTGTGTATATTGAGCAGGTAATGTATGCAAAATGATCAACAATGAACAGAACAGAAGATAAATCATATATGTAGTTTGGTGAGGTTACAAGAAGACAGCCTACCTAAACTTCTTTAAATACACACATACAGACAGACGAGTAAAAAATGTTGTTGGTGTAAGTAGCCATCGTAGTAGTCGGGTCCTGATGATAGACAAGAGAGAATATACAGATCCAACAACTCGACAAGGAACGAAAGGACAAATCAAAAATCAACTTCTTGACAGCTGTGGGATTTGAACCCACGCCCTTTCGGACCAGAGCCTAAATCTGGCGCCTTAGACCACTCGGCCAAACTGTCAGATGTGTCCTTAAAGTGCCACATAATATTAATAACTAGTCTTATAATTAAAGCCTTGCACAACAATTGAGGAACGTTAAGAAGAATGCCACAAAGACTGATGCTGAATACTGGTCACTTTGCATTACCTGATTGGCAGCTCACTGTTTGAGCCTAGTCAGGTAGATTGACTGGAATCACTGGATTATAGCATCGTGATCGAGTTATTGTAGGCTCACTTAATACTTTCACAGATACAAAAGCCATTCTTATACAGCATTTGATGGTGAAAAACTTGAGTTCAAACACATGAATTTTCCACTAATTTCAACCTTCAGCGTCCATTTTAATTAGAGAAGGAGAATGTGGTACATATGAATGAAAAAAGAGGAAAAAGAAAATAACAACCGGAACTGCTTTCATTCCCACATACTTGACACAGGGAGAAAGCGGAAAAAAATAAAAGCATAATGATTATAATTTGACATCTAAAAGTTTCTTCCTAAACCTATTAAAAGTAAGAATATGATACATTTAGCATCACACTTATATATATATATATATAAAAGAAAAGCTCCTAGGCTTTTGAATGAGCAGAACGATGCCTAGCAATGCATTTTGGTAAGCATCGCAAAATAGTATGATCTGGGGAAGGTATGAAGGATGAGAAAAATTCCGGATCCTGCTCAAGGGACTCTGAATAACTTTCCAAAATAGAAACTATTTCATCAAAGTGCGGTCGTTTATCTGGGTTGCTTGACCAGCAACGGTTGATGAGATGACTGAATGCCTTCGGACATGTTGGAGGTAATGGCGGTCTTGCATTCTGCACAAAACTCAATGTAAACTGTGAAAAAATACTGAAATCTGTATTCTATGAAGGGACTGCATCAGAGATGAAAAATGCATACTAATTCTCAAAATGATCAATGCATAATCCCTGGAGCAGTTTAGGTATTTGAGTAGACGTTAGTAAACTCTGATAGCATATGCTGTCATACTGGAGATGGAAACAAATACATTCCCATGAAAATAAGAAAAGAAGATATAAAAGCAGTTAATAAAGAAATATACGCAACAGATGAGCATTTCAAGTCACTGGATGATGGGAGCTGGGATGAACAAAATATCCGCACTCTGACTTCATATAAGCTGAAGGGTGAAAAAATTGCATTTGGAATAAAAGTGACTTCCCTATTGGTTTTCGGGTTCTCTTATGTGGATAAATCAACTTTATTGTAAAGAAGCAATGATAAAACCAGCAGTTAAAAAAATTCCACTGATTTCAAACCAGAAAATTTCCAGTGTATTCTAAGTATACACCATGTAGAAAACATAAATTTGAAATATACTTTGAACTTTTATAGTATTTTTTCTGCTGACTGCCTATATATTTGCGTTAAAAATTTGATGCTTTTATCATAGTTTTCATTTCATGCTTTCAGTTTAAGACCTCTCTACTTCCCATCATTTTCACTGCTCAACTATGTTACTCTTTGTTAGAGTAGAATTTTCTCAAGTATTCTTGGCCCAAATACCATTTCCTGCTCAGAAGTTGAGGAAAATTACCTCAGGGCATTCTTCTTCTTTGATCAAATGATTTCTCCCTAACAATGAAAACCAATCTCCACATCCTATAAGATAACTAGAAAGTTTAATTTATTCACGATACAGAAACGCTCAAAAAAAGCTTCAATAAATATTTCAAAATCTGTCTTGAAGATTTTAGCATAGAATCTTCCATCATCTATGCATTTGCTTATGGCAAATATCAACAGCCAAACAGGTTGGGGGATTTTCCTTGTTTTTTGTTCTGATGTATATTAGATACAGCCTTCATTCCTTTACAAACATTAGCTAAAAATCAATCTAGCTTCTTTTCACTTCAAAATTTTTAAAAGTACAATCTGTTCTAGATTTCGGAAACAGGTGGTAGTATACATTCTTGACTATATTAAGTGATAAGACATGCAGTATTGTGGTTGTGTAACATTTGGAATGTCATGAATGTGCATCATTCCAAAATAGAATCGGGTGATCTTACCTTCTGGCAGACTGCAAATGCAGCTTGTTCTGGAGTCATGTTGTCGAACGGTGTCAATGCAGTTAAAAGCTCCCAAAGAACTATGCCAAAACTGTAGACATCAACTTTCTTTGTATGATATTTTTCTTTGATCATTTCAGGTGCCATCCAACGGTAGGTGCCTGTAAATCCTTTAGCACTACCACACTGAGATTCTAAGCAGGAGATACCAAAATCTGCCACCTTCACGCACATATCTTCTCCGAGCAGCAAATTTTCTGATTTTAGATCCCTATGAAGTATCCCTTGGGAATGAAGATATTGCATCCCTCTTGCAATATCAAGGGCCAACTTCAGAACAACCATGAGTGGAACTGAATACGGCTCCTGCTGATGGAGGTATTTTCTCAGTGAGCCACCAGCAAGATATTCGGTGATTATACAAAATACTGGAGGTTTTTTACAAGCTGCAACAAACTGCATGAAGAAAGTAAGAAAGACGTATGGTGAATAATCAAATGATTAGTACCACAATGCTTAGCTGTTAAAATATTAAGACCAGCTAATTGCTAAGAAATAATAAAATACAATACCATGTGATATTTCATACATTTCCACCATTATTTTGTATGAATACCAATAGGTTCAGTATTTGCGTGATACCCATTCAAAGATAAGGAATAGGCCTCAGGCAAGGAGTCTGAAACTGAATAAACCCAGTCTTCAAAAACATAAAACAGAGGAAAAGGACCAGTTGTGCTTAAAGAAATGAGCAAATATATGGGTGCCAGGCATTTGGGGTTCATTTTACTAAATGCATTAACTCCCTCCATGGGTAAACTTCCAATTAGCCGCAGTGCCAATATTTCAAATTGTCTGCCCTATTTTGACCTTCTACTCAAAATAGCAGGAGCGATAACACTTGTCATTATAAGCTTTGGTTTCAGGAAATGGTGCTTCAGCTCTACATTGCAATCATTAATGAACAATTTACTAAGATATTATGCGGTAGAGAAGTGATGGAAAGTAATGCAGTTTTAATTGGACAGGAGCTCAATTGCATGATAACTTAATAGAAAAAGAATACCGTATACTATGCATTTCATTTCACTCTGCAAAATAGTTCTTTTCTTGGCCTCAACTCTACAATATCTAGTACGAATCATGAACGTGATCTTGATTAGACAAAAAAAAAAAAAAACTTAATATATTCAATGAAATCAGAACTCGTAAATTGCATGTAGTTTTTGTAAGACTGCCAACAAGTGAAGAAAGGTTCATAACGCTAAAGTTTGCAATTATATTCAATGACATTGGCAGGGTTTCTATCCCATCCTTATCTGTAGCAACCAGCAACAGTGATAAATAATATGCACATGGGTAATATGTAATGTAACAGACAGTCATGATAAACAAGGATCAATAAATGCTGACTGAAGTTGTTCAATGCATTAAGCCTGAAAACCTTAGTTGACATTAAATAAGTTGCAGAGAAGGGAGGTCGATCGTGTTATGCAGATCAGTGTCACCGTTGATGGGAAAAATGTTCTTTTTTTTTTTTTCGGAATAATTGAGAAAAAATGCAAGTTGTCAAGTGGAAACGAGAAAAAAGATGAAATAAGCATATTTTCTTCCTTAAGCAAACCCAGTGCAATTCCCCTATTACAGTATAAGTTGAAAAATGTAGCTTTTTGGTAGACATGCCTTTTCAATTGCTTCATAAGCCATTGTCCTCTTTGCTTTGCCAAAACTCTATCACAGGTCAAATTATCTTCGATAAAGAACATTGCATCAACCAAATAAGAATGAGCCAAATCAAGATAGCATAGGAGCTTACGGTGATGATATTAGGATGGCTTAACCGAAACAAGAGAGCCACCTCTGAAGTGAACTGCTTCTCAAGCATAATAGCTAAGCTTTCATCTTCCTCTGGCTGGCTTACAAGCTTGATTGCTACATCTCTCTGTTTATATATTCCTCTGTATATCCTACTGTGCCTCCCTGAAGCAAATTTGCTTCCAATAAACAACAGGGACATATCTGCACTCCATTCTTCTTCTCCTTCTCCCTTTATCTCTGCACCAGAAGACACTAAATACTTGGACCAAGAAACAGCTCTCCTATATTCACCAAGGGAGAGTCTCCTCTCCGGTTTGGCATTGATGGATATTTGCTTAAACCAGTGAAAATTCTTCATGGATTTGTGATAAAATTTGATAAAATCATCAGATGTTAGCCTTTGACGGGTCTTCAACCCAATGTAGAGACTAAAAAAAGACCTAAAACTTGTGCTAAATGCTTAATTTAAATCTGACCCAGAGCTGGAAAAACTCAACTTGATAGCTTGAAAACTTATACTCATTCAACTACATTTCGGAAGTAGAAAATTTTAAATGTACTGAATCACTGATAAATATAACTCAGCCTAACACTTCCTCTATCGACTCAATCATTAGCTATTCCGAATATATGTCGAATCCTTGTGCATGTAAAGACAGAAGCCGGGAACATCAACAGCTTGTTCTCTAAAATATGAAAGTGAAATCTAAACTAAGGTTCGTTTGACAACAAAAATCAAAGCTTTGTTTGGAATAAGTGAGGGACTTATTCACCAAATCTCAAAAATTTAGCTGGAAATCAGACAAACGAAGAGAAAAAACAACCATTTTGATAAGAACAAGAATCTGTCAACGGTTTTTGATTAACAAAGAAGAAACTTTTCGTGAAAAAGAATGATGGCAAAAAAGAGACCTCTGAATCTGCTCTCGCAGAGAAAGAGAAGAAGGAAGAGAATAGAGCTCAAAGGAGAGAAGAGGAAGAGAAGAGAGAGAGAGTCGGTTGGTGGTGGTTGATGATGATGATGTTGTTGTTGTTGTTGTTGTTGTAGTTACTGGTGTGCAGTGAAAGCATCTGCAAAGAGAGAGAAGGAGATGGCGGTTTGTTTCTCTCTCACTCACACTCTGAAAGACTTGCGTCATAAACTCAAAACTCTTGGCATTCATAACGTGCGAAGATCCACTTCGGAGGAGACAAACCGGGTCCTTACTGATAATGACTACCGTCAAGTACCTATTCTGTTTCCCATTTTACCCGCGAAATCCCTCCTTGGTTTCCAAATCAGCTTAAGAGCATGGGAGGGCAAAGGCGTTACAACTTACAACAGAAACAGAAGAAGAGTGGTGAGGGGAGGGGGGCCAATGAGAGGGGGGGGGTGGGGGGTGTGTTGGGAAGGGAGAAAAGTGGAGCCCATAAGAACAGAGTGGTATCCGTGGTTGTGTCGGACAGAGCCGTATGGTTGGTATGGTCCTCTTCCGTATACGGTCTCTCTTTTCTTTACTATTATCGATAACAGAGCCTTTTTCTTTTTCTTTTGGGGCCAATTCCCCGTTTTAATTCCATTACATACAAAGTAAAAGCCAAAAAGCCAAACATATACATGCAAACTAAATAAAGCTTAATTTAATTATTTATTTATTTATTCATTAGCTAGCTATTATAGCTTTCTTAGCTTACATTTAAAGCCTGTATGCAAAGCCCCCACCCGCACCCGCTGTTGGGAAACGCGTGTCACACGCTCCTCCAGGACTTGAACGAACGAACGGTGGTGTTGCTGGTGGTGGGCGCCATATTTATATATAAAAAAATTGGCTGGTTTTAGGTTGGCAGGGGAGCAGAGTCATCAATTTTCTTTGGCAAAAACTGGGTCGACATCTTTGGCACTGCACTGGGTGGTCTCCTCGTTTATCCAACTATCTAGCTAGCTACGTAGCTTCTCCCCTTTGCTTTAATTAATTTTCTTTATACATTATAAAATCTATCATCAAACATAATTAATTGTATAGAGATCGCTGACTTGACCGTAAACAAACTATATATAGCTAGCTAAAATTGTTTTTGACCGGGTTGCTGAAGCCTCGATGAAAGCAGAGCACTTTTCTGATTGTTAACATCAACTCACTCACTGGATAGTATATGCTTTAACAATGTTATATATGATTTTCTGTAGATTCTCAAACCTTCAGAATCTTTAGTCAAACAGTTGATTATAAGTGATAGTATTTTGTAAACGTAACAGTAGCAGTATTACATATACACTAATTAAATTAATTAATAAAAGTCAGCCGTGTTAAAATCAGATCAAATCGAATCGAATACTGAAATTAATATATGTAGGTGTTAAGTCCCCATCATCTTCTACCTTGCAAGGAATCATCAATTATTTTTGTCTTACATATATACTATTATTATTATCACATTTAATTATTATTAATTTCAATAATCAAAAGATAAACAATTTCTTGAAGCGGTTGTTTTTGTTTCTTTACATGATGATATGTCAATCAGAATAATAGGCATTGGAACTAATGCGACTGTTTCTAACTAATTAAATGATAATCTTTTACATATATAAAGTTCTCCATAATTCAAGGGACATGCACATGCATGGATACGGTATATGAACTGGAGGATATAGACATGCTAATGCTACGTGTCTGTGTTAGATGAGCCAATTAAAAATATATATATATATATATTAATAAATAAATAAATAAAAAGCAAAGCAAGCTGCGAATACTAATAGTACAGAATATATCCCTAATCCGTACTTAATCCCGGTTGGTGGATTATATATACACCAAATTACTTTAATTTAATTAGGTATAATTAAGGTGTCATCATATTGCTTTAATTCTAATATATATATATATATATATATATATTATTACACAAACCAACCTGCCTAACTGTTTGTTATTATCAATTATAGATATTACACGGGAAAATTACGATACAACAACTAGTATTATATATATCAGAATATTATATTGTTAGTATTATATATGTTAATTAATTAATTAGGAAAGAAAACGATATGACTTGTTTGTGATGATGAATGAAAAACAAGAGAGGAGGGTGGTTCTGGTTGGCATCAAAAAGGAAAAAAGAAATGCAAGGGTAAGACACGGAATCTTTGTCACGTAGTTGAGATATGAACGTGGGTGATGGAGGATACCACGTGAACTCTTCCTTCATTTTTTGTTTGGGTTTCTTTTCGGCTCGACTCTCTTTAATTTCAACGTTGAACAGTGAGCCTGAGGATCAGGTTCTTGCAATGTTAATTTCATGAAGAAAGATTTCAAAGTATATACCATTATGTTAAGTTATAACTTTTTTCAATTTATTATAGATATAATGATATCTGGAACCGCAAAAAGAAATGCAAAGCTGTTACAGATTGAGGAGGACATGGAGGTATTATATAATATGTACCAATTAGCCAGAAATAAGATATACAATAGAATGGAAGATGAAAACAATTAAAAGGAAAAAAGAAAAAGAATTCAGAAGAGAAGGCCGAAAGAACAAATTAATAAAATTTGTAACTGGGAAACTCCGTACCATCCATCATTAAAAAGCAGAAATTGAACTTCACCAATGAAAGTACTCCATCAAATTAATTTTTTATATGAAAGACGACTAATGTCAATTACTCGGCAAATTAAAGTTGCATATATATATATGTGTGTGTGTGTGTGTGTGTGTGTGTCCACCAGTACTGTATTTTCTTTACCGAAAGCAAAGAGAACAGGGAGGGAGCTACTTTAATAAAATAAATCACTTTCAAGATCTGGATTCTGGAAAAGTTTAAACAAATGGTTCAACTGTTGGGGGATTAATGATTTAAACAAGTAATCTATATGAATTTAGGGATAAGCATGGAAGTTTTATATATATATATATATGAATTAAGATGGTGGTATGGTAGTTGTCAAATATTGGAGATATATGATGGATGAGGACGAAGATGGAGATGGATGAAAGCGTAATGTGTTGGATACACCCCACAAAGCACCATGAATAGAAACACTAACATCATGGTTGTTGGATTGAGACATGATCAGTCTTAATCATCATCATCATCATCATCCTCATCCTCTTCTTTCGTTTACCACGGTATCGATTTATCTGCCTATCTCTGTTTAAGTAAATCTTCGATAATAATTTGACGTCAGATTGAGAGCCCACCGTGAATATAGTAATACCATCTCCAATGGCTATACTAATAATAAAAAGGAGCAGAAATTAACAAATAGTACGCAGTGTAATAAGCAAGTTCCTGAAGCCAGGCTGCAGGCTGCAGGCTGGAGCAGCTAACGTAATCCATTGACGGCTGCGCGACTAACAACTACGTTTACGTATATGCTAAGGGACAGTTTTTTTCCAATGTGAACAATTTAGAGAGAGAAATTGATTTGATGCTGACTTACACCTGGGTCCTCTCCTTTTGCTGCCGCTTTGCTTTGCTTCGCTTCTAAATGCTTTAACACGTAATTTGATTGGTTAACTGAACTTTAATCCTGCTGATCTCATCATTAAGTGGCCTGATCTAATCTCATTTTAATTATAAACGTGTATGTTGGTCTACAAATTGTCTGGACTGTTGAGCCTGGTCCAAAAACTTCTTCTTGCAATTTGCTGGGCCTCTGTGGACAACGAAAGTACTGCTGAACTTTTTTTTTTCTTAAGAGCAACCCACTTGTATAATAAGCAGCCCATTGAAACTTTAAAAATTACAATATTTTGTAAACTAAATAACACCAAATACATCACCATCCTATATTCCTTAAAATCTTGTACAACTCAACGTTCGACTGAATTTAAATAAAATGACAGACGTTTTCATGGGAATCTCTATTTTTATCTGGAGTTAGCATTTTATCAAGTTTAGTTTTTAGTGACGTCACAGATATGTTAATAATTATTAATTATGTTTATTTTATTTTTCAGTAAAAAAATAGTAAACATGGTTGTTGTTTTCAGATGTTTATTGCGACCCACAAGACAAGAAACTGACTTAAAGATTTACTTTGTGAAAAAAAATCAGACAGTTAGACTAAAGCATTTTTGGTATTATATAGATTTTATTTACAAAATATTATAAAACGATGCCGTGCACTGCGTATGTTCCTTAGTTGGCTGATCTTTTACAAAAGTGGGTAGCAAATTTCAACCCACAACCAAAAGTACTTCCAGTGTTTGACCCAGCAGGGCCAGCAACGGCTTAAAGCCCATATATATAACATGTCCGTGTCATTTATTCATTTAAATGATGATCGGATTCGAACAAACATCCATCATAAATTTTAGAATTTTAACATTAAAATTCGACCATATTTTCATCCGAAAAAAAAACAACAAAAAATCCCCCCGCTGTACCCTGATTATTACCATATGATCCTCTGAGAAAAGCATTTGCATTATCAGACCGGTGAGAGTTCGTTAATTTATTTGAGCTGGACACTTCGCGCCCTTTATTTATGACAAATACTCGTGTTCAATATAAAATCAAAAACCTTAACGTTATTGTTTACTTTTGAGAGAACCCCAAAAAAAAAAAAAAAAAAAACATATATACTGTAAGAAGAAAAACTGTCTCTGTACAGCATGAAATCTCTATTTGACACTCTAATTCCATCACTTACAGACGCTTCCAAAATCACGAGGAATCAGGATTATATAGGTTGTAACCAGAGATGATGCAGCTTAGGGCGAAGGCAACAAATGCTAGGAAGGACATTGCAACTGAAGCACTAGCCATCTCTGTAAACTCGTCCTTGCCCCAATTTGATTGCCAGTCATCAACCCGAGTGGCTGCTGCTGATGATGCTGATATAAGAAGATATGCCAGTATCTGCACATGTACCAACAAAGGAAACACTTCCTTCAGAATGCAGCACATATAGATGTAATTCAGCCTGCTTATGCTATCTGTTGATTTTACTATTGCATTAGAACAGTGTCTTCTAAATCAGTGAAGGATCACTCCTGCTGCTCAACATTGATAATAAACTAGTATGGTGTAAAAATTCTGAGCATAGATGCCAACAACTGAATTATATTATCACCTGGACTCAAGATTACTGACTGCAATTAATGTACACCAACCATGAGAAGTGGAACACCAAAATATAAGTATGTCAGGCAAAATGCCAGGTCTCCCTATTGAGCTATTGTAGCAACCCACACAATTGATATGAACCACAAATCTCTGAATCCTGGAAACATACATCTATGCTTATCCAGCTTATAGAAATGGGCACAAAAAACTTGACTAGTTATTTAGATTATACATCTATACCCTTGAAGCATTGTATGCGGGAAGATAGAAAAAGAACAGCAAGGTTCAAAAACTTGCCTGATCCATGAAGAAATCAAAGGGTCGCTTGAGATGGTGACGGATCACATGTTTTCCTGTGGCCAGATAGTAGGCTAGATCATATGCTTGAAAACCCGAGTATACAAATCCAATAACATTCACAGATAAGCAATACCTGTCACCAATTTCCATCCCCACATCAAATCTCCTTGCAAGAAGAACTTATATAATTGTAAGAAAATGGAAACAACAAATAGGACAAGAAATATATTACTCATTACAGGTCCTTCAACAGGACTGCGATTTCCTGATACAAAGGTTTGTGATGGAAGACAAGGTATAATTACAGGTAGATATTTTAGGAAGTTTCATTTTTCTTTTTTTTTTCCCCTTAAAAGAAAAAGAAAAGAAACCTACACATGCTGATTGCTGAACTGGATGTAGCATTAACTATCCATCTAGCATCATCCTAAGGAAATTGGTGACAATCCAATGAAGTATTACTAATTTTAGTAGAAATAAATAAATCTTCAAAATTAATTGGGAGAAAGACAAAACCCCACAAATGAAAATTTAAGACGCACATGCAGTCAGAGTCCCACAAATTTTGAATAGGCCCATAACTGATAGGAGCAAATTGCTTCAATTCCACACCAGTGTAAAATAACAGCAAGACAGTTGATAGTGGTAAAGAAGTAAATTGAAGATGCCATACATGCTCAGGAAGAGATATTAAGTAATAAAAGAATAATAACCTGTATTCTCTGTAACGATCGAATGAATCACCGCTCCAGCCCTGAGTCTTATCAGCGGCCATAACAGAGAACGAAATCAAGCACAAAACGACTTCGCTTAACCTAAACCCTAAGTTTGCCAACTTCATCATCTCCCCAGTCCTCGATCTCTTCAGTATCGAAGCCACTGCGCCCGATCTCTCCCCGCCTTCGCCCGGGCCCATCTTCGTCACTGACGGCGCACCTTCCTCCCGAACTGCCTTGTTCATCAACACTGCCGGAGTTGGCTCCGGCTTCTTTTCCGGCACTGGAGAGCACTGTGTGAACTTGTCGCGGACGGCGACGATTGCTTTCGGATTCGGCTTTTCATCCCCATTTTTTGGCGATTTCTGTGGCGAGGCATCCGGTGAAGCGTAGAAAGGGGAATCAGGCGGCTCGAGATCGCCCTGGTCGGACGGAAGCGGGGAGTGGAAACGTAGAGGCGAGTGAGGTGATTCCAGGTGATTGTGTGAGTCGGAGTTTGACGACGACGATCGTTTCATGTTGTTGAGGCTGATTGCCTTTCGATGTTTAGTTTGAATTTGAGTTTTGGTATCCATTTGATTTTCTGCAGGTTTATCGGGAATTTATCGGGAGGGAAAAGTTTGTTTGGGAAGTGAGAAAAAAGGAAACCGGGAAAAGTAAAAGTCGGAGTCTTTAAAGCTTCAACTTCATGTTTTACTTGCGGGACCCGCTCAGTCTTCTCTCTCTTATTCAGTAAAGTAGTAATAATATAATAATATTTTGAAAACACACACAGACGTAAAATGATTAACTGATCGACGCGTCACAATTTGAAGGGGGGCGGCAGGTAGCTATTCGACGTGGTAACTGGTAAGAATGACGGTTCAGAGGGAAATCACGGGGAATCTGAAGGAACGAACCGAGGAAACCGAGATTCCACGTCAACGAAGAAGAGGAGAGACAAAAGAGTAGAACCCCCTGAGCACTGAAGTACAGCCCAGGGATTTTATTCATTTATTTACGGGGTGATTATCAAATTAGTCCTTATAATTTATCAAAATAACACGTAAGTACTCATATATATAATACCATTATTTTATCTTATCTTTTATTAAAATAAAATTAAAAAAAAAGCAGCTAAGAATTTTAATATCTATCGACTATAATAACAAATAACAAAAACTTAATTGATTTTTTTTTGTTGTAAAATATTTCAAGCGTGCATGGTGAGAGAAGGGGCTGAATTTGATAATTCCCTTTAATTTATACAAATTTCAGTATAGTGCAGAAACATACAAAAAAACAAGAAATTTAAAAGGTGAGAGTAGATTGATTCTATAACGTTGTTGCAAGCTTTCAGAGGCAACTTTATAATGTGGCCAACGGTTCAAAGTTCTTTTACATTTCTTTACGAGTGGACTACCTACCTATCATTTTCTTTCACAAATTACCCCCAACAATTTTTCTTTTTTCCATTGTAATACAATTAAATTATTAAAAAGAAAACCAGAATATATAAATATAAAGACAAAGTTACATGAGAAATCTATGTTAAATAATGGACCTTGGTGTGCCAACTGGACATGCTATTGGGTAAAAGGTCCCTAAGGTATATACCTAAAAGAAACAAGTAAAGATTAAAGACCGTGGCTTTAATGCAATGCCTTGAATAACAAAAAGAAATTCCCATTAATTTTTGCTTTTTCTACACTTTATGAAACCACAGAAAATTTTATTTCTCCTTGTCTTCGTTTAAAGTTTATTCATCTATTTAAACGTCCCATTGACACCAACCAATGTATGTGTTCAATAATGATTTGCTAATGCTTCCACGCAATCGGAAGATGCATTATGTATTGGCATCTGGGTCATACTCATTCTGCTGAAAGCACACAAAACTAATAATAAATAATCGTAACAACTACAGGCAAAGATGCTAATCAAGATCCTACACCTAAGAGAACCACCAAAAGCATTGAATAATTGCTAGGACAAAAAGAAGGCATTCCATTCTCAGATGCTAATAATAGGTCGATTAACCAAAATGATATACATCATGGAAAAGGCGGGAAAGGTGAGGTAAAATAAGACAAAATATGAAGGGCGTTAAAAAAGGAAAAAAATAAAATAAAATCTCATTCTCTATTGCCGTGTTGGACAGAACTCATGTCTTGCACTAGCTGTATCGAAGGTGATATGAGTTAATGAAATATTAACCGGAGGATCGCTCAGTCTGGCAGCTTTAAACGATTAAACAACACCAGGAAACTTTGTTCCGGGACAACGTAAAGGAAACCAAGATCGGCACCTTTCACATATGGTCCCATGCCCTACAGAAAACCATATACATTGATTGTAAAATATAAAAAAAAAATGAAGGGAAAAGAAAATCCTAGAGATGCATCCATCATCATAATAGTGTAGAGATGTAAGGCAATCAAACATCCTGGAATTCTAGTTACTTACCTTGCCATTGAGTTGAAGAAGTTCACCATCAACCCATTTTGGATTTCGGAACCCAAATTCTGCGATTCTTCCTTGACCACTGTAACTTGCAGCCTGGATGAAGGAGCTTACAATCAAATGCTTGTCTGGACGCTCTAAATCAACCAACTTGACGCTAGTAATTACTTAAATTCACAAGAAACTCAGCAGCTGAGCTCAAGTCCCCAATTCTAAAGCAACTTGTCTACTTATGGCATGTTAGAAAACAATACACAGCAACCACAATTGTTTGATTAAAGAAGAGTGGAAAGACCAACTTATTAATGTTTCTTACACAAAGCAACAGAACAGTAAAGAGAAAATTGTACACATAAGGGAGAGAGAGAGAATTACCACACCCAATTCATCCGGATACTTCCCACGATTAGAAAGGCGGCTCCCTTTCCCAATTTTGGCACGAAATGTCACCTATGAATCCAGAAGGTTGATTGATTAGTACAAACTTCCCATTACGTAAGCATTAAATTAACAAAATATTGCATGCAGTTGGTCAACCAGGACAACCATCAAGATGTTTTAAAATACAAACCTGACCAGCAGGAACGTTAAGGTCCCCAGTTAGTTTTACTGCCTCCACATATTCAAAAAATTCCACATCTGAAGACTTGTCACCCTCACCATTCCATTGACCGTATTTACGCCTCAATTGTACAACTTCAGTGCCATAAGGGCCAAATGCACCAACATACAGTCCTACATGTCAACCACCAGATCTTCCACATTAGGAAAAAAAAAAATCCATATCTATAAACACATAAATCCATGTGTGCATGAAGATATGCAAGCAGACTCACCATCAAATGGATCTAGATTGCCAGAAGTGCAAATTCGACTAAACATTGTATACTCAGATAGTTTGCTCTGCTTCTGTGCCTGACTGACTGCAAGTTTCACGATTTCACGTACATCTCTAGAAACCTAAAAATAATGTCAACAACTAATCAACTTATTGTCACAAATAGTATATTGATGAAATCAAAAGTAGAATGATAACTCCCAGCAGTAGCAATTAGTCATAAATCTTGACAAGAATACAGTAAATAACATTAATGTAAAGTATTTTTTATATTTATATATATAAAGATAAGAAGCTTATGAGAGTCTGCTTATGCTTCAATAAAGCCTTTCTCTATAACTGTATTCATTAAAGAGCCTTATCAATGATTGCAATTGGAAGTAAAAGATAAAGATGCCAACATTGAATAATGAACAATATAATCTCAGCTTCCTGAAATTTTGCGGCTAAGTCTATATCTCACCTTTGAAGAGGGCTTGTCCGAACTCCAAAATGCCTTGGCAACATCAGAAGGCATAAGCTCAGAAACACCTTGAGCTGCTATGGAAGCTACTTTGAGCTTAGATATTTTACTTTCTCCAGAGTCATAACCTAGACTTCTCCCGGGAACATGTAGCACAAAAGAATCTCTCTCCATATCTTTGACATCAGCTGGCAGACGTACGTACTCCTCTTTGGTAGGAGTATCTTCATTATTATGTACAACCCCACCAATGAAAAACTTTGTATCTGAATCCCTTTCATCTTCTGAGGCATCATTAGCTCCATCAAGATCTACCCCTTCAGGCTGAATCTCCTCCACATCTTCAGTCTCTCCTTCAGAGTCACTAGACCCTGTCTCCTCACCATCTTGCATCAACTGCTTCACAGAATCGGCATCATCCATCACTTCCCCAGTAACTTCGATGTTCATAACTTTTACTTTCAATCCAGGAATTTTTTCTTTAAGAAAATTTATTACACTTTTTATCCCTTCCTCAGTTGCTCCCTCGATATTGATGCCCTTGTCATCACTTCTCTCATTCTTAACTTCAGTACCTTGAACATCTGCCACAGATGTATTCTCAACTTCAGAGGTGGATGGGCTTTTAGTGGACTTGGAAGGTGAACTTGCAGATGATGTTGAACTTCCCTTGGCTCGCTGCAAATAGACTACCTGTAAACAGATACAGTATAGGAGTCAATTTTGACATTAAAAAGGTACAAAACGTGTATAAAGACTGCTGCTGTAATTAGATATCCCATACAAAATTAGGAAGGTCAAGTCCCAAAGAGTCAAATTACTATCAGCCAAAATTCAAGACCCAACAGCACATCAAGCCACAATATAGATGCTTAAATTCTGCCAGCTAAATGTATGTACAATACACATATGAAAAAGGCTTTCATGATGTGGCCCATTGATTAATCCACATCTACAAAATTGCTATATTCTTCTACGTCATAGCTATCATAATGGTTTTATCTACTGCATGGTATTAATCAAAAGATTTTAAAAGCCAAATAATCAAAATCAGATTTTAAGTAGGAAAACTGCGTAATCATGAATAAAAGAAGCAAATAAACATAAACAAAGTAAAGATCATCCCATGTCCCACAACTAACACTTAAACTAGGCAGAGCCACTGATGGCTCCTTTAATTAAACCAGCAGGAAATATTACGTCTGATCTGTGAAGATGAATTAGAAACATTACTAATACCTTAAATGACTATAAAGGAGTTTGTAACTTCACCTGCATTACATATGATTCCTCATTGTCTTTGACCACAAAAATTTCAAACAGTGGAGTTCCTGGAGATGCAGTCACCAACTGTCTGTAGCAAACAATAATTACAAACATTCACTGGACAATACTAAAAAATAAGTTGCAACCAGAAATATTTTTTACCTTGGACTGTAATTCCTCGCGACAAATCTGCCGACACCAGGTTTTATATGTATTAGTCTGCCAAAGGGATCATCCGAGTCCTTAGAGTAGCCCACCCACCAGCCTACCTGCAAGGACAGAATAACATCAGTTAATATTATAATAGCTTCATCTTCTGGTCTGGTTTGAGAAGCTCCATTAGCACAGTAATAGTAAACCCAAGCCACAATAAACCACTAATGAAATTCCACTTAGCCAATACCAAGGTGCATGGTGAAAAATCTGTTTATCAAAATTCTCAAAGGCTGAAAGCTAGCCTAGAAAATTTAATGTGAAAGTGGAAGTGTAACCATCTATCATATATTTCAATATCAATGCAGCGACTGAACTTAAAAATTATTTTGTGTGTGTATGTAAACCCTATTTTTCAAGGTAATTGCCACCAAAAAGCAAAAGAAAACTCCATTACAATGAGCAAAATCTTGCTGTATGCAATTTAAGTTCCTTGTAATTTTTACAAACACATACACAAGAAAGGGACAAGGGACAAAAAAATGAGTTAATTATTAGTATATCATGTACAGATTTGTTCTCCAATTATGATTCATATAGCCACAAATATTTCAAAAGCTCTGCCTCTTGAATAATGATTTTAAATGAATAAGCCTCTACTAAGAGTAAGCAAAAAGGGGAAGCATCAGATAATTCAGACAATTTAGTAGTTCTGTTCTCATGTAACGAAATAACTAAACAGCTCAATGAAAATAGTAAGAAAATGCATCTAATGACGAAGAAAACAAAATGAATAACCACAAGAAATTGTTTAAATCAGGTCACTACATAAGATAAGAGCCATAGAAGTAGAGAATATTACCAGTCCACTTCCTGTATATTTACACAACCTTGAAGCATCATGATATCGTTCTTCATCAATTGCGTTCTGTAAATAGACAGAGAAATAAATTAAGAAATGATAGATTATGCATGGAGATATTCCCCTTTAGAGCCTCATATAAGGTCAAACCTTCAACTGAGACATTATTTCTGCTACAGTATCCTTTGAAGTGGCTTCCGCAATAGCCTTTTTCAACTTGGCAGCTTCTTCAAAGTCTTCCTTCTCAATTGCCTCTTCAAGTTGAAACTATAAAGCAGAGTTTCAGTCACCCAAGAAAACCGCTTTCGAATTCAAGTTCTCAATTGCCTTTTAACAACTAATTATTGCCATGTTTCATTCCAAAACTAGTTCGCCCATATTATTAATTTGACTCATGTGATCAATATAAACATTAGCTAACACATCAATTTAAACAAACACATGCCAACCAGCTATTTAAAATTTTAGAAACAGCGAATTATCACCTAACAACTAATAAAGCTTCGACAAACAATCAAAGCTGGTGAAGCATACTAAAAACCTAGTAAGATAAAATACATTAGTGCAGACACAGATGAAAGAAAAGAAAGGGTACCTTGAGAACAGAGGCATAGCTCTCAGCTTGCTCGATTTCAGAGAAGTGGCGAGTCCATCGATTCCAATCCCAATCCAAACAAGAAGAAGTAATACTGTTACTCTTATTGCTATTGTTATTGGTACTGTTGCTGCAAGGACAACAGAAAGGTTTTGGGTTCTTGCGATTCTTGGTTTTGGAAAAAGATGGGAAACTCCAACAACCCAATAGAAAACTCAAACTGGTTGATTTCTTGGATGGGAAACCAATACAGTCAAAGGGCCTTGATTGAGGTGATGAAATTGCATGGGTTATTCCCCATGTATTATTTGTTAATATCATTTCTCTGTTTCAGTTTCTCGTTCTCACTCTTTTGAGAGTTTCAATTTTCTGTTGAGTTTGTTTATAGAGAGAGTATATTCGGTATGTGGATAGAATCGCTGGATAATTTGGGGAGTTCGATAGAAGAAGACCGGGACCCGTTTCGCTTGTTGGGATCCATTTCTTATTTATGATTCAAGTGGGCTTGATGCTGACAGCCCATTTATTAAAAATTATTTATAATATAAATTATAAAAGAACAAAGACATTTTTTTAATATTGTATTAACATAATAATCCCGTGTCTTTTGAAAAGCAAAATTTCATTTTCCAACCATTTTTTTCCCCGTCTCCTCACAAATTTTACCGCAAAGTTCATTTTTTATAAATTATTTACATAATTTTAATGAAAGGAGGTCAAATGATTTTCTACCATCCCTCTCTTGATACAGTGACCAATGTTTTTGATTATTAATTAAAAAGATATATTTATTAATTAAAAAAAGTGTGCTTAAAAACATTTTCCAACGAAATGCAGCATCAAACATGTTAATCTGATCCATTATTGATTTTGAATCAATTATAAACTAATTATTATAAGAAATCAGTAACAATCTAGGGAAAGAAACCATTCTTTATTAGCGGCAAAAATAGTAACTAAAGAAATTACAATGCCCATATAATGACCTCGAAAGTGGCCAAATTTTTACAATACGACGGACCAAGTCACCATGAGGCTGAGACAAATTACTCAACTGAAAATCTAATCTCCATTGGCTTATCAGAAGAACTGAGATTAGTATCATTAACAATTTTTTCAGAACTCCATACACCAATGATTAACTGAAATCCTTTCCAGTAGCCATTGCAAGCATCACGCAATGGCCATGGAGACATATTGTTTAGCTTCTCAAAGCATAAGGTTAGAAAAATGCGTACAAAAATTGTCAGAAAGCATCTGACTAATTGTTCAGTGTTGAGGTGGAGTGGGATGATCAACAACCATACGTCCAGCAGAGGAAAATGGCTCCATGAAAATCGGATTTTGATTTCCCATAGACATGCCTCCATTCTCAGCAGTTTCAAGGACAATATCTGCATCACTGGGCGACCCCGCATTCTCTGTCCTAACTGGGCGGAGCAAACCTTGCAATCTCACCAGATAGCTCTGGCTAGAAGGCTGGGTTCTTACATATCGTGTGGTTGTCACCACACTAGCAGATGACCGTTCAGAATCAGCAGTGCGGAAATTGGATAAGGCACTGAGGTCAAGATTTGGGAAGACTGAGCAACGGCACCTAGGACATTTTACGTTCAATCGAAGCCACTCATCAATGCATTCTATGTGAAAATTGTGAGCACAAGGCAAGCCACGAACCTGCACCACTTCCAGCAAGAAACTTATGCTCAGGTGCCCTTTAAAAGATATCATTGTGAATGTAAGAATTTGCACAAAGGCTGGGTGTGCATCTATAGTTGTATGATATTACATCTGCTTTGCCATGTTACCGAGCAACTGCTCCTTTGCATGCAGGTTAATAGCTGCACCTAACAATACAATCTAATGGCTTTTTTCCTAGGGCTCTAGCCTACGACACAGCAAGTTCAATTTTACAAAAGTGGATGACTTTACATGAGGTTATCTTCTGATTCCATAAAAATAAACCTGAGAAATAAGATTTTCCACAAGGAAATCACTATTATGGCTCCATATAGAGCCAAAAGGCATCAACAGATAAAGATGGACAACTCCAAAAAGTTGTTATCTGATTCATTTAGTTAAAAGAGAACTGGTGCTCCGTAAAGAGCAAATACTACTCTAAAGGTTGACGTGAGGTCAAGATATGTAAAACTCTACATGAAGTATAAAAAATGGAAGCCATGTAAAAAATCTTATAACTTAGATAAAGAATAAAAATAAAAAAGAGAAACTATCACCTCATTCCCCACACGAAACTCTTCCAAGCAGATGGGACATTCACTGCAATCAGTTGGAACAGCCTTTAACCTAAACTTTGGAAGTTCCTGAATGAGTGCCTCCACAGCCTCTCTCTATGCATAATCCAAACAAAATGCCCAACTATCAAAATCCAAAAGGATAAAACCAATAACGAGATTGAAATATGCAACACTGCCTCAAAATAGGTAAACTGTGAGCAAAAAGAAGCAAGTAGCCAGTAGAAGCCTGAAATAGAAGGAAAATTGTCAGTTCTAGCTCCTAATAATAGTATTTACCTGAGCTGGAGTCAAATAAAGTCCAGGATGATATGAAGCAGCATCTTGGCCAATGCCTCTCATCTCCTGACCTGCAGCTTCAAATGCCCAATCTGGTACACGGATCATGTCAACCAAAACCTGGATTACAGTAGGCAGTTTGATTCAGAAATAATTCAGAAACTATCAAATAACACT
Source organism: Melia azedarach (assembly GCA_028052125.1). Taxonomy (NCBI): domain Eukaryota; kingdom Viridiplantae; phylum Streptophyta; class Magnoliopsida; order Sapindales; family Meliaceae; genus Melia; species Melia azedarach. The sequence goes on along the minus strand of CM051401.1, from coordinate 2,715,262 downwards.
AACACCAAATAGAGAACTTTGTTTGCAGTGATCACCACAGTGAATCCAATTTGATTACTTGAGCATATGGGGGCACAGGGTGAAAGAATTTTATTACTCTCAGACTCTCCACCAAAATCGACAGGGATAAAAAAATAATCAACGTACATCATCTTTGACATGAAGTAAAAAGAAGCACCAAAAAAAAAAACTTTAAGCAACATTAAAAAGTTAGCCACTCCTGAAACCATTGTATCGCATTGTATTTCAATTACCAGTTCAAAAGCAAACTAATAATTAACCATGACAAAATTTGTTGCATGCAATTCAAACTCCATAATGCAAAAATATTCAATCTTACCCCATATTCTGAAACAGGAATACCCTGCTGAGCACGTAATAGGTGAGCTTGTCTTCGTGTCAACCACTGCAAAGGTGAAATTCAAGTGATGAGAATGAAAACAAATGTATGCAAATGCAACCCAGTAGCTTTTGGATGCCTAAGATGTCACATGATATCAGAAGTACAGAAGAAAATAAGGTACGTGACACTCAAAAACTAGAACTAGGTTACAGCTGAGTGTCATGAAAATCATACACACAAAGTGCAGGAAGTGTAACTAACCTTTCCCATACACATGCAAGCGATACAAAGAAGTCCACAGTAGCTGAAAAGCAACCAAATGAGGAAACCCCATTTCTGACCCTCTTCTGGCAACTGCAAGCATTAAACAACATTGTTTCAAGTATTAAAACAGTTGGTAAATGAAAGAGCCCAAACAAAAGAAAAATATGACACTTACACAATTTCTTGCACTCATGAACCACAAGGTGCCAATTATAGTCCAAGCCCAAAGAAATGGATAAAGTAGCAATGATAGGATTGAAAGAACCACTACTCTTCCACAAAAACGAGCATACCTCTGCTGCCACCCAAAATCCCTGAAAGCACATCATGTAAAATTCTCCTATGTTAAAAGATGCAAATCCAATAGAAGAAAATATATAATACAATGTCTGAAAATTCTACAAATTGATGGTTCAACATTAATATAAGAAAGTGAGTGTAGGCATCTAAGTAAAGAGCCATGTGACAAATCTTATGCAATGTAATAATAAAAATGCTACTAATCTGTTGCTAAATGCTCTCTACTGTAACTGAAGATGGTATGGGAGTAAATTTCATATCACATTTAAGGTAATGCAGTACCACAAACACATTGATCAAATTTTTTTTAATCAAACCCATATTGTTGGTCTAAGATACTCTTGAGAGTTTAAGATGGAGCACTTACAATCCCATTCCAGCAGCCAATCCATTATCCACAAACATCAACAAGCGAAAAACAAACACAGCAGTGTAATCAACCTGAAGAAAGAGCAGTAAGCCATGAATTATAAAAAAATTTATTACTATAAATCTAAACATTGGAAAAAAAAAAAAGAAAAATTCAATTTAAAAAAGTTATTCAAAATTCAAAAACTCACCACGATCCATATGTGCAAAGGGTATGTACAAAAATGGTAACGCTTCCAATTGATTGCGACAACGATTCTATCAGTAAAGATATCATTAAAGAATAACGCACCTAAAAGCTTTTAACTCCAATTTTAATAAAATCAATCTTGTTAACGACATCGCTCATACATATTCATAAACTGAACAACTTATTTCTTTTTATTTTCCTATACTTTCTTGGCAACCAAGCAGAACGAAAACCTCAAAAATAAAGAAATTTAACTTCAAAAAAAGGATACACACTTGTGGCAAGCATCGACAAGAAAAAACCATCGTACCTGCAATCAGAAACTACATTTCATCAAAAAGAACTAAAACAGACTCAACTTTAATTCTATTGAAGTAAAACTGTAAAGAAAAATTAGAACTGACCACTTGAAATCAACTCCTCTGATGGCCATAATTCGCTACACCGAAACCCTAGAAGTAGAATGAGTTTACCAAATTTTGAAATTCAATTCTCATTTCACGACAGTAAAAATTGTTTACCCCGAACTCAGAGGACAAAATAAGGACGGCCGGTAACTCTTGTAAAAGAAACCTTCTTCGATTCGGTTCGTGGAAATGCAAACTGAACTTTTTCCAACGGAGGATTAAGTGAACTGAATGAACTAGAGAGATGGGGAGAGAGGGTGGGGGCTTGTAAGAAACGGACTGTTCGACGGGATCTTACGCCGTTAATTGACGGCATAAGTGGGGTGCGGTTTGGTTACGTAAGTTTTTCTTACGCTGTAATGCACGTACTTTATTGGACGGATGACAATTGTGGGGCCGTTAGTGGTTGCCACGTGTGAATATTGCTGACGTGTGTTGGTTGTGTTGGATAAAGTAAAGTTGTAGTTATGACGCAACTTAGTTGATTTAATTATTCATTTTTGCTGTATTTGATTTTTAATATTAAATAAGAATAAAAAAAGAATGTTTAAGAAAAATTGAAAGCTAGTTGAGAAATCACGGATGATGGACGGGTACAACAGCCAGGAGACTTGAGTGCGAATATTTGTGTACTATTTGATTGTCGGTTTAGTTTAGGTTTAATTAATTATATCCCACAATTATATTATATTATATTATATTATATTCCATTAGCGGGATAACAAATGTGAAGAAATTAAGTTTAGTTTATGTTCGAGATTGTATTTGGTTGTAAAATAATTTGTTTTCATTAAAAAAATTAAATTATTCTTTAAAATAAATTGGTAGGTTATTTAATGAACGGAATTTTCAATTATCAAATAATTAGTTAAATATATTTGCTGAAAATAATTTGAATGCTGCGTACAGCTCTTTATACCAACGACTTTGACACTATATTTTAAACGATGATGGTTATATCAATAAAAAGCTCGTGATTTACATAAAAAATATATATATATTAAAATTCTACGGCTCAAAATTTAAAAATTATTTTATTCTTATTGAAGTAATTAATTTCCAAGAATTCTCTAATATCCTTGCTTGAAATATCTATAAAATGATTTATTAATATTAAAAAATACATCAATCTTCAAGACATAAAATGATATAATTTCCGACATAAAATTATGAATGTAATGGGTGAATATAATTAAATTGTTGTTTGAAAATAAAAAATATATTCATTAAAATTAAAAAAAATCCTTAATTCAGATAAAAAAAAATCTAGACAGTTTAAAATAAGAACTCGATCGCGGTTGGGCTGATGGGCTGGTTGGGGTTAGGGCATGTCTGTAATGATCAATGTGGGTCTGCATAACGTTAGGTGGGAGCAGTGCTTGGGCTAGTCCAAATTAGAGCATAGCGGCGATCAACATTCGTTTCCTTAAACTTGTGAAATAAAATGTCGCTGGGTTCGGCCGACCAATCTATTCGCGAAACTTCACAAGTCCATTGGCTCGAAATTTTTTTTATCGAATTTGTTTATATAGGTCCTTATTTTCACGTCGCCCCTAAGTTTATACAAATTATAAATATTTATAAATATCTCCCCTAATATAATACTTTCATCCAATTTACCCTTTACATGGCCAAAAAAAAATGTCGAAATATTCAAAATTACCTCATTTTTTAGCTTGTCATATTGAAATTCCTCCATCTTCTAAATGATTATTGTTCTTCTTTTCTATGCGACATAGTTTCATTGTTGATAAATTTTATATAAATTATTGGACAAAGACATAATTATTTTAATCAAAATATATTGGATAACTAAATTGAAGTATTATAGTAAAGATATATCTGAGTTTTTACAAACTCTCTCTCTAAATATGATTTTTATAAATCTTAAGAGATTTATATTAAAATATCTCAAGATAAATGACGTAGAAATTCGTGAAATTTAAAATAAAGATAATGGTCAATATGTAATTCTCTTCCGTTAACGATAAACTCGAAAGAATCTAAATAAACTTCTTGTATATAATATCGCTATGACCCATTACATGACTTTCATTCTTATTTTTAGTGCTAATGGAAGTGATAATATGACTTTTATTCTTATTTTTAGTGTTGATACAAGTGAGGTATTAGGCTTTAGCTAACAAAAGATAAAAGAGGAATTGAAAAAATATGTATGCTTGAAAGCAACAAAAAATAAGGGTTATGCAAGGAATTAAGATCATTATCAAAGAAGGTATCTAGACTTTGTTAGGTGGCAAGAGCCCACGCTTTTAAAATTAAGCATGTGGAATTCTCTCATCTCCATGAAAGTAAATTTATTTGAGTAGTCAAGAATGAAAAGTTGGAAGAATTGAAATATCAATAATTAAAGTTAGTAGATAAATTTTGAAAAAAGTTTATATTTTGAGAAAGTAAAATCCTTGTATTTCTAAGTTAGGAGATTAAAATGTAAAATATAATAAATAATATATATATATATATAATATGGATATTTTATAAATAATTTTTAAAATATTTTGTGTCTTACACCTTAAGCTAACTATACATTTTAAAGTGAAGTGATAAAATCAATTCCTGATAGTTCACTAAAAGTTTGTTTTTTTTTCTTAGACGAAATCTGAATATTATTATTCAAATGTCTAAAAGTGATTTATTTTTAATTTATATTTGAATATTTGTTAGATATATGTGAATAAAATTAAGTTAAAAATTTTGATTTAAGTATGAATAAGTAAACGTCTGAATAATTTTAATAGTTTATTTATTAACAATACCATTAGTTTATTATTTAATATTTTTATACGTCAATAACTTAATATATTATTTTAGAATTTTTAAGAGATATCTGTCAACATATCAATTTTAAATTTTTTATTTTAAAAAAAATAATTGAAGATTTATATTTAGACATTTAAAGTAAAAAAAAAATATATCAATCACATTTAGATTTCAGTCAATTTCATATTTTAGTTACATTCAAATTTCAGACAAAAAAAAATAAATACTATATAAATTTGAAAACTCCTCAATTATTTTAGAGCAAAAGGATTAGCATTTATCACGAATTTTCCTAAATAATATTATATGTGCAGTAGAAATTTAGTATATAATAAAATAGACCTAAATTTACAATAACACCTAACTAAAATTTTAGTACTTAAAAAAAAGTTGACTAATATTGAAATATTATAATAAGACTAAATTTTAAAGCTGGGTATTATTAAAATAATATAATAAAAATAAATTTTTAATAGACCCTTAACTATAATTATAATATTTTGAAAGAAAAAAGTGAATATTATTAAAATTAAATCACAGGTAGATTTTCAAACTACACCATAAAATAACAGGATTAAATTACCAATAAATTGTTGACTAAATTTTTAGTACTTCAAAGAAGGGGAAAAAAAAGTGACCCTTAACTACAATTTTAGCATTTAAAAAAGATGGTGCGTATTAATAGAAATTAGACAATTTTGGTTTTTGTTTTTTTTTTAATGCTGTACAATAGAAAAATAGATTGTGTAAAAGTAACAGAGGTGGGCGGAAACAGCACAACCTAAAACACTACCAAGTAAGGTCGGGCCCAAAATGTCAGTCCAGTACCAAATTCAGGTATATTACGAAGCAGCTGGCATTCGGGTCTCTTTCTGTCTTCGCATTACATTGCAGACTTTGCCAAATACGTAGCAATATGTGTGCCTAGCACGTGGCAAAATTATAGCCAAATGGAAGATTGTTATTTAAGAAGCTAGTAGTATTGATGAAAAAGCCGCTGGTCTTTGGCCAATGAAAAGAAGCATATATGACGAAATTTAAGAATGTCTTATTCCAACGGCTGTTTTCGTCCTTGTTCATTATAATGTCACCCTATTGGTTAGACAGTTGAGTCATTATAATATTAATTTGTCTAAAGTTAACTCTGTTAATTAAGAGCTCATCAATGAAACAATACGTATAGATTAATTGATTAATCATACGACATCAACATGGAGAAAATTGATCCTGCCCTACACGTGGTAACTCCTAGATAATAGAGAGTGATAACTGAGTCTGATTTATCACACTGCACTAGTTCGAATACGACATCTCGTATGCCTTTCAAGTCAAAAGAGAAGCATCTCTGTGTTGGTACTATTATAATTACAAACTCTGAATTCCTACCAATAATTTTGGCCTTTCCCCTCTCAACTCTAACTAACCTTTAATTTCTAATGTTATCTATGTCGCTAACTGCTACGCTGCTGAGCCTTTTCGGTATTCGCGTTCCGTTTTCGAATATGTCCAAATTTTAACTCTGCTGTTTTCCACATTTGGTTTCGGACACGATGTTGTGGTTCCTGGTTTTCGAACCACTTCCCTCCCACTAAGCAAAACCAACTGTATAGTTTAAGATATCTAGACCGACCACTTTCCATGTAATGCAACTCTCCAACGCTACCGACTGACGACATAAAAACTCACCCCCAAGTTTAAAATGTGCAGTTTTTCTCACTTTACGTCATTTTAATAGGGTTATTTTGCAAGTCAAAAAAAAAAAAAGGTTATTTTGATTGCACTTTACCACTATAGCTAAGATATTGTGCCCAAAATATTTTACAGCTTTAATAATTAGTATTAGTTAGTAAAGCTTACCATTTGTGCTTTGCCCAAAGGACAAAGTAAATATAAAACTCGGAAAGCGAGGAGCTTGCTTATTTATTCCCCCAAAGACACCAACTCTCCAATCCTCCATCTCTGTGACTCTGGTTGGGTTGACAACAGACTACCATGAACAGTATTACTGTTTTCTTCTTCATCTTCTTGTTCTTGTCGATCTCATCTTTCAATGTAAGAGCTATTCTCTCTTATCTTGAATATACTCTTAGACTGCATGACTTTCTATATTGTCTCTTATAATTTCAACCATCTTCTTCTCATTGTCACTATATGCTCTTAAGTCTTTATTATCTTACTGATCTTCTACGTTATTATATATGTTGTTTGCTGCAGGTTTCTTGTGAAGTAACCGGTAAAAAAACACAGAATGTTACATCTGGGCACAACCCATTCACTGCTAAAGCGTCTCTGATTCGTTACTGGAACAAACACATCTCTAACAATCTTCCCAAACCACCGTTTCTTCTCAACAAAGCCTCTCCTCTCAACACCGTTCACTTGGCGAAACTCACCAAACTCGCCAGCCAAAGCTCTCTCTCTTCCCACCTTGACGCCTTCTGTTCCTTGGCCAACCTGATTTGCTCATTCGACTCAAAACTAGATTCAGGCAAACATAGCCGAGACGCTAACTTTGCGGTTTACTCAAGCAAAAACTTTGCAAACTATGGCGATTCCCGACTGGGAGGAGTTGACTTATTCAAGAACTACTCAGAAGGACTGAACACCCCTGCCGATTCGTTCAAGAAATACAGTCGAGAAGCAACCGGCCACAACGAAAATTTCATCAGCTATGCTAAAGATGGTAATGTTGCCACCGAAAACTTCACCAGCTACGGTGCAAACGCCAACGGTGGCTCAGGCGACTTTAGGAACTACGGAGACCGAGTCAATGTCCCAACTCTCCGGTTCGCCAGCTATGACTCGGACGGTAATAACCACAAGCTCACTTTCACAAGCTATAGCGATGAGACAAATTCAGGTGCTGAAGGATTTATCAGCTATGGCAAGAATGGCAATGCTGGCCCAACTGAGTTCGCCAGCTACGCAGACAATGCAAACACTATTGGGTCGAGTTTTACGGGTTATGCTGAGTCAGGAAATGCGGCAAATGACTCGTTCAAAGCTTATGGCGACTCAGGTAACAATCCACATAACAACTTTAAAAGCTACGGGATTGGCGGAAACACCGCGGTTGAAAGCTTTTCGAGTTACAGAAATGGGGCCAATGTTGGTGATGATTCTTTCCAATCTTATGCCAGAAATGCAAATTCAGGTAGAGTGAATTTTGCAAATTACGGGAAAACATTCAACTTAGGAAATGATACATTCAAGGAGTATGGTAAAGGATCCGTGGGTCGGACCTCGATCGGGTTTAAAAGTTATGATATGGGTCGTTCATTCAAAGAATACGCCAATAAGGGTGTCACATTTGCTGGTTACACCAATTTAAGCGACACAAAATCTCCACGTAATAATGTTGGCATTTCTGCGAGTAGATGGGTAGAACCGGGTAAATTCTTCAGAGAGTCAATGTTGAAGCAGGGGAATGTCATGGTGATGCCCGACATTAGGGATAAGATGCCAAGAAGGTCATTTTTGCCCCGGTCAATTTTGTCGAAATTACCATTTTCAACTTTAGAGTTGGCTAAGCTGAAGGAAATATTCCACGTCGGAGACAACTCGAGCATGGAGCTGGTGATAGTGAACGCGCTGAACGAGTGCGAGAGAGCACCGAGCCGGGGTGAGACCAAGCGGTGCGTGGGCTCGGTGGAGGACATGATCGACTTCGCCACTTCAGTGTTGGGTCAGAATGTGGTGGCAAGGACAACCGAAAGTGTAAATGGGTCAAAGCAAAGAGTGATGATCGGCTCAGTCAGAGGAATCAACGGTGGGAAAGTGACTAAATCGGTGTCGTGTCATCAGAGTTTGTACCCCTACCTTTTGTACTATTGTCACTCTGTACCAAAAGTAAGGGTTTACGAGGCAGATATTGTTGACGTGGAGAGCAAAGCAAAGGTGAACCACGGTGTTGCCATTTGTCATATTGACACGTCAGCGTGGAGCCCGGGACATGGAGCCTTTGCGGCACTTGGTTCCAGCCCTGGACAAATTGAAGTCTGCCACTGGATCTTCGAGAACGACATGACTTGGACCATTGCGGACTGATGTTCGGTTAAATTAAACGTCCACGTTAATAGTTATTATTATTACTGCCATTGAGGGAGTGTGTGTTTCGAATGTTTTGTTTTGTTTATGTTGTTTCTGATCGCTTCAATAATACATACCTCGAGTTTTTCATTCGTTAGCATTAAAATTAATTGTTAATTTACTTATTTATACATGATCTTATTATAAAATTATAACGTCTTGGAGTTTTGATTGTCATATACTTAATTATCCTCGTTATATTATATAAATTATATACTGGAACAGCAAGGCTACTGAACTGAAGGGTGCAAATCAGAAATGTCATGTCCCAAAAATGAAAAAGGAGATTCCAAAGGAAAAGGGATACAAAGCGAATATTGGATTCGAAACAAAATCCGGACATGGAAGCGCGAGGTACCTGCCATTTTACAAACTCATGGTCCATATAGAGCCAAAAATTGCCTACAGCACTCCACAGATAAGCCGCTCGTAGTACTAGAATTAGTAGCTATTGAAAGTTGGTAAAGTGCGCGTGTTTTGAAACTCATTGTGCAGTCAAAAGTGAGAACAGAAAGAATGAAATTGAGCAGCTTTAATCCCTTTAAGTGAATTTCAAGGAATGCATGTTCGATTAAAGTGACTGCGGCTTCTTGTTCTTGATGACTTCAGTTGCAATATATCATCCACCGCATGCATTGCGTACAGTACAGACATAAATTGGCAAATTCGGCCAGAGGAGCTGGCCCCCACCTCTACTAAATCTAAAGCACCAATTTGGTGATCACTGCCGTTCATTTACAACAAGGGTATATAGTACTACTATCCATTCATTTTATTACCCCATGTATACACACAGACGCACACTGCTTCCGGCTCTGGCATTTTCATGGTTCTCATCTGCGCGTGCCCATCACATCACTAACAGTATCCTGACCGCCCATGGAGCTTCCAGGCATTATGTATGTATATATATCATGAATCATGATTAATGATTATCTTGGACATGCTGGCTACTCAGAGCCCATGATTTTCTGCGTTTTAGTATTTATTATATGATGCTGTACCAGTACCACGACTCAAATATTGTTTGAAAATGCCATTGTTGCACTCATAAGTCATAAGCTTCTCAAAAGTGATGAATTGAAAGCTGTCTCATTTGTTGATGGGCTGTTTTGCAGGATATGCTTTACAGAATAAAACCCAATAAGAGAAACGTTTAAGCCCAAGTCTGCTCGGTCCATTAAAAACCAAAACCCAAAAAAAAAAGCCGTAGAATCTATTCCAAGGCACTCAGTAATTTTTGGTTTCTACTCTACTGCTTTTCTTTTCCATCATGTTAAAATTGGCAAGGCTACAAGCTAGGGTAGAACGCGAGCATGCTTTCCATGCTCTTACTTCTTATGACTGAATTTGGAAGTCAATGGTCATACTCATATATGGGTTAACTAGGAGGGTGAGACTCTACATTTGGCTGCATTTATAGCATGATTGTGAATTGGTGTAGGACCTGCAAGGAATTCTTCCCTCTCACAGTTTCACGTTATGTGACCCGCAAGCAATTTAGTATAGACTGGACCTACATTCAAATGTAACTTATCTGTTACGTTCAGACACGATTCACGACTACTCTAATTTCTTGCTATTATACCAGGAGTTCCTGAATTTTGTGAATTTCTTTCATGCAAAGGAATAATGGTCGATCGTCACTTTCTATAGCGAAAGTGATTGCTGCATTAAGAGCCACACAATTTAGTGAAGAAATAATCCTTGATAATAATAGATGAAAAATGTACAGTGAGTCGTAACTTCTTAATCTTTTTTATTATTCTTTAACTTTTTTAAAAAAGTAGAATGAGAAAAATTAAAATTAAAACGCTATACAATTTTACTACTTAAATATAATAGATAAAATCTAATAAACGTGAGTACAATCAAATTTCACTGATATTAAAAAAAATTTAGTTTCATTTTTTATATCAAATCGAACAGAATCTATTGGTTTTCGATTCATTTTTCAATTTTTAGTTCTAATTTTTTAAATTTTTTCAGTTAAAAAATAAGATTTTTTTTTCTTTTTTTACACCTTATCTAAAATGACACCAAAACAATTTATCTCTAAAACTAAAAATTTTTTTAGTCTAATTCGAATGTTTGGCGTCAATACTAATATCAAACCTATAATTCCGATATTTTAAAAAAAAAAACAAACCCAAGCCTAATAAAATCTAAAATCAAATAAAATCTACAAATTCTAATCTGGTCTAAATTTTTGGTTCTCGAAATTTTTTACCTACCCTTAAAATCTAATATGTCAGTGTCACAATGATCCATTGAAAATTTTGATTTCTAGACCACATTGCTCGAACAATTTGAGAGAATTTTATTTTATTTTTTAATATTTTGTAACTTACACTTAATGTTTTGTAAACTTACACTTTAATTAATAAATTTTTGACACATTACTTTAATTAATAAATTTTTGACACATTACTTTAATTAATAAATTTTTAACACATTACTTTAATTAATAGATTTTTAACACATTTTTTTACTATTGTCTATAATTCTCACTTTAGTTTCTATAATTTTGATAAATTTTTAAGATTTTGAACTAAAATTCTATTAATTTGTCTAAACTAATCCCCTTAAATCATACAAAAATATTTGTCTTTAATTCCTTATCATAATATTGTATGACTTTTTTAAGAAAAAAAGTTATATAAAAATAAAATTTTAAATAAAACTCGTGTATTTTTTTTTGAAGTTTTTCTTTCTCTTGCATTTTGAATTTTTTTTTTCACATTTTCATTTAAACTAGTTAAATGTATTTATATTTAATATTTAATACAATATCGCATGCATTTAAATATTTCATATTATTAAAAATTTTATATTAATATATTATTTTTATACATAAATACAGAAGACTATTTATTAGATGGAAGAATAATATAAAATAAATAGAACATATTCGAATACAATTATAAAGTATTATAATAATAATATAAATAAAACATAACATCCGCCAGTCCTAGTGGCCGTCAAAATTGGTTTGCCATTAATATCACTATACTCTAGTTAAATTTTCTAATCTACATTATGATACAGTTAATTTTTTTACAACAAAATAATAAAGAAACCTAACTATAATAAAATTAGCAATCATGAGTGATGTTGCAACATCGCCAATGTTGAAATCATTGGTTGATGATGTAATTAGCCGTAATGGTAGATTGCGCACACTGCATTGGTTTGTAAAGAAGCATGGCTATTTGATAACGAGGATACATTGTTGTACGACATCATTTATTTTTATTTAACGATTGTTCGTCACAAAACTTATCAATTCCAGGATATGATTGGTGAACTAATCTTACTTTATTGACATGGATGATGTCTGTGGCCGGAGGCATAAAACGATGTATTTCAAGTTGATGCAATTTAAATAAGATATCATACATTTTGGATTTTCTTCACTAGGCCTCTATACATATTTTATTTTTTGTGAAGACAACCAACGTAATAGAAAAGTAGAATGTGGAAATGTCTTAAGTGACCCTGTACGGAAACATGAAAGCGGATAAAGTTTAGATTGGATTCTGTGGTGCTTGAAAGACACCTAAAAACAATGTTGTTTATTTTAGGACCCCAAAACCCGCCAAAATGTTTACGCTAACTAACTGTTCAACTACCACTGCTTCTGCTTCCAAATCTCCACAAACATCATCAACTACCCTTGAAATTAATCCTCGAAGTTCCTTCAAACCAATCAACCGGCGCCACCTCCTCACTGCACTGACACTCTCCTCCATCTCGCTCACTTCTCATGCTCAGATCAACCCATTTGCTTTACATGTTGCCTGCGCCCGTGGCCTGTTTCAAATGCCCCCGGTTCGACTCAGCAACCGGTAATTCGTGTATTATTGTCTCAAATTTTGTTGAATTCTGGCTTCGTTTGGATTCTATTCTGCATACTTGATTGGAGGTTTTAGGTTTCTAGGGCCACAACTCCCAAATGATACATGTATGGAATTCGGAGTTTAATTTTTACCCAATTTTATGGGTCTCAGTTAAATTAGTTAATTGCGACAGAAGAGATGAGATTTTTACGCTCTGCTCAATACTGAAGATGGGTTTATGAAAAATGGAGAGGTGAAAAGAAAATTCCATTTTCCTACATTTTCTCAGCAAATAATTTATGTCATTGTAATTCTGGTTAATTTTTGTTTAGTCCTGAATTTGTTGTGGGTGTTAATTAAGGTACTATTTGGTGAGGGCCGGAGAGTCTGAATATGAGAGCTTGGGGATAATCAACACGAACCCAGTTGCAAAAACATCTGTTGATAATGGGTTGTCGGAGATAGGGAGGAAGCAGACGGTGAGGGCTGCTTTTGAGTTGAAGGCAATGGGGGCCTGCGACAGGGGATGCTGGATTTGGCCTTCTATTGCTCAGAGAGCTTACCAGACTGCTGAGATTATCGCCTCCGTTAATGGGATCAGTCGAAGGTAAGCAAATTCATTTTGCAACTTTTTTTCTGTTCTTTTGCTGGGATTGTTGTTTTTATCAAAATAGAATCTATAGGAATGAAAGTAGATTCTAAAAATTTATGACCTATGAAATGGTAAATGCTATTACAGCAACATGCTAATGTATCTTGATTGCTTTCAGTTGATCCTAACAATTTCGATTTGGTTGCAGTTATATAGTTCCTGAGTACAGCTTCCTGGATGCTCGTGGATTGGGAGCTTATGAAGGCAGGAAATTGGAATCTATTTCAGAAGTACGATTCCTATCTATCTTCATGCTAAAAAGTAATAGGCAATTTACTAGCATTTCTTTATTCTTTTAATAATGTTATAAGTCGTACAAGTTTTGCATCTATCCATCACAGAGTCCATGCTTTATACACATTAGGATTTGTCTACCACCATAAACAAAAAGTAGGAGTTAAATCCAGGTTTGATGAAGCTGTCAACCCCCATTGTGATCTAGTATTCATTTGCCTCCAACATCTCTAGATATCCTTAATAGATGAGCAATAATTGCCTGATTTGGAACGGTTCAGGTATATACATCAGATGGTATTTCCTCAACAATCAAGCCTCCTCCCATAGATGATGGAACCCCAAATGAGAGTGTTGCAGATGTATTTGTTCGTGTTACACAACTTATGTCAATCCTCGAGACTCAGTACTCTGAAGACACAGTCATAATTGTCTCACCAGATTCTGACAATTTGACAATCCTTCAAGCTGGTTTAATTGGTCTTGACCTTCGAAGGTAACCAAACAGTCATTACCCACCGGCCTCACATCTGGAAATGAAATGGTCTATTATCATTATACATTTCAAAGTAAATAAGTGTAACCTAGTTTGTTTTCATTTTGTTTTAGGCATAGGGAACTTTCGTTTGCACCAGGGGAAGGTCAGATTTGTTGACGCCAGTAGCATTCCCACCTACAAACAGCCTGCTTCTGCCGTGTATAAATGTTCAAATCCACCAAGCTGTAACTGACCTTATTCCTTCACCAAAACTACTGTAGTTTTGTTTTTTCCAGCTGGTTGGTAGCAGCTAACAAGTTTGAGCTTGCCTCTTCTTGATGTATAAGAGGTACTTGGTTTAAACGTTATAAATTTTTGTCACGAGTTGTCTGCTTCTTTGAAAGTTCAACTGTGCGTCTAGCTTTGGAGTTCTAAGGCAACAAGTTATGATAACCTATATATCTAATTCAAACCCTGAGCTCATCAATGACCCTTTTCAATTTCAGGTTTTCCTTAAAAAGGTACGTTCCTATTCATGTTCTGATGCTCATCTTTTTCCCGTTTGTAAGTGTGAATACATATTGAGGTTCCCTGGATAAAGAAATGGAGAACCGGCCATTATATGTATGGACTTTCCATGGTTTAGAAAATGATGGTGACTCAGACTTACTAGTGTTCGTACGCCCTGGAAAAGTATTCGAGAATTATTACCATCTTCTAATTCCAGCACTATTTAACAAAGTCATGTAACCATCAAGAGAGCAGTACGGAGATTGGCCTGGCTTTCACATTATCTTTAAGCTTTTTATCTGACTAATCATGCATGACAGTACGAATTAGCTGTTAATTTTGTTTTTTTATGTGCTATTAAATGATAGGTATGTTACATAATTTATTATGTTAATTACATTAGCATATAAATTTAATATTTAGCATAAAAGAAAACAAAATTAACAGCCAATTAATTCATACTGTCGCCACCCATTAATATTGGTAGTAATGTAATTTATACACTAATGAGATAATGAACAAATTAAGAACCGTGCATTCTAATTATCTAAAAGATCTTTGAATTTGAGAGTTTAAAAATATAAATTATTGGAACCATTTTGTAGCAGTTAGATTGCAACATACTGGAATTTGGGCAGCAAATAGTCAAATAAATCCTAATTAGACATCCTCGGCGACATGGACATACTAAAATATTGTTTTTCAATTTGTTTGAAGTCAAAATTAACGTACTTTGCATGCAATATAATACCAATTAATCAAGTTAAACTATGAATTAAAATTGTTGAAGTTGCAAATTAAGGATCAGTAGTTGATTGACAACAGAAACTGCGGTACCAAAAGTAGTCGGTGAAACGCGGTCCCTGGAATTATTTAATAAGAAAGGTTAGAGTAGAAAAGTCAAGAGAAGGATTAGCTAAATTGCCACGCCCCTTTGCGTTGCCTGGAGTGAATTTGACTGATCCAATATTTTCATTTTTCAGTTCAACCCTCAATCTCTTCATTAAATAAGTGCCAAGTGCTAACATGAAACACAAAAAGGACGGGCACTGAGGTCAAAAAGTTACTTCTGCGGCTCAAACATTCAACTCACTCAAATCCTTTCCTTTTTTTTTTATTTATTTAGCGATATTCTCACATTGTTTTTTTTTATGTTATTTTACTTTTTTTTAAAAAAAAAATTGATTCTGTTTAGATTGTATTTATTAAAACAATGATAATTTTCAGTCGTCGCCGCTGCTAGTGTCAAACTAGTTCATTTGGATTCAAGAGCAATGAAGTTCGAAGGAGATTCAGTGAGATAAAATTTTGGTAAAAGAAAAAACGACTCAAGTGAGTCGAAGGATGAAAAATTTAGGGGTGTTTGTGATATGGTGTCAAAGTATAATTTTACAAAAGATTAGAAACTAAAATGAAATTGTTGCGTAGATTGTTTATCCCCAAGGATTTCAGGACCCACACATCCTTGTCTGAAACGATATTACACCACGCAGAAACAGAAACGACATGGAGAGAGAGGTTTCGTATGGTATTTCCCCTTCTTATTTGACTATCAACAGAGAGAGCCTCTCCCTATATAATCAGCTTTGAGTTCGAATATTCAGGCTGTACAAAAACCACTTGCTACTGTATACTGCTCTCTTAGCTTTTTCTTGGATTCTCAAGTCTCTTCCTTCTTTAGTCAGTCGTTTTGGTGGGAGAAAACTGAAAAAGAAAGTGGAGAAAAATGAAGAAAAGAAGTGATCAGTCTTCCAAACTTGATCGAAAAACTATAGAAAGGAATCGGAGAAATCACATGAAAGCTCTATGCTTTAAGCTTGCTTCTCTTATTCCTTCTCAACACTTCAAAACCTCCAAGGTATAACTCCAATTAATTCTTCAACCTACCTAATACTTCCAGCGAGTACTGGGTTGGGTTGAATTTTTTATATATATCCTTCCTTAATCCTTTCTTCTTTTTCCTATTATACTTTTCAAAAAATGGTTGGGGATTAACATAACTCTCTCTTTCTCTCTCCATTAAAAAACTAACATTTCATAAGAACATTAGGGCCGGCTTCTTTCTTTCTTTTTACCTAAATTAAGTTGGAGTATGATAAGTAAATCGTTCTTGTTTTAAAGTTGGGTTGATACTATGAAAAAAGAGTAACATTTTTACAGTGTTTAATTTTCTCCTGCTACTCTATGCAAAATATTAATGTCCTAGACGAGGAAAGCAGTGAGACAAGTTACCTCTTTAACTGTCTCGCTGCAGATACCTCAACATTATTGGTAACTACTTGACAAAAGAATAGAAGATAATTAAACAAAAAAAAAAATGTGCGGTTCTCACATCTTCAGTAGATATTTCGTACAATTTTCCGGGATAATGAGGAGACTTAAGAAAATGACATTTCCGGATGCATTAATGGTCCAACCATCTGGCCCGACCTTTCCTTCTCCGATGTAATTAAGCATTGAATTAGCAGGCTAATATGTCTGGACTCAGTGACGGTTTTAGTACTGAGGTAGATCCTAACATAATGAATCTTTTTTATTTTTGCTTTCAGGACATGATATCGCAACAAGATCAGCTGGATCTGGCTGCCTCCTACATCAAGCAGCTGAGAGAAAGAATTGATAAATTGAAGGGCAGAAAGGAAGAAGCTATGAAATCGATGAAAAGAAACAGTAGCTTCCTGGATGAAATGAATGCTGGCTTCAGCTTGCCTCTTGTTGAGTTAAGAGACATGGGTTCAAGTATTGAAGTGGTTTTGATAAGTGGGCTACAGAAAAACTTCATGCTATATGAAGTTATTAGTATTCTCGAGGAAGAAGGAGCTGAAGTTGTCAGTGCTAGCTTTTCTACCGTGGGGGATAAGGTTTTTCACTCAATCCACGCTCAGGTAATTAATTAATAGTAAAAGCCAGTTCCTCTTTCTTTAGTTTTCTCTTTCAGGCTGCCTAATTGTCAAATATTCATTAATTATGTAAACTTGGTTTCACTAATTAATTAATTAAAATTTCAGGTTAAAATTTCAAGAGTTGGAGTGGAAACTACAAGGGTTTGCCAGAGATTGCAGGACTTGGTTTACTGAAGTTTCTCAGTGAATGAAGAGACAACCAAACAAGTTCATTTATAGAAACTAAGACGTTGGTTTCACACTTGGATGGCTATTAGACGATATATATATATATATATATATATATATATATGAAGTCTTCTAAGAGGATATATATAAATTCAACGAAGTATTTTATGTTGGTGGGAATGGAAATTAATAATGCTACTTGTAATAGAATTTACTTAATATTGTACAAATGTGTAATAATGATCCATGCCTCTTAATTAATTATTATCGCTATTATATATGTTTCAAAAATATTTTTGTGTATGGAGTGTACTTGGTTACAATGGAAGATTCAGTAGTTTCTTCCTTAATAAAATACTGTAGTTCTGTGTTGAGCATTAATTTATTGCCATAATTTAGCAGAATTTATCGTAGTTCTTCCTTTGTTTGTAGAGCATTAATTGATTATCGCCTAATCAGGTCGATATTGACAGATTTCTGAACCTATATACACGCACATAAAAGTCAAATTTTTATAAACGAAGAAGATATATAATGAAGTGGGTTGCACGCCAATGCCTGAGGGAAAGAAGATATAATTAAGTTAATGTATGTTTAACAACGGTATATTTTTTTATGATTTTGAAACTTTTTACAATAACTTGCATAGTCTTAATGTCATTTACACTTTGAGAATTCAAAATTCTATTTTACAATGATTATGAAATTAAGAATATAATACTTTAATTTTAAATATATTCATAAAAAAAAATTGATTGTATAACAAATATAATATCCTAGAAAATATTAAGAAAAATTTAAATCGAACAAGTAGTGCTTTTATTTTAGAAATAACATATTATATTTATATAATATTATGAAAATTAATCTTCTACCATTCTCTCTTTCCATTCTTCATCACATCACTCTCCCGTATCAACAAAGAATTAAATTTCATATCTCTTAAAATATTATTTTATATACTATTTAAATTTAAATTAACTATTTTATCCTTTAACTATTAAAAAATATATAAACTAATTTAATTATTCTTATTTTTACTTTATAATAATCAATATAATTTTATTATAATATTTAAATTTAAAAATTATAATAATATTTTAATTTTTTATTTTTTTCTTTAAATTTGTTATTAATTTTTTAATAATATTAATTATACATACTTTTAAAATTGATATTTTTTTATTAATAAAATAAAATATGGTGGACCATCTTCCTTCAACTTTTTTTTTCTTCTTCTTTTCTTCACCTCACTGCAATTCATATCTTTTCTTCTGTTTTGTCTTAATTATTTCATGACCAAATAAGAAAAAAATTGCTTCAAATAAAAAGTGAATAAATCCAAAATTGCCAGGCCAACCAATTTCGGAAACAACCTTCTGCTCTTGAGCCATTTCTTGGTATCTCAGAAACAAGCCAACCAATCTCACAACAACTTTTGATTTTGCCCGGAACTACACCAGTTACATTTTTGAAATTCGATTCAACGATTAATGAATGTTAATGTCTCATTCAAAGCCAACCTTCTCCTTCTTTGCAGCCTCTTGATCGTCTTGTCCAAATTGAATGTTAATATATCTCATCCAACCATCACTCATCAACATCAACAAGGTATGCGTTAAATCCCCTGGTGAACACCATCCAAATCGATCCGTTCATTCCATTAACAACTTTCAGGACTGCGTCTATCATTCTCATGACAAACCAATTAACGGCTTCGTCGATTTGTCGTAATCCTTCTTGTTGTCCATCTCCTCCACTTCTTCCTCGTCCATGTCGTAGTTGTTGGGGCCATCGTTGTCGGCATTCCCCTCGTCAGCGTGCATGATGAAAGAAGTTTTACGAAGGGGATTAAGGAAAGTAAAGGAATGGGGTTAAATTTTGAGAATGAAGGAAGGGTTTTGCGGCGCTGAAACACGGGAGTTTGGTAGCAAAGAACTGTTGGCTATATTTGATAATCTCTTTTAAACACATACACATCACCGTCACAATTATAAATATAAATTATAATTAAAATAATTAAAATAAATAAATAATAAATTATAATAAAAACGGTAAAAAAATTTTGACCCTGAGACACGCTAAAAAACTGTCCTAAAACTGAAAGGTCCTCTCCTCGTATAGGTAATAACTATTTTCTATAGTTTTAGGATTCAACCAGTGCTTACAGTCAATATTCTCAATTAACACGATCACCGAAAAATGAAGGTCAAGCTTTTGATGTTACCATTACTAATATAACTTTTATTAAAATATATAAACATATAGTTTTTCTCTTCTTTTTTTTCTTTTTATAACTCATCAAAATGCATACAAACACTTTTTATATATTAATAAAATATTTTAAAATTTAAAGAAAGTATTAAAAGACATTTATATATTTTTGTAACTCATATATTAAATCTAAATAATTGATAAGATTAATTGTGTAAATTAAATATTGTAACGTTCAATAATAACAATTTATAAAAAATAACTCATAAAATTAAACAATAATTTTACAAATATTTTTCTCCAAGAAGAGCAACAGAGAGAGAAAGAGAATATAAGTTTTATGTAATTATTTTTTTAATATTTATTTTTATTATATTAAAAGACAATTTTATCTTTAAAAATATTATTATTTTTTATTAACTCAAGTCATGGATATATATAACGAAATATTTTTAAAATCCCATAAAGGTAATGGATAATATACTCATACTTGAGGGGGGTAACGGAAATTTTCCATCGAATTAGTATAGTTGGTCATAATTAAAATACAGACAGAAGGAGACTAGAGAATCTTAATTAATTTCTCCAATCATCACTTAGTTATATACTTGAAAAATAAAAGAAAATAACGATCTACTTAAATTTGAATTTGAACCTTATACCTATATATATATATATATATATATATTATAGTGTCACTTTCTTTTGCAAAGGTTCATAACTCTCATTTAATTATCAGTTCCAAGTTTCATAATATTAATTAAAAAAGAATGTTTACACTTCGTAAATTTTAACTGTGTGTGTATAGAGAATTGTTTTTTCTAGCTCTTAAGAGGATTCACATTTCATGTAAAAATTTAATTATAATTAATAATTTTGAGAAGAAAATTATCGGTCCTTCTTTTGTTAAAAAGAAAAAGGAAAGAGAAAGAAAACTTTAATCTTAAAGCTAATATATAAAATTAATGTGAACCGCACACACATTTTTGGTTAGTGAATCCGAATTAATATGTATGTGCATTATTGGTCATTTTAGCCGAGGATCCGTCAAAAGACAAAAAAAACAAATTTGAGTCGTGAAAGATTATCTCAGACAATTAGTGGTCTGAAGTCTTTTAACTCCCCAAGACAGGCATAACAAAATTGACAAAAAAATATCTGGTACATTTACATAGTTGTCTCATTATTGTCCTGCTGCATCACATAACATGCAATATTGTATATATTTGTCAATATGACAGAGACATATATGTTGATGCCCAGGATATCAAAATGTCAATTAATTAATAAAGGTGGTTGAATGATAACAATAATATTGACGCTCCAGCTACCACTACTATATATGCACATGGCCATCGAGTAATGAAATTAATTATGCGAAATAAGAACCACAGCAATGTACACACATGCATGATCCATGCCCATCCATCATTTCCTTTCCATCGTTTTATGACGTTGCCCACGTGTCATTCTACAAATTTTACAATTGATCGTCATCCATCTATCCATCCATCCATCCAAATCCATAGTTAGCCGTAACTTCTTTCTATAATATGTACTCATCCATGTACGTAAATTTTCGTCTGTCTTACCAAATTTGTCAGCTTTTTTTTAAAAAAATGTGTTTTATTAATTTCTTTTGTCTACTTACATGTTTTATATTATATTAGTATGCGTTTTTAAGGTTTTTTTTTATTATTAAAAAAAAAATTGAATATAGTCCAAGGGTTTGTATGTAGAGTGTCAATAATTGTACCGCGATACGCACGTCTCTGTTATAGATTAAATTTTCTTGAGTGTAATTAGGATAGTGAAAAAGTAAACACATGGTGCTGCCAAGAAGTCAGAGTCAACGACTCAAAATCCTAATCAAAATCAAATCCATCAATCGTCTTGGACCGGGAAGAGAATGCGCGTGAAAGTGGACCAGTCTCTGTCAAAATGCTAAGGCTGAGGATTGATTGGATCTGTATCTGCATCTGTATCTGTTATTATTATTAGCATGAATTGAATCTGCGGGAATTGGCCTTTTCCTGGAATATGCCTTCTCCTTATGCTTGCTTTCGACTTACCTTCCTCCAATTTTAAATCAATTATTGAATCATTAAATTTAATCTAACAATTAACTAATTCTAGTGTTGCCACCATATATTAATATAACTGAGTATACTATAATTTTACTCTTTATTTTTGTGATAGTATAAAGGAATAGCTTAAGAATATTTTAAATTTTATCATTATTGTATAAGTTTTATATTGATATTTTTAATTTTTATATAAATTATTAATGAATGGTCGTATTGTAATATATATAACTATGTAATATAGCCAAATTAATACATATAGATTTAGTTCATTTCAAAGTAGGTGCATGTTGATGCCAATTCTTGACCATCAACATCTACTACACAAGAATCTCCCTCTTTGACCAATATATTTAGAAAAAATCTAGCTTTGATAGTTCTAGAAGAGCATGCATGTCTTCATATTTAGATTTTTATATCTAAGTTAGGTTATAATACGTGCAATTATATATATATATATATATTTTATAAAATAAAATTATAAGACTTTTAAACGATAACTTAAGTGGTATAAGATAGGTTTGATACTTTTAAGTTTTTTTTGAATTCGAGTAACAATGAGAAATGATGGTTTGATATTTTATAAGTGAGATTTCAATTCCATCCAAAATTTTTTAAAAATAAAAAATATATATATAACAAAATTATAAACATATCAAAATTTAGGAAGAAAAATGATATCATTACCTTATAGTTTAATTATAGATTGTAGCATTAACAAATGTTAGTTTATTAGAAGAAAAAGCGAGAACGTATCCGTGTCAGATTTTGGGCTTACGGAATCCATTATTAGTTCTAGGGCTGAGTTTGAATTCTTAAAGTCCAGGAACACTCGGGTAGGGTTGTATTTAGGCTAACCCGGTACTGAACCAATCACATTTCAATCCGGAACAATGCTAATGACACCCCTCTATTGAAAATATTATTTTACTACTCATAATATAGTAACATCAAAAATGCAGTTAGTGGGTCGTAGTTGGGTTTGGTCCAATAGTACTGATCACCTCACCGTCACCTGAAAGCCCGGTTCATCTATTGCGCGTATCACATTTAAGCCCATAAGCGGCCCAAAAAACATAACGACCTTTTGACATCACCAGCCTGTTGTGTAAGTGTGACCCATTTCATCTGCTTATTAAATGATTCAACAATGAGAACAATCTAGCTACAGTACTTAGTTGACATTCATGAAATAAAAAGACACAGCGCGGCAATCCTAAAAAGGTGAATCTCCATCCATAATATTAAGTAAATATAATTAATTATTTACAAAGTTACAAAACTGCCCCTAATGTTAACTAAATTTAGTAATTATCTTTAAAACAAATAATTAAGCACACTTTCTTTCTGATTCAGCATTCATACAAATTCAAGTAAAACTGATCCTTAACCTCGTCAAGTCAAACAAGATGGCTAATTCAATTGTTGATCTCATCCTCGTACCTAAATACAGCATGAAAGGGGAAAAAAAAGGGGAGAAAAACAATCCTGACCAAATTCTGGATCAAGCTGAACCAACAAGAGGAAAAACAATGGTTGACCAACAAACATACATTATAAGCATACTTGAAATTTTGTTATACAGAGACGTGAAGTGATACAATTTCCTGAACCTGATAAACATTAGGGTTTTGGCAGTTGAGTGCAATGCATTTTGCCTTATTTTGTTAAACACGATGGGTGTTTTTTGGTAGATAAGCCTGAACCGAATATATATATATATATATATATATATATATATATATATATGTATATATTCACTTTATCAATTGAAAATGACTATTTAATTCAAATATATTATACATTGCCTTTTGCCGTTCTTCCTTCTGTTGCTTATCCAATCACCAAAAAACATCTGCTCCCTAATTGACCTATAATATTAATTTACTTAAATAGTTATACATTTCGTCTTAATTAATTGAATACTTTGCATTCAAATTCTTCTAACACAGCCTTGATAACTTTATTTATTTAGACCTGCGATTTTAAACGGCGTTTAATTTTGAATAGACGATTTCACTACAGACCTTTAAAATATCCAATAATTTTAATTATATATTTAACATCTAATGAAGAAAAAAAAAACCACTTAAACAACGATGTATTTACAAGATTATCATTGATAATATTATTCTAAGTTGTAAAACAAATAATTTTAAATCACGAGTCAAATAATTCAATTTTAAAATCAACTCCAGACGATTGTAAAACCCGCGCGAAGCAATTCATTTTTAAGTTCGTGTCAGTGAAGCAATGTAATCTAATTGGAGTGGATTATTAAAGAATTACACGAGACAATCACTTCCTAAACAAGTTAGAAAACATGATTAGCAGACGCACCGGTGCCTAAACAATCATAATTATTCGTTAGTCAAAAGCAATTAAATTAAAGCTTTCTTTCTAATAATAATAATAATAAAACGATAATTACAAATAAACAAATAAAATTCAGGATTTTAATGTCGTGTGAAGATTTGTCGGGCAAGAGAAGGTTAAATCAATCAAAGAGGGGAACGTGAATTAAATTCAGGATTAGATTGTTAATATTGTTTGCTACGTCGTTGCCGTAAGCAAAGCAAATGAAAGCGTGGTCGGCGAATATGCATAATTGAATTTGAGACGTACAACGACAACAATAATTCAATATCTAAATCTAAAATACAAAATATATAACTTTATATTTTTTTTGCAACATTTTTGTGGTTAATAATTTTCTTGGTCCCCTTTTGTATTAAATTGGACCACATCCCCCCTTCTTCTCTATCTATCTGCCTAACTACGAAATTAGATTCTGATATCATAACTATATAATCAATTGAATGAATTCAATTTTGGAATCTTTTCCTATTCCGGACTTCCGTAATTTTCTTGTACAGTTCAATAAGATTTATTAATTTAGAATTCATAAAAATTACGTAAAAAAATATAATAAATGATAATAGTAAATGTCACGAGAGAAAATGAGGGTGGGTTTTGGGAAATTTTTATAACGTGTTCAATAATTGTACGTAATTTTTGGATTTTGTAATGAACAAATAGATAGATCTAAAGAGAGTTGGTCCTAATAATTAATTAAAAAGGGTAGATTGACCTTCATGTCTACCAATCTCATCCAATATTACGGGGCAACTGTCCCTGTCTCTGTCTCCCCATTTTAGCTCTGGTTTTTCAGTTAACTATTCAAGTGGTCCCTTCATTTTCTCAAATACCATTTTCATCCCACAACATTCTCAACCTTATCATTCAAGTCCTTCTCCAAAACCCATCCGTAATTTATACGAATGAGTTTATATACGTCACGTTACTCTATCTTAAAATTATTATGTTCATAAATAAGTTTTTATACTCTTTAAGTAATTTAAATACATAATTTTAATTATGCATAAAAAGAGAATATTCCAATCTAACTTATTACATTAATTAGGAATATCTCACACATATATTTTCGTTACTGAATCATTCAAAATATAATAATAAATGATAGGTTATTATATCATATTAAAAATAAAAATTATGTTAAGTATAACATTCAAAATTATGATTATAGTCAAAATAAACTAAGTGACCAACTATTTATTTATTCTATAAAATTTTATCTTATCCCTTTAGTCACATTAAATTTCAGTTGAAAACCTGCAAGAAGTAAAAGAAAATTCAATCTCAAATTGAGGGAAAAAAAAAAAACTATTTATCCAAAGAGGGAAAAAAAAATTATCACTTTTGATATCAAAATAGTAAATGAATAACCATATAAAGTCATGCGGATGACAGCAGAAGATAAAGACCCATAGGGAGGGGACTGAAATTTCCAAAACTCAAAGGAGCCAAATAAATATATTTATTTATTTTATCTTTAATCAATAATAAAAATTTGGAAATAAATAAATAAAGAAAATAATAAATTGAGTAGTAGAAGGGAGGGGGAAGGAGAGAGAGAAAGTGGGTCAGAAACACACGCTGCGTTCAGGCAATGCCATGTGCCCACATGGTTGATTAGAGAAAAAACTAGCGTACTCTTCCTATTACCAAGCAAATTCTTGTGAAAATCAAAACCAAAAAAAAAAAAAAAAATACATAACATAACGTAACCAGAACATCATCAACAACAACTACTACTACTACAACACAAACTGAACAAGAACTACAACTACAACAACGACATCAAGTGATTAAGAAAAAAAAAAGGAAAGTTTTTTCTGGGAAGCCCCAACAGCTGAATCGGAAACAATGAAGGAAAGCAGTGATGGGTTTGTGAGAGCAGATCAGATTGATCTGAAAAGTTTGGATGAGCAGCTGGAAAGGCATCTCAACAGAGCATTGACTATGGAGAAGAACAAGAGGAGAAATTCTGATGATAACATTTTGGTCACAGCTGCTGTGACTACTGCTAAAGCTTCTAATCCTGTTAAGAAACAGAGGCAGGAGTGGGAGATCGACCCCTCTAAGCTCATCATCAAGAGCGTCATTGCTCGCGGCACCTTCGGCACTGTCCACCGTGGCTGTCTACGACGGTCAGGATGTCGCCGGTTAGTTGACCGCTTTCCGTTTTAGTTCATAATTTATTTTTTAATTATTTTTTTCCTGATTTCATTTTCTTAATTTCGAAGTCTCCAATTATTCTAATTTTCGTGTTAGGGTTTTCTTTTCTAATTGATAATCATTTGTCGTGTTTCTGGGCCTTTTTCAGTTGATCTGGATACCCATTTGTTTTTTTTCTTCATTTCCATCTCACAGTTTCTGAATTAATTAGCGATTTGAACAGATTCCCAACTTGTTTGCATTGGTGAAGACGGTTATTTTTGCGAAATTATTATTTTTTCTGACAAAAAAATATTTCTGCTGTAAACATGGTTAAAAAAAGGTCTTTTACTTGGGTTTAATTTGGTTGGTCCAGTATTAAATCAGGTGATCATTGCTAGGATCACTTTCTTAGTTTCGTACCCTTTTGCAGTTCAATGCGAAAGCTGACATAACCTCATTATTACTTTTGCTACATTTCGGTTCTTTTATTGTCTACAGTGTGATTCTTCTAGCAAAATTCTGGAATTTTATTACTGTTGACTGTTATGGAGTTTATGTGATTGGCCTTGGTTAATGTAGTCTTATGAAATCCGTGACTCATGCACGAGTTTGGGTTGAATTTTGCTGGTTACAGACTTAACTGGGATGGTGTTGATGTATTTCTCAATTTTCATGTGACCCCAGCTGTGAGCTAGTATCATGTCAACAAAATAGTAGGAAAAAACTAGGAAGCGGCAATGGTAGCTGGAAATTACGATCCCAAATTGTCAACATAATAATATCAATCATTATGATGATTATCAGTGTCTTAATCCAACTAGGTTAAGATGTGTTCTTTGTTTTGTGGGACGGGGTGGTGGTGTGGTGGTGTGGGTTCTGTCTGTGTTTGTATATGATACTTTTTTGTGATTGTTTGTTGTTTGTATACATAAATTTATTTTCACTCACGATATTTTTTTGACTTCTTCCTTAATTCTCAGTTAAGATGCTTGACTGGGGAGAAGAAGGTCACAGGACAGAAGCTGAGATTGCTGGACTAAGGTCTGCGTTCATACAAGAAGTTGCTGTTTGGCATAAACTTGATCATCCTAACGTTACCAAGGTCAGCTTCTTCTAATTTGAAACTTTTTTCTTGTTTTAGACTTTTTATTACAATTTTATTTTAAATAATGTTTGCTAATCTGTAGCTAGAAAATGCTTGAAGAACGCATGTCCGGCTGGCTGATTATGTAGAAAGTTAAGAAGGAAATATACATTCAATAAAAACCTTAGGAATTGGCAATTTTATCTTTTTGTTGCATTTGCTAGTAGTTGCCAATCGATAGCAGCTATTTGCTTGCTAGCCCTCTCTTTCCCCTTCAAATCAAAAGGGAAAACAATGTTCTCATTCTGATTTTTCTTTGTTTCTGTACTTTAACAAACTTATCTTCATTTATTTGATTTTTTGTGCATCTGATCTCAGAAGGATTTGATTTCTCTCTATCATTATCTCACCTTCTTGCTTTCTGTGGACATTGCTTTTGAACTTTGTAACAGCTCATCAAATCTTAAAGTTTATAGGACATTTCTTTGCAAAAGGAGTTAAATCTCCATACATTTACCATTTGCTTTATTTATTAACTACTCTACCTTCTTCCATTCTCTCCCTCTTATTATCACTTAATTCTGTCTTTTTTTAATTTATAATTTATTGATGTTACAAAGTAATTTGGCTTCTACGGTGACATGGGAACTCTTTAAGAAGTATCCAACTCTGTGAGTGTAATGTGTAATTTTATTGATGTTAGAATGTAATTTGGCTTCTGTGGTGACATGGGAACTTTTCCAGAAGAATCGAACTCTGTGAGTTTCTTGACTTTGGTTATCTACTAGGGCAAAGTTGTAAAATGGATGGTGCTTCAAGATGTTTTAGGTTATGCTGGTGGACTTGTAATAATAGCTTTCATCTTGTTTCGACATCAAACAGCTCATTCAGAGTTCTACAAAATATTTGGAAAGCTTTTTGGATGTATTCTTAAGGCTTTGAGATTATTATTGTGAAATATTTTCCAGAGATCATTTTATGCTTGCCACTGTGGTAGTCTTGGATGTAAAAGGTCAGGCTTGGTAGTTATTTACTATTTCTGATTTTGTTTCAATTGATTCCAGTTTATTGGGGCGACGATGGGCTCATCAGAGCTACATATACAAACTGAAAATGGTCAAATTGCCTTGCCAAGTAACATCTGTTGTGTTGTAGTGGAATATCTTCCTGGGGGTGCTCTGAAAACTTACCTCATAAAAAACAGGAGAAGGAAATTAGCTTTCAAAGTGGTGGTCCAGCTAGCACTTGATCTTGCTAGAGGGTACCTAGATCTACCTTATTTCTATTTGTCATGTGTATGGTACTGTGTTTTGGCAATATAAGGATGGCATGTGACTTGAAATGCTATTCAGCTAAGCAATTAATAAGTCAAACTATTATATTTTGTAGGTTGAGTTATCTTCACTCACAGAAGATTGTACACAGAGATGTGAAAACAGAGAACATGCTATTGGACAAGACACGTACGGTAAAAATTGCTGATTTTGGAGTTGCTCGTGTTGAAGCTTCAAATCCTAATGACATGACTGGAGAGACAGGAACACTGGGTTACATGGCTCCTGAGGTATAGCATTTATTTTTATTTCCTTTCTACTTTAACTGTATTTATATTTTTGTGGCATGTCTTAATATTTTGGGGCTATTTGATAATCTTTATGTTTTCCTTGGAGAACATTATTTAACATAAAATCTAGAAGATGGGTCATTGCACATATGGTCATTTTACTATGAAGTTGTTATGCCTCTCAATATTGCCTCCGTCCTTAATTTCTGTTTTATTCGATGTAATGAAGAGGGTAAGTAGTTTTTGTAGGAAATGTAAAAGTGAACTTTGATGTTTTAGGTATTATGGAAAGAAGAAATTATGATTCGAATGAATGATCAGTGACCTATCAAATGGGTGGATTTCAGGTTCTCAACGGCAACCCGTACAATAGGAAATGTGACGTGTACAGTTTTGGCATCTGTCTGTGGGAGATATATTGCTGTGACATGCCATATCCTGACCTTAGTTTCTCTGAAGTCACCTCAGCTGTGGTTCGCCAGGTATGGCATCTCCTCCTATCTCAATTGCTTTCTTTCTTCAAATTGACTATTAAAGTTCTCTTAAAAAAAGAATGATGCATCAAAATGCGATTCATTTTGTTTGAAACAGAATCTGAGACCAGAGATACCAAGATGCTGCCCAAGTTCTCTGGCAAACGTGATGAAAAGATGCTGGGATGCTAACGCAGACAAGCGGCCTGAGATGGATGAAGCAGTATCTATGTTGGAGGCGATTGACACATCAAAAGGTGGCGGCATGATACCTGGTGATCAGCCTCAAGGTTGTCTCTGCTTCCGAAGGTATCGAGGGCCTTGAATAATTGCCCATCCAAGCAGAGGAATGAACACTTGAGGTATAATTTTGGCCAAGAGAAAGCAAATTTTACAAATAGAAAGCTGAAAGGATAGTAGGAGAGTGGGGGTTGGTACAAAAGGCTGAGGAGCTGTGCTGTTATCTCTGGGTTGAATGAATGATGTAAAGCTTTTCTTTTGTTGCTCTGTTTTAAATTTTTTTTTTGGGTTTGCAGAGTTGTGTATTAATTTGACTGGCCGGTCTCATCTGGTGATGGGGGATTGGCCTTGCCCCTCTTTTTATGTAAGATGAAATACCACTGTTTCGTATACAACTATAATTATTATTATTGAAAAACTTCAACCAGTATAAAAAGATATTACTTTTTAATTTATTTACATCCAATTTTTTTTGTATTTGTTCAATTTCCGATCCTACCCCTGTTCTGACTTGGAAATCTGCTGGGCTATCCAACTACTAATGGTAGGCTATTATTAATAGCATTTTTCTTCTTCTTCCCTTTCTACCCTAACAAATCTAATTAATTACCTGAATTCAATAATCAAATTTGAGCGGAATAAAAAATGAGTGAGTCCCGTAGAAAATTTGTGTTTACCCAACCAAAAAATCTTTGTAGTTTTAATTTAAATGTTAAGAGTGAAAATTAGTAATGTAAATTACAAGTTTAACGGCCGACAATATGAAACCTAGCTACAATAAAGTAATTATATTTACTATTAGAATATTATAAATTAAATTTGTTGTGAAGTATAAATGTATTTAATATTCAATTAACATAATAGAAATTTGTACAACGTTACCACTCGGCGAATTGAAAAGGAGGGATTTGGTAAATCTCTGTATTCTATATATTATTGCATTGAACCACTTGGGACTAGTTCAAGTGGTTAGGAGTTAGGACTTTATTAGGAGGTTTTGGCTTCGATTTTTATCATTGGCAAGTATGTTTAATTTTCAATGTACTGTGTGTCAACTCACTATAAGTGAGACTCATTAAATTTAAAAAAAAATATATATATATTATTGCATTGGCGCGTGGTGGTGCTTGGAAATTTACAAACAAACATATTCATTTTGTAATGGAAACAAATGTCGTGGATACGAAAGATGGAGACTCCGGATTGTAATTAGCTTAGTTGACCTTCGTTAATGGATGTTGCGAATTAATTAACGAGTATATTGTGAGATCGATGTAGATTAGCAGCGTATAGGAATCGAAAGAATTAATATTATTAAAAGTTGATAAGAAATAATGTCTTTGAATTAGCCCAATTAATGTATGTATGAGATACAGAAATTGAATGAATTCGTGAAAAAGGAACAACAAATTTAATTGGGAAATTAAAGCAAATTATGACGACTCCTCTGCTCTCCACAAAGCAAGCAAATTAAGCATGCATGCGTGTCAGTCAATGTCAACGTCCATCCAATTCCGATTTGATCAAGACTGGAATCATGAAGCTAGCTAGCTAGCTACATTGATTTATACATCCGTAAGTTGGACCTCAGATTTGCCTCCTTTATTGTATTCTTCATCATTATCATCCCAGTTCGTAGTCTTGTAAAAGACCCCGTATAATATCAGCTGCACCAGACCCGATATTGTTCCCAGCCCATTTGGAATCTGTATATATATATATATATATATATATATATCCACCACCATCAATTAGATCAAGATGTTTAATTTTAAATATGAATAAAAAGAAAAGAAAAGAAAATTGGTTTATTAGGAGAGTGATTTCATTTCATCATTCCTTTAATTACCAGGACGTATGGATCAAATCGAAGTAGTGCATAAATGGCCCAAATGGCTCCATTGCACAAATTAGCGAGTGCCAGAGGGAGTGGCAAGTACTTGACGCTCTTTGTCTGAATCACCATTTTCTGCAAACACAAAAGCAGATGCTATTAATATTTAGTTATCCATCCAATTATAATTGACATTAATTAATTAATTAATCAATTAATTGATGACGACATATATGTAAATAACTTACCATGACTGTTAGAGGTGCGGCATACATAATTATGTTAAAGACGACGCACACTAATCCAACAATCATAGACCGATCCTTGGTTGTCTGGAAGAAAAACAACGTCACGAAAACCATCACCGCTATGAATATGGCTTCAAGTATCAAGGCAATCACGATCTTACGCTGCATGCATATATCATATCATTTTTAATTTAGTAATTGTGTAAATAATTAATAAAAAAGGTAATTAGTTAATTAATTAATGAAAATACGTACGCGCTTCGTCCAGTTAGAATAGATTAAGAAGATGGTAACGTAGACGAGCTCTATAACGAAACCAGCCCCGTTGATGGTGATAACCAAAGTGCTGTCAGGATGGACAATAGGGAGACCGTAGAATACCCACATCGCACAATTCAAAACGGTGGCTGTATACGGATCAGGCTTGAAATTCCCCACCGATTTTTGCTTTGCTATTTTAACCATTGTTGGACTGCAATTATTAATACACAAGCATGTATATGCAAATTGATCATTAATTATTATAAGAAACTTTAAATTTTCACCTAGTAAATGTACATATCTTTCTTTCTTTTAATTAATAATTAATTCATGTGCTTACATTGGGGAAAGAAACAAGCCAAGAGAGATGACATTTCCTGCATATATATACACCCATTAAGTTTGAGAGTGATCAGAAGAAATTAATTAATAAAGAAGAGAAGATTGATTATTAATTGATTAGTAGCTAAGCTAGCTAGGCTGGGGTTGATTTTTGCATAAAGGAGGACTAACCGATAATGCCAACAATGGTTCTGATCGTGCCGGTGTCTAGCATCTTGTGATATTAATTAAGTCGAACAAGAACGATAATGATGGAATGGAAGTAGAAAAGAGATTAAAGAGAGAGCAGTGAAGTGCTTGGAGGGGACCTGGGATCTTATTGATGGATAAGGGGGGGCAAGGCCAGTCGCTCTTTCTCCACCAAATTAATCCTGGGGGTACTACAATCCACAATTTAGAAGTAGAGCCCGTAAGATTATGTAAAAACTAGGCTATAAATCATTGACTTTGGGCTGTCTGAATTTTGAAAAATTTTCTGAACTATCCATTAATGCTCGGACGTCCGCGTTTACCGACGCTGCGTTTCTCTGCATGCATGTATTATCTTCTGACTTCTAATTAATTTCTGCCACAATTATGATCTGGTCAATCATTCCTCATTGTCCTCGCCTATTCAACCGCACCTGATTAATTAGATTTTCTATTTTTTCAATTTCATTGAATGTTTCACCTGCCCTGATCATTAATTTAGCTAGTTAGCAGCTTAATTATATATATATATATATATATATACATATCATTTTATTTTATTTTCTTAATTTCTCTTTCTTTTCTAATATCGTTAATTATATACATAAAACTATTAATGCATTTCCGTTTGTTATTTGTCTTCGTCTAAAAGTATGTATTACTTGGAATCTTAAAGCATAACATATAAAAATGTTGCATAATATTGATTTTCCTGTTGAAAAATATCAAGGTTGTGCTTGGTTTCTCTGTGGTGTCAGTGTCATTATAATCCATAATAAACAAAAGTACTTATAGAATTCAATAAGCGCCAAATTGCTTTTCAATGAAAGCAAATGAATAATGTTTCTGATTGAACACTTCTACTGCCAAACAGGAGCACTTTAGTGAAACTATTGTGATTCCTAAAATATTTTTGATGATGAATTTTTCTTTTGAATTATTTAAATCTGAGTTCTTTTAACAAGATAGCAAATAATAATTTTTTTTCCATAGATATTTATAAAATAAGATATTATTAAAAGATTTAAGTATAAAAAAAATTAATATTTTTAGATTACTTTGAATACATAATTTTTGTTAGAAAAGAAGTTGGGTTAAAATGTTAAAATAGGTGAAAGTAATAAGTTATTTATTCTTTTTTTTTTAAAAAAAAATTGTTACTTAAAGTTGTATATACAAATACATATTTTACTAGTATAATTATAACCCATTTGTAAATAAATTTTAAAAACATGTTGTGGGGGAGGGGCTGATGAATGGGTAGCTTCAAAATCTGGTAACTTTCCTTTGGAAAATTGTTTTTACAAGAAGTAGAATACTTCAGTCAGAATTTCAAAATCTATGATGGCCTCGGGCTCATTTTGGATTCGAGATCGAGCCCTCCTCTCTTCGGTTTGTAGTTGTAGCTTTGTAGGTTGAGAGAGTTGGGCTTCTATTTTTTTTATGTAGCCCACAAAATCGATGATATTTTTTGTTAAATTTGATAATTAAGATATCGTAAGTTATTTGTTTTTCCTCCGAAAATATTAATAAAAGAACTAGTAAAAATACCCAATAAATTAAGTTCCATGAACAATATAAGATATAATATTAATTTTAAAAATAAAGTTAGAGAAAATTACTTGTTAAACATCAATTGCTAATAAAATTCATCCACCTTTTTTAATATTATTCTACTGTTATTATAATTTCATTAAAATCACCAATCTCTTAATTGTAGATATATTTTTAAGCTTAACATTAACTTAATTAATTAATTAATTTAGTGGGACCCATGTATTTGTTTGACTTTCTACCTTGTCTAATTATTCGTAGAAAATTAGCAATGAAAGCGGTATAATGGAATTCAGTTTAAGAAATTTCCGACAAGTAACTTTGAAGCAACATAATCCAATGACAAGTAATGTTGAAGCAATCTTTTACCTATAATTTTGTAACATAGTCACATACAGTGTGATGCATTATGCTATTAGCCACCTTATAATCCCATGAAATGATTAAGTTTGTAACTTAAAGCAACGTGTTAGTTAGATTATGGTTAAGAGGGAACGACACAAAATGATTGGTAACCTTTCTCTAAATCGATTAAGATTTATGCGTATCCGATCCCATAAGCAAAACACAAGTCAATTACGTGATAAATTGTCATCAATTATATATAGAAGAAGAGAAAAGCTAGCCTCGCAAATCTTTATCATTCATGACGTGCAAGTTTCTGAATCAAGAATAATGAAGAACATGGCCCCAATCGTTTTGGTTGTTCCAATTGCGGTTCCACACAAATGATATCAACCTCGGGCCAATTTGAAAAAATGGTTTTTAAATTTCGTAAATCAGCCAGTTGTCGACATAAATAAGGGTATAAATGTGTACTAAAAAAATGTACATTATATATAGTTGTTTAGAGCAATTACATGCCCCACCCACAACATTCAAGGGTCAATCTCTAATTTTTGTTTCTTCATACCCTGAATAGATATTGTATTATTGGTCAGTTACAGTTCTAGTCCAGATGCTCTCTAACATTAAATAACATAATAAGGACAAGACGAGCCCACTTGTAAGGACATGCCACCTTCAATTTCTGAGTTCTGATTACCCACCAAACCTCTCAACTCCTATACAACACATGTAAGTACGATTCTTTCCTCAAACATTGTTTCTGTTTCAGCCTTTCAATGACACCCTGTAAAACCAGTTTTATTTTTGGGTTCTTTCTATAGGTTCAATGATTCCGATGCATGACTCGTAAGCTTTACAAGTGTAGAAGCTTTTGCGATCGTAGTTCTTATCCAGAACAGCATGAGACGTGGGCAAGTTAGTAAACATTGCTATGGTTCAAAAGAGAGCTAGAAAGTTTTACTGTCAGGAAACCTGGTTCTGGCTAGCCGCCGTAGAATTTAAGATGGTTATGGAGATTTTAATCTCCGTGACACTACTGTTTGTGGGAATTGCAGCTCTGGTAGTAATTCATGTTTGTATTGTTGGGAGGGCATTCAGGAGAGGGTATGAACATAGTGGTTTGGCTCAAGGCAACAGCAGTGGAATAAAAATGATTTCCAACGAGGACTTGAAGGAGATTCCTAGCTTTGAATACGAGGCAGCAGCAGGGAGCAGTCCTGTGGATTGTGTTGTTTGCTTGGAGAACTTCAGGATGGGAGATAAATGTAGGTTTTTGCCAAACTGCAGGCACAGTTTCCATGCTCAATGCATAGACTCATGGTTGCTGAAGACACCTATTTGTCCAATCTGTCGAACTAGAGTTAGTCCTCCAAAGGTTAGCGTGGTCTTGAAAGAGGAAAGTGGTGTATCCCCAGATGTCGGAATCGATTTGACTTAGGCAAAAAACTGATCTCTGGGAATAAAGTGGATCCAGTTTTTGCAGATATCAGGCTGGAAGAAGCCTAGTTGTTTGCACTTCCTCCATATTTGGTCATTGCCATTTTGGTTAATTTGATGTTCTTGTTTACCTTTGCCACACGTACACAATAGCAGGTAAAGGTTTGCTTTTGCCATCTCTGTTTTCCTTGTTTCTTACAACTTCCCATCAACCGACAATCGTGCGTCAAAAACGAAACTAAAAATTTACAATTAAAAAGTGGGTTTAGGTTGGCTTTACATAGGTTGGAAAATTAGATGGTAACTGCTACTTGTGCCTTGAAATATCGAGGGTTTTGTTCCACCATAGATAGAAAGAGAACCGAGTTTTTTGAATTCCAGAATCTGGGAGTTCGGCATTTTGTTTTTCTGTCCCTTGTTCATGTTTCCCAGTATCCTGTAACGGCTAATTTTGTACGTTTATTATTGGAATTTAGGAATTTGGACTCATAAGTCAGCCTAAGACTAATAGCCATTGGAGGATAAAATATTACTAGAATCCACCAATTCTATGATTTTGAACTAGGATTCAAACTCTTTGAAAGCAGAGAAAATAAAAATAAAACCCGTGAAGACGACAGATTGCGATTTGTGTTACAGGGCAAGCAGAGACGCAGCTCTTGCCATGATCATTGTCTTCTTTAAACATCTGCAGCTCATAACAAATCAGAAATGACCTTGGAATTAACTAAAATATAAGACAAATTAGCTGGAATTCAAATTTTAGCGTGGTCTCCCCCTTTCCTCTTATAACAGCCAGCAAGACCAATGTTGAAGCAGCAATTCAATAACTATGCAACTCTTAAATGTTTAGGGCAGAGTTCTACTTAACAAAACCCCGTGAGTTGATTCTGCACTTAAAAATTGCACTAAACCATTCAGCATAAAGAGTTATACATGCATTCTTTAGCATACAAAACATTCAAAACTTTCCGTCCTGAGTTCAAGCGATAACATAATAGTCAAGACAAGAATGAAATGCCCCAATAACAATTCTCAGCTCAGTTCTTCTCACTGTTGTTCTCCAGCTCCCTCCTCAACTGCAAAGAGAAATCATCATTGACATCATCATCATCCCAATCGTCTTCCCACTGTTGTGTTACTTCATTCCCCTCCTCCTTGTCCTCCCACTCTATCATATGGAAACACCACCGAAATCCCAGTGATTACATCAAACAGACAACAAAAGTGGTAACAGGATATTCAATTGGCAAGTAAAAGAATAAAATTAGAAATCAGCAATGAAAATGCAAGTTAAGTTGGAAGACGAAACAAGCAACAACTAGTTCAGGTGCCATCAGAACAGTATAACAAAATCCCAAATATGATTGGAAGAAACTGTATAAAACAGTTTGCTTTTACATTCCAATCATGTCAGCAATTATATAAGCTAAAGATCCTTATGAGTAAAACTCTACATCACTAAAATTTGAAAACCAAATACCATCATTTATCTCACATTTATAACCGCAAACACAACACCAACATTGAAGAATTACCATCAGAACTCACCACGATGATTTTACATATTTGGTAAAACATATAATCTAACTGAGGCTACATGATAAATTCACGTATTTGCAAGTAAATAAGAGAAGTATTCCGAATAATACTATTCTCCTAAAATTCACATAAAACCAATTTGTGAAACCTAATATTAAAAGAAAGTTAAGCTCAACAAGAAATCATCATAAAAATAGAGTAATAAATCGTACCTTCATTAATTTCAAACTCTTCAAACTCGTCGTCATCTTCAAACAGGTCGATTTTCGCATCTTCGGTCACGGTCTTCGGTTCTGTCGCCATTCTAATGCTCACAATAGAGACCTGCAGTTATTAGCAAAAATACACTGTATTTTGTAAATATATGATGCTAGATGACGAATAATTGCTGATAACATACAGACTTACCGAGCGATTTCCACAATTAGGGTTTAGCCGGACGATCCCAGAACGTTGTAGTTCAGACGGGAATTGTGCTACAGAATTTAAGGGGGGAAAAGTAAGAAGATCACATACATAAACGACGTCGTTTCCTGTAATTCAACTTCTTACATATATTTGTTTCCTCTTTTTGGCATGAACTGAATATGTCTTATTCATTTATAAAGTTGGGAATGTAGGATTCATACAAGAAAATTTTCATTTTGTGAATGAGGCAATTGCACAGTTTTATTATTATTATTTTTTTAAAACGACAAGTCAGTCACGTAAAATGATAGAGCACGACAAGTCATCTATATCAAATGGTGAGAAATCTTTTCCCCCCGTCATTTATTCATTGCTGTTTATAAAGCCTGTCGTTTTTAACTTTTAATGCCGATTAGCTGTCCCACTGAACACCAGCTAGAACATTTACGAAGAGTGTTGCTTGAACATGCCTTAGCTCCATGCAATTGATCAAATGAGTCTTGCTTCATACTGAGCTTCATAATGGAGCACAAATATCAATAAGAAAAAGAAAAAAAAAACACTTTACTCAGCAGCGTCTCACATTTTTTAGTTTATTACTACAAAAAATTTTGCAAAATACAACTGTATATTTGTATCTAACCTAATCACACTGACATGGCAGTAATAAGCTCTTAACAAAAACTGAGCTAATTTTAAACACATAATGGTAAAAGGAGTTAACAATCCAGTATATAGCTACACCAAGTGTATGTATTTACACAGAGAAATGGAATCATTTCTATAACAATTTACCAGACATGAAGCGTTGGTTCATGTGGAACTGTGGAGCCCGTCAATCCTGAGGAGCTTGTTTCAAGGAATTTATGTAGAATTTTGATGAGTGAACGCGCCTTTTTCCTGGCATGAGACGTGCCATCCGTTGTCAGCGAATACAATGAAGTCATCAGTGAAGATTCCTTTGCTAAAATTGCTAACACCTCTTCACCGCCATTGCTGCATAGAGACAGCAATATCGAGGCACAATACTCCTTCCCAGCTCGTGAACTTAGTGATTGTAATAACCCCATAATTACAGGCAAAGCTGATGTCCGTAGAATTGTGAATGTTCCTTCAATATTCTCGGCTAAAGCTGCAACAACTGCTAGTGAATCTGTTATAAGTTCAGCTTTATGTGAGGAAGCTAAAATGTTGACTAATAATGGAACAGCACCAGCAGCAATCACTCTCTGATGGTTTCCAGCATATAGAAGCAACCCGAAAATCGCAACCACTGCATTCTTTTTCCCACAAGTTGTCCCATCCTTAATCAGCTCCACAAGAGCTGGGATTGCATCAGTTGTTTCGCCTATCAATTTCCGGTAGCCCTTGACAGAAGAAAGGTAAAACAATGTTGCAGCTGCTATCTGCCTTGCTTCTAAACTTAATCCTGACTTAAGCACTCCAAGGATGACTGAAAGTCCCCCACTTTCAATTATCACTTTCTTGCCGTTGGTATGCTTTGAGAGCTTCAGTAAAGCAGCTATTGCATTCTCTTGCACGTAACGATCCGGTGAAGATAGAAGGTTCAAGAGAGGCGGGATTGTGCCTGATTCGATTATTGAAGACCTATTGAAAATGTTTGACTTTGCAAGCAGACGAATTTCATAGGCAGCCTTGTTTTTCTCTTCATCTGTTCCAAAAAACAGCCTTCTTGCGAGAAATTTTGACACGAATTTCATAGCCTCTGCCGCTGCAGAACTGCCGGGAACAATTGTTCTCGTTATGTCATGACTTTGCCTACCGGATTTGGAAAGCGAAATGCCATTATCTGCACAAAATTGTTGGATAAGCTTTTTGAGAGTCGTATTGGGAAGCAATTCTGTGTTTGTCAGCTTCTCCCCTGTTTTGGGACAGATCATATTCCCTGTTTTCAACCACTTCTGAATTGATGCTCGATCATAAGTCTGTC
This sequence comes from Melia azedarach, assembly GCA_028052125.1. Lineage (NCBI taxonomy): Eukaryota > Viridiplantae > Streptophyta > Magnoliopsida > Sapindales > Meliaceae > Melia > Melia azedarach. The sequence continues at coordinate 2,675,441 of CM051401.1, read as the reverse complement.
CCGTAGATACTGTCACTGGATCAGTCATTAATTCAAGTGAAATCGGGCATCGGAAGTCCTCAGGATTCAAGAAAGTAAGCGTCTCCATATTGCACCTACCGTCAATCTGATCACTGTTTCGATAGTCAAATGTTTCAAAAATTACTACCCTACAGTAACTCAAGAACCCCACTAAACTACTTAGAAATGGAACCTCCCTCTCTTCGCAATCTGCGCATTCCATTGCTATAAGTTCTTCTATGAACTTGATTTCCTTACTACAATCGCTCCAGCTTTTAATCTCAAGATAATCGAGAACCCACTTCATAAAGCCCAAATCAGGCTCAATTCCCTTCTCAAGGTAATTCAATATGGAAAGAACTCCTTTCATAGCTCGCTCATCATCCTTGTCAAGCTCAAACTTGGCTTTCCTTGCCTGCTTCGTTACCAGCTCAACTAATTCCTTCACTTCACCACCAACGTCCACTAAATTCAATGGAAAAACATCAAGAGCCGTAGCGATTGCTCGAATTAGTACACGAAACTGAGTTGTGACAAACTGAGACTTCATTAGAATCCAAAGCTTGGCGCCTTCTCGCGTGCTATCTTCCATAAGGAATTGGACTTTTTGGAAGGTAAGGTGAAGCTCGGAGAAGCAAAGAACAACTGAGTCGGAGAGATTCAATCCACGGTCACGAATCTCCTCGAAGAATATTAAAAGAATTCCTATTTGGCGAATTGCTTCACGGGCATTTCTTCTCTGAGTCGCAAACAATTTTGATTGGTAATTGCATATGTTGTGAGCGAGAGTTATTAAAGAAGTCAGAAGAATCGCGGGGGAAATTGCCTCACAAGGGCGAACCGCCGGAAATGACAAAAGCCGGCGATCGGTTTGATTTGTTTTGTTAATCATAGAAGAAATATTTGGAAAAAAAAAAACAGGGCGGAAGTTTCGTTTTAGAAGTACTTGGGTTTTGAACATACTGAAGGGGGGAGTTTTCCGTTAGTCCAAATATAGAAGAGGATTAACTAGATTAATTATGGAGGACACGTGGCGGAGATTGAGCTGTTCTCCCAGCTGAGTTTGACTGGGAAGAGTCCGAGTGGAGTAGAGATGGCGCCAGATACTAGCAACACGTGTTGGTGACACGCGGCGTGCTGGAGTTGGTCAGATATTGCTTCTTGACTCTTGAATCAAATAGGTTCGGAGATTGCTTCGGGTCGTACGGAAAGATTTGTCGTTGCATGCTGGATATAATGGGTCCCAGAAACCGACTATCAACGTGGCCGTATCAGAAAGTGCCATGTTACCCGGGCAAGAGGCATGTCACTGTTCACTGCTTCAGCAAATGACTCGGATTTTGCTCAATTTTGCATGGAAATTACGCGTCTTTTCTGCTTTAATAAGCAAGCTATATATATATATATATATGTGTGTGCGTGTGTGTGTGTATAAAATTTGTATATTAGCAATTAATTAATCAGATAATCGCATATTAATTATGTGCACTACAAATAAATAACTGTTTTGATGGTGGGGGGCAATCGAATAATGACACAATTCCAACTTCAAATACACATTGAATTTTCCAATAGGTAAGTGTGGATAGTACCAAATCCAAATCTCATTAGTTGATGGGTAGCTTGAGTGAGGGTCCCAGGTTATTATATTCCATGCAAAAAAAATGATTATATTTCGTTGACACGTGGAAATTTCACAAATCCTCCTAATATTGTGATGACAAAGACTACGAGCAAGATTTGGTCTTAAACGTGGACCAATCCATTGATGACTAATAGTACGCGTTGATTACATCGACATCACAATAATTTAGTGGAGTATACACACTATAATCTGATTTTAAAATTAATATACCAAGTGTGAATCAAGCTTTTGTTTTGTCGATATTTTTCTGGATTCATGAACGCTTTGAATTTAATGAAAACAGATCCCATTAAACCAACCTTCTGTTTGTTTTGTGTTTTAATAATTGGAAGATAATGTTTAACGAACAATTAACATGAACCAACGACTCTTAGCTGTCGGAGGATTTTTGGGCCAACGAAGTTAGTCCATGTTTATGAATATTCATGACCAAACGTGTTTTATTTTTATGTGTATGCACTAAGAATAACATCGGACGGATGGGACTGAAATTTTGACCGCTTTCATGGAGGATTGAAGGGTAGATATTAACTAATAATCAACAAGTAAACCAACACTGCATCATATATCTGATCAGAAAAATAAACAAATTATTATACTTATAAAGAGCTATACCGAGTCTCTGCTAAGTGTTTTCAGATCATGTTAATGTTAGGTCATGATTAGAATTTATTTAATTTTTCTATAATTCTTATCTAATATTATTAATCACAAATTCAAGCAGAGAGTTGTATGCGGTCTTACAGTAATCTACTGTCTCGGTACTCCGTAAGACCAGAAACAAAAAACACCGTTCAATCAAAATCTAAATCAAAAAACACATTTAGATAAGATATTTGGAAAGCCAAGTGAAAGTATGTATGCAATGATGCAAGTTTGTCTTGATGGATATTGTCACTTGGTTCGTAATTATAACTGACTCTTGCATGTTGTCCTTATTCATAACAGAGGTTAATGGCAACATGCCAACACATGATAGAACGTGGTGAAACTTTCAGAAAATCAAAGCCATGCCGGATTTTGCACGGGTTGAACAACTGCTTTCACTTGCAAGTAACTGTCAAGGCCGTAAATTCCCTTTTCCCGGCCAATACCACTCATCTTGTATCCACCAAAAGGAATTGCAGCATCAAACACATCATAGCAGTTAATCCATACAGTTCCCACCCTCAGCGCCCGCATCATGGTGTTGGCAGTTTCAGCACTCCTGGTGAAAACTCCAGCAGCTAGACCATAGTGTGTTGCATTTGCTCTTTTTATGACATCCTTAGTATCACTGACAAGGAACAAAAACCATTACTAAGAAGGGAATGCAAAGGAGCTGGCTTGCTTTCTTTCTTACTGCTACTGATTTACACATTATTGAACTTTTTGATGGAAAGAAACCAAAATTAACAATTCAGGGAAATGTAATAAAGATGGGTCAGGAAGTTTTTTACTCACTTGAACTTCAAGATGGATTGAACCGGGCCAAAGATTTCATCCTTTGCTATCAACATGTCATCCTATTTATGAAAATATAATCAGCATAAAACAGTGTCATGCAAAAAAAAAAAAAATGGTACAAGAAATAAATCATATATACCTGAACATTTGAGAACACAGTTGGTTGAACAAAGTAGCCTCTGGAGCCCATTTTGTCACCACCACATTCAAGGGTTGCATTGCTCTCGATGCCAGACTTTATGTATCTAAGGACCTTCTCAAATTGCTCTGGATCAATCTAAGATTTTCACAGGTCCAGAAATGGTATCAGTTTCCATCTTAAGTGCCTAAATATAAATTACTCAAATATAAATTAACGAAGAGGGACATATTGGAGAACTCCTCTGGGATTGCCTGTCAAGATTAGAGTGCAGTTACATGGGTAGTGAGGAACAACAATACAGAGAGAGCATATTTTTGCCATCTAATGAAAAACAAGGGCATATTAAAATAAACCTTAGGGTTCTGCAGTCTGTTAAAACAGAGATTTATGGAACTGATGAATGCCCTCTTTCTGTCCAGCTCTGTTGCTGGTAATAGGGGAGCACGTTGAAAGATCTTATAAGATCTATTTCAAAGTGTCAAAAAAGACAGCGGGACATGAATAAACTAGAAACTACTTGAAATGAGCCATATATTCCAATTATTACCTATTAGAGAGAAGAGAATGGGGAGGGGGATAGGGCAGAGGAGAGTACCTGAGGACCTTGTTCCACACCTTGCTTGAAGGGATCACCAACAACACGTTTTAGAGCACGTGCCTTAGCTTTTTCTACAAATTCATCATATACACGCTCATGTACATAAGTACGAGATCCAGCACAGCAACATTGTCCCTGCAGATAGCAAGCTTTCAATTGACTGGTATGCTCACAAATCACATCCAACATGGCAATTACAAGATATGCTTATAGAACAAACCTGATTAAAGAATAAAGCAAAGTGTGCAAGCTCCACAGCCTTGTCAACATCAGGCATCATCAAATATTATAAATGGTGATTTTCCTCCAAGTTCTAAAGTTACTGGCTTAAGATTGCTTTTTGCAGCCAATTCTTGAACAATCTTACCAGTGTCAGTAGATCCTGTGAAAGACAGCTGCAAAGCAGTGGAGATGGTATTAGTCACTGATATTTTGTGAGCATGCCAAATGTGATGATCAATCATGTGTAGGCCTCTAATATACAGCTACAACACAAGTGGGAAGCAAAATGTTATCTAGCATGATCATCAGGGAAACATGGTTGTATAAAAATTTAAAGTGCGTTCCAAAAGCAGTCAAGCTCCGATCTGCATGATTGACGCTTAAGCTATCAACTCATCAAGAAATCAAATTGAACATATGTATTGGACAAAAGAAGCAAAATGATGAGCAAATAAGCTTCATATGATAAGCAAGCATGAAGCAGCTAGATAATTTTCTGCTTGATCCATAGTTTCATGGCTGCTCTTCAGAACAGAAACGCATAACTTATCTTTAATTTCAGATGAGGATAAAAGGCAACTTCTACAAGGCTCTCCTATAAGGAAAAGCCACATAGATAAGCTATGGCATATTCAAAGCACAGCTGAAACAATAGAAAGTAAATTGCACAATTTTCCAAGTATATATCTGTGTCATCACAAAACAATTATATCCTGAGCCCAGGAAGATAGCAATTGTAAGAATTGATGTATAATCATGTTTGTTTGCACTAATATGACTCAACACCAGATTAGAGGACAATAGGGCTAAATAAGAATGAGAAAAGCAAGGGCTCAACGAATTATGTTCTGAAGATATTGAGTAATGACTAGGGGTGAAGGAATACCTTGTCTACATCCGTATGGCTTGCAAGGGCCGCACCAGCTGTTGGACCATAACCAGAAACTACGTTCAGAACACCTGGGGGGAGACCAGCCTGTCACAGTATGTAAATCAAATAAGAAGAGATACCAAAGTCTACACATCAAAATCTGAATAACGATATAAACAGACAAATAAAAGAATCATGAATCATAAAATAAGCCGAGGAAGTTGCATTAAGGCAATAAAAATTTAGTAAATATTTAACATGTTATTACAGACATTATTGGCATTGCATAACTATCATCCAGAAAGTAACTTCTTCTCAATTATCCATTCTTTAATTTACATTGAATTATGCAAGACGAAAAGCACTTCTTACGCATGAAGCATGAATTATTGTCATAGCTATGACCAGTATCCAAATATCAGATGCTCAACTCCTTGATTAAGATGATATAACACAATAATTTTCAATTGTACCTCATGCAATAGCTTTGCCATGTACAGAGCAGTCAAAGGTGTTTGCTCAGCACTCTTTAGAACAACTGTATTACCACAAGCTAGTGCAGGTGCAACTTTCCAACTAAACAAGATGAGAGGAAAATTCCATGGAACTATCTGGCCAGCAACGCCAATTGGTTCATGCAAAGTTTGAAGATGGTAATGTCCATCAGCAGGGACGGTTAGTCCATGGATTTTATCAGCCCAACCTGGATATTCAAGGAGAAAATTGTTCGACATTCAACTTTCAACAATAGATACTGATGGGAAATGAAATTCAGTTTAGTAATCTCACCAGCATAATAGTGGAACAAGCGAACCACCATTGGTAATTCAGTTTTGAGAGCTTGTTCATAGGGCTTCCCATTGTTCCATGTCTCTAGAGAAGCCAGCTCTTCAGCGTGTTTCTCAACCAAATCAGCAATGCGCAACAATATCCTTGACCTCTCCTGAATACAAATACATTAAAAAAGTTATATCCAAGAAAACGGGAAGCATTCACATTGGAATGTAAAAGCTTACTGAAGTGCTTGGTAGAAACTTTCATACATAAGCGGTCATCTTTGGCCAAGGTCCCTCATCAAATGCCTTGCGAGCAGCAGCAACTGCACGGTCGATATCTTCAGCATCACCTTCAGCAACATTAGCAATCACTTCTCCAGTACGAGGGTCATAGGCTGGAAATGTTTTCCCTAAGGGCAAACAAATTTACAAAATTAGTCTCATAACTTGATTCATCGGACAACAGAAGCAACAAACTCCAAAATTTCAATAAACAACCATCCCAAGAACAAGAGACAGTTTATTCTGGGGTAATGAAGAGCAGATTACCTGACGCAGCATCTACAAATTGCCCATTTATTAGATTCTGAGTGTGAGTAATTTGAACAGGTGGAATGATTGGCTCTTCAACAACTGCAGCAGTGCTAAATCTGCTGATGCCTCTTGCGGTATTACAGCTTCGACCTAGAGATCATGTTGCGTACGTGTTAGTATTGGACTCTCTGATTAAAAGGGGAAAACTACTGCGACATACGAAAAAATATACATGTAATAAGAAAACTAATGAGTCCACTTTGAAGAAATGTACATAAAAATAAAAGAGAGAGCGGGAGAGAAAAACTAGTACAAACTTATTATTGCATAATAATAAAGTCAAAGGTTTATCAATTTCAACCATTGGTCATGAACTAGTTCTACTCTCTATTAGATTACAGAGAAAACTTTTTTTTTTTAATTTTTAAAAAAAGGTCTTCTTAGGATAAAGAAATTAATTCAAAACCTGAATTTTTTTTTTGATTTTTCCTATATTAGAAAACACAACAAATTCACCCAAGAGCAATAGTTCAGAACAGTATCATCAGGCTGGTTAAGGATTGGATTACTCTGTTTCCAAAACAAAAAAGGAAAAAGAAGGTATCATCTTTTTCATGTCTTTTCCTCAAATAAGTCAGCAACAAAACAAAGGATTTATCAGTTAACTACGACTATAAATCCAGAAACCAAGTCATAAAAACATTAAAAAAAAAAAGACATGAAACACGGCCACAGAACAGTTAAATAACAAAATCACAACAGAGGAAACTTAAAACAAAAAGAAGGGCAAAGATGGATGGTCACCGAAAGAGCGAAGCAGAGCAGGACTAGATGAGAGTGAACGATAAAGCAAGGAGGATATTCTGCGGGCTGCCATAGCTAAAGAAGAGAGAAGCAAGCAACTGTTACTGCCTATTTTGTGCCTAGGCAAAAGCTTGCATAGGAACAAATGAATACTCCCCCTAGAACTGTTATGTGTCACCGCTTTTGGTATCTCTTATATCCAAAATGATAGGTTTGATTCATTTAAAAGATAATAATAAAAAAAATTTGAAGAGCTCTTTGGGAAGGTGACGAGCCAAAGCACGTTGGCCAATGATTTTCCTTTTTTTCCTAATAAAAAATAAAGAGATAAGAGAGAGTAGTGGATTGTTTCTGCAACACAAATATTTTTATGTATATAAAGAAAGAAATGAAGCAAATTATCAGCAGACGACGACAATGCAACCCGCGGGCGTTAGCTAAGTCTACGAGAAAGAGACGAAGACTCTAACCTCGCCCCTAATGTTCCACGCGCGAGAAAGCGCGTTCAGTAATAAGATAATCATTAAATACTTTATTTAATAAATTTTTAGGATCAATTATAAATAAATTAATTAGCTTGTCTTAAAATTTTCAAATATTTTATTTTATTAACAAATAATAATTACATCGTTAGAAATATTGACACGTACCATAATGTATGAAAAAATAGTAGATATTCCTATATTTTAATATGTGAAAAATAGTAAATATTCTTAAAATTAAAAAAAAATACCCTTAAAATATAAAAAAATAACAAATACTCTTAAAATTACTTAATTATAAGCACAAAATGATTAATTTATCTCTAAACTCTGTTTTTATGTGCCGGCTATTTTTTTTAAATTTCTTACTAATTTTAAATATTTTTTAAAGATGAAAATTAAAAGTGAAACAAAAGATAATGAAAATTTTCTATTTTTAAGATTATATTTAAAATTTAAAGAACAAGATTTTGTTATTTCTTTAATTTAGAATAAATTCATGTTATAAAACTAACAACAACAACAATAAAATTACGTTATGATTATGAAAAGCTTAATATTTTAATTAAAAATAAATAAATAAGTAACTTTCTCAAATATATTTGAATTGAAATTAATAATGATTTACAAAAACAATTCGAATCACTTTTGTAATTGTTTTGGTCCGCTAATTTTTAATTATCATGAATCATGATGATGGATGCATAATTTCCTTTAATTGAGTAATAAATTAAATAATATACAGGAAAAAATGGGGGGTAAGATTAGAAGGAAAGGCATGTCTTACCTACCAGTTACATTATTGGATAATGGGAAAGAAAAGTATGAATAGATATTTTGCCATATTTAATTATTATCCATGGAAAAACGAATATGACATTATTATTATCATTTCTGTACAGTCAATTACAAAGCATTAGAAAGCGAAAAGGCAAAAGTTTCCCTGTTTTAAGGGAATAATCTCATCGATAATAATTGCAACTTTTTTTTATTTTCAATAAAAGTGATATGACGTAATATTTATACAAGTATATTTTACTTTTCGGATAAGTTTACGGAAAGAATGATGGAGCATCGCGCGAGGTGAGGATGAGTACGATTTACGAAAGTCATGAACGAACGACTGGGTGAATATATATTTTACAATATTTTTGTTAAGAAGAAAAAAGTAATAACATTGCCCGATATTCCGGGAAGATACGTCCACCATACATTAATAATGCCAAGATGTTGATAAGAGATCCTGGGAGATTTGGTACAGAAATTGAAGTGTTGCCATATGTACAAGCATTAGTTTAAACTTTTCATTCGATATAAAAGATATTCCTTACGTTTGATTTCTTTCTTTTTTTTAACATACAAAAAATAGTTAATACAACTAATCAAATATATGTAACAAAAAAAATAACGCAGTCAAAATTGAATAGGCATTCGAGAATTCACAAATATATAGTAGAGAAGGAAGAAAATTGTGCTGTGAAATGATATCAGGAGACATGATCGATCTTGTTTGTCAATGCCAAGAAGATTTGGATGTAATTTTAAAATAAAGTAACACTGTTATTACATACTTTTTATTTTTAATATCAGTGGCATAAGATTCGGAAAGGAGCCGGATATACAACTAGGTTGATTAATTTTAAAATTTAATCACTATTAAAATTGACAAGATAGGAATCAACGATCGGCTTCCCATGATTCCTGTCTTTATGATAATTGCAGCTGTATGCCACAGGCCCAACAGAGTGACCCGTGTGACATTATCGTAGACCTTCAATATCGAGAATAAATTTTAATGTGTATTATATATTTAATTGGTTTCGGTTTGCCACGATTTTATAAGGAGAACGACTTTAATTCTCAATCAATTCGAACAAAGGTGATATAGGTCCCTTTTTATATGATAACCCTTAAAACTAAAGTCAATATTATACTATTAAACATTAAAGTATTTGAGTTATCACATCTTAATACACTCAATTAGTACGCAAAGTCATGTGTCGTGACATTCTCTCTCATGAAAATCGTGCACGTGATCATCTTAAAATTTTTTGTCAACTTAATTGGTAGACCATCGAAGTTCTACCCTGCATACCGCTCCACTTCAACACGTCTATCTCCCTGCAGGCTAGAGAGACTCTCATCCTCAAGAATACAATTGAGTCATGTCGTGCGAGTATGCCATCCTCGGCATTATGTGGTAGTAGTGCTTGGCATAGATGAGGTGTTACTCGATTGCCTTTTAAACCATTATAGCATGCCATCTATAGGACAACGTGGCGAAGGGTCACATGGGAGACACCCCATTTTCCCTTACCTAATCAAACAGGCTATTATCTGCAGCCTTTTCAGGGAGTTCTAGGAACGTTACGAGATATTGTTGAAATTTTTATTCTTGCTTTGATACTATTTATCATAGGTTCAATAAAGTTAGGGGTGAGCAAAAAAATTCGGACCCAAAAAATCAAATCGGATCGAACTAGAGCTGATGGATTCGGTTCGATTTTATAGATTATTCAGTCCAGTTTCAATTCTTTTCTTAAAAAACCTAAAAATTTTAGTTCAGTTTCAATTTTAATACAAAAACCAAAAACCGGATCGAAATAGTAACAAATAGTAAAACGATATCATTTTAAAGAATAAAACGACATCGTTTTTTAAAAAATAAAAATAAAAATAAATTAAAAATAAATAAATAATAAAACTCGAACCGGACCAATCGATTTTATTTATTCGGTCCGATTTCAATTTCGATTCTCTTCTAAATTCAATCCAGTTCAGTTTAAAATTCAAAACCCGAAATTTTTTTTGTCCTATTCAATTTCGGCGAAATTCGGATCAAACCAGACCGTGCCCACCCCTAAGTAGAACGATCCGTGCGACATCCTTGTAAACCCTCAATATTAAGAGTAAGTCTTAATGCACGTTACGTATCTAACTGGTTTCAACCTGTCACGATTTTACCAAGAGGACGGCTTCAACTCTCGACTAATTCAAGCAGAGTGGTTTAGGTCCCTTTTATATGATAGCCTTTGAGACTAAAACTGACATTATACTATTAAATATAAAAGTGCTTGAGTTATCACACTCTAACATATTCAGCTACTACGCGAAGTCAAGTGACATATAGTTGCCAAAATCAATTTCATTTTTATAATGCAATGAGTTTTTTTTCTTTTTAATTTATAAATTATTTAATTATTGAATGGCAATGCTCTGACCGAATCGGCTTATTAAATCAAACAACGAAATTAGTGGCTTTTGACAAATTTTCAAGCAACGATTTGATGTCCCGTAGAAAGTCAGGAAACTACAGCCCGCCGAAGCATATGGTCATACTCAATAGTCTCCTCTCGTGGGAGTATATCAATACGCCGACAGGGAAAATTCTAAAGACAGGTATTGTGGGGAATGATTTTCTAAGATTTTGTTTCTACATTCTTTTTGGTTTTTCATCTAAATTTCAATGTCCAAACTTGTAGGATTGCTCTGGGCCTAACTCTCGTCAATTTGCATTAGCTTTGGGTAAGGCCCACAGCACCAAAACAGCAAGTAAAATGATTGTAAATTTCAAGTATCCCGCCTGATTGGCAATTCACATTTTCTTTAATCGCATATGTAATTGTTTGTTGTACAAGATTAATGGTCTGTTGAGAAATCAGGATCCTGAGGCTTAAAGAGCTTGGGCATTTTCAACCTGGAGTCATCGGTGTCCAAGCCTGCAAGTCGCAGACTAAGCGCTCTTCTGCTGCTTGTGTTAAATTTGGAAGACAGTATTGAAGAAGCCGGATCTTGAGCATTGCTTGCATTTGCATTCTCCACTGCTGATCTCCCACCACCAATATCCCCATTTGTTTCTCCAGAAGCTTCATGAATAGAGCATTCCTCGTCTTTTATGTCGTACAATCCTTCCTCCATTGCCAACAACAGTGCTGCCTTTTTCCTCATGTATCTTCTCCAGGCAGCTTGTATAAAAGAAGCACCCCAAGCTTTCCATTGATGAGAATAGTATCTGAAAGCATGCTGGAGTCTCTTACTATGAAGGCGCTTAAATTGGCTGGCAACAAACTTGAGATCCTCAGCTCGAAGAGCAAATGCTTCAACTTCAGTAAGGGACTTGATTGTTCTCGTTGATAATGGAAGGTTGAGGGTAGAGACTGTCATCAAAGCCCACGTCAATAGTTCTTCACCGCAGAAGTCGCCAGTCTTTAGAGTAATAGAATTGAAGAATCCTGTCCTTCCCCCGTTTGTTGTAGAGCTTTCTACTTGACCTCTAATTATGAAAAACATTTCATTCACTGGATCGCCTTCTCGAATTAGATACGTGTCTTTAGTATTCAAGGATGAGTAGAGGCGTTCACAAATGGCGTCTAAGAGTTGCTGATCCATTTGTGCAAAAAGGGGAACCTGGACAGGTACGTAGAACAGTACTTCTCAATTTTGGAAAGCACTTGAGAGAAGTTATAGCTAGGAAGTTAGTGCTATTAATATTACAGAACTTACACGTCGAACATAGGCTAGACAAAGATGCCTCTGAATTTGACGCTTGAGATCCAAAGGTAAAGACTGCAAAATGGAATCTTCATCTACACCTCTTGTGGCAAGCCACTTGTATTGAACAAACCGGCGTACACGATCTCTCAGCTCTTCAGGCAATTGACGGTGCCTCATCCACTCCTCTGTATCTCTCCTTCTAACCCTCCACTCTTCTATTTTAGCGGTCGTGGATTCTACGTAAGTCTTCAAGAAGACGAAAGTTAGCTCAATTAGCTTGAAGTAATAGAAACTATCAACTCTAGAATAGAAGTCTACAAATACATATTTTCAACAGCTCCAGAAAGTGAGAATGACAGCTATTATATTGATTATATTTGCCATTGAAGACAAAGCTAGCTGTGTTAAAAATTATGAAGACTAGTATTAATTAAATGGATGATGTTGTTGCATAAATAACAAAAAATGATAATAGATCCTGTCCTTAATCGTTAATAAAGTGAATATAGATTCAATGGTTTTCCGGAAACAATGGTTTCGAGACGAGCATATATATATATATATATATACCTGCATTTTGCCAATTAGATATGAGAACAGAACAAGCCCAGAGATGGAAATAAGAATACAGAATAATGTTTCCCCAGTAGAAGTAGTCGTCTGCAGATTTTGCCCATAGGAACTACACATCACAAAATTATTGAAAAATGTATTAGCATCAACGTCGATGAATGTGTAACATTTGAACACCCATCTGCTGCTAAATACAAAGCAAAAACACACAGAGAGAACAAATCAGATCAAAAATATATATCTAAACGATTAATTTTATGAACGTACTGTGAAAATGAGCTAGTAATTAATTAATCAATACGTACCTTAAAGCTTTCAAACCCCACCACAGGCAATAAAAATATTTCCTAAAGAATTCTGTTGAAGCAAGATCGTTAGCAAAAGCATGAGAAAATATTCCGAAGTCAAAATGGTCATCATGTTTTGCATCACAATTTGAGATGACTTTAGTGACCCTCAGCCAAGCATCGCGGCCTACTTCATCCCAAGAATCACAGGCAAGATAACGAGGATTACAAGATGGAGAGTTTGTATTGTTCATCTCCTTTCTACATTCCGTAATCCAGCACTCATAATGCCGTTGAATAGACAGCAAATACCACGACGCTCCAAGAACCTGCAGTCAGCATTCTAAGTCAACAACAGAGTACATTGCGAATTATGAGCGCAGACGGGCCGGGATTTCTTCCGAGTGTACTTTGGACCAAAAGGTCAAGAAAACATTAATTAAAAATTCTTTTCTCATTCAAATTCAATTAAATACTTTTAACAGTACTTCTACTATACTAATTCTTAATTGCATATACACAAACAAGCATTAAAATTAATTAATAGACGGAAAATGTCTATACATATAAATACTCACATGGCTAGCAAGCAAATAGGTAAGGAGAGTGTAAGCTGACCCCGACCAAGCAGTCTTGGCTAAAATCCCAGCAGTTTTCATAATCCGTCTGTTAAGAGGAAAGATAACTAAAAGTCTTGGAACATATTGAATAAGAACGATGAGAGAAATAGTGTGGTTGGTATATTCAGCTGTTGGATTATTGGCTGGAACTACAAACCAGATGACAAGCTGCATGCCAAAGCAAGAGCAAGTGTTATGTTTTTGAAGACGAAATTGGTAAACTGTCATCTCCAAAAATGTTAGCCAGCCAGCCAAATTAAGTTCCATATATAACTCATCAGACGCAGTGCTCTTACGAACATATATTACATATGTTCAAATCAGAAAAAAGGGTAACGTGTTCCGTTTGAATATATTGATATATATGATATATAGGAATACGATGTGATGGGACGAACCTGGGGAAGAGGAAGTGCAGCTGCAAGATCAAGAACAAAATCTGACCTCACGTACCTCTTGGCAATGGCTTCCGAATCCGTTACAAGTTCTCCCCTTCCAAAAACCCTAGAACTCGGCGCCACAAATGCCGTCCGAAACTTCATAAACATGTGCATGAAAAACAAAATATCCGCCACAGTTCTGAAGAAGGTGACCACTACACCCAACCCAAGATCGATTGTCATGCATGTAGTGCCGGTCTTATAATTAGGGAGGTAAAAGTAGAGAGGATCCAGAAACAAGGCAATGAGACATGTTACAAGGAAAATATGGTTCCATTTGGTAACGAAGTCGCTCTGAGGATCGAGGATTTGGTTCCACCAGGGGACCCCGCTGTGATGGAGAGCGAAAGTTTTCGGAAAATTCTGGAACCGAGAGGACGCATACAAATGGATGCTATTCATCTTCTTCTTCTCCTTCTTCTTCCTCCTCCCCCATGGCGGAGATTGAAGCACGTGCTCTGTGGATGCATGATTATGGTAAGTTTCATAAAGCGAGTTCTGTCAACGGAGTCAGAGATTTGCGGGGAACCAGCCATTCTTACCCAGATTTCGCTTCAGCAGAGCTAGCGCTTAATCATAATAATTTATTTTTTTAGTAATATGTATCTCGTTGTGTTATCTCTGCCATAATAAAAAAGTTACTTTTTAAAGGTAATATTGTATTTTAGTTACATTACCAATAATCTAAACATTACAGTGAAAAATAGCTTCATTAGTGACAGACACATCAGTGTCGAAGAGTGAAATGGATCCAGAAACCTAAAATGTATATATATATATTCTTTCGCGGAACAAGTCACAGCTCTCTCATTTGCTCCCCATATATGCAAGCCACTGGTCTCAAACTCTTATTTGCAGAGAAATTAAAAGGCTTTTTTATCTATTCATTTTCTTTTCTTTCCATTATCGATTTTCCTACTGTCTATCGTGGAAGAATTTCATTTTCCTATCAATAAGCGCAGATTAAAGCTCGAAGGAGAGAAGAAAGATAAAATAAATAAAATACCAATTTGTAATACAAAAATTATTGTTTTGTCTTTTTAACAAAGTTATTTAAATCTATCTTCCCGTTATTTATTCCAACGTGGCATAGACCAACGGCTGAGAGCTATTTCTGCAAACTCCTCACACACGTTAACTTTTGTTAAAAAGTTACCCCATCTATTATTGACAAACATCAATTTACCTCCAAATTTATTAAAAGTCCTAATTTTATCCCCTAAACGTTAAGTTTAACATAACCATTAAATATTACTATTGACTATAACTTATTTATAAAAATACGATTATATCCCTATCAAATTCAAAAATATTTTTTCTCATTTAAAAATATTTTTAATATAAGTATCAAATTCAATAATAATATTTTTAAATGAGAAAAAATATTTTTAAATTTGATAGGAATATAATCGTATTTTTATAAATAAGTTATGGTTAATGGTAATATTTAATGGTTATGTTAAACTTAACGTTTGGGAGTGGAATGAGGACTTTTGATAAATTTAGAGGTGAATTGATATTTGTCAATAATAATTGGGGGTAAATTGAAGATTACCCTAAATTTAATGAAAAGATAATATCTTGAGTTTTTTATGATAAAAAATAAATAAATAAATTGAATATAGATATCTTTTAGATAGAAAATTATAAAACCATTCAAATGATCATGTTTTCCAATTAAGTAAAAATACAATAATTACAAATATATATTTTATTATTTTGAGATAATTTGACTGGAATTTTTAATTTATAGTTGTTTTAAACAAAATTTTATTTATCAACTATATAAGTGTACTGTTAGTTGATTCAACCGATAAAGATTAGCTAGATTCAACCTTGTCCACATCATAATAAGAAAGATTTTTGTTATTTTCTTATATATTTATAAAAGAAATTATAATTATATTTATAAGTGGATGTGTAAATAATTATTAATAATAATTATATATAAAAATGAATATTTATTAAATATTTCAAATATTATTATTCTTTCATCAATTATGTGCTAGTACTTCAGGAACAAATCAAAACACAGATTGAAACATTTTTATAAGCCACAAGTACTCTCTCTCTCTCTCTCTCTCTCTCTCTCTCTATATATATATATATATATATATGTATGTATATATAAATAAATGGAGCAAAATTAATAATTTTTTTACATAAATTTTTTACATTATTTGTAGACCATTGGATCAAAATATGATGGGATCAAATCTAACATATAGATTAATTATAATATATTAATTATATGTTCCGATTCAATCTTAACTATTAGATGTGTTTAAATTTAATAGCTACAAATAATATAAAAATTTATATAAAAAAAAAATGATCCTTAATTATAAATCGATAAGAGATGGGTGATTTTGGACCTATAGTATGTTGTTATAACAACATGATCGAAAACCATCTTCTTCTAGTTAGTTTAAGCCCATTAGTTCTAAATATCTTTTAATTAAAAGCAATAATGTGTGTCCTAATAGAATCAATTGTCAATTTTTTATTTCATTCATTACATGCATATATATGTGTTGATATCGATTTTTGTAAGGTGGATATCCAACACATAATTTTCTTCTGGTTCGACATTGTGCAAGAGAGAAACAAATAAAAAATATCGATTTTTTGACAAAAACCCTTTGATGCTTAAATCAAAAAAGGTTTTCTTGCAGAAATAATACTGGGAATCACAAATGAGAATTTTTGAGAGTTGTGTTTTTGTCATTAGAATTTCACACCTCTCTTTATTTTTCATCCCTTTTCATAATTGATTTCTTAAAGTAACAATTAGATTAATTATTTGTAACGCAAATATTTTTTATAAACTTTTATGAAGTGATAATGGATCATTTATTTGTGAGGTTATCTCATTAATTGTCTTTTTGTCCGTTTTTTTTCATGTCGGATGAGTTGAATAGAAGTCGTATGAACTCGTTTTGGATGATTTGAACTAAGCTTAGATAAACTCATTTTTGGACGATCTAAACATAACTTGGATGAGCTTATATCCAATGATATAAACAAAAGTAGGTGAGCTCACTTTGGATGAATAGAATAGAACCTGTATGAGCACGTTTAGGATAAGTTGAATATAACTTGTATGAGGTGAGCTCATTTTGATTAAGTTGGTGCTGAAGGTAGATGAGGTGAGCTCGTTTTGGATGAGTTGATTTGAATTCCAGGCCAGGTGTCCTTCCTCTCAGATCAGATCAGATTGGGTAAAAATCCCCCAACAATATGCATGGCCTAAATATATATGTTGTGTACTTAAAAATAAGCACAAAAAGTTAAATAAATCAAATGTAAACCTGTCAAAATTTTCAGATTTAGGCAAAAGGTGCATGTCCTGATAATCATATTTTTTATATTTACAACTAATATTCTGTACCTAAGTGCCTATTTGTTTTTTAACATCAGATATAAATATAATTTAATTTTAGATATTCAGATATTTCAAAGAATTTTACTTTTTAACCTAATCAATGCTAAAAAATTAATAATTTTATATAAATAATAAATTAAAATTTTTAACTAATCGTTAAAGTTTGAAATAGAAATAAATTTTTTAATTATAATAAAGTATGAATATGGTACTTAATTTTGGCAAAAATCAAGGTTCAAATAAATTTATTTGAATCCAATTTGTGCCTAAGCTTGAAATTTACCTTGTCTAAGCTAAATTTTAAATCGAATTTAAGGGTTAAAAAAGTTCAAATTTGGCTCAAGTTTTATAGACTCGACTAGATCTATGTAACTTTATTAAGAAGTGAGTCGAATTTTTTATTATTCAAGTCACACTTCAACCCGATGTGAATGAGTACATATTTAAATAATTTAAATATTTTATTTGTTAATAATACTCTTAATTTATTACTTAATATTTATATATATCAATAATTTAATTATTGATATAAATTTTTTTAGACATATATATCAATATATCAGTTTTAAATTTTTTATTTTTATAAAAATAAATAATTTAATATTTATATTCAAATATTTAAGATAAAAAAATAAATACGTCAATCAGAATCAGATTTCAATCAATTTCAAATTTCAGCTGTGTTCACATTTTAAACAAAAATAAATAAACACTTCCTAAACTGCCGGATTTTTTTGCCAACACTCGGAGCATTATATTTTTCTTAAAACTAAATATATTTTCCTCGTCATTGCAAGATCCCAAGGTTCTTCCTCTCCGAATAAGTCTAACTAGACAATACTTATCGGCTTTGTCAGCAAAGGTTCCTCTCATTCCTCTTAATTTATAGAATCTCACCTCCGTGGATTAAATATTCTTCATTCTTAGGTCCCTGAGAAATCCTTTAATTACAGCCTTAAGTTTACCAAAGATTCCCCATGTCCACGAAGAGAAGCTTGTAGTTTGGAGGTTCATTTTTGCTATAATTATGGTTCCTCGTTCTAAAAGTTTACTTGTTTGTACTCTTACTAAGTTAAGGACGATAATCCACATATACAAACAATGAATAGCTAGCTGTATATACTATATACATACATATATGATTGTCGGATGCTAATGCTTTTAACTTTTTTGATCGATTGATGTATCTTATAGGCTAAGCACATCTCTTAAAGGTAGGAAAATTTTACTGCAAGCAAAGTTAGGCTAACGAAGTATGATGGTGTTTCAGGTATGTATATAGTTATTTGTAAATAATATATGATATTAATTAGGTAAACAGCTCAAACTATATTTTTCTTTTTGGAAGGAAATATCATTCATCAGGTCGAAAAACAAGCATCACAAAGTAACAAAGGACCAAGTTTATGAGCTTTCTCCTACCAAATATATATGGCAAGCAATATGGCTTATATATATGCAAAGCCAATTTGGTCAATTTATGTGCTACAACATTATTGACTTACGGACAAATTTGGACATAAAAAATCTTCTCCATTTTTTAACAGGGCTTTGATCTCTACCATCCACGTCCATCCACGTTTCCAACTTACCTAGAATCAGACTAATCACATTTTTTAATCTCATTTCAGTAAAGCTCCTGCTCTTTGGCCATCTTCAAGCCTTCAAAAATGGTACGGCCTCTACAAGCTCTACATATCATTAAGAAAAGGACGTACGTCTCCAAGTTGCTGCTGCCATAACATCTCCTTGAATGTTCCTTATAATTACTCCTAAGCCTGCCAAACCATTACCATACTAGTGCATCAACATTCATTTTATACCATGAGAAATAAGGGCCGAGCCGGGAAGCTAGCGTTGAACTTGAATGGAAGAACTGCTTTCCTATTTTGAAATTGCCAATGAGGACTGCTGTATTAATCTATAAGACTCCAACAGATCCACTACTCTGTTATAATCTTTTACGGGCAACAAGTTTCTTTCCTATTTCACCAGCTATTTCTTGAGATTTAGATAGACTGAGGATACCATCATAGACGATTCAAACTCATTTTTGTTAACAATTTTCATAACAAAACCATACACATCTTTAAAATTTTAGTAGCCAGATTCCCTTAAAACCCTAAAAGAACAGAGTTTCTATTATTTTTTCAGCAAAGCCAGAGTTCACCAGAACACGCACAACTGTCCCAAGGGCAAGTTTACATATTAGACACCGCGGATCTTGTAGAGATTACCACATGTTGCCAGCAAGTTATCAATTTAATGGTGTGAAACGATAACTGGAGGATATTGTTTACTAAAGCCAAGAAGATTGGGATTACAATATTTTAAACCAAATAATATTATTATTAAATTCAACCTAACTAACATGATATTCAGAGAGGAACAAAACAGACAACTAGATTAAACAACTAGTTTGATTATTTTGTAAATTTAATCATTATTGAAAGTCAAGTGGAACAGGAAGGCACACACAAAATAGATAGGAATTAACAATCAAAGGGTCTCAAATGGCTTCCAATTATTCCTCCCATAACTATGGCTACATGTGAAGGGACTAGATTTTACTCCTACTCACATGCGATACTTAGCTTGGTTTAGCACTTGCGACCTTGTTAAATAAGCCTTTTAAGATTACTACTTTTAACGGGGAAAAAGGCTTTGGAGATTACTACTCCAAACTCCAAAGAGACTTAAAAGAAAAGTACAAAGAAGAAAAAGAGATTTTAAAAATGAAGTTGTATTGAATTGCTTGAATATTACTTATATTATTTGATTACAAGTGCTTACACTCCTCCTATTTATATTTATGGAGGTTACAAATAAACAGTGAAGATCGCACCTCACAAAATATTTTTGAGAACTAAAATTGTCCTTCTAAAATTCTATCCCATTTTAGATAAAAAAATATTTTAAATATCTCACCAATCATATTTTAGAATACAGGTGCCTAAATATTTCTAGATTTCGGGCCATTTAGATTTTTTAGGCCTATTACATGTTTATATGGTTTAAGGATAGATTTTGGACTCAATGACTTGTGGGTATTCAAACTCGATTATTCAAATACGGCCCGAAATGTTGACAACATATGCACACACGCATCCGTTTGTCTGATTTTCCCTCCCACGCATTTTGCCATTTGATTTTCGCTCACTGGAGCACTGTTCATCCGCAAGTGTTTGTCCTTGTATGCTTGAATGTTTGTCTTTGAACCTTGAGCGCTCTTTGCATCGATACTTCTGCGTTGTTCTCTTGCGCTTTCGATGGTTCTGCACACATATTGGTGGTCCGTGACATATAGCTGCCAAAATCAATTTCATTTTTACGACTGTGCATCTTTTTTTTAATTTATGAATGATTTATGACGCAAGCGGGATAGCGGGGTGGGATGAAAGCACTTTGTCGAACACCGAATCTCGTTCGGTTCTTTGACGCAGTGGGTTAGATAAAAGTTCTAACGGACGGGATTAGATGTCGTTCTAACCCTAACGGCTCGAAACACGAGTGTCAAGATAATAATCCCATTAGGGATAAAATCGAAGGGGAATATTTTATTCAATGAAAGATTGTCTCCAATAATAACATAGACTCTATATATAATAGAGAAAATCTAGTGTTACAAATTAACTCAAATAAAGAAATATAACTCCTATTTAAATAAGAAAACTAGGAATTAAATAACAAATTAAATTGGTAACAATAAAATACTTCTTAAACTAATTAAATTCTAAAATTGTCCTACATCAGATTCTCCTTCTCTTAAAGAAAACTCGTCCTCGAGTTTTATCTGGCGAATGAAACTTGTAGTGTAACAGTAACTCATCTTGTGACTTAAAAGAATAACTCTTTTCAGCAAACTTTCTTGAAACTCGAAAGAACCCAAATTTTTTTCTTTTCTTGTACTTGTTAGTAGCTCTTCTGAAATATGCATACTTGTAATAACAAACCACTTTCATATTTCTCATAACTCTTCCCATATCTTGTTCGATGTACTCACCAACTAAATTTATCTTTGTAGCCAAATTTCCTTAAGGATAACCATTTCATCTTCAATATAAATAGGTAGAACCATGTCAATGACAGGTGGGTCTTCGACTTGAATTTCTTGTACATGCTCAATCACATTATTAATTTTTAAATTAAGATCACATAAAATCTCTTCTTGTACAATTTTTGGCACGTCATCAATTCTCTTTTTAGGCACATCTTCAGTCACTATCTCATGGTCAATTTTATCCATGTTATCAAATATCTTGTTAGCTACATTGTCAACAACATCTTTAAGAACTATATCAAAATCAAGTTTTAGTTGTTCTTCGATTCCTTTGGCTAAAAGGATAGCATATGACAATGTATGAATAATATATGACGGCATTCGATCTCCTATATCGGCTTGGAGTCCTTCCAAAAATCTCTCAACTAAAGACTCTTCACTTTCATAAAAAAAAGAATGCCCATAAAAATCCTCAAACTCTATAGCATAAGAATGAACATATCTCATACCTTGACGTGTCAAACAATAATCAAGAGGAATGAATCGTGATCTCATTAATCGCTTCATCTGATTCCATGATCGAACTTTGTCTTCTTGGCTTGCAAGTCTTGACCTTTGTACCATATTCCACCAATATGATGCACTCTCTTTTAATAAAAAACAAGTAACAAATTGTACTCGTTTATCCTTAAGTATCCTCTCAACTTGAAAAAATTCTTCAACATCTTCCAGCCAAAATAAAAATAATTTAGGACTGCACTTTCCATCAAACAATAATGTATCATGCCTAACGTAACAGACCTATGGTTCTATTTTTTTTTTTTGTGAAAGGATGTATTGATGAATGTGGTTGTGTTTAGCGATTTAGGAAAGCCCTGTCTGATACAGAGGTAGGCTCTGATACCAATTGACGCAGGCGGGATAGCGGGGTGGGATGAAAGCACTTTGTCGAACACCGAATTTCGTTCGGTTCTTTGACGCAATGGGTTAGATAAACGTTCTAACGGACGGGATTAGATGTCGTTCTAACCCTAACGGCTCGAAACACGAGTGTCAAGATAATAATCCCATTAGGGATAAAATCAAAGGGGAATATTTTATTCAATGAAAGATTGTCTCCAATAATAACATAGACTCTCTATATATAATAGAGAAAATCTAGTGTTACAAATTAACTCAAATAAGGAAATATAACTCCTACTTAAATAAGAAAACTAGGAATTAAATAACAAATTAAATTGGTAACAATAAAATACTTCTTAAACTAATTAAATTCTAAAATTG
Organism: Melia azedarach; assembly: GCA_028052125.1. Taxonomy (NCBI): domain Eukaryota; kingdom Viridiplantae; phylum Streptophyta; class Magnoliopsida; order Sapindales; family Meliaceae; genus Melia; species Melia azedarach. Next base: position 2,652,838 of record CM051401.1, on the reverse strand, counting down.
TCCTACATCAATTTAATTATTCAATGCGCTGACCAAATCAGCTGAACATAACATAAAAATCAAATATCGAAAAAGAGAGTTGAATTAGCGGTAGTTTTTTACAATTTTCAACCAATGGCGTGGAACAGAAAGTCAGCTAATTACCTACAATTCTACAAATGCATATGTTCTTAGAAAAGCCTCATCTCGTGGGAGAATATTGATATGCGGACAATGCCAAAGACAAGCCATTATGGTTTTCGGCCAAATTTCAATGTAAAAACTTGCTCTAGGCCAAATTCATCAATTTGTATTCCTTTTGGGTCAAGCCATTCAGGCCCAAAGCACGAAAAGAGCTAGAAAAAAGACGATTTTTCAAGTATCCTACCTAATGTCATTGGCCATTCACATTACATGCTATTGTTTGTTGTCCTAGATCAAATTATATTAATGGTCGGTAGAGAAATCAGGATCCCGAGGCTTAAACAGCTTGGGCATTTTCAAGCTGGAGTCATCAGGGTCCAAGCCTGCAAGCCGCAGACTGAGTGCTCTTCTGCTGCTTGTGTTAAATTTGGAAGACAGTATTGAAGAAGCAGGATCTGGGGCATTGCTTGCATTTGCATTCTCCACTGCTGATCTCCCACCACCAATATCCCCATTTGTTTCTCCAGAAGCTTCATGAATAGAGCATTCCTCGTCTTTTATGTCGTACAATCCTTCCTCCATTGCCAACAACAGTGCTGCCTTTTTCCTCATGTATCTTCTCCAGGCAGCTTGTATAAAAGAAGCACCCCAAGCTTTCCATTGATGAGAATAGTATCTGAAAGCATGCTGGAGTCTCTTACTATGAAGGCGCTTAAATTGGCTGGCAACAAACTTGAGATCCTCAGCTCGAAGAGCAAATGCTTCAACTTCAGTAAGGGACTTGATTGTTCTCGTTGATAATGGAAGGTTGAGGGTAGAGACTGTCATCAAAGCCCAAGTCAATAATTCTTCACCGCAGAAGTCACCAGTCTTTAGAGTAATAGAATTGAAGAATGCTGTCCTTCCCCCATTTGTTGTAGAGCTTTCTACTTGACCTCTAATTATGAAAAACATTTCATTCACTGGATCGCCTTCTCGAATTAGATACGTGTCTTTAGTATTCAAGGATGAGTAGAGGCGTTCACAAATGGCGTCTAAGAGTTGCTGATCCATTTGTGCAAAAAGGGGAACCTGGACAGGTACGTAGAACAGTACTTCTCAATTTTGGAAAGCACTTGAGAGAAGTTATAGCTAGGAAGTTAGTGCTATTAATATTACAGAACTTACACGTCGAACATAGGCTAGACAAAGATGCCTCTGAATTTGACGCTTGAGATCCAAAGGTAAAGACTGCAAAATGGAATCTTCATCTACACCTCTTGTGGCAAGCCACTTGTATTGAACAAACCGGCGTACACGATCTCTCAGCTCTTCAGGCAATTGACGGTGCCTCATCCACTCCTCTGTATCTCTCTTTCTAACCCTCCACTCTTCTAATTTAGCAGTCGTTGATTCTACATAAGTCTTCAAGAAGGCGAAAGTTAGCCAGCCTAAAGTAACAGAACTATCATCACTAAAATAAAATTTTCTAGAGTTCTAAAAAAGTGAGAATGACAGATATTATATTGTATTGTATTTGCCATTCAAGAGTAAACTAGCTGTGTTAAAAACTATGAAGACTAGCATTAATTAATAAACGGATGATGTTCTTGCATAGATGACAATATATAGTTTTCTGGAAACAACGGTTTTGAGACAAGCACTCGTACCTGCATCTTGCCTATGAGATATGAGAACAGAACAAGACCAGAGATGGAAATAAGAATACAGAATAATGTTTCCCCAATAGAAGTAGTGGTCTGCAGGTTTTGCCCATAGGAACTACACACCACAAAATTATCGAAAACTGTATTAGCACCAACATCGATCAATATGTAACATTTTTTAACACCATCAGTTACTGGAAACAAAGCAAAGACACACACAGAGAACAAATCAGATTATAAATATGTATCTAAAAAATTAATTTCATGAACGACAGTGAAATTCAGCTAGTAATTAATCAATACCTTAAAGCTTTCAAACCCCACCACAGGCAATAAAAATATTTTCTAAGGAATTTGGATGAAGTAACATCATGATTAAAAGCTTGAGAAAATATTCCGAACTGAGAATGGTCACCATGTTTAGCATCACAATTAGAGAGGACTTTAGTGACCTTCAGCCAAGCGTCGCGGGCTTTTAGATCTACATCAACACTACAGTCAAGAAAAAAAAAATTACAGCCTGTAGTGTTCCTCTCCTTATCACATTCCGTCAGAAAGCAGTCATGCTGCTGCTGAATAGACAACAAATACCATGAAGCTCCGAGAACCTGCATTGAGAATTTAAGTCAATAGCATGTATTGTCAATTATAATCGACAGGATTTCTTCAGTCTTTTTGCAGAAAGTACCTGGGATTAGAAGGTCAAGAAAACATTACAAATTCTTTTCTCATTCTAATTCAATCAGATACGTTTTAACAGTGCTACTCTACTAATTACAGTTTACTGCATATATATGTGTATATAAGACAGATAATGAGGATATATATAAATGTGCGCTCACATGGCTAGCAAGCAAATACGCAAGGAGAGTGTAAGCTGACCCCGACCAGGCAGTCTTGGCTAAAATCCCAGCAGTTTTCATAATCCGACTGTGTAGAGGAAAAATGACTAAAAGTCTTGGAACATATTGAATAAGAACAACCAGAGAAATAGTGTGGTTGGTATATTCGGCTGTTGGATAATCGGTTGGAATTACAAACCAGATGACAAACTGCACGCCAAATCAACACCCAACTGTTATGTTTCTGAATATGAAATTTTATAGAATTAGAATGAAAATAGATTGAATTTCGACGAACCTGGGGAAGAGGAAGCGCAGCTGCAAGGTCAAGCACAAAATCTGACCTCAAGTACCGCCTGGAAATGGCTTTTGAATCTGTTACAAGCTCTCCTCTTCCGAAAACCCTAGAACTCGGCGCCACAAATGCCGTCCTAAACTTCATAAGCATGTGCATGAAAAACAAAATGTCCGCCACAGTTCTGAGGAAGGTGACTGCTACACCCAACCCAACATCGATTGTCATGCATGTACTGCCGGTCTCATAATTAGGGAGATAAAAATAGAGTGGGTCCAGGAACAAGGCAATGAGACATGTTACAAGGAAAATGTGGCTCCATTTGGTGACGAATTCGCTTTGAGGATCGAGGACTTGGTTCCACCAGGGGACCACGCTGTGGTGGAGAGCGAAGGTTTTCGGTAAGTTCTGGAACCGAGAGGACGCATACAAATGGATGCTATTCATCTTCTTCTTCTTCTTCTTCTTCTTCTTCTGTCTTTTAGTACTTCTGCTTCTTCCTCCTCCATGGTGAAGAAAGAAAATTGAAGCACGTACGATCGAGCTTTGTGGATGCATGATTGTGGTAAGTGTCAGAATGCGATCGAGTACTGTCAACGGATTCAGACATTTGTGGGAAACCCACGATTTTCACCCGGATTTCGCTTCTATATAGTTATAATTTAAATATCACAACAAGAGCTACCGCGCTAATCATGACTTTTAACACTTATTTATCTACATATACTCTTCCTAACGTAACTCATCATTTTTCTTTCCTTAAAAAATTAAGGATAAATGACCTATACACCTCCAAAGTTTGGTGGAAATATATTTTCATACCCTTACGTTTAAAACCTGACATTTACATACCCCTTATGCCAATTTTTACAATTTTATCATTTTTTTTCTTGACGTAATTTATTAAAATAAAAAATTATTTTCATTATTTAAATATATTAAAAAGTAAAACCATGGACTGCTTCGTGGGTAATAAAATATGTCAAGGAAAAAATTGTCCAAGAAAAATTTAAGTTATTCATATTTGACATTTTGGTACTCTTTTTTAATTTCACAATTACTAAGGACTCAATTGATAAAATTCTAACATATATTGACAAAAAGAAATGCAAATGTCAGTTTTTTAGTGCATGAGCGCGAAAATGTTAGTTTTTGAGAGTATTTATAGGGTATATATGTCATTTACCTAAAAATTAATTAATTGTCTTTGAAATTATGCAAAAAATTAGTATTAGCGATAATATCAACTAAACTTTGTAATCTTTTTGACACACATGTATTTTTTAATGGAGAATTTTCGCATACCTATCCTGAAGTTTGTCAAAACCACAGGTAGAGGGAAAGTATGACGTAATTCACACTTACCTCCTCTCCTACAGTAATTCCATTTAGTTGACCGTGCGTTGACTTACTAAAAAAATCAAAAAGTCTAAAATATCCTTAACCAAAAATTTTTAGATATTAATGTTTAATTATTTTATTTTTAATTGCTAAAATTCAAAAAATAAAAATAAAAATAAAAAAATACTTTCTAATAATATTTTTTTAATTCACCAATGAAAAAAAAGAAGACGAATACTAAATTAAGGGATTTTCATACTCTCAAATTATATACATTATAAAACATGTCAAGATATATTTAATTCAAGTATATAATTTGAGAGTGTGAAAATCCCTTAATTTAGTATTCGTCTTCTTTTTTCTCATTAGTGAATTAAAAAAATATTATTAAAAAGTATTTTTTTATTTTTATTTTTATTTTTTGAATTTTAGTAATTAAAAATAAAATAATTAAACATTAATAACTAAAAATTTTTTGTTAAGGATATTTTAGACTTTTTGATTTTTTTAGTAAGTCAACGCATGGTCAACTAAATGTAATTACTGTAGGAGGGGAGGTAAGTGTGAATTACGTCATACTTTCCCTCTACCTGTGGTTTTGACAAACCTCAGGGGAGGTATGTGAAAATTCCCTTATAAAAAAATTATTTGTTTTATAAATTATTAGTTTTATAATATATTAATGAATATTACACTATTAATGTACTATAGAATAATATTATTATTTATTTTATTAACGTACTTTAGATAAATATATTATATTTTGTGAAATTTTAAAATTTTAATAATTATTTAATAAATTAACTTTTATTTTATAAAAATATAATCACCACTCTTAATAAATTAGAATTTTAATAGATACTTTTGAAACTATTAGTAGATAAAACTTTAGAGAATTGTAAGTCCTTTATCCTTTAATTTATCAAATATGTATCGAAGACAGAAACTAGTATTAAAATCCGTTATCAAGAAAGAAAAAATATCGGAAATTTATTTATAAAAACATAATAAAATAATATTTTTATTTTGTTTTACATGGGCCATAATTTTTATCTATAGCTGTTATTGTTTATGTACTCATCATTTTGTTTCGTTCTCTCTTATTAGTAGTATATGAAAAAAAGATTTAATGTGTGAAGCTCTTGAATCCTACAACAACAAAATGAAAATAGAAAATGGTTCATTACAGCACAACTCAATTGGGTGTAAATTGGGCTTAGGTTTCTTCACATGGACCTAGAATGCAAATGATTTTTTTTTTATTTTTTTTGGGGAAAAAGATTTTGTATGTCCGAATCCACCAGATCTAGACAAAAACATAATTGCATTAATTTTGATGTTGTCACAACATTATTTACCTCAGTCTTGTGAGTAAACAATAAATTTCAATATGAAACTTACATTTTGGGATGTTATATTCACAATTACGTAGGGCTTATGACAAATGTTTTGAAAACAAAATGTAGAATTGTGATAAATATTCATTTCTTAATACTATTTTAATAATTTTGTCAAAGAATAATGTTTGGAGTAATGCTCACTTCCACCTAAATGGAAAGGCTTCCGCACATCTTTCAGTGATATTTAACATTTTCATCTCTAAAGTAAACATAGCCAAACTCAAGAGACGTGGATGCTCTTGTAAAATTATAAACAAGAGACGTGGATGCATAAACAGTAACATATGCGAGAACAGAAGTAGAAATTAGATTGAAGCCAGAAAATTGTGCAACAAGTGACATTACATTGCACTGCATATCATAACGAAATGAAAGCAACAACATAATCATTTCTTCCGTTGTTGGAAATACACAATCCTTGCATCGGGCACAGGAAATACATAAGGAGAAAATACACTGCCTAGGAGATTTATATAGTTCATACAGGCAGCCCTATCTAGGAACTCTTTTTACGATTATTAGAACTTCTCTCGAACAGGGTAAGTCGTTGAACCAACCTTCTCTCTCTCTCTCTCTCTCTCTCTCTCTCTCTCTCTCTCTCTCTCTCTCTCTCTCTCTCGAGCAATTAGGTTTCCTCCAACTGTCCAGCCCCCTTTAGCTTCACCACTGATTCGGCAGGCCCTTGTTGGGAAACGTAGGCTCATAGATCAAGCCCATCACGAATACGCTTCAATGTTTCTTGTCTAATTCAACGTCTTCATATCTACTAATAGGGCTAATGTTTTTTTTCCTCATTAGCCTGTTTTTGAGCACTTAATCGATAAAAAATTGATGTTAAAAAATAAAGAAATTTATTTATTTTACAATATATTAACAATGCAACCTTACTTATGTACTAATAATTAAATAAAAATAAAGTATAAATAAATATAATTTATTAATAAAATATAAAGTTATAAATAGAATATATTATAGTATAGTATTTATGATTATATTATTATTCAAATATACAGGCTTATAGGTTTCGACTATTATATTGGTTAGTTTTAATAATTTTAAAAATATTTATTAAATTTTAATTTATTAAAAAATGATAGTTATATTTAATAATATTTAACTAAAAAAATGTTTTCTAAATTTCAAATTAAAAAAATTAATAATAATTGATATCATTTATAATATAATGATAATTAAATATTATTGATATATTTTAACTAATGTAAATTTATTTATTTTACAATATATTAACAATACAACCGTACTTATGTATTAAAAATTGAATAAAAATAAAGTAAAAATAAATATAATTTATTAATAAAATATAAAATTATAAATAGAATATACTATAATATAGTATTTATGATTATATTATTATTCAAATAAATTATTTATTTTATAAATTATTAGTTATAAAATAAATGAATCTATAATATATTAATAAATATTATATTATTGATGTGCTGAAAAATAATATTATTATTTGTTTTATTTTTTATTTTAGATACATATATTGTGTCAAATTTTAAATGTTTAATAGTCATTTTGTTAAATAACTATTATTTAATAAAGAAAAAAATCTTCACTTTTTAATAAATTATGATTTTAATAAGTATTTTCAAAATTATTATAATTAATCAATCCAATAAATTAAACTTTAGAGATTTGTAAGTCCTTTAATCTTTATCAAGAAAGAAACTAGTTTTAACATTAGTTATCAAGAAACAAAAGAAAAAAAATATCAGAGTTTTATTTAGAAAATGACAAAAAATATCTTTATTTTATTTAACATTGGCCATAAATTTTATCTTTAGCTTTTATTGTCTATGTGCTTATCATTTTGTTCTCTTTTCTCTTACTAGTAATTTCTCTTTAAGATTATTTTGCTAATGGTTTTTTGTTTTAAAAACAAAATTATTTGATAAAATATGAAATTTCACCGACTTAAATGGTTAATTCTTTTATTCTATGCATATATTGAGCAACAAAAAATTTTATATTTAAATTAAATATTGGTTGCTGTATTTGGGACTGATAATATTTTCATCAATCTAAAATCACTTCAAATTCCATTGTCCGGGCATTCAATCTCCCATCGGCCATCGAGATTGGAACATTCTAGCATCAAGCATAGCTTGGTTTGATCTTCAAAATGCCAACTCACTACCTAGTCCCTGTAGACGTCCATGTCTTCAGTCCAGTTTCTATAATAAGCTTGGATAACAAACATTTTCAGTCCATATTTCCCTGTGCAAATCTTTTTATATTTTATTTTATTTTCGATACAAATATTTTCCAGGAATCACAAAAAAGGGGGAGAAAATTTTTCTTAAAAGAAATTATAGCTAGGCCAACATGGAGATGAGAAACAGGAGTAACATCTTAAGATTCATGACAGTTTAATTACTTCGGCAATCAGGAACCCTTAAAGCTTCATCTTACGAGGACTTATCACGATGCCTCTAGACAAATTAATTGTGTCAGATATATGGAATTCTCATTGATGATATTTCCTGGAAATTGGAATTATTGAAAAGCAAAAAATCTCTGGAACCAAAGACTTGGTGCTAATTAAGTCTTCCGCTTCCAATCTTAGATAACGTCAAACATGTATGCTGGTTTTGAATGTTAGTTCCTGCAAGCTTGTGGCTGCAACATTTTCCACAACTGTCATTTCTTCTATTTAGTTAGTTGACTCTAAATTAGTCTGTGCTCAAAGTTTCTTTGATAGGTTACTAAGATAGCTAATTGCCAGCTACTGACAAGACGATGATTGATGATATTAATTTGGAATATTTAATACTGATTAATTATTTCTCCATTGCCAACACAAACAAATTATTTTATGAGTACAATAATATGAAGTATAATTAATATTTTAGGTTAAGCAATAATTTTACATGATAAAATAAAAATAGACTTGATCTCATAATTCTGTGTTCAAACTTTGCAAATATAAAAATAAAAAATTAATGGAATTAACATGACGAGGCAATAAAAATAAAAATTAGGGTTTTAAGTCTTTTTGGGATCAATTAATAATTCAAAGGATAAAGAACAATGATACCTCTAATTTTAAAAATAAGTGTCCATTATATTCCCAAATTAAAAATAAGTATCAATGAGACTTTTTTCCTTAAATTTTTATTACTGTTCACTATACACCTATGTAAAATAACCTAAATGCTTTTAATAAATAAATTTATATAAATATTCATAATTGTTAATTTTTTAGAAAATAAATTACAAAATATAAAAATATAATATAATTATCTAACATATTTACTTTAAAAATTATCACTAATAGATAACATTTAAAAATAAATTTAACTTCTAATTTTAATTTTCAATTTCTAAAACAATTAAATTATTTTTTATTTTTGGTAAATTTTGTCTATATTTTTTTTTATACTTATATTTAATTTTGAAATAAATATAAATTAAAAATATTTATATAAATTTATTTATCAATAAAGGCGTTTATGTCATTTTGCATGAATAAACAATGAATAATAACAAAAAAAATCTAATAGAAGGGCTTTTATTGACACTTATTTTTAATTTGGGAGTGTGGTTTATACTTATTTTTAAATTTGGGGGTCCAATTATTCTTTGTTCTAATTCGAAAAGGTAACTGGGTGATCAAGACTTCAAACTCGAATTAAATTTTTTTTTGAGAAATAAGAAGAAAAGTTTTCATTTCCTAATTATCATGTGATTAGAATAGTCACATTATTTGACTTGCCATTTCTTCTTTATTTAAATGGTCCTCTATTCTAGTAACTAATTTAGTTTTTAACGAAAAATGGGGATAGCATTGTCTTGCCAAATTTTCTACATCCAATTACTACTCTTTTATTCTCAAGAGTTACCCAAAACTTATGATAGTTAATATTTATTTGTTTGATAGTTTAGTTGATTTGATATTTTACTATAAGAGCAACCGGTGATGGGGTCGATTTCGCTTTTAAACCTACTCATAAAAATGATAGAATCTTGTTTTACCATTACTCTAATTGAAGACTTAAAACGAAGAAATTTAAAATAAAATGATTTTTAAGACAATTGTAATAGTAAAGTGCCACTCTATAGTTGTAGAGAACATTTGGGGTAAATTGATAAATTCATTTAAAAATATAAATGTAATATTAATTGTCTTTTTGTTCCCCTATCTTACTGCATTTTATAGTATTTTAGTTGGTGCTTAAAATTTGTTTCCCTAGAGTCACAATTTATATATATAATACTTATAAACATGTGTAAACATTATGACACATTGATTACTTTATACGAAATATTTATATGCGACAATAATTATAAGTAGACTGAATCTAATTTTGAGATTTACTTTAATAATTCTATAGTTTATATATAAAAAATTCTCAATTATATTAATTTTTTGTAGAGCACAGTAAATTTGATGAGTTTTAATTTTCTTATTTACTTTTATTAATATTACATGTTAATAAACATTATAAATAGTGATTGATTTAACTCGTAAAACCTCTTGTTTTAGTATAAGAGGACAAAAACATGAAAAAAAGAGGATAAAAAAACACATAAGATATCTTATTATCTGATCCCCGTAATAAAATTTTGAATTTTTGTTCAATATTAGTTTTCTAGAAATTAAGGCTCCAATATTTTCGTACCCATCATTTTCTTTAATTTTAGTTATTTGGCATAAATTAGTCAATCTTAAGATTTTTTTTGGCATTTATGTGCTAAAGATTATAAAGATCATTACAGAAAATGATTGATTAGAAAACTCATATTTGGATACTTTATTTTTCTTCTTTTCTTTATTTCAATTTCAGGATTTCAAAACTTATTATTTATGTAAAAAAAAATTATTAGTATAAAAGAGATATATAGAATCTTTAATTTTTTTCATTAAAATTTTCTTTTGTCTTGATAAAAAACATCTGCGTTTACAATTTATGCTCTTTCATTAAGACGACCAAGACTTAGGATAGAGTAGTTCTTACTCCTACGGCAAGACCAAGACTTGCAAATTGAATATTAGTAATCCTTAATGCACGAAGAAAATAAGGATAAAGAAAACATTGGAGAATACCTCATTGTTAGATTCGTCAGAAAATTTTCAATGTTAGTTTCTTGGAAACTTAAGGCTCCAATATTAATTTCCATACCCATCATTTTCTTTCATTTTAGCTATTTGGCATAAATTAGTTAGTCTTTAAGATATTTGTTGGCGATTCTGTAAGTCTATAAAGACTATTACAAAAAATGATTGATTTGTATATTTATTTTTCTTTTTTCTTTATTCAAATTTCATGATTTCAAAAAATTTTATTAACATACTTTAGATAAATATATTGTATTTTTTGAAATTTTAAAAATTTAAATAACTATTATTTTATAGAGATATAATCATCACTTTTAATAAATTAGGATTTTAATATATACTTTTAAAATTATTAGTAGATCGAACTTTAGAGACATGTAAGTAATTTATCCTCTAATTTTGTCAGATATGTATTGAAGACAAAAACTAGTGTAAAAATCTGTTATCAAGAAAGAAAAAATATAGGAGATTTATTTATAAAAACATGACAAAATAATATCTTTATTTTATTTAACATGGGCCATAATTTTTATCTGGAGAATTTTCACATACCTCTCCTGAGGTTTGTCAAAACCACAAATAGAGGGAAAGTATGACATAATTCACACTTACCTCCCCTCTTACAGTAATTCTATTTAGTTGACCGTGCGTTGACCTACTAAAAAAATCAAAAAGTCTAAAATATCCTTAACCAAAAATTTTTAGTTATTAATGTTTAATTATTTTATTTTTAATTGCTAAAATTCAAAAAATAAAAATGAAAATAAAAAAATACTTTCTAATAATATTTTTTTAATTCACCAATGAAAAAAAAGAAGACGAATACTAAATTAAGGGATTTTCATACTCTCAAATTATATACATTATAAAACATGCTAAGATATATTTAATTCAAGTATATAATTTGAGAGTGTGAAAATCCCTTAATTTAGTATTCGTCTTCTTTTTTGTTATTGGTGAATTAAAAAAATATTATTAGAAAGTATTTTTTTATTTTCATTTTTATTTTTTGAATTTTAGCAATTAAAAATAAAATAATTAAACATTAATAACTAAAAATTTTTTGTTAAGGATATTTTAGACCTTTTGATTTTTTTAGTAGGTCAATGCACGGTCAACTAAATGGAATTACTGTAGGAGGGGAGGTAAGTGTGAATTACGTCATACTTCCCCTCTACCTGTGGTTTTGGCAAACCTCAGGGGAGGTATGTGAAAATTTCCCATTTTTTAATTTATGTGAAGTCAAAATTTATTTATTTTTATTATATTTTCATTTATTAATTATCAATTATAGGAAAATATTTGTTTAGACAAAAAATTAAATTAGCACGAAATCTTAGTGCTTTAAGGTTATGAATGTTTATATTTGACGCGTTTTATTTAATTTCATAAATATAAGAATTAAATGTTTTGTAGGTGTTAGTTGATTTTATTTGTAAAATATTATAATATACATGTATAATAACATTTGTAAAACAAAGTAAAATTTATAAACATGTAGGATATAATTATCTAAAAACAATATGGATATAATAGAAAATAAAAAAATACATATATCATTGAATACTTCAATGAATTATTTTATATTACAAAATTGTTGCCATAATGCGGTAAATCTTATGAAATAAACAACTTCAAAAATATTTTTATATAACACAATTTTGATATAAAATTATAAAATAAATTACTTTTTAATATTCAATCACAATTTCAAATATATAATATTTAATAGTGGTGACTTTTAATTCACAATTGTAATTAATTAAATAAAATTTTATGAGTGAGTGTGTGATAGTTGCTAATAAATAATAATTACGTATAAAAATAATTATTTATTAAACACTTCAAATAATGTTTATCTTTCCAATAAAGTTGAAGCTAATTAATGTTACACAACACAAGTACAAATTAAAGAGATCCAGCAGTGAAAATGTGAATGGCGTGGGGTTGAATTTCTTGTTCTTCAACGCAAACAAAAGCAAATGTTAAACAATTAAAATAAAATGAATAAAATATTAATTATTTATATTAAAGACGGTCAAAAAAATTGAAGGATCATAACGTGTGGGGAAACGATTAAGAAAGAAAAAGAAATGTGAACCCCCTTGTTTTTTGCAATCTATTTAGGAAGAAATATGCAAATGCAATGGCTTTTAAACCCCCTTTTCCATTTGATACGGTGCTACAACACTTGATTTTGTTTCCTGAATTCAGGAAATATCAAAAGCTTGTTGGATTTATTAGTAAATTCTAAGAACAATTATGCAAATGGGAAATCACGAGGTTTTAACAAAGAAAAAGTAGAAAGGAACTTTCTATCATTTTTCATTGTTTTCTCGTACCCATTGGTTTTAAAAGTTGACAACTTTATGCCTTTATTCTCTCGTCTCGTTAATTTTTCATTCTTATATTTTTGGAGTCGGTACAAGAAATTTAAAGTTGCTCATACCAAATTGTATATTTTGAAAACGTTAAATAAAAAAATTTATATATTTTTTATTTTATGCAAACATCATTTAAAATATAATACCAAACGCTCCCTTAAAAGGACCCTAATTTGTGACCGCTTATGTGAATATATACTAGCTACTATGTTTATGCCTAGTAATATATATTATTATTATTAGCGTCCCAAATGCACAAATTAAGCTAATTTTTAATTAATAAAACAGCTAAGTATATCGTGTCAGTCTATGGACCATTATTAGTTACACACAATTCAATAGACAGTTTTATTTGCAAGCTAAATATAACCAATGGAATTGTCTGCAGGAGTAGAACTGTACATTGAATACCCTTATCTGCTAATTAATGGTAGAGTAAATATGCAGATATGGTTATTAATTATGAGAGAATAAATGTATTTTCGGTTAGAAATTTAATACCCATGCATGTTATTCACATTGAAATTAAGTCAAGATAAGAAAATATTTATGATGGCTTCAATAAAGCCAAGAAAAGAACAAAATCGGACAGATTTGGTGTGTTTATTACAGAATCCAAATTGAAGTTGCATGCTATTATTTACCTATTACTGGTTGTTGTGGGCATCTGAATTAATGGCCATATTTAACTAATGTGAACACCAACTTCAATATTTAATTTCATTGCTTTGTTTCTTCTTTTTGCCTTTTTTTTTTTTGGGATTTATTTTCCTTCGGTCTCCTGTATTTAAGCCATTCAAAACATATGAAGAGGGACAACAAGAGAAGCTATAGCTAGAGAAAGGGAGAAGTAATACACTAATGGGAGAAACAAATGGCATCGTTTCAGCTGTATTTTCTAAGGATTTGAATGTTGACGACATCCTTAGAAAATTTGAAATCGTGGTCGGCAGTAACTGTGTGACTGAAGTTGTGATCCCATCATCAATTCCTGTTGGAAAGAAGGAAGATGAAGAGCCTGATTTCGAGCTTGATCAGCTGAAAAATCCAGGGTGGTTTTCAGAGTATTGCCCCAAATGGCCAGGTAAGTGAGATTACTTCTAGTTTAACTCACAATCAGACTCATTTACTGTGAATTATCATCTCTCTCTCCTTTCAGAAATATTAGGGACTTCCTTAATTTCATCATCCGCTGCGTAATCTATTATTATTATTACTACTATTATTTTGGTCTTGAACTGTGCATGTTAATAATTTTTCCTCTGTATGGGTCCTTCTTGTCCATATATACCTTGTACGTGCACGATTTAGTCAACGTTTTCAATATGTAGAACAGTGCACCCTGAACTGAAACCGCCTCTGGAGTAAGTTTGGTTAAAAAAATAAATATTGAACACATGCATCACAGCTCGAGAATATATATATATATATATATGTGTGTGTGTGTGTGTGTGTGTGTGTGTGCAAATTAAAATACAAGATTGTGACATTTTGTTGATTCACAAGTATCATATTTATACACACACACACACACACACATATATATATAATATATATTAATTTGTCAAAAAAATCAGTCTCAGAGATGGATGATTTGGATCTGTACCATGTTATTATTCAAAAACCATCTTCTTCTAGCTAGTTTAAGCCATTCATTCTAAATACCTTATAATTAAAAGCAATAACGTGTATGCTAAGAACCAAGTGAATTTCTGATTTCATTCATGACATGCATGCATTGTTTAAATATGCTGTGTACTTAAAAATAGGTATAAAATTAATAAATCTACTGTAAAGCTGGCAGATTTCAGATTTAAGCAAAAGGTGCATGCCCTAATCATATTGATATCTACAACCAATATTCTGTCGCACTCTGGAATGATGATTGTGCCTCTTGACCTTGAGATAGCTAGGTAGCTATAGTATATATGATTGTTGGATGCTAATAATCAACTTCCTTGATCGATTGATGTGTCTTGCAGGCCAAGCACACCTCTTGCAGGTAGAAAAAATTTTGTTCCAAGGAAAGTCAGAATACCAAAGCATGATGGTGTTTCAGGTATGTGTATATAGAAATATATATATATGATATTAATTAGGTAAAACACATCGATGTAGCATACTATATGGTTTGGACTATGTTCATTGCAACTTATTATATATTGTCCGTTGTTTGCTGCAGTCATCATCATTCGGTAAGGTATTTGTTCTAGATGGAGCTCTCCAACTCACAGAAAAAGACGAGTGTGCATACCAAGAAATGATTACTCACCTTCCCCTTTGCTCTATTCACAATCCCAAAAAGGTTTTTTCTTCATGATATATCATAACAGACAATTCAAGGATCGATCAATCAATTGATCCATATATATGTTTCTAAAAAGGAATACGTATGCTCTACCAACTTCAAATCATTGGTCTGTTGTTCTATTCAATTCTGTCTGTCTTGTCTTTTAGGTGCTGCTTATTGGGGGAGGAGATGGGGGCATCCTACGTGAAATCTCTCGTCATGCCTCTGTTGAGCAGATACATATATGCGAGCTTGATGCTATGCTCGTCAATGTGAGTATAATTAATTATATAAATGCTAATACACTTATTATATACATATATACTTGAAAATCACCCTCCAGTACAAACGTTTCAATGGGTTGTGGCCAATTCAAACATAAATTTAATTTCCATAATGCTATCTATAGTAAACCATTTAATATATAGAAATAGACATATACATAAAAATATTAAATTTTGCATTTACTGTTCAAGTATTTGAATGATATGAATGATATATATATATATATATATATATATAGTTAATTATTTGTGGTGAGAGTATAATTAATCCTACATCAATTTAATTTTGAAAGATAATTAAACTTATTCATATAATTATTAATTTTTCAGGTTTACAAGGAATTTTTCCCTGATATTGCTGTTGGATACAACGACTCTCGCGTAACAGTTCATATCAGCGATGGTAAAAACAAATGATTTCCCTCTTGTCGTTGTAGTTTTAATTTACCCTATATTTTAGTATGTATATGTTCGTCCTCCTTTTGCTGGCTAATTATATATCCTCATATATGTGCCTATATATATCTGGCAAAAATTGACAGGTATTGAGTTTTTGAAGTCTGTTCAAAAGGGCACCTATGATGTAATAATAGTGGACGCATACGCTCCATTGAGTACGTCTGTCTTTTACTTCTCCCTCAATCTGACAAGCGAGAGAATTTACATAAAAATTATCATAAAAATTCTTAAAAAAAATTTGTGCAGCCCCTGAGCACGAGCTGTTTGAAGGTCCATTCTTCGAGTTGGTGATAGAAGCTCTCCGGCCCGGCGGAGTGATGTGTAGCCAAGCAGAGAGCATATGGTATCCATCGCTCAACGTTGAAGATCTCGTCGGAAAATGTCAACGTATATTCAAAGGCTCAGCTAGCTATGCTTGGACTACCGTTCCTACATATTCAAGGCATGCATATATATATATATATGTTAATTATTTAATTTCCTCAGCACTGCTTTTGATATATACATATAGAATGATTGTGGCTTGACTTGAACGATATCATTAGCTTCATGAATAATATTACATGCAGTGGAGTAATCGGATACATACTATGCTCCACTGAGGGACCATCTGTGGATTTCAGACATCCAATTAACTCGATTGACCCAGGGAAGTGTTTCGGAGTGGCAAAGCAGCCCTTGAAATTTTATAACTCAGAGGTGATTTATCTACCTCATCATCCCTTCAAATTCAATAGTCTCTTCTACAGTTTTATGAATTTGGAATTGAGGCATTGTAACCTCTATTATATCCGATTAGTAGCCATGGAATAGAGAATCTCTATTTACAAATATATATACTTGTAAAAATGAATGATTCTCATTTAATCTTAGTGAGTTCTTTTAACATACTTTTAGCTGATGGATTTTTTAAATTAAATATATACAGTACCAAACATATATTTGCTATAGTTAGCTACACATTTTGGAGGAAGCAGATTTATTATAGTTGTTGCATTTCAGGTGCATACTGCTGCATTTTGTTTGCCAACTTTTGCAAAGAAGGAAGGTGACTCCGAAGTTCCGAAGACCGCTATCAAGGGGGTTGTCGATATTACAACAGAGATATAGGTGGATAAAATAATATACATATACATATATAAATATGTCTCCTCAGGAAGTACATCTTGCATATAGAGAATTGCCAGAATTCTCAATGCAGATATCTACCATGTGCTAATTAACTCTCAATCAAATATCAGTTTCGTTTATTTGCTTTATAATTAAATAAAATTGCCAACATATGTGTGTGACTTTGTTGCATATTATTATTATTATTATTATTATACTGCTAAAGTGATTCTGTTGTCACTCTTCCAAAGTCCTTATAATTAAAAGCTTACACTGCAGTGATTAAATTTCTCTTCAACATTATTTCTGCAAATCATAAAATCGAACGTTACACAACTTAGAAAGTAATTGAATTATAATTTTTTAAGGAAACTTAAGAGATCGAAACAATAGTGCCAATATTTGTACGGTCTTCCACCAAAGAACAAAGGTAGGCTAATTCATATCCGTTACATAATTTGATGAAGCAAGGATAAGAAGAAATATATGACAAACTTAATAGCTTAACTACGTGGGCATTGATTAATTGGAAAAATACTAAGATATATAGTTCAGACAGAAGCCAGTACTGCACAAAATACTACATCATATACAACACATAAAAATAATAATGGTCATTTTAACTTGTGGGCAAAACGTTGTTTGTTGCGTGCCTATAGCAAAGTGCAGAGGAGAACAGGTATCACGGCCACTACTGAAATGTACGGTGTTGCTTTATTCTTAATTCCCAGATGCCAAATTACCCGTTAATTAATTATGAGATGGGTAAAGATGATTATATATGGACAGCATCATAACTACTATTAACTCGTACATGAACTGGATAATTAATGATGTACATGTCTTACTAATTCCTGGAATGTTAATTACTTATGATGCCATTATATTGAATCCAGAGATTCTAGGCGTGGCAAAAGCGCCGCTTAATTAGTTCTACAAATCAGAGGTAATTCCTTAAAACCATTTTACATGCTCTCTTGATTTCCAAATTGTGTTAATTAATTTGCTGGCTTTCTTTTGTTTCCTTTGCTTTGCTTTTGGTTTGCAACGCATATCCATACTGCTACACTCCCATAATGAAGGTGACTGGTTCCAAAATTTGAAACAAAACTAATAAGGTTCACCGTTGAACCATTTCAGTCTGTAAGTTGTTTTTATTCTCATTGGAACTGTCCTACTTGAAATTTGATCGAGTTTGAGGTTTAAATTGATCATTTTGAAGCATGAAATAGCTTGTTTTCTGTTGATCAGCATAGGGCTCCATTCTGTTTTCTGGTCCTAAAAAAAAACCACTTGAAAGCCATGCATATTTGGCATCCAGCCTAAAACCACTGTTTGAAGTGTTGAATGGCTATAAAACCCATTGAATCTGCAAAAATCCATATGTAATTCTAAAATCAACATATTCAAGTTCCTGAGAAGCAAAAGCAGAATCTTTAGTTTGGTTCAACTAATTGAATTACTTGGGGGAATAAGTCAACAGGAAATATAGAGCATGGACTACTTGCTGAGGATCAATCTTTTGTAATAATTTTAGAAGCAGAACTAAATTTGCAGTTAACAGCAATAGAAAAGAGCGAATGTGAAGGAAACTACTCAGCCCAAAATGGAAACACCGCGATTTTCTCACTTAGTTACAATTGCGAGCACACCCAAAGCAGTACTCAGCAAGGCAACAAAATCAAGCTTATAGATTCTCTTTAATTTACAAAATACATTATTTTACAACAAAAAGAAAACACTGGTAAAACCAAAAGTTAGGATACCTAAAAGTTAAGCAAGGCAACCAGTGCTTCACAAATGACACACTACGTGGCATAACCTGAAAATCTTTACAGGCGTTAGATGATTTGCCAGACTCCGTCAACAATACTAAAAATGCTATAGTGGAAGTTGCTCCACATCGTGATCTTTAGGGTTCATGGACATAATACAGAGACAGTGAGGAAGAAAGAAATAAGTAGCCATAAATACAAGAATTCCAAGATCAGCCTCTTCACCAACTGCTGCCCGACGTGGATTCACCCAGTATATCTGGCTGGCACACCATAAGCAATACAAGCTTGCCACAATCAAAATAAGTTTTGCTGATTGATATGATTGATTTCTAGAAGACTTTATAGGCTTTACTCTGCATGCCAAAACAGTTTAGAAACTTAATTGTGTCAACAACCTCATTACAGTCTGAGTAAAACCAAATTATTGCAATGCCCCAGAAACAAATACCTGTTGATATAAATGAAGCCAGCAATCAAACAAGTGCACAAGAAGCCAACTACCACAACAGCATCTGGGTTGATGGGTGCTCGGTTCTTCCACCAACCAGTGCTCAACACCCAAGTATACATTGATGAATGTCCATTTTCCTGCGATGAAAATTGTTTGATCCATCAACACAACAGACAAAAAGTTCTGCACAGAATATGTATAGCACTCAGAGGCACCAAAAACTGGAAAGGGGAGCATGGTGTTCATGGTTTGGCCTTCCATAAATGCAGAGGCTAATTTTGTATTTGCTGTGTTTGGCGATCCATTATACAAGCCAGAAAAGCATAAACACATGTGCCTTATTTGCTTTATCATTGAATAGTATTTTTTCCTAAGAACAGTCTTATCCTAGAGTGATCCCCAACTATCAAGGTCTTCAAAGTACTGGAATGTTTTTCCATTTCGAGATTCATGACTCTTAACTTTTTTGGAGATTTAGATAAAACCTTTAAGAAGGTTAGTTGTGAATATTAAAGCATTAACTTAAATTCCCACCATGTTGCAATGAGTTTTATAGAGGATCCTAATTGTCCTAAATTGCTACCAAAATTAAACTTATCACTGCATCCCATAAAACTATGGCTTAAAAATTTTTGTGGATTCTTTCATTTATAATCCAGGATGGAGAAGGAAAAACAAAGATTCATATGGTGTGCTGAAAACAACTTATATTCTGACAAAAAGAGAAAATTAAAAAATGTACTAAATAAAGGACCACATAATTAAATTATCGTAGCACAACCTAAAAAGTTTTATCTTGAGAAATTAATGATAGCAATGTTTATTACTCTAGGTTCACCCTATCATTTTGAAAGTGTAATAATAGAAAGTCAGAAATAGAAGTCTCTATCCTTCTCTCTCCAAACATTTTCACCAATCAGCCAACACAGGAAGAAGATTGGTTCAGATCAATGTCTATTGCATTGTTCACAAACTCAAAAAAAAAATCAATATAACCAAAGAACTATACTTAAAAAATCAAATTAAGAAAACTATAGAGTTCTCACGCAACAATTTCTAAACTAACATTTTGTCCAAACAAAAAAAAAATGACTGCAGTCAGCCACATACTATATCAGTGAATAAATTTTACCTCAAACAAATGATCAAGAAAAAAGTGAGATAAAGAACCAGCAGAGAGCAGCAAGAAGCATTGCCTCTTCGTAAGTGGAACCTGCACAATATATAAACCAAAGAGATAATATTACATAAAAATCTGTTTGCCGAATGCAACTAAATGTAACTTCATTGGTTAATTAAACCTCAAGTTCAAGTGTGCATAAAAAACTGAATTGAATTGATTGTATAAATCAAAATGATAATGACTCGGATGCAATTATATCATATTAACGTCTATTACCATTAGCAAACTCCACTGTTTCCCGAAAACAGAGACAATAACAAATGTTTGGTATAATCAATAAACAAAGCTAACCAAATCCCATAAACATTAACTTAGAAAACCACAAACAATTATTAAACTCAACAAAGAATCCTTAGTAGAGTTTTCCAAATAAAGCTGAAAATAATCCAAAAGCCAAAATAATCCAGATGATCCAAATCAAATTCAAAGCTGAAACTAAAGGGCACGAACAGAAACTAATGCTTTGCAATGCCGATTGAGGTTAATTCAACTCAATCCATCTTCAGGAACCAACTATTCTCTAATGCTGTTAAGTAAACTCACCCCAGAAACTGAATCGAGAAGACCTTTATGAAGCAAAACCTTGGACAGCCAAGAGTAAAGAACGCACAAAGGAAAGCCAAGAATCAAACTATAGTAGAAGGGGTCGTGAATGGCATCTGCTAGCGACGAGCCGAACGAATGAGTGAAGAAGGAGCCGAGCCATAGCGAGAAGGAGCCAATATCGGGACCAAAGAAGGCGTTAATGGTGTAGGTCAGTGTATGGTGCGGGCTGAACCTTCCATGTGACAGCCTAGTCAAAGCCAGCCCCGAACCCATGGCGTACATGAGGTGCGGACCTGGGCCCGGCATCGCTGCAGCTCAAAGGTACGGCCCAAACTCCGTGTGGTATGAGATTTTGACAGGTGCACCGGGAAATTTGGAATTGCAAGCTCTTATTGATTCGTACTCATTGACCATAGACAGAACGAATAAAAAAGAAATGACCAAACGATTTAATAATTCGTAATCTGATCTGTATGTTTAGATGAAAAATGAAAGAAATCGGAAGCGAAAATGTTGTTGTAAAGCTACAGCCTACAGGGATGTTGACTGTATCTTCAGCTGAGATAGCTCTCCCCAGCTGTGATACGCAGACGATGTTGAGTTTAGAACTACGCTTAATTCATTCATTATTAGGGACTTAAAATTAATTTTGAAGGGATTAATTACTTTAAGTACGACATTATTTAATTAGGATCAGACGATTTAATGCATCATAAATACACACACGATTTTGTGAACTGGGCTTGGTAGCCCAATTCATAATCCATTATAACAAGTTGGGGCCATATCAATCTCAACAGATAACTGGGCTATTGGGCCTGTACATGCAATATGTTCTCAAAGCACAATTGGCTGCAACGTGACATTATTGCTGTTACTTGGTACACAACAGAAAATATGTGATGTTATTATAGTAATATTTAATCCTATAAATTCATGCAATTAAATAAGTAGAATAATCATTATGCTATTGCTAGAGATGACATTAGATTGAATTGTTTTTGTAAGAAAATAACGGAAAGCATTTCTACATAAATTTATATTTCAAGCATTTTATGTGTGGGATTAATTTTAGATAATTATGTTTGATTTATGAGATCAAATGTGAGAGAAAATATGACAGCATTTCCGAAAATTGCATAGTAGAATTTAAGATAAAATATATATATCATCGGATAAACTCTTTGAAATGTATACCTTTACAAAATCATCGCTAGTTTCAGTTTTATTATTATTTTTTCACTATACACATGATCTTCATGTTTATATTTTGTTGAGTTTGACAGTATATTAATGTCTCATGTGACATCTCTTTTTTTGGAGAATTGTCTCTTTCAATCTCTTACGAAAGTACTTAAAACTATTTCAATAATTTTGTTACAATTTGTCATATAAATTATATATCTTTTTTGTAACATATCAACTCATAATAAAATTACATGACAATACTTTTTTATAAATTTATGTAAATTAAGGGTGAATTTTTTGGCGGTGCTAATAAATACTCCATATGTATTAATTATTACTTGTAAAGTGCTAAAATATGTGTTTAACAAATTTTTTAAAAAAGTGCTTATTAAAAAAATTAGCACTTGAAATAATTATTTGCTCGGCAAAAAATTGTGCTTTCTCAAATTAGCGCTTCAAAAAGTACTAAATTTACAATTAATGAAAATTTTATTTTTCTCAAAATATCCCTTAACAAATTTGAAAATTATATTTCTCAAATATTTGATTTTTTTATTAGATATATTTTAATTTAGATAATAATATATATGAATATATGATGAATTATATTAGATATTTAGAAATATATTATTTGTTATATTTTCTTTTTAAATGAATAAATTATTGAAATTGATATAGTATTTGTGTTCATGATATTTATAATTTTTATTATAATTTAATATTTACTAGATAATTAATATTATTATAATTATTTTTCGATAAAAAATATTTTTTTATTTTTTTAGATTATTGAAATTATAGTTATTTTCATTATAAATTTTTTAGAAATATTATAAAACAAAATGTTATATGTATATATATAATTTTTTTATTAAAAATAACGCTATATAGATATATTATTTTTTTTAATATATGTATATCTTAATAATTTGTCAATATAAAAATATTTTTTTAATTACACCTTTAAATACTTAAGTTAGCACTAATAAGTACTTTTACAATTGTTAACCAAATGTTTAAATATTTTTTTAAAAATTGCTAAAATTAAAAATGATAAATAATATAAATACTAATTTTTTTTAATACTGTTAAACTGATCCATTAAAATTTTTTATGAATTAATAAGATTTAGACATGCCAAAGCACACATGACATAGTGTTATTTATTTAGGATATTGAGTAATTATATTTGATAGACTCTGATGACTCATGAGTCATATGAGTGGCGCTTTAGAACCAAAATCACTTCTGAAAACTAGTTTTACCAAAACACACCATGCCAAACAGCACTTAAGTAGGAACCTGAACCAGATCCACCTCATTAGACACCTTCTTTATTTGCAAGAAAAAGCCACCTGTTTTTTTAATTTGCTACGACAAGGTTAAGGCGTTTGAAGAGAAACCGTATCCGTATTGACGAGTCGAGTCGTAGGAAAGAAAGGATAAGACCAGAACATTCTGATTTGTCTGAAAAGGGACCCACGATTTCAACAGTTATTATTGGTCTTTTAACGGATAAGGACTCGTGGCCCCACCTCACCTCACCTCACCTCACCTCCCCTCCCTCCACACGCCTAGACCAATATCACACTTCCTACGACACCCCTCCGTGGAACACGGCTACCGGATAATGCGGGTCCCATTCCTTTTTCATGCATTAAAAATAAAATAAATCCTTTTTTTCCCCTATTTATTATAATCATTATGATTTTAATTATTATTATTAAAGTTTAAATCCGCTTAGTTAGGTCAAGAAGGGAAATTAACTACTTTTTCATTTGCGTTTAGTGTGCGTGTTGCTTGTGAATTGGTGATTGCATAAAAATTTAATGAAAAATTTATTCATATTTTAATTATTAATAGGAACGAGCTTGGCATAAATATTATTATATAAAAAGCGTGAGATTCATGAAATTAGTATGAGAAGTCCCATTTTTTTAAGTCATCCAACAATTGTCAGATAGCTCTATTACAATTTTCAATTTTAAAAGTTACCATTAAACACCTAAACTAAATATTTAATATTCATGTAGAATATGATATTAGCATTCACCTAAACAATATTTTTTAAAAAGAAAAAAAATGATTATAATTAATAGACATATAAAGATGTACGTTGTCAGTTAAAATTTATATGTAAAAGAATAAATAAATACAAAATCCGGACCCACGTGTCAAATTAGAAACATCTTACTTGATGTGGAACCGAACTGCCGACAATACCGCAGCACAGAGATGACGCGGTACATCACTGTAGATAAAGTGGGTCCCACATGGGGGTGGGCCGAACTATTCAAGACGAGAACCGGTTTTAGATTATTGAGTGTGAAAAGTCCGTACGAGCTTGCGGGAGAAAGTACTTAGGATAAGGACATATTTTTATTATCTTTTTCTTGTAAAGTTTAAAACTTAGAGGATGGTGAAATGGAAGGCGTTGGGTGGAGGGGCATTTAAAGATCCCCGTTTCCTAGATTTAACGCACATCGTATTCCAAAACTATAAAACGAACCTTCTATTCCATCATAATTACATTTCTACCATTTTCATCAAATTTGTTTATCTTCCGCCCTCCTCCAAATTTTTAACTTTTCGATAGCTTAAAAGGTTAGTAGGAAGGAATCTGCGTAATGTCATAATATACGTACTGATTAGGGGCATCGCTATGCTGCAGCATGCAATTCACCGCACAACTCTCTAACTTTTCTCTCATAATTTTTAATTCTTTAGTTATAATTTTTAAGTTGTGTTAAATTTTAAAAAGTTTAAAAATAAAATAAAAAATAGAATTGTAACAAAAAATTATGAAAATTTTGAAAAAATATATAAAATGTACATAACATAATTCATTGATTAAAAACAAATGGGAACTGTGTGTTAAATTATAAATATTATGTTATTTATCACCAACTTATTTCTTTATAATTAAATAACGCTTAATATTTTAAAGTTGTTTTAAAATTTCTATTACCTACTATGTGAGAAGTAAGATAGCATTTATAATTTAAATAATTTTTTAAAAAAATTATTGTATATATTAAATTACACTTACTAAGAATATTATTATTTGAGATAAAAATTTTGAGACAATTTAATACATTATTTGTTCATTTATTTATACATTGATTATTTTTTAAATTTTTATTGTAATACTTGAATCAATTGCTATTAAAAAAACCACAACAATAATGAAATTATTGCTATAATAATAACTAGATGTGAATGTATAATATCGTAGAATTTTTATCATTTTTTTTGTTTGAAAAAAGACTATAAAAAATAAATAATTATCCCCGTGAAGTAAATATTTAATTAAATCAGTGTTAGGTAAATTATTAGATATTAATATAAATGAAGAATACGATGTTAGCTTAATTTGATAATAAGTCTAGTCTTTTTACGAGATAAAACATCCAAACTGTCTTGCCCAATAAATGAAATAATTTATGGATTTATTGGAAGGTGAGAAAAGATTGTCCGTATTGAATAATTAATCGAGTCCTCATTACATAAATCTCCTAATTTATTTTATTTTTTAAAAATAAAAAGATCCTCGAAGATAAACATGGAACATGCGTGACGTGGATTGTACCATAAAACTTGACAGAACACACCAATTAGACCAGACACAAAAATGGCTACCTTGCTTTTCTAAGCTTTATTTTGTTCCAGCGTACGTTAAAAGGGAAGGTCATTTTCGTAAATAATCAGCCGTAAACACGAGAGAATGGGCAAAAAAAGGAAATAAATGGTCGTCTTATCCAAAATCGTGGATGCCAGATTGGACATCAAATGGCGTGGTCGAGCAGCCGCATGCACTGTCGGTTCATTTTCTCTCTCCAATTTTTTTTCATTTCATTCCAAAGCCGTTTTATTTCTCACCCAGCTCAGCTGTTATTACTCCTAATTTTACAGCTCATCGTTTCCTTTTTGAAAAAATTAAAAGTATTTTCCTTCCAAAAACAGACGGTGACATCTTGCGCGTATCTAAATCTAATGTTTGCATATAATTTCAATGTAAAACGAATTCGAACATTTTCTTTTAAGACGAAAAGAAAAGATAAAAGGAGGAATTCGTCTCCCTTTTACTATTTCTATGTCAATATTGATTTGTGTGTAAATCTTATCTCTACTCCACGGTCCTTATCTATATATGTCATAAAAGTTATTAAATAACCGATTTGTAATATTTTCATGGTCATACAAATTGAATTCTAAAATTAAAATTTGAATAGCATCTTAATCTCAAAATTGATTTATATAGTAATTATTGTGGAGTCGTTAGCGGGGTACAGCAATTTGGAAAAATCACGAGAGCCAATCTTTCTCGCTAATTATTAGAGAAAATTTTTGCCACGCTCGTGGATTTTAAAATTGATTCACAGAGTAGGCCAAGTCCATGTTTATCCACATGTATTAGATTTTTTTGAAAGAGAAGTCAACTTTATTTTAATACTAATAATGTAGATTAATATTATTTTGGTGTAACACTAGTACACAAGGATAATATTATTTATTGAGGTAACGAAAACTTCTTTTTGCTTATGCTACCGAAACAATTAGGTCTAATCTAAGGTAGCCCTACCTAAGCTATCTATTTCAAGATTGAGATTTACTAGAATCTTGGATTTGATGCCGAGAATAAGATTGTAATCAAAGTGATCATTCAACGGATTTTATGATTTCGGAAATAATCAAATTGATTATGATACTAATTTTGGTAACTGAAGAAAATTTTAAATTAATTAAATGGTAAAAATTACAATTTAAAGTTACGTTTGAAATAATAATAGAAAAAACAGAATAACATGATAAGAGACATTATTTATGTGGAGTGATGATTGATGTTAATACGATATATTAAGAGAAGATTATGTGATTACTCGTTAAATTATAAATATATTTTAAAATTAGGTCTAAAAGTATATATATTTTAAAAAAATACTCCAATAAAAAGCATTACTTGCACGTCTCTTATTATTTTTAGATATTACGTGGTGGGTATTTATTAAAAATGGAAATAAAAAAAAAGGAAGAGAAAGGGGTAATTTCGTGGTTAAGTTGCAAAGAGGGGGGGGGGGGGGGGGGGGGGGGGGGTATTTTAGGAAGTTAAGGGTCGTGAATTATAACGTAAGACCAACGAGACTTGCAATCTAACTGTAGAAACAGAGTCTGAGTTTCTTCTTTCTTTTTGACTTTTTATATTCTACGTTTAATCTCTCACACAACACAGCTGAACAGCTTCCTTTGTTGAATGAGCAAGCACCAGCACCAGCACCAACACCAAACCAAACCAAACCAAACCAAACCAAACGGAACCTTAAAATTTTCAATTCTCTTTCACTTTTTGTTGGGTTCATTCGGTTTCAGAATCCCATTGAACTCCACAATAATCTCACCAGTTTTGAATCTAACACACATCTTCTTAATTCCCATTATCCTCTGTTATCTAACTCTGTACAAATTTGTTTCTTCATTTTTCACATCACATATTCATTTCGTAAGTTTATCCATATGGGGTTTTCTTTCTTTTTTCTGTTTTTGATGAGGTACGTTTGGTTGGTGGGAAAGTGTGGGAAGAGTAATGACCATTTTCAGGGTGTGTGAATTTGAGTTTTCTTTGCCTCTTTCTACGGTTTCTCAGCGGCCAAATAGAGTTTTCTTGTATTTATCTGTTTTTTTAAATGATTTTGGCAGAGTCATATCTCTTCCGTATTATCAAACAGCTTGGTACGAGTTCAGTTGCTGGATCATTTTGAATCTTCCTTCGTTTGGACTGATATCAGTTAGAATTCTCTCAGGTAATGTATTTTAGTTTATTCTCTCTTTTTCTTTCTTTCTTTCTTTATAATATAAATGTATGTCTGTGTATATGTACACATGTAGGAGATTTAAGATCTGGGTCCGATGTGGCTTTGAGCTCTTTTGTATATTCAAGTCGCTTTTTTTTCTCTGGAATATGAGCAATTGACCATCTCTTTCTTTCTAGAATAACTAGCATTACCTTTTAAAGCTGAGCTTTTAAGCACTAGTCTCTATGAGACTCACCACTTAGTTTTATATCTCTTCACTTTTTTTTTTAAATTATAATTTCGTATTATTGTTTATGCAAGACATTAAATTATTTTAAAGTATTTTATAATGCATCTGCAATTTTGTTTTGGATGATTTTAAGCTTATGAAACAGTTGACGAGTCATAAACACCATAATTAACTGTATGGAGCCTGAGTGTTCTCGAGTGAATAGTTTCAATTGAAAACTTTTAGCCAGTATGTTCTGCATACAAATTTATAGGGAAAAAAGATACGGTTAATTTATCAAGTGGACTGGCTGATACAGAAACATTTCTTGAAAAATTTGGAAAATAAAGTAAGACCAACAAATAAATGACAATGAATTCATGTTATCTCTGCTAGCATTTTCTTATTTGGTAAGCTGAGTGCGAAATTCACTAATTGTCCAAGCTAAAATGAAAGCAGCTAATAGCCGTGTGGACCTATTTTTTGGCATTCAGTAAGTTCTTCCGCATGACTTTAATCATTAGTTACAGATAAAGTTGATTTGATAACGATTATGATTTTTAAGGTACCAATTTTGAAGAAACTACTGAGGCCTTCTGAAAAATACTGAAAGAGAAAATTGAATCGGGTGTGAACATTTTAAATTTTGATGTTCTTTTGGAATTTGGAGTTCTTTGAATAAGGAAATAAGGATGAAGTGGATGTTTGCCACATCAATTCATTAATTGAACATATTCATCCTTTTCCGTAAATAGAAGCCAGATAAGATGCTTTAATGACTTCGCTGGAAGTGAATAATACAATTTTAATGACTTCGCTGGAGGTGAATGACATGATGGGATGCATACAAAAAAATATGTTGTATTGATAAAAATGACTTAGATTGCCTTATTTGTTAAAAGGAATTTTGTCTTCATTTCCGCCTTCTCTTGAGGATTTTGTTATAAAAAGGCTATGAATGATTAAGTTCTATAAGGTAGAATATGTAGGCATGCTTCTGAGGTAACAATATAAGGTGTGTATACACGTGTTTATGCTTGTTTCATTTGTTTCTTGATATATTTTTGTTTAGTTAGACTCCATCTTTTTATATATTTTTTCTCTACTCACACTAGATCAGTATTTTTAACAATTTTCTTCTTTTACTCTATTCATATAAACTTGAATGTCAAAAGATTTTGAGTTGAAACTAGGTGCTGGATCATTATCTCTCTCTCTCTTTTTTGGGTAGTTAATTTGTAATCTTTATCAATGGATAGTTCGTCCTTGTTGAAGAAATATGCAATTTTCATTTTCTTTTTGGTTTCGCTTTCTCAACAGGATCCATGATCAGAACAAGAGAATATTTAGGTCATGACAATTTGGTGCTGATGAAGATGTGGTTTTCCTGATTATGCTGTAGTCTATGTAATAATTGTGCATCTTTTGACTATCTGCCTGCTGTTCATGCTGAACTGCTCTTTCAAGCTTATTTGTTTGATTTTAATATGCAATTGATACGTTCCCTAGTGTATGCTTGACAATTATCTTCTGAACTTCAGTAGCCTTGAGCTGTAGATTACAAAGAACAAAATCTCTAAGGTCTTCTTCTAGGCATTTACTGTCCCTAAAGACTATAAGGCTCTTTCTTTCCTATTTTCATCTCCATTTGAAGTTTTATTTAATGGGCTCTATTCAATATTAATGGCACTCGGGCATGTCATATTTGTTGCAGCATTTTTTACTCCTGTTTGTTCCTTTACCTACTTCTGAACATGCATTTTTCTTTTACATCTTTTAAAATATCTCCCAAACCCTGACATGAGTGGGACTCAAATCCCAAACTTTTTTGTACTACTTCAAGAGGTTTTACCAATTGAATAAACTAGTAATCAATACTTTTAAATATGCACAAAGCTTCTTTACCAAAAGTTACCTGCATTCATGATATGAAGGTACTCATTATGGGGGCACACTACTTGTAATGAGTTGCCTGGTGTGCACCTTTGTTGAAATAGCTCCAGATAATTGAGGGGTTAAAGAAAACATTTGGTAATTTTTTTATTCGTTTAATAGTTATTTACTTTTTGTATGTCCTTTTAATCTGAGGCTGTTGAAACCTCAACTAGTTTATAAACACAGTGGAGAAGGAAATATTTTCAGAACGTAAAAATTAGCATGTCTTTTCTGAGTTGTAGCTTAATGACAGGGTAGAATAGGATTTAGATCAATAACTTCAGCAAAAATGAAAATTTTCTTGTCTGGTCCTTGACAATGAACTATATATGCATTTGTTTCATTATCTGATTTTCAGGATTTAAGGGTCAGCATTGGCCTGGACATGGTATACTAAGGCCTTGTACTTACCATCATTTAACTTTTTTACATAATCCTGCCCTTGGTTATAACTGTCATGGTTCTACAGGTACTTGGTTTTCTATGCTCGGATAGCTCCTGGAAGGTCTTTGTGGAAAGAACGAGTATTTTCTTACTTTGTTTCTAAACCTGAAATATGCATGGTTAGTGCTGGCAATCATGCTGTCAAGATCTTGCATAAACTTGGTGGACTTCGCATCTAGTGACATTTTCAATTTCCCTCAAACTCCTAGAGCACTTCCAAGGATGATGACTGTCCCTGGAATTATTACTGATGTGGATGTCAATGAAAGCAATGATGGAAATTCAGATTCTCCCTCCTCTAGCCCTAGAAAGCAGATTATAGTAGCAAATTTTCTTCCTCTGCATGCTCAGAAGAATTCAGAAACTGGAAAATGGTCTTTCAGTTTTGATGAGGATTCACTTTTACTTCAAATGAAGGATGGTTTCTCAATTGATACTGATGTTTTCTATGTGGGGTCCCTGAAGATTAATGTAGATTTGAGTGAACAAGAAGAAGTTGCCCAGAAGCTATTGGATGAATTTAAATGCGTGCCTACATTTCTTCCTGATGACCTTCAGAAGAAATTCTATCATGGATTCTGTAAGCAACATTTGTGGCCCCTTTTCCATTATATGCTACCCATTTGCCCAGACTATGGATCTCGCTTTGACAGAGTGCTGTGGCAGGCCTATGTTTCTGCTAATAAGATATTTGCAGATAAGGTGATGGAGGTAATAAATCCCGAGGAGGATTATGTATGGGTTCATGACTATCACCTTATGGTTCTCCCTACATTCTTGAGGAAGCGCTTTTATCGAGTGAAGCTAGGGTTTTTCCTCCACAGTCCATTCCCTTCATCAGAAATCTACCGGACTCTGCCTGTTAGAAATGAAATTCTGAAAGCACTTCTCAATGTAGATTTAATTGGTTTTCATACATTTGATTATGCTCGTCACTTTCTGTCTTGTTGCAGTAGGCTGCTGGGCTTGGACTATGAATCCAAGCGGGGTTATATTGGACTAGAGTATTTTGGTCGCACGGTATATATCAAAATCTTGCATGTGGGGATTCACATGGGCAGAATTGAATCTGCTTTAAATCATCCCACCTCTTCTATTAAGGTTAAAGAACTTCAAGAGCAATTCAAGGGCAAAAAGATTATTGTTGGCGTTGATGATATGGACATATTTAAAGGTATAAGTTTAAAATTACAAGCTATGGAACAGCTACTGCTGCAGCATCCTGAGTTGCGTGGCAAATTGGTGCTGGTTCAAATTGTAAATCCTGCAAGGAGTATGGGAAAAGATGTCCAGGAAGCCAAAAAGGAGACATATATGATTACCAAAAGGATCAATGAAGAATATGGTTTTCCAGGCTATGCACCTGTGGTCCTGATTGACAGACCTGTACCTCTTTATGAGAAGACTGCCTATTACGCTTTGGCAGAGTGCTGCATTATTAATGCAGTGAGGGATGGTATGAACCTAATGCCCTACAAGTACACTGTCTGTAGACAGGGAACCCCAAAAATGGATGAAGCCTTGGAAATGCCCTCCGGGTGCCCACGTACAAGTATGCTTGTTGTTTCAGAGTTTATTGGTTGCTCGCCATCCCTAAGTGGTGCAATTAGGGTCAATCCTTGGAACATTGATGCTGTAGCTGATGCATTATATGATGCCATCACCATGTCTGATGTAGAGAAGCAGCTGAGGCATGAAAAGCACTATCGATATATTAGCTCTCATGATGTGGCTTATTGGGCCCACAGTTTTATGCTGGATTTGGAGCGAGCATGCAGAGATCACTATGGTAAACGTTGTTGGGGCATTGGTTTAGGTTTGAGTTTCAGAATATTGTCCCTTTCCCCGAGTTTTAGGAAGCTCTCCTTTGATCATATTGTAGCTGCATATAAAAGGACTTCCAGAAGGGCTATACTTTTAGATTATGATGGCACAGTGGTACCTGAATCCTCTGTTGTCAATAACCCAAGTCGTGATGTCATCTATGTTTTAAGGAAGCTTTGTGGTGACCCCAACAACACTGTGTTTATTGTTAGTGGTAGGGGGAAAGATTCTTTGGGCAACTGGCTTGCTCCATGCGAGAATTTAGGGATAGCAGCGGAGCATGGATACTACCTGAGGTACATTATTGTTGTATATTTACATCTAGCTTCAGCATTTAACTAATTCTATGAATTTTTTTTTTCCTTTTGCATAAATGACACACCTGCCTGCTTCAACTACAAATGCTTTATTTTTATGGATTACTTTATTTTCACTGAAAAGAATTTTTATCTGTATAAGATGGGTGTCTTTTTATTGAAGATAGTGGATGTCAAATAACTTGTTCACAATTACAATTAATTTATCATACAATATGAGTTTATTTGATTCTATCATGCAGGTGGAATAGCAAATCTGAATGGGAAACCAGTCATGTAACTTCAGATTTTGAGTGGAAAAAAACTGCAGAACCTGTGATGAAATTATATACCGAGGCAACTGATGGCTCATACATTGAAACAAAGGAGAGTGCCTTGGTGTGGCACTATCAAGATGCTGACCCTGATTTTGGTTCATGCCAGGCCAAGGAGCTGTTAGATCATCTTGAAAGTGTCCTTGCCAATGAGCCTGTTGTTGTTAAGAGAGGCCATAATATAGTTGAAGTGAAGCCACAGGTTTGTATGCGTTCCTTGGTTTTTGTTTTTCAATTTCAGCCCCAAGATCTAATGTTGGCCTCTACTAATTTTCAGGGAGTTACTAAAGGCTTGGTTGTGGAGAAAGTTCTTTCCACAATGCTCAGTAATGGGAAATTGCCTGATTTTGTGATGTGCATTGGGGACGATAGATCTGATGAGGACATGTTTGAAAGCATATCAAGCACAGCCTATGGTTCATCACTCCCTGTTGCTCCAGAGATCTTTGCTTGCACAGTTGGCCAAAAGCCAAGCAAAGCTAGGTATTACCTTGATGATGCTGACGAAGTTAGTTCACTACTTGGACGTTTGGCAGCTGGTTCACCCTGGCATTATAGGTTTAGCACAAAAGTCTAAGTTTTTTCCAAAAGCATCGTTTAAATATGGAAATGCCATTTTCTGGTGGAAATGGGAGGCTGACTACAACAATTCTTTACTGTCAAGAAACAAGGGGACTCTCTGGAAGTTGGTTCTTGATACTAACTATGTTCACTGCAGCCCCGGAATGTTTCTTCTCTTTCTTGGAAAGGAATTATCTATCAATGGTAGGGGTTGTAGTGAATTTGGTGGCTTGAAGACCGACCTTTTTTTCTCTATAAGTTTAGATTAGATGGGTTGGGGGTGTATGTCGTTTTACTGCATGGGGGAATATATTAATCTGAGTTTACAGATTTAGATCGATGTTCATGAATCATGATAGGTTTGTATACATCTACCGGTTTATAATACATGAAAAGCTTTTGGAAATCTGTCTCTGTGTCCATGCTTACTGTTTCAGTATCATCCATCTCATTCAAGGATGCTCCTATTATTCTTTATCTATGAGCTTAAATTACAGATGGCAATTTAAGTTACCGAGTGTCAAATAATGACACTTATTTAATTAATTGTGTTAAAAATTTAAACGTTAATTTAATATAATCAGTAATCGTGTAAAAATTGAAATGCTAATTTAATATAATTTTAGTTGAACAACTAACACGATTATAAATTATAATATTATAATTTTAAGTTCTGATATATTATGATTGGCCTAATGTATACAAAACAATACCAAATTTATGTGCTTATCAAATTTGGCATGCATAAATTAGGACATGAAGATTTATGCAGAAAAGGTTGGCAGACTTCGGCCTAAGCGATAAACTTGTTCACAAACTTGACCCAGCCCATTAGATTTACCGTCAATATTTTAATTAATTTAATAAAGACAAAAGACTGTGTGATGTGACTAAGCAAAGCAACTTCGTTGAGAAGTTACCGAGTTATTATCTCCATTTTCTGGATGGTGAGTTGCTCTTACACTTCGGAGAGTACTACGTTAACGAGAAACGAACAGACTTTGACGACCAGAAACCACCTGAAATAAAATGTCTCTTCTTCGTTTTACTGTCTTCACTGCCCTTGTCCTCACCGTCTCGTATTCTTCGTTTCAGGTATCTCCTTTCTTTAAACCCTAAACTGTTTTGCCCCGCTACTGAGAAATCAGCAGAAAAGAGAGGAGAAAGGGAGGTGAAGAACTGCGAGTGTACTTTTTTTGTTTTGCAGGTTCACGCAGCGAATGATCGTCATGATCAGAGCTTGGGACCCGCATCGCCATTTGCAATAGCTCTCGAAACGCTTCAGAAACAAATCGGGCAAGTTCTATAATTTTCCTTCACTTTCTTTTCATTAACCTGCTTTGTATTCTCAGGAAAATGGAATGAAAAATGGATTTTTACAAATTTATATGGTAGAAAAATAGTTATAAAACCTTTTTACAGTAGAAATTACATTTTTCCCCTTTTTTTTTCTTCGAACAAATAGTGGCATGAATTTAGCAAGTGTAAATTGTAGTATTTAGAGCCATTGAGAACTTGAACCAATTTGAAACATGAATGTTTTCCCATTAACCAAAGGGATTCTCATTGCTTTAATATCTCCGTATTCAGTTACACTTTCAAGAGTATTGGTCTTCTTCGCCGTGCGATGACACACTCCTCATTCTCCCAAGAGAACAACAGAGCATTAAGCATTTTGGGTGCCAATGTCATAGAAACATCAGTGTCCCTCCATTTCCTTTTCAAAAACATTGAAATTTCATCGAAAGATCTGAACCGCCGTATTTCTGAGATTTCAAATGTGGATTCTTCATGTGCCATTGATGGAATGCGGTTGGGGTTACATAAAGTGATTAGAGTTTCTCCCAAGACCAATTCTTCAATTCCTGCTGTTGTTTGTGGTGGTTTCAGAGCAATATTTGGTGCTATTGCTCTGGATACTCAGAAATCTGATGATGCGGGAGATGTGTTCTGGCGTGTTCATAGCGGTGAGTCTGGAAAAACTCTAGCATTCTAAGCTGTGATTTCTGCTATCTGCAACCAAAAGAGGTTATGGTACTTGTAGTGTTATGATACTAGTAGTATTGTGTATTGTGGACTCTTTCTAGAATAGGATGACCGGTAATAATGTTTGTGAATAAAATTTGGCTGCCCTGGCTAGTGATATGTTTGATCTGGTGCATATTAGAGTAAAATCCTGAAATTCAGTGTGCACTTTCATTGTGTTGCTTGGTCGGTCTTTGATCATGCAAGGCATTTTTTATGATGATTGGATATCTTTCTTTCGCTTGGTGGCCTAGTGGATAAGAAAGAAAATTGTCTATTATCAAAGTTTAAATTCTTATAGTATTGTTTGTGACGTTTTTATGAGGTATTTTGTAGAAAAAGAGCTTCAAATGGCAAATTCATTGACAATCTGGAGTGCGGAAATGCTGCCCTGTTACCAAAAGTTTGCCAATGTCTTAGCTATCTCTCACTGGTCATAGAAAGCTTTGATAATTGGGGTGTCTTTTATCATAAATGTGACAAAGAACTATATCAACTCTAATAGCAGGAGCTAGGGCCAAATCTATTTAGGCTATATTGGGTAAAGTACAACTGATATGGATGAAATAATTAGATATCAAATATAAGGGAAAAATAGGCGTCTTTCTTAAATTTGTGTCTACGGAACACTTTTAAATTATTGTGTTTGCAATGCATAGCAGTACTAAACTATGTTCAAAATGACTGTACTTGCATACTTTTGGCTGTAAGCTTAGTTTGCTACTTGTCCATGGTAGCATGAGTTCGACTTATAACCTAGTATATAATCTTCCTATGTTAAATTTGACCATTGCAACTCTTTTCCTTGCATTTTTGTCATTTAAACTGCCTTTAGACCTTAATTTAAATCTTGAGATGAGATTTTGGAATGATTTAGAAAATGAGATTTGTTATTTGGTTTTCTTATCTCGTTGTTCTCATTTCGAACCTGATGATGGCTTGAACTAAAAGGAATACTAGATATTCTAAATAATTATTTCAATTTGTATTCTAAGTCTGTGATGTGGTTTTCATTCAAGTAGACAGAAATTTTATAATTTTTAAAATGACTAATAATTCCATTTCACAATCCAATTACAACCCCATTTGAGATGAAAGAAAATTAGGATGCAACTTTAGAAATTAAGTACTATCACAAATAGTTTGGACTTTTAGAAGAAAAATAGATCTGAAGCAGATTTTCAATATGATTTCAATAGAATATACAGGAATTACAGAAATATTAAAAAAATAAAATTGCCCTTCTAGTAATTTCTTGGAGAAATTAAAATTGCGTGCTAATGATTGCGCCTGTCAATCTAAAGTCAGGGAACTAATCCACTCCGAATGATGAAAGGAGGGTGCGTAAAGCAGTGGTAACTGGTAACCTTATTGCTGATGTTCGTTTTGGGGTGCTGATGAGATGCAGATGTCATTCTTCCTGCAGCTCCATAGTAACTTGAAGCTGCTTTGATTTTTCAGACCAAATATTTGAACAATAAGTGGCTTGTGTCTGCAATTTGGTTTTTATTTGAGGCTTAGATCTCCTATTTCTGTAAGTCAATAGTTGGATTGAAATCTGAGTTATAATAGTGAAAGTTAATCTTTAATAGCAGGCTGGATAAATGTCAGATCCTAGCTTCTTTTCTTAGGTCTTGGATTCGTCTCCCACATCACAATATTGTCAATTGCTCTAGCAGTCTCAAGTATGTTACATCATGTGACGTCAAATATTAAATAAGCATATAATCCCGTTGTTCCCTCCACATTCCTTCTGCAACATTAACACCACTCTACTCTTCATTAATTAAATTGCCCTTTCAATTGTGGCCTAATGATAATCAGGAAATGGTAAGCCAAAAATTACTCGAAATCTTGCAATCATTGATTCAGTAGAAGAATAAATTACCAAATCTGTCACACTTTTTACTTTTGTGGAAATTTTCTCCACTTGTAAATTTTTAAATAATATTACGTGTAACCACAATATATATATATATATATATAAAACATTAATTTATATAGATAAATTTACAGAACATTTTAACTTTGACTTATATGATTGAGTTCGTCGACATAGTTTCCATAAATACAAAATATTACCTTATTTTCAAATTTAATTTTATGATTTTTCCATTCCTAACAGAACCAAAGTAGAAAAGGAAGCACAATCCAATTGCTTAAAACAGACTATTCCCAAAAGATAATTACGCTGTCATTTCATATGTTGGTTCGTCTAATTAAATGATTAGTAGGTGCTCACAGCTGGCCAAATCCCCGTGCTTTGGAATCCTATCCTATCTACCTTATCAACACATCTGGACCCTTCATCACAGAAGACCCCACCAAAAACTTTCCACTCGTTACTGTTGACTCAGTCTCCCTCTCAATACCAACGGCTCAAACCCCCTTTCTCAATTACCAAAATACCCTCGTCCCCCTTACATATAATACAATTCATCCCATTTCAGGCTCTTGCTTCTCTCCCATGGCCACAGAAACTGCTGCTATGGCCCATCCGGATCTCGAATCCCTCGACGAAACATCCAACTCCCTCCTCCATAACACCCGCTGCTGCTTCTGTTTCCCGTGTTTCGGCTCCCAACGTCAATCCTCCACAGTCGGGATAGCCTGGTGGCAGCGGATACGAACGGGCCACATCCAATCAAACAAACGGTGGTGGGCTCCCGCTATTACCGCCTTTCAGAAAGTTCGCGAGTGGTCGGAGATCGTTGCCGGACCCAAGTGGAAGACTTTCATCAGAAGATTCAACAGAAGCAGAAGTAACAACAGTAACGGTCATCATCATCAGGGGAAATTCCAGTACGACGCTTTGAGTTATTCTCTCAACTTCGACGAAGACGCCAACTTGGACGACGACGACGATTTCTCTAGGTTTCGAAATTTTTCATCACGGTATGCTTCCAGTAAGCCGACATCGACGGTGACGACGGCTGGGGGTGGTGTGGATGCTCGAGGCAAGGACGTGGCGGTGCTCGCGTGAATGACGCATCAGTGTAAGAAATAAGCTGAGTGTTGGTTGACTTGGTGACGTTAGGTGACGGCGCTAGCTGGATCTTTTCTATTGGATGTTTTATTTATTTATTTTTTAATATTAAAATATCAGGGAATTTTATTTTTATTTGGAAAATAACATCTGGGTCCCTGCGTCTTCATTATTTCTAAATTGAAAGACGTATTTGTACATATGTACTAAATAGGTCCGTCACCATCTTATGTCAATGGCCGAAATACCCTCTAGTCATAAGTTAGATACGTTTAGAGTTGGAGTAATTACAAGGACATTTTGGTCATCTCAATAGGAGTCAGGATCTGTTCAATACAAGTAGACAAATTATGTCTTTATTATAGAAACATGAAAAGGATGAAGATGTTATGATATGCCGATTTTTGGATTTATTTGTTGGTGGTGTTGCGTGGTGTAAAGATAAAGATTGTGGTGGCGTGTAGGTAGAGAAAGTTGGGTAAATATATATATATATATATATATATATATATATAATGTAAGATATAATAATATTTTTTGGGGTGGGTTTCTTGTGGAAATAAGAAGGCGGAGGAGGATATGATATATACCTGTATTTTTTTTGTTTTTTTTTGGGTGTTTGAATAATCAAAGATGGTCTTTGTGTAGTGGACAATATTGCTTGTATGCTATTTTATTATTGTGGACCAAAGTTCTGTTATGGCTCTCTCATTTAATTTTTTATATTTTGAAGATTATTTACGGGATGATTATAATGTCAATTCTCAAGATTGATTTCCTTTTTCTCTCTCTTTTAAATAGATGTGGATGTGAGAGAGACTGAAGTCCTTGCTCGTTGTGATACAATTATTAAAGTGATACTAAATACAAGATCCGGTTTTCCTCCATAGGATAAAAAATTGCCCAAACCAAAAAAAAAGTAGGTGGTATAATCCGGAGCTTCGATTTTCCTTTGTTGTAGCCTGCAAGGAACGTCTGTAATATGCATTAACAAGTGATCTACGTATTCCGCAATTAACTACGTACTGCATATGTAAAACGATAGCTGTCTTTTCAAGCATTGTCTTATTTCATCTCCCAGCTTTTCTGCTGTTTACAGACTTGATGTTCAGCAAAATGTCGCCCACAATCCAAGGAAAGCTTAAGAAGTTCAAACCTTCCTCGTAATAACTTGGGTGGTAAGTTACATGGTACCATGCCGAGGCCAACCGTTGATGCTCATTTTCTTGGCAGCTACTCTCAAACCACTCTTTAGCCTCCTTCTGTATGTTCTTCACTGACAGCAAAATCCGGTCTTTCATATCTCCATACCTCCTGTTGTCGCGTTGTAAGTATGATTCCCTGTTTCGTAGATTACCTGTCAGTATCTCATCTTCAGCCTCCACCCCATAGTAATTCATCAACGTTCTCATTTCCTCATTGTACATGTCTTTGTGACTTTCTGCTACTCCAAGGAAGGCCCCAAAGCCATCTACTTCAAGATCACGATCATAGCTTGCTTCGGCAATCTTCTTGGACCAAACCACATTCGACTTTATTTGCATGATTGAGTCTAGGGTGGCACGATAGAGTTTTCCTAGTACACCAGAGGAGGTGTACATTGGTTTATCCACCCTCTCCATAAAATCTGGAAACTCCTTTGGTTTCAGAGCCAGGGGCATCTCTGCCGGT
Organism: Melia azedarach; assembly: GCA_028052125.1. NCBI lineage: Eukaryota > Viridiplantae > Streptophyta > Magnoliopsida > Sapindales > Meliaceae > Melia > Melia azedarach. The sequence continues at coordinate 2,612,337 of CM051401.1, read as the reverse complement.
GCCCCCGTCTTTGCAAAATCAACAGCCATGGAGTGAAGAGCTGCCAAATATTGACATTTTGGGCTCCTTGCTTTTTCTGGGTCACGATCAGCATGAACTAAATGTGCGGTAGAGATGGCACCCAAAGTATCATTGATCATGTAATCAACAAAAAACTTCTGAATTTCCTGCAAATTCCAGAAAATCAGATAAATTTTTTAGAGTTCACAGCTTACAATGGACTTCAATTTCAGGTCCATGATGTGATGATTTTCTGACTCTACCTCTAATGTCACTTCATGGTCCATTATGCGAGGTCTCCTTCCAGTGTAGTCCATTGGAGGGTCAGTTTCACATGGGATGAGATCTTTATCCCAGCTTATGAAAAAGATGTCTCCATCAAGATCGCCACCAGAGCATTCATTTGGATGAGGCCTATGGATACAAATTCTCAGCCCCACACATTTATATATTACAATACATAACAATATGCTCCAAGGAGCAACAAGAGCTGACCAGAGGAAATATTTGATTAAAATAATCGAAAAGAAAGAATACTTTTTTACTTTATCGAAGTAAAAAAGGCAGCTCCTGAGTAGCTGTGAACTGAATATTAGAAAAGTGCTGGTTAACAAACGCCAAGTGTTTTACAGTATAAACAGACATGTTGGGCATCAGATGCCAAATTCTTGGAGCACACAACAATAATAAAATTGAAACTGAGATTAACATACCAAAGCTTTCTTCCGGATATTCTAGGTCAGTTAATGACAACAAAAGAGACCACCCATAAACATACTATACTGGCTGAAGATATAACAATTCATATAATATGATAAAAATTTTAAAATTTGTGAGTTAACTATACCTTTCTCCTTTTTGAGGGAAGACAATGCAATCCACTAAACCCTTTTCCTCCAATCCCACTTCATACACGGCTTCAAGAATTCTGATATCGCCTGGGTGAAGACAAGGATTTTTGGTGACAAGCACTTTCCCTACAACTAAGGATGTTTTCTCGTCCACCCTATGAAAAAAACTCTGATCCTTGCACTTTAGCTCTTCTTTTGTCAAGGTGACGCGGATATAAACTTGGCCATAATCTAATACACCAGTCTCATCAAAACAACCAATTAGGAGCCGGCCCTTCGGAATATATATTCGGCATCTACTCTTTAAATCTGACAACTGATTCTCATGATGCGCTTGAAGCATCATTGAGAGGTAAGATTCAAGATTTGGTTCATAACCTTGTAGCAGCATCTTTACCAGAATATTTCTAGAATCAGCACTGCTGAAACTCTGTAAGACATCTAAAGCTGCCTCCCTATTTGTCAACATTTTTCCCAATAAAAGCAATTGTTCATGTTGCCTTGCCTCAAATACTTCATCCTTAATTCCCAAGGTAGACAAGAGGGAAATAATCTCTCGATTCAAAAAGCAAGGCATAGAATCAGTCCATTTGGTGACATTAAGCATCCTGTTTTTTGATTCAAATTTAAGCATACTACTACGCAGGGACATCTTCCTGTAGGAGTTACGATCAACAGCAATGACACCTTTGTAGCCACCATATCGAATTTGAAATGCTGAAGGAGTGTGACTCAGTCCACATTTCTGGGCAACTTGCCGAGCAAAAGATTGGGAAATTTTTCCAATACCATCTGAGAAGCAGTAGGTGATACCATCAGAAGTAACCTGAACATCAGGGATCATCTCTACTTCTTGTACAGGAACAAGGAAAGTTTGCATGGAAGAACTGAACAGTTGACCCATCCTTGCTGCACATTTAGAGACGCTGCGAATCTTGTTAAAGCATCCCATCCATTTTCTAATATCTTTCGCTCTCACCTTGTCATTAGAAGCAAACACCCAAACAGAATTTGATCGCAGCTGACTAGCCGAGAAAGCCAGAAACTCATATCTTTTATCGCCAATCACAATCCCATCTCGAAGAATGGACAATATTCTGTGATAGATTTTAGTTCTATAAGGTTTGGCAAAAATACCTCGCTGGATGCTTGTGGAAAGAGCATTCGGGGGAAGCTTACTCCAATCCTCTTCAACAAAAGTAATTCTCATAAAATCTGAAGCATATGTTGCAAAGTGCTTTACAACAAAATTCGAAGTTTCAAGCTCAGGACCCAAGCAATAAATCCTTGATGGAGTTACTAGGGCTCTATAACAACTCATTACATTATGATCCATCAATCTTTTGTCTGCCGATAAGGGAGTGATTTTACAATTTCTCCCAAGTACATGCAATTGATTCTTTACAAAAAAGACGGGATCATAGCAAGTTGACTTCAACTTGTGCAACTTCTGCAGAACCATTAAAGCAGTTTCCACGGTTAAACCACTAAGGACCTCAATCAATTCAGCATCTGCAGCAGCAAAACTAACTTTTTGATTATGAACAAGAGAATTGAGCTGGAAAAGGACCTCATATGCTAAATCAAAACCTGTTCTACATTTTACAAGAGGAACAATTTCAGAAGCAGAATGGAACTCTTCTCCATCCTCTAAAATTAGATCTGTCTTGTCTTCCTTATAGTAGGGGAGAACTGTACAGACATCTGACGTGAAAGATCCTTCTTCAATTTCCCAACAAAATGAAGTTGATTGTCCAATTGTCTTCATCATGGAAAAGTCTGTTGTTCGAACCCAGAGAAAGTCAAAATCATCCTTGCAGATATGATATCGATCATTATGGAACTTTGAACCTACATTAGGTCCAGAAACTTTTTGGTAGATCTTCGGACTGTATTTGAGCTGCATATAATATTTAAATATTAGATGTAAATTTAATATATAGTACTTGCCTAATTCAGTAAACTATTTAAGATGAATAGAACTATAAAAAACAGATAACGTTTCCAGAAACTGATAACTTATAATCCTGGGAATGCCAATGAAAATGCTATGCTATGAAATAAGAATTCCTTTTACTTACTTCTGATAAACTGATCATTGCCAATATCTCTCTTTTTATGGCTTACGGTATAGTGTAGATGTTAGAAGCACACTCTTGCTTCTTGTTTTTTATGCCAATAAAGTTACACTGTGGAGTATCAGCAGAGAGGGTTTTAGCTTGCTTTATTTAAGTGCACTAGTACAGCCAATTAAATTCTGGAAGTTCAATTATGCTCTATTATATATGCTGCTTCTCTCTCATTCTTTTCTATTAAATCCATCGAATACATATGAAATCTTACACAGTACCCATAATTAAAACAATGAAGGACAGTCCATGAAGCTCGTTTGTGAAAACAAACCAAAATTTTAAGACCGGAGAAGAATCACTTCAAGTAGCTTTATTTATCAACCCATAAAAATACTTTCACCTTCTTCCAATTTCTCTTAAAAAATCCATCGAAGGGGAAAAAAATCAAATCAGCATTCCAACACAAAACCTTAATACCCATAAAAACTAGCAGAATAAACAAACATAACGCACCTTGAAAAGAAGCCGATTCACTTTCCCGCCATCGCCCGAACAACAACCAACAGTCTCCGAAACATCCTGAAACGAAATCTCCACCCTATAACAACACCCACACTCTTGGGTTTGTGCTTTATTCTGAGACTCCTCATGTTGCTTTTGCCACACCCAAAATTCAAGTTTTCTTCTCTCAGGCATCAGCCAGCCTCTAACGCCCTCCCAAGTTTCCAACACACACAACCTGTCCTCTTTCCTCATAAAACCCGCATACAAAACACAATTCTCAGCTCTGTGGTGGGCATTGATGGGAATGGGTATAATGTCAGCGTGTGTTTCAGAGATTTTGAGGTTTTGGGACTTGAAGACGAGGTTGTGAGTGAGAGAGAGTTGTTGGGCTTTGGATTTGAACTCTAAGGAAGTGAATTGCACACGGCCAATGCCACGTGATTTCCAGTTTTTGTGGTCGGAGAGGATTTCGACGGCGAAGACTGAGTCTCGGCCTAGTTGAGTCTCGAGGTAGTAGAGAAGGTCCTTGGCTATGACGGTCTGCGGTATGTTCGAGATCCACACTGTGGCTCTCTCAACCGACATACCCATCGTCTTTTTCTCTGCTTCGTGCGGAGACTGGAGACAGGTTTTGCAGAAACAAAACAACGGGGTTCAAGTACTGAGTACTTGCCTTTCTGTCTCTATTTGCTTTGGTTTGGTGGGCGGTCTTTCTGTTTCCCTTTCTCTTTCGGAAGTCCCAAGTCGAAGTCAACTGTCGTGTGGGTGACATGTCATATATGCCCTGTCATCAGATAAATGTACAAGATATTTGTAAATCCCAAGGACAACGTATATTAGATAAATATCGTCGATTTGTATTAAAAAAAATTCAATAAAATTGTATATTTCTACAAAAGAAATAGATATACAACTCAAAATTTTTATTTTTAAGTTTGATGACATTTGACGTTTGAGAAAACTTGATTTATTTGCATCCTTAGAATGAATAATTCCATGTTTAGTACAATTGATTATGAATTGAATTATAAAATTAGTTTGTTAACTAGATCTTCTAATTAAATTTCAGTCAAATGACGAATAAACAAATGGGCGATAATTGATAATATGGTAACGAAATCATAGCGAAAAATGATGAGTAATGATTTAATTAGTAGAATGTGAGGTGAGGAGAATGCAAAAATAAATGAAAAATAATGGAAAATGTCCTCTTTCTATAAACAAAATTCAATTATATCCTTCCAACATAAATTCAATAAAAAATCCCTTAAATTAAAAAATGTGGATGAAATTATCCTTATACCCACAACAACCAAAACACTTCTTTTTTTTTTCATTTTTCTTTCTCTTTTTCTCTTCTCTGAATAATAAACACCAACCTACTCCAATCCAAATTCTTGGTGTTGCACATATTATGTTAATTTCAATTAAATCTTGCTGCTATTTAATTTACAAGCTTCATTTATAAAGATAAGCATATATGATAGTTCATTTTGGAGAAGGGAGAACCATGATTTGAACTCGAAAGTAGTGTTTCGAATAGGTAAATTTGACCTCATTTAACCTTACTCGAAAATAACTTTCGAGTTTTGAATAGGTGAAACATTTTGCCTTACTTAAAAATGATTTTTGAATAAGTGAAATATTTTACCTTACTCACTTTTGAGTAAAGTGAAGCATTTTATCTTATCCGATGACAATGTAAGAAATTGTTTGATACAGAGAAATGACATTATTGTTTTATTTTTGATATTTTGGTACAGTTATTATGGCCAAACATATTACGATTGCTATTCAGTTTGAAAGTTCATAGGAACAGTTTTCAAATGGTTGTGATGTTTACGTCAGTGGGTAAGTGATATCGTTTTCTGTTGATGCTAATATAGCCTATGATTAGTTTATGGAAACTTTATACGCTGCGCATGGGATAAATCCAATCGCATATACTACTACTGCAAAAGCGTTCTTTCTTAATTGTGCACATGTGTTGACGATGCCTCCTCCAAAGGCAAAGTTGATTAATATAGAATCCACTTTTCACACCTTTATTAATGTCAATTATCTAGAGTATGTAAGTGTGAAAGGTCATTATTACTTGTACCTTACTGTGCATTGGGTTGGCGGTGCAAGACCTTTGAGGCTGTATGTTTTCGACCATCCAACCACCATTATTTCTACTGTACCCCCATTTAGATCTTCTAGTGGAAACAACTAACTAAACGAACGTTTCTTATAATGCCAACATATGTTCAATTCAATAGTCATTGCAATTATATAGCTTCAGAGTTTCAAGAACGTTATTTCCACTAACACAAAATGATGATCTATCTATCACTAAGCATTATACAGCTAGCCTTGATGATGATGCAACCACCCTTAATGGAGGTTTTTCTCCTCCATGCTTTCAGGAAGAGCATCCACACGATTATCATAGAATCAGTCGAACTTTGATAGCATAGGCATTCCCTCATAATATGGAGGTGGGAACGTGGCCAATGGTGACAAAGATGAGGTAGTAGAAGATGCTGACCCTGACACTGCTTACAAAAGTAGCTCAATGGCATGTCCATCATCAATAAATTAATATATTCGATCATTGTCTCCAATTCCACCGTTTACAACCATGGTAATTGATGCATGCTTAAGGTTTGTATCAGAGAATATGTGTTCAAATAAATTTACAATGCAAAATTAGAACTACAAAATAAATTAGGCATGATGGCACTGAAGAACCATTTTCAGTTCAAGGTTTCAAAGTCAGATATTACTTGTTTCGAGATAAAATGTACAGTAGAGGGATTGTAAGTGATGAGTACGAGCTATTAAGAATAACAATGATGCATATTTTATAGTGACTCGTATAGAAGTAACACATAGTTATCTGAATGAGCAATTGCAATATAGGCACCGAAAAACAAGTAGTCGTTTGATTGAACAACTTATAAAGAACAAGTTTAAAGATGTCAGCTGGATATATATGCCGAGAAATATTCGGGATGATATTAAGAATGAATACGGGGTTAGATTATCGTACTCAAAGACTTGAAGTAGTAGAGAAAAAGTATTAAAGATTGTGTGTGGTGATCCAACTCTCTTATTCAAGGGACTCCCCATGTACTATCATGTGTTGGAGAAAAAAAATCGAAATTCAGTCGCTACAATGATAACCGATGAAGATGATCACTTTCTATACTTTTTCATAGCATTAGAGCCATGTATTCGAGGATTTCGCAACGCGATTTGTTTTGTAATCGCTATTGACGGTACATTTTTTAAAGACAATTATCAAAACACATTGTTCGTGGCTACCGTACAGAATGAAAATGGGCGAATATACCCTGTTACCTCTGGCATTGTTGATTCTAAAAATGATGCATCATGAGAATAATTTCTCTTGAGGCTTAGAGATACCATAGTGTCAGTAGACAATTTGATTTTCATCTTAGATCAACACACTAGCATTCAAAAAGAAATCAATGCAGCATTCCCAGATGAGGTCCACGAATTTTGTACTTACCACCTATTCGGATATTTGAAGACGAAATATAAAAAATGAGGCAACATAAAACATACACTTTTATGGCCCATATATTTTATGGTTGCATATGCATATCGAGCAAGTGAAATCAATCAATATATAGTCAACATGAGGATTATGCACCATCAGGCTACGAAATACTTAGAGGATGATGTAGGGCTTCATAGATAGACGAGATCATGGTTCTCATCTAAATGGTACGACATGCAGACCACGAACATCGTTGAAAGTATGAACTCTTTGCTCAGACATACTCGGACTCTCTCAATCGTTGCTTTGATTGACTATATAACATCGTTGATGTAAATGTGGTTTTATGAACGTTACGAGTTAGTTGTTGTACAAGATAGATACCTAACTGAGGCAGCTAGGATAAAGTTGATGAACAAATAAAGTTATCCCGTACCATGATTGTTCACTCAGTGTTGCGGTCTAAGTTAAAGTTAAAAAACGAGGGATGGTTAAGATTATTGACATACGAGAGAAGAAATGTAGCTGCAAATACTTTGACATCTAACAACTTCCATGTGTTCATACTCTGGCCATATATAGACATGTACGTTTGTCACATAATTCATTATGCTCTTATTGCTTTCACTGTTTCTAGTGGCAGCCTATGCGGATCTCATCCACCTTTTGGGAAACAATATTGACTGAAAAGTTCCATATGAGGCCTGAGAACATGTTGTGAAGCCCCCTAAAATACGCTTATCTGCGGGTCGTTCAAAGAAGCAGCGTATTCCTTCTGTTGGGGAAGACATCGTAAAGAGGAGGTGTAGTCGTTGTTAACAAGTTGGCCACAATCATGCGACTTGTAAGAATCTCATCCTAGTCAGTGATGTTTGATTGAATTTATGTTGCATTGTCATTTTATCTAACTTTTCTTTACTTTAGTTTACATGAGTATGTGTTGTTTATTTTAAATTAAAATGCTTTAGATTGTTACTACTTCATGATGTATGGACATTGCTCCAATATTGTATTCTTTTTTTTAATCTGATTCTTTTTTTAATCTGTTTGTTGGCCTAGGGGTTATTGCCCATGATATGTTGGAGTATTTGATGTTCTAAAAAATATAATATGTGTGCAAATCAATGTTAGGCTACTAGAACGCTCGAAAGTTAATAGTCGAGTATTGAAGAACACTGCTTTACTCGACTCGAGTAAGGTAGTGTTCTACACTAAATATGAACTGACATCTTTTATAAAATAAATTAAAAATCAGTCGAATTTAAACAAAATTAATTGAAATATTTTGTTAATTAGAAATGCAAATTCATAATGGGAATTCTTGAAAATTATTAAATGAAATTAATGAATTTTTGGTAATTAATAAATGAAGTTAATCAGTTTTAATAAATTAGATTACCGAGTCAATTTACAGTAGTTGTTCTATTTTCATTTGAACCATTTATTTAAAGTTAGATCATGATTGCATTTGTATAATGTTGTTGTGCGAATGCTAATAGTTCAATCAATAAAGAAAATAATGGATAAATATAAACTGAAATGAAAAAGAAATACATAGTAACCATGCTTAATCCACAAATCCATGGCAAGCCTCATCCTCATAAAAAGACCATTAGCAAGTCCAAAATCAAAATTCATCCCCAAACCAAAGTATTGTATAAACATACACGTGAATATCCCGTAGTCTTATGAGCTCTGTAACTGAAGTGAGACGTCCTTAATAGATCGGGTGTATGTAAACTAGGCCAGCTGATGCTTAAGAATATCAGTTCGGTACATAAAAACCTCGTCTCATCTAGTAAGTGTAGAAGGAGCCTACACAAAGGCTTCATAGTGACGTCTATCTACTCAGAGCTGTACGCATGCGATGTGAAATCATATATAATGATCTCCCTAAATCGCAAATACACCTTGCACATAACCCAATGATCGTTGAATACATTCATCGGAATGTACACAATGTCAACCCGAATCCAGACTATGTGTAAACGATTTTTCCTGCTCGTAACAAATGACTCGATATCGGTGTTTAGGTAAAACTTACCCTTGCTCAATTGCCTATTGCAAAAGCCATCCGGCACGTATTTAAGTATAGTCTGAATACAAAATTAAAAGTAAATTACAAATTAACATATGAATTGAAAATTAATACTGAGAATGTCAATGAACTTGCGTATAAATGTGGCGATGCAATAAGACCTATAGGGTGAATATAGTAGGTTAGTTCATACTAAGGACGCGACCTGGTCGCCGACTGCTTGCCCCGATGCCTACAAGGGTTAATGTACGAGGTACGAAGGGAATGAGACTTCTTGTATATCCTATCAAAATGTGATACGTCATCCAATTGTGGCTTGTCGACAACGTGTACGATAACATCCCCTTGAATAATACTTGAACAGCACGAAATACGCATTAAAATCCAACATTTCAACTTGAAAAAGTATAAAAAAAAATCACAAATATAAAATATAACTATAACGCAAACCTGCAGTGAAAGTAGTAATCGCCTAACCTCTTAGAGCCCTATCATGGTCTTTTAATGTTGATCATGTGACGTCAACTCCTGTTTCAAATGAATGCTTGAATATCGACTCACAATGAATCTACACCACTATTGATATAACCTTCCCAAGGGCCCGCCTCTCGAAACTCCTCACCATCTTCTTCTTACGTGTCACGTCTACCACTACTATCTGGGGCCTCATCTGAAAAAAGCTTCTCGCGGGATTGCTTTTGTTGTGTAGCCTTATGAGGCTAGTCATGTTACAAACAAATTAAACGAAAGTGAAACTAATGAAAATTAACATGAAATCGTGTGTAGTATATTATAGTTTATTCGTGAGAACTGTTTTCAAACCTGTTTAGCTTTAATCAAACTACTGGGTGATGCTACGAGAATTTCAAGTATAATCAAAGCAGGCGTAGTGAGGTCAGCGGCATTATATAAAGGTAGGAAGGCATGCCAAGATCTGAACCTAGGTCCGAGGCATGTGTGGCAACAGGGTAGGGTCATCCATAAATATGGTACCTCCATACTCCCCATCAACTATCTCCACCATACCCTCTACTTGTGCAACGTATGGGAGAACGTTCTCATTCGTTGTCGGTTCAAGCTATCAAACTACTATTGGCCCCTATACACATTAACAACGTGAACTTTAATGATAAGTATTTTAGTAGATCATATTGAATTACAACAATTGAGAATAATATTGCATTTGTGCTTAAAATATGAGTAGCAATCTTCTTATTGCGAATGTTGCTCTCTAGCGACTTCCACCTCATCATACGCGATAGATGTTGGTTGGTGGACATTCCAAACTCCCTTTCTACAGTAAATATGACCTCGTATATCTATATCTACAATGTAAAATAAACAACATTGGTCATTAATTAGTAAAAAAATATACAAGTTATATTAGTTAAAAAAAAATTGGACATAGTCTCCTTTATATAATGAACATCCCAAAAAATTAAAAACCTGCATAAAAACCATGACAGAATTATAGAACTTCATATAATCTCAAGTCTGGGGCCGTAGACACCTTCACACTCTAAACAACATTAACTATCTATTAACAACCAACACATATATATACTACCAATAGATGAATGGAAAAATAATATACCTAGAATGTCATTGAAAATCCATCTACATTGTACCTTATAGTATGTGTCTTACCCTCAACCTTGGCTGCTTTTTAACTGATTTCTACTTATGGAGGGCAGCATGACTTATCAACACTCAGCGTAATGATCTATAAGTAAAGCATTATATAACTAAACCCCACGGAGATCGGTTGAACTCATCTAAATCATTAACAAGATTGAGCAACCATAGATCTGCAAGGTATCTCTTAGCCTATCCTATCATAACACACTCCAATATGAAGTACAATGTCAGCTTAATTGCATCTAAATCATTAATAGCTCTAAAATCAAGTGTATAGTAAGTTGCCTCGATGTCATCTAAGTCAGGCGATAGCTTGGCATTAAAATACTGATTTTTCAGCCTCGTGCCTTCCACCTCTATATCCGGATACAGACCAAATGTTAGCCTGATAATTAACTCAAACTCCATGCAAGAAAATTGAGTGTGCGTGCCTTCAATAAGAAACCACAACTCCTGATCAGCCCCAACTGTCTTTACCTCATGCAGAAGGATATTATGGACTAGGTTTCCAGAAAAATGCCAAAACTATAGGTCCAAAAAATAGTCAAAGTAGGTATCCTTGAACATACGTTGCTATCTCGCAGTCAACTTGCGAGGTATCGCCTCCGGAGTTTTGTATTTTGATAACATTGTGACTACGACTAGAAAGTGGTCTGTTTTCCTTGTCTTTAATGTATCGTAATAGTTACCGTTTCTACCTACTCATAAACCATATTAATTTTATTAATTTTGTCATTTTAAAAAATAATACAAGTGTTAATCTAAAATTAGCCAACATCAAAATCGATTTTACATTCATTCTGTTTTACTCGAAAGTCTTATTAAACTCGAAAGTGGCTTACATTTGACTTGAAACTAAAAAAAGCATTGACTCGAAACTATCAATTAATACCTAACTTGAAACTAATAAGTGACTCAAAAGTGAAAACACATCTTACTCAAAAAATAAATTTAACTTGATTCAAAACTATAAATATAAACTGCCTTAAAATCACTAATAATATCGGACTCAAAACTTAAAATCTAACTTGACTCGAAACTCTTATTGCTGACTCGAAACTTCAAATAAAACGGGCTTGAAAGTATATAGGCAATGTCACTCGAAACCTTGGTTTGACTTGAAATGTCAAGTAAAATGGACTCGAAAGTTTGGCATTTTCGAGTTAACCCACGAAGAGGTTTCGAGTGACGTTGCATACATACCTTCGAGTGTTCTTGTTACTCAAAAGTAAATTAACAGATTGAATCGAAACAATGTCCATACTTGAAAATACCTCATCACTTTTAAGTTGAGTTATAAATTCACTTTCGAGTAACAAAAACGCTCGAAAGTGCAGGGGTCGTGACAATATATAAATTCTCGGCCAAAATCACAAATAAAATCAATCTATTATCATTCTAATACTCCTAAATTCCAAAACACAATACTTTCTAACACTTATTTCATGCGAAATTTGTAAATTTTTATTGTAATGATTTTTGGAATGAAATTTTTATTGTTTCAAACCCTAACCTATTTCGATGCAAATCGCAGAAGCAATGCTCTATGTGTCACGTGCACTGCCGTCTATCCCAAACACACTATCAGTCGCAACTCCTCTAATGGTCGAAGCTCACTATTCACTTGAAAGTAAGTAAACGCTTGAACGTGAAGAAGGAGAAGAAGTGTTTTAATTGTTGTAGGTATAAGGGCAATTTTGTCCACATTATTAAATTTAGGGTATTTTTTTATTGAATTTAGTTGAGAGGATATAATTGAATTTTACTTATAAAAAGGAGGCATTTTCGATTATTTTTCAAAATAAATTGACAGAAAAGTAACAAGAACAGGAAATCTCCAAAGAAATACATACACAGAGGAATAGAGGTCTTCATCTTCCTATTAATTTGTTTTTCATAACTTTACATACATGTGCTTCAATATTGTTCAAGGAAACAAGAAGTAGTTACACATATAGGCATTCTCATCTGCAAATGCAAGTATTACATCGTCAAGATTTGGAAAGTGAGATACATGTATATATCAGGAAACAATTAAAATTGTATCATGCTTTAATATTTCAGTAGCTAAGATTTATTTGTCCTAGTCAAGTTTTCGTAACATCTGTGTTCTATAGTTCATTGGTGAACTTATAGTACGAGAGAGATGAAGCTAGCTCACCCATATCATTGTTCGAGGAGGAACAGGAGAATCTGCTCTTCTTAGACCAAAGCCATATCTTTGAAACAGAGTAGCTTTCAACTCTGCTCCTGCTACTGATTTTCTTCTCCTCCAATTCTCCATCAACAAGAGAATTTCCATGCTCTCTTCGTTCTTTAACAAACTTCACATCAGAACTGACACCACCAGTGTCATCACCGCAAGTATTATGATGGGACAAGGACACTTGCAAATCTGAATCAACGACCACATACTGAAATGCACCCATTGAATAACATCTTCTTGCATCCAAAGTACACCTAGTCGTCTCTCCTTGTTCTACTCCTCCGCTTTCTCCAATCAAGCTTCTAAACTTACCAAGTCTCACTGTAAAAACCCTTTTTGGAGTCTCTCTTTCTTGCACAATTTCAGGTTTATGATGACCAGACAATCCCTTTTCTTCATGATTTGTAAACCCGTTTGAGATCTCCCTCAAAATTTCAAAGCTAGAAACTGGATTTTCCATGGAATGACTAGAGCTCAAAAGGTTTCCTCTACAAAGAGGGCATGTAGAGTTTGAAAGCAGCCATGTATCAATACAGCTGATATGGAAAGCATGCCCACAAGTTGGAAGCAACCTCAATTTATCCTGTTCTGAGAATTCACATAGACAAACAGCACAATCAAATGGCTCCTTCAACCCCACTATATCTCTATAGTAGAATACAGGCAGAGCGTCTATCAAAGCCTGATCTAGACCCGAGTCATGCAGCCTGAAAAGCTGTTGAAGCTGTCTTTGCAGAGCATGAGAGCCAGGGGGGGTTTCTGGGTATCTATTGGATTGATGATTTGGCAAAGAAGATGGTCTTTTTTTGAGATATCTAACGAGCAAATGCAGAAGACCAGAAACGAAGAAAATAACAGCTACAATTACTATACTCAAAAGAATTACCGGACTGATTCTGCCTCCTGATGATGATGAAGATGAGGTTGATTCACTTTCATAGGTGAAACTGTTTGTAGTTGATAATGAGGAGGGAGGTGAATTCACAAAAAAACCATCCCTGTGCTTCATCTGTTGTAGAATTCTAGACATATTGGCCAATGTTTATGCTGTGAAACAATCTGTATTATCAACTACTCTCCTAAGACATGCTCTCTAGCCTTGAAATTGTAAAAGATGTAAGAGTCGGCTGCCTTAGAATATATTCTATGAGTGGAACTTAGAATGCTATGATAAGAAGGAAAAGATCCAATTCTTCCCAAATGTATGGTGAAATAAAATCCAGTGTCAAACAGAAACTTTTTTATGAACTTTGAACTACCAAATGCGAAAGTAGATGGTTTTCTGGGAGAGTTGAAGGGTGAAGGTAACAACTGATGGGAGTTCCAAAGAAGTCTTTGGTTGATGATGGAGATTTCAAGCGTATTTGCTACACGTAAGGCCTAAGAGACAGAAGGGATTTTTTGTTTGTTTGTCCCGTGCAAACACTAGACCCAAAAAAATGGTGAGAAAGGCAGGGAGTTAGTACACGAGTCCACATGTTCCACTTTGTATTTCTAAAATTGACACAAGAGATGCACATCTTTTTAACCAAACAAGCCCTAAAAGACTTTTTGTAGTACTTTGCTTGCCTATGTCAACAAGGTTTAGATGCCTCATTCAAAAGTTGAGCAACGATGAGGATACCACAAGGAAGGTAAGAAATGATTAAGAGGAGGTCCACCACCTTATGCGCATTTAGATTTTCCACTACATTTTGTAATCCTCCTTTATTCATCAGAAATTGTCAAAATAAGTAGCCTTCAATGATCATCTTCAGTGTGATTGCCTGCTAATCACGGCAAACTTTCCATCAATCTTGGCATGTATGCTGCGTTTTCACTGTTTTGGGTTATAAGAGAGTTAACTTGGCTCATTCTCATTCAATCATGATAATTTAACTCTCTTGGGAGTAATTTAGAAGAGCCATTAAGACCACTGATCAATCATTACAACACGTTAAATTTAGTATGACCATACAGAAGACGTAATCCAAGGACAAAACCTGATGGTGGTGGGTCACACGACTCACGCATATGTGCTTTTCCTCCCACGCATGGCATCTATATTCATCGATGATTGTGCTGAAAAAGAGAGAGAGAGCTCGTTATAACCAAACCGCATGTTTTGTATGTTGCCGTTGACAATTCTGCTTGATGTTCGTTTATGCCTCTTCAATAAAGTAATCGGTAATCCTGTTTTCTCTTGACTTTTTGTTCACTGTTGCTTGAACAGCATAATATATCTTTATATGTCAAACCCTTGTGAATTAATTTACTCATTATGTGCTTCGGTGTAGCAGAATCAAATCTTAACATGAAGCAAACAAACGCTCCGTCAGTAACGCAGACAATGAACTAAGGGATCGAAATCAAAATTTTTGTGGAATATATGAATAAACTACAGTTAAGAAATTAGGAATTTTGAAGCTAATAATTGTTCTCTAAACAAATAGATGCTGAAGTGTCTGAAACCAATAACCTTTTAACATATTTATGGAATGACATGAAATTCACTTCTCATATGTTCCTCCAAATGAGATGGGCTTGGTGGTGGTGGCTGATCATGCTTCCAGGCTAATGGATCTTTCTTCTTCTTCCTTGATTGTATCGATCATAAAAGCCACTTGGTTTATGCTTGGCCTTTCATTTGGAGAAGGGGATATGCACTTCAACGCCACCTGTAGCAAGTTCACCATCCTTTCTTCGCCTGCAGCTTCTGCAATCAAGGCCTTGTCAAACACTTCAGCCGTCCATTCCTCTCTAACCACTGAATTCACCCATTTAGCCAAATTGAACCCATTGTTCTGGACTAGCTTCCCTGTTAAGAGCTCAAGAAGAATCACACCAATGCCATAAATATCCAGCTTGAAGGTGCTATATATCTGCGGGCTCAAATCATTGATTTTGAAACTGCTGGATTGTGCAAGCAGTGATTGATCTTGACTCTCGGTTGTCATTAACCCGTACTCGCTGATACATGGTTCCATATTCTTGTTGAACAAAATGTTTGTGGATTTCAGATTACCATGAGCAATCCCATCTTCGTGGAGCTCCTCATGCATCAATGCAAGAGCTTTAGTGACAGCAGCTGCAACTCCTAGTCTGCTACCCCAGTCAAAAGATCGTCCATTTTGGGATCCTGAACACATATATTAGTACTAGTTAGTTTCAGCCTCTTATCGTGTCTTTTTTATGCGTAATGCATGAATTCAACAGGGGGCTAAATTGATTTGGGCTTAACTAATACCGGCTGCATTCTAAGTACTCCAGAAACTAAACCGAGTTTCTAATGTCATTTATTAGCCTATCATACTGTACTTTTAATTATTTCCCAAACAACTGAAAATTTTCAATGGAAATAAATATGTAAATGTAATGAAGTTACCATGAAGAAGGTTGAATAGACTTCCATTCTGCTGATATTCATAAACCAGTAACTTCTCTTGCTTGGAACAATAATATGCAACTGGGGGCAATACATTTGGATGCTTCACTCTGTCTATCTTCTGCATCCTCGTCTTGAAGTCTTCACTTGAAATGCCCCAATCTCTTAACCTTTTGACAGCCAAGATCATCCCATCGTCAAGCATGACCTTGTAGAGGCTTCCATGTTTTCCCCTTCCAAGCAATTCTGCCGGTGCTCGAAGCAAATCTTCAAATTTCAACTTCTGCACTGCTGGACTCGTAAGAACTACAAGCGATGATGAGGCCATTCCACTCTCAATAGATGTTATTGAATACTCTGATCTATTATCACCAGTTCTGTGTCCACTTGAAGTATCACTGGGCTTATTGCCAGTAGTATCCAGTGCCACTCCCTTCTTCACAACTTCAGCTTTTTCTTCTTTCGGTTTCCTTTTACTAATTAATTTCAATCCTACTAACAGCAGAACAAACAGACCAAGAAGAATATAACCCGAGAACAACAGAACCTGATTAGTTGAACCTTTCGATTTCTTTCTTGGTGGGCAAGCATTTGATAGTGGTCTTCCGCATAATCCAGGATTACCTGAAAAGCTGTCAGCTCCAAACCGGCCTTTGACATCAGGAATTGGGCCACTGAAGTTGTTGTTGGAGACATTGAACTGCACAAGATTGGTGAAATCGAATTGCGGTATTCCTCCGCTCAGCTGATTGTTTTCCCCGCAGAAGGTTAACAGACCCGAAATCCGAGACAAATCGGGGAGCTCGCCAGAGAAATTATTGTTGGATATAACAAGCCTTTTCAAAATGTTTAATTGTGGTAGAGTTTCAGGAAGTTTGCCGGAGAATTTGTTCCCACTTACATACAAGTGAGTCAAGTGTTTGCAATTTGATATTTCTTTTGGAACAGTTCCAACAATATTGTTACCGTTTAGGCTCAAGACAAAAAGAGATTTTGTCATGCAGACAGAACTGGCATCAAGAATGCCACTGAGATTAAACCCATCAAGCACAATTTTCCTAACCGATTGCTGCCTGTTATCACAAAATACACCCATCCATTTGTCCTTGCATGGGTCTGAACTTGTATTCCAACCCCAATTCTGATCTCTTCGTGCATTTCCTGCTGAAAGTTTATCCATGAATTGAACTAGTGCCTTCTTCACATCTTCTACTTCAGAATTCACAATTGGTAATAGGAAAAAGATCAAAATGGGCAGTGCCCAGTTAAAATTTCGATCCATTTTCTGATGGAAAAGCCAGAGTTTTTGCTATCACTTTAGCTTTCTCCTTTATGTAAGTAATTGTAGGTTGTAAAACAAAAGAGATCATGACAAAGCTGATGTGTTACTAAATTGACAATTGGCTGAATTGACAAAGATGTTTTGCTGTTTGTGTTTGTGATTGCCAATAAGGGCTAAAACAATTGCTCAGATGGCTTCAGGTAACATATTTTTATTTAGCAGCCGGCAGAATGAAAGAGTCAGAAAAATTTAAAATGGTACGTCCCCCTCGACTGGCTTGTAGCAGCTCAACAGTGTTGACGTTTCTAGAGACAGTGGGCTTATCATTCGTAACTCGGTTGAATTGTTTGTATATCATACAAGTGGAGCTTTCTTATGAATCCATAAAAATATTTTTATATTCCAACTAAAGACATTTATCCACTTTATTAGAATCGGTTTAAGATGAAGATATAGTAACTTTTAATGCCAACTATTGAAAAATTTTGAGTAATACAAGTAAACATTTTCCAAATGCTGTAGGTATTATAACCTATTTTTCACCGAAAACCCTCCTACATATATATTGTTTCATTTTCGTTGTGTTTCGGGAGTGGGGTTTAATAGATCCAATTTCTCATTTCTGTTCACACTTCGATTTACAAAACAATTTAGGCAGTTCCAAGACTACAATTTCACTTCATGAAGCTTCTTTTAGAGTAGATTGCTCTACAGCATTACCATCTATCCATCTAGTGCAGCTTTCTGCTTCTTGATTTTTATCACCTACAACCTTAAAGTTTAAACGGGTTGTATTATATTTGAATTTCTAACAAGCAATCGGTGTATTATTGACCTGATCCTGTTTTACAAGAAACCAATCACAGGACTTCTCTTTTTTTATTTTGGTAAGACAGAGATACAGAATTTGACAACAGATAGAAAACAAAATATGTAAGAATGCAAAATAATAGACAATACAATCACTTATCTGTGATCTCGTCGAGACCAAGTCCAGATAATCGAGAAGGATGGCTGGCAAAGAAGATAAAAGAGAGGAGATAGAAAGTTTGATAGAAACATTCAATTTATCAACTTTTTCTGTCATATTCATCTTCCATGTCTGCCCTCATATGCTTACTTGGTAAAATTCACTCCAACGTTTTCTATGGTGGGCTAGATCTGTTTTATCTGTCAGGGTATTACAAGCTAAAACTATAATATAACTGAACAGCTGAGCATGTTGATTATAGGGGTTCATTGCTACTCTCACCAAAGTAATATAATTCAACGACGGCAAAGCCCAGGGGGTGTTTATCAAGGATCTGCATGTCCAGCAATGTCATCGTCACTCGATACACTTTCTTCTTCACTGATTTCATCGTCCGCACTATCGTCTTCATCTGCAGAGTTCGTAATATTCTCCTTCTTTGCATATCTCTCACAGTACTCTGTTCCCACAAATAAGAGTTCAGTTATTGACGTCAATTTTCTGAAACTGTGCGATTCCAAACAATGAGTCTCAGAAAGTGCAAAATTTAGAGGTCCCCACTTCTTACAAGAAAATATTTAAATGTCGAATTGTTTGGAGTTGAACTGATATCAGGCTACACAAAGCCATCTATGTTACTAAATCACTCAATTTTAGAAGCCATAGAAAATCTTATCATTACTTAAAGTTGTTTGACTAAAATATCCAAAACTGCAAGAGAAAATAGAAAATGGATCTATTTTATGCAAAGCATTTCACCTTTCACTTTTTGATCATACTGTTGTCGATCCTTCATCATCAGTGAAGCTGCATCACCATTGAGTGGGTCTGAAGGATTTGGATAAAGTAGTAGTTGTGGAAGAAAAACTTCAAAAATATTCAACAGATCTGCAGCAATGAGAATAATGGCTATATACATGAGAAATCCTAGTCATAATCCAAAAAGTAAGAAGTTTTTGAATATGAATCCGCAAACCAAACAATTGTAATCGCATCAATATATGACAATGGGCAACATAAACTATATAATATAGGTAGGATTTAGAAAATAGATGCTTACCAAACATTGGGCTCCATGATTGGTTAATAACATCCAAGCATACAGAACCAGACCTGTGATTAGTGAAAAATACTTATTAAAGCAATTCTTCAAAGTACCTATAGCAGAAGATCCAATTTGAACAATAAAGAGACAAATCTACTTTTCCAAGTTCAAGTTGCTCACATCTCATCTACATTAGGGTGGTATATCTTGTTCACAAACCCAATAGAAGGAGATTTGTATGGATAAGCATCAGGAAGCTCAACACGAATCTTCCAAACCCCACCTTCATAAAGGCCTGCAAGCATCATGTCCATACAACAAGTATATTAACACAATTTGGATATATTAAGAGAAGAAAAAGGATGTAACAAGATTGCATAGGAAAAGAAGAGCATCCTGAAAATTCCTCCAGAAATTAGTACGTCTTGAAATTGAACAAGCAATAGATGCTTAATCCTTCATAAGGAACATGTAGTATCTTGAATGTTTAAAATAAACACTGAAATTTCAAAAGTAATATCATGGTCCATAGAGAACATTTTGGGGTTGAAAGACGTAAATAGACTTTAGGCTCCTTGCAAGTTACAAGGAAAGGCAATGGAGAAATCTGAGTTCTTGTAACATCAGGAAGCATAGGAAATTTATTGCTGTGAAGTGGCTACTCCTAACACAATTCTTTTCAGGCAAATGACAAATAATGTTCCTCAATTCAGTCACAAGAATCGAACTCGGTGCAGAAATGTGCGAGTGAGTGAAACAGCCTACAAACACACAGAGAGATCATATGCAGAACAAATGAAAAGGAGCATAGCATACAAAGAAAAAGCACAAGTGAGAAGAGACATTACTTTCTTTTGGACCATGGAATTCCACATTAAATTCATTCAGTCCATCATTTATTGTCTCCACATTGTAATCGCTCATCATTCTGCATAACAAGAAGTCAATTAGTAACAAAAGCCACAAAGAGTACCAATAACCATAACTTGAACATGTGAAATTCAAATTGCAAAATTAAACAAGAGCATTGGACAACATGCCTGCAGTAACACGATTTCATTAATATTAACAATGAGAAATCACCACTTGATATGAAGGAAATGTAACAATGAGAAACTTACAACTTCATGACATCCATATCTCTCCTCTTGCTTGGAGAAGACATTTTGATTTAAGCAATTAAAGATCACAACCTGTTATATATCCATCACAGACATCAACATTCTTTTATCATATGGGACATTCAATAATAGAAGAATTTTGACAATAGAAATAACACAGAGAACAAAATTGGGCACCTACCAAACAGAGATATACAGGCTCCAAGTAAAATAAGATGGTGAAGCAAATATCTCAGGATCAGAAAACTCGAAGTTTGTTCAATGATCAACCAAGGAACAGGCAAAAGATCTGTAAAATGAGAAAAATGAAGACATAAGCTGAGGTTCTAATGTTAGATATAACCATGTTAAACACATAATCTGTTGTTCCAGTTTAAGCTCACAATTATCAACAACGTAATCCACTTGCAAATACAAATGGCCAACTTTACTAACAATGGGAGCAACGATTATGCAATTAAAAAGTAATTGCCCTCACTCCCCATTTACATAAACACTTAAAACATTCTCTTGAGCCATTATAGTGTGATCAGATAAGGCAACTCGTGGTGCCTGATCCACAACGCCAACCAAGGCAATCACATTGGTCCATGTAATAGCCACAGAAACAGAGAGCACATAAATAAAACAAGAAATTTTAGATTTAAAATCATCCGACCAATAGTTAATAAGCTTGAAATCCCAAATCTCATCTTCCTTCAGCCATCTCCTTTTTCAGTCTAATCAATCAGAGGCACAAACCGGCCGTCCCATATTTTTCAAAAATTCCAGAGAAGTTCCAAGCTTTTACACAAAGCCTAGTTAAATCAAGATCTAGGACCTCCTAAGGAAACCACTGAATTTCCAGAATAAAAAATAAAAAAGCGAACAACGAGAAGCCCGATGTCTTACAGTAGATAATCCAAATTCCGATAATATCCAAAGGAACTTTTATAGATGGAGTGGAAACTGCAGTTTCCGATCGAAGAATCGCGAGAAACAAACAGAAAATTGGAATGTTGAGAAAAGAAAAGGAAATAAAACGTGAAAAAGAAACGGTGAGGGGGAGAGGGAGAAGGGTAATATATATATATATATAGAGAGAGAGAGAGAGAGAGAGAGAGAGGTGAATGTCGACACTTCGTTGAAGCAAAGATATAAATGCAACGTGGCACGCAAGTTATCTCAGTTGTTTCTTTCTATTAGCGCCTCGTGGTTATTAATCTAATTTTTATTCATCGCTTTTGGTGGAAAAACAACACGTTTTTTTTAATTAAAAATCGATTTAGTTGCAGCATTATTTTCGACTATTTTATTAAATTTATTCAAAATTTCCAATGATGCAAATAACGTTTAGATTCATAAAATTACAGATCACACAAATCCTTGTGTTATATTTTGTTTGATAAGTATCAAGCTCAAGGATGTTAAAATAAAATAAGATATTGTATTGAGTTCCACTTAAACGTTAAATTATATACATAAATATATTTTTATATAGGATAAAATAATAAAATAATTTAAACTTATATATTCTTAACAAAGTAAAAAAAGATTAATAATATTTAAATTAAAAATATATTTGATAAAGCTAATGTGAATATCCAACCAAAAAAAATTCTTTAGTAACTAAAATAAATACAGCACTAGAAAATTAAAAAAAAGAAAAGAAATCGTATGCATTCATATATAATTAGAAGAATCTAATTTAAATTCTCAATTATCAAAGTATTAATGTTTATTTGAAATTTTTTGGTGATAAGTTGGATTGAAGTCAATTTATTTTACTTGGACGAAAAGAATCTAATTAATTTACTTTCATTGTGATATGTTATATCATGTAAGTAATCATAAAATAAAGGGCTAATTTACCAGTGACTGCATATATCTTTAATGTATTCTGGAACATATTAATTATTATGACAATTCACCAAATAATAAATAAAATATAATTAAGGATTCAATTGACAAGGAATATATATCGTAATTAGTGATATTATATTAATTATTGTACCATTATTCGTAATTAGTGATATTATATTAATTATCAATATTATTATACCATTACTATTACTGTGGTATCTCGTGTAGCACGTACATATACATACATGTGTGTGTGTTGAATTAATTTACACATATATGGAGCCCCAAGCCAAATAATTCGGGCATGTTATAGATGCAGCACATTGTGGCAACATCATGGGGTCATAAGAATGATTGATGATTCACAGTCTTTGTATTTCTAGAGTGTTACCTGCGAAAAATTATTTGCATCTCATTTTAATTCGTTGTAATTAACTTGCAATAATTAATATATATAAACTGCCGTGTCTATAAGTGATATTATCCAAAAGAAAAAAGAAAAATTCTGTAAGAAAAGATAACAAGTAGGCATATATACAAAACAAATCATGTGTAAATAATATTTCATTAAAGGGGAGAGGTGAACTTAACACTGAAAAGAATATAGAGCGAGCGTCATATCAATTCATGTCTAAGATCTCGATCAATATAAAAGAGAAGACTTCGTAATAATTTATACATTATATTATTCAGCTTATTACTTGGAGATATTTTGTGATTTTGATACCCAACGAGAAATTAAAATTATCTAGCGGACACACTTCTAAACAGTACTAGTCTAGTAGAGCTTTCAAGATCCATCTTCATCGATGCTATAAAAGAAATATGATATTTATAATTCCTAAACACAAACCAGAAAACAAACAAATAAAAAGAGTCACTACTCATGCATGCAGGTTGAGAACATATAGCTTCCAAGAGAGAAACTCGCATCCTCAAATAAAAGATGTAGTGAGTGGTATAAAGCAAAAGCTTATTAGAATAATGCAGCCCATGCCCACCAGGTAGCAGCAGCCTCTGAAGCTTTTCGACTTTCATTTCCCTGTCTTCCTCTTCTACTTCTTCTCATTTCCAGCAATTTTCATTGTTACTAGGGCAAATCACGACTTTTTTTTTCCCCTGGATGAACGACCCACCAAATCCATTAAAAAATTAACAGCTGACAGAGTCAAATTTCATACAAAAACACAAACTCAAAACTTTATAGAAACGTTTATAACATTGAGGGAGTGTGTGTATATATAATATGAGAGGATAAGGAGATTTCAGTGTAAGAGAAAACAGGCTTTGGACTTGTCGAGAGAAATCAGTCTTAGAAAATCTGGCCAATTAAATTAATGCTTGTATATACGAGCTTGGTACGAGTTATCAAAGGACTGTGCTTAAATCTGTGACAGCTAGCTTTGGGATATCCACATATATATGTAGCATGTTAGAGCCACTGGTTTTAATTTCTTAGGATCATGACAAATTCGATCTGTCCTCGATCGTAATCCTCAAATCCTTACCGCTGGGACGATTTGATCTCCACGTCAAGTCACGATCCAATATCATCTGGTTTTCATTTCTTTTCACAATAGCCTGATCGAAATCGAATCCATTCACAGTTACTAGACTCTCGGTGAGAATATATAATTTGACCTCTAAATGATTCTAAACGTAAGTAAAATTAGAAGACTATATGATGCAAGCAAGATAGCGGGTGAATAAAAATACCTTATATAGAACATCGAATTTTGTTCTATTTTTTGACATAGTGAATTAGATAAACATTCTAATTTTAACGATTTGAAATATAAGTGTTAAAATAATGATCACATTAAGAACTAAAATGAAAAGAGAAAATTTTTATTAAATCAAAGATTGTTTAAAATAATAATATAGACTCTCTATATATAATAGAGAAAATATAATATTATAAATTAACTTAAATAAGGAAAATTATTCTTACTTAAATAAAAAGTTATGAATTAAATGATAAATTAAATTAATAAGAATAAAAGACTCTATAAACTAATTAAATTCTAAAATTTATCCCATATTAAGTTCTCCATCTTTTAAGAAAATTCATCCTCGAGTTTTGTTTGACGGATAAAACTTGTAGTATAATTAAATTATCTTGTGATTTAAAAGAATAATTCTTCTTAGCAAGTTTCTTTTAAGTTCGAAAGTACTCAAATTTTATTCTTTTCTTGTACTTGTTAGTAGCTCTTCTGAAATAAGTATACTAATAATAACAAACTGCTTTCAAGCTTTTCATAAATCTTCCCAAATCTCGTTTGATATACTCACCAACTAAATTTGTCTTTGTAACTAAATCTTTCTCAAGGATAACCTTTTTGTCTTCGATATAAATAAGCAGAACCATATTAATGATAGGCAAGTCTTTGACTTAAATTTCTTGTAAATGATCAATCACATTATCAAATTTTAAATTAAGATCAAATGTGACCTATTCTTTTATAATCTTTCACATCTTTAGTTATTTTTTTAAAACACATCTTCAATCACTACTTCACAGTCAACTTTAACCATGTTATTAAAAATCTTGTTAACTACATTGTCAGCATCTCTAATAATACTCTATCCAATTAAACTTTAGTTGCACTACGATTTTTTTGGCTAAAAGAATAACATATGGTAATAAATGAATAATATATAACGACATTCGATCTTTTATATCGTCACGGAATTCCACTAAAAATCTTTTAATTAAAAGTTTATCACTGCAATCAAAAAATGAATACCTATAAAAATTCTCAAACTCTATAGCATAAGAATAAATAAACTTCATACCTTGAGGCGTCAAATAATAATAAAGAGGAATGAATCGTGATATCATCAATAGCTTTATCTGATCCCATGATCAAACTTTATTTTTTCGGCTTGTAAATCGTGATCTTTATAACATATTTCATTAATGTGATGCACTCTTTCTTAATAGAAAACAAGTAACAAATTGTACTTGTTTTTCTTTGTGTATCCTCTCAACTTTAAAGAATTTTCTAAAATCTTCTAACCAAAACAAAAATAATTTAGGCTCACATCTTCCATCAAACAACAATGCATCATGTCTTACATAATAGACCACGATTTTAATATTTTTTCTTTTTTTGAAATTTTTTTTTTCTCTTAATGAAATGATGTATTGATGGATGCGATTGTATTTAGTGGTTCACGAAAGCTCTGTCTAATGTAGAGATAAGTTTTGATATTGATTAACGCAGGCGAGATAGCGGGTGAGATAAAATCACCTTGTCTAACATCGAATCTCATTCGATTCTTTAACGTTGTGGGTTAAATAAACGTTTTAATGGACAAAATTATATGTCGTTCTAACTCTAATGGCTCGAAACACGAGTTTTAAGATAATGATCTTATTATAGGCAAAATCAAAGGAGAAAATTTTTATTGAATCAAAGATTGTTTAAAACAATAATAATAGAAAAAATTCAATGTTGCAAAATTTTTTCAAATAAGAAAAATAACTCTTACCTAAATAAGAAAATTAGGAACTAAATAACAAATTGAGTTAGTAACATTAAAACACATTCTAAATTAATTAAATTCTAAAATTTTTCCTAAATTAATAAAGGGGTTAGGTAAAATTATTCAATTAGTTCTCATAAAACTATTATGAATGTGGAAAGCAGACGTAATTGAGGAGATTTTATTAACTAGTTGAAGTTATATACAAAATCTCCATGCTGCTTAAATTATACAGTAGTGCCGATCAATCCTCACATCATAAATTAATTTGCATGGAAAATATATTCTTCTAGATAGCCAATCTTATACACATGCCCTTAATTCTCTTCCATAGTTAATCACATTCTTTGGTCTCTTCTTCTCCGTTCCCAAAATGACTTGGGTTTTAAGAGAACGACAGCCAATTAGGCGGTACTACTTCATCTTCATGCAACAGTGTTGGCGATGAATGATCTCCTGGGACTACCGAGGGAAGCTTACAGAGGAGTCTATCGAGGCTGCTCATTGGTGGAACGATCGTCGGCGATGGCGGCTCATGGTTGGAGAAATGATCCATTGTTGTTAGGGGAGTAATTATAGGCCCGCGCGGCCAGGTGGTGGAATAGTACTGTGGGTGATCAAATCTAGTAGCATTGTTAAACCCTTTGAAAGAATTGTTTTGGATGAAATTGATGGATGTGGGAAGAGGAAACCATAATCTTGAATGAACTCTGTATGAAGACATTGATGGCCGCGGTAAGAGGACACCGGGAATATTCAGGAGATGACTGAATTTCTTTTGTAGTTGAACAACATAGTTGAAATCCTCTGGCACCTGAATATAATATGAAATTGATAATGTTTCTGAAATAAAATTAAACATGATTAATAATATATCTAAAGAGATCATGAGTAGGAAAGGGAAATTAACCTTTCTAACAGCTCCTAGTTGAAGAACACCTTCATCTACTGCGATTAAAGCAATTGTCTGCAATGTCAATTAATTAATATTTTAAAGAATATTAATTAATTCGTTTGGAATAATTGTTTCAACAGTATAGTGACGATCTACTGCTACTAAAGCAATTGTCTGCAATGTCAATTAATTAACATTTTAAAGAATATTATTAATTCGTTTGGAATAATTGTTTCAACATTGTATTTTTAATTTTTTAAATTAATATTATTTAAAATTATGCATTAGTTATATTTTCAGATATAATTTCATCGAATAGATGTGTCTAAAACAAATGACTTAAAATTGATATAAAAAATATTGTAAAAAAAAAAAGTCTTTAATCCTTTTTTATATATAAAAGAAAATCTAACGGCTCCATATTTTTATACATATTTATACTCATTTATAAACTATTAAATGTATACTCTTATGATTGAATCTGATTATGTATTAATTATGATGCATTTATTATATATGTCAGATTCACTTTCAACTCTTAGAAATAAATAAATGTGACGAGATATAAATATATATATTTATATATATATGTTTGTATAAAAATATTGTTAGAAAGAAAGCAATATTCATTATCACTCAAAATATATACCTTATGCAAAATAAAAAATGCAAATATAATAAAATATATCAAACAAAAATAAAACAGCGAAAAAAAATCTTAGAGTTTTTGTAATAATCTAATCAATGAAAGGAAACGTATCTAAAAGAAAGAGACGACACTATAAAAAAGTAATATTTTATTTCAAATATATTACTTCAGTTGGAAATTTTTTTCAAAGAACAATATTCGTAGTACATATAATATTGCTCTATCCTCCTCCACCCTTAGCCACATATTCAACCAGTACAGTGCAGTCTTAGACATAAGATTATAAAGTAGTATTAATTATTGGACCGATATATATATATATATATTTTAACAAGCTTGAACTTTTTAAATAAAAGTTAGCAATTAAAACTAAACTGTAGTTGTATGTATATATGTATGTATAGGTAGTCAACAACCTTTATACCAGATTGGAATTGAGGCCCCCATGTCTTTGGATGCTGCAAAGAAAATTTTAATCAGAAATATATATAAATGAAGAAATCTTATTGTAGCTTTTAGATGAAATTACTGACCAGCTGGTCTTCTGATATTTTCCATGCAGGCAAACTGATTTGCTCACACTCCTGAACGTATTTATAACCACCATCTGCAGCTACTTTCCCGACCAAACTGCCGGCCGGACAGACACCAAATAATTTTATTTGAACATAAAATATATGCTGTGGAGATCTGTATATAATATCTATGAAGAAAATCCTTATTAACTAATTAGTTCTCCTTAATTAATTACTCACCCTTCTCCGTAGTTGTGGATTTCATGCGACATCTTAAAAAAGAGCTGAGGATGTAGTCCATTCAGCTGTTGGATATCACTTGTTTCAGCCGACGATGATGAGCTTGCCTGATGATTGCTCTCAGCTGTTGAAGCAAAAAAGTTGCAGAAACCATCTTCCCATGCAAGCATCCTGCAGGAACAAATATATTATACATTAGAGATTGAGCTTAATCTAATTACTTGAGTACTCCACAAGATAGATAAAAATTAAGAACATTGAATCGTACCAGTTCCTTCTGTTTTCTCTAATTGTTCTGTCAGATGGAGCTTCCCTTTGAAAATCCCAACTACATGGATAAAACACACAAGGCATTTATATAATACCAAACTCAGAAAATGTAAAAGAAAAGAGAAGACCGTGGTTAGAATTATAGTTTCGATATTCTGGGTGCAATGAAGTCATGTTTATTACGCGGGAGGTGGATGATTGCGAGGTAATAATCTCCAGAAAACTGCATAAATCCACAGAGAGTTTTCGTCACACAAGCTTCTCAATGTATGCTGAAGAATATGAAAACCATCGACCGGATTATTGATGTACTCCTCCATGCATCAACACTCCGAGAATAGAACTCCGTCCCTCCTCCCTCTCAGGCTAATCTATATGAATTTTATTTTATAATAAGAGAGGAAAGAAGGAAGGATACTCCACATTTTTAAGTCTCTCTCCCTCCATTATTTTCTGCTGGCCCATATTCTGACATTAATTTATCCCTGCTGAATTACTCCCAGAGTAAACTTTACTCAAATGATTTCATTTGCAAAGAAAAGATCATACGACAATAACGTGATGCTTTGCACATACGTATGCGATGCATAATTAATCGTTATTTCATATACATATATATAGAGAGAGCTTGTAATTAAAGATAGAGCTGGCGAGTTTATTGCCTTTACCTAGCCCGACAAAAAATAAAGCTCAACGAGTCTGAGTATACAGTTCTCTGTTGACCGTTCATCGATCGAAAAGAAAAAGTGTACTCCTGACAAGCACTGGACATTATTTATTTCTTTATTTATCTATTATTTTTAATATTAGAATTATATATAAACACAAATAATAAATAATGTGTATGCTATTTACTCATATCATATCTATTTACACACTAAGATGGAAACGGAAAACCCACATTAAAGTGAGGGAAATTCTGCCCTAAAGCAGGACCACCGTGCATTATTTGTTGAACTTGTCTCGGGCCATCGATATTATGAAAATTGACAGATAGACATTGTCATATCATATGTTATCCTGTTCGCAGTATTGTTTTTTTCTTTGGCTTTTTCCTTAGATCACTGACTTAATTTCATGGAGAAATGGGATGCCATTTCCTGTAGTTTTCACTAAAATTCTTCAAGTAAAGCAGAGCCAGTTTCGGTTGCAGTTACTCTGCCACCGGAGATTTTGATGCCGGAAGTATCTTTGCGAGGAAACAGACGAATTCAATGCATATGTCATGCAAGAAAAAGCAATCGTGGTGTAGGTTTATACATGCTACTAATAACAACAACAATCTTGCTTAATTTGTAAATTGTGACCAGTAACAATCGGTTTGCAGCATGTCTGATAATCTGAGCCGTTTGATTTTCGAACATGACCCCACATGGATTTTTCGTCGATTGTGCAGAGCCGTGCAATTATCATGAACTGTCCATACATAATGTGGGTCAATCGGAAATTGAAAACTAATGATGCCAGATTCAATCAGACATCGCTCAGTGCTACAGATGGTGGGGTCGAAATCACAGCTAGCTTGATTAGAAGTTTGCTACCTTTGAACAAACCAAGCATCGTTTTCACGATAATTTCCAGGTGCTGCATCCTGTTGCCCAATTGCACGTGAGAGAGATCAATTCGGAATTATTTTCTTTTCATGTAATGATGATAGCTCAGACCAAGCTACATCCCGTCGTCATTACAATGATGGTGGCTTGGTCCACAGCTTAAACGGACGTTATTAGTCAAGAACCAGGACCTATCCATTCCTTGTTTCACTTTCACATTCGTCGTGATATTCTTAGAATATATTTAAGATTCGCGCATTTTGACTTTCAAAATTAGTGTGAGATAATTTCTGAATGAATAAAGATTAATGTCTGAATATCAAATACAATACTATGACTGCAAGTAGAAACATAACAGCCCTATTTACATATTCATAATACAAAGATCAAAATCTAATCCTTTCGTATGATATACCCCGGCAGGTAGATAGCAAATAGCCAAATAATGTCTGCCATAAGAAAGTGTAAGGAAAATCTCTATAATTACTCAATGCATTGATCGACCTATTGCATCAATTTAACTGCCAAATATATTGATTAATAGCCATGAATGTTTTTCAATTATTCAGCATAATTATAAAATCATCAGCAACCATGCAAATTCCCTCCGGACTTACAGTAATAACACAAAAATATCACCTAGAAGGAACAAGACCTTCATTGATTATACAGCCATTGTAAGAATTCCTAAATAAATGAAAAATCAAAAAGAAATTCAGTCTATTTTGATTTCCAAGGATTTTCCCCATAGTAGTAAGCAGTACCGACCATAAGTGCCACTGTAGCACCTTGGACAACCACCCTGGCTCTCATTAACGTCTGACCCAATTGAGAATTGCCTCGTCTGAAACTAATTAAGCCAGCTGTGAGCACTCCTGCTGTCATAAGTGCACCTGCAAAGCAAACATAAAAAATAACTGGTACATGAGATTGAATACAAAGCATTATTTCATAAGAGAAAATTTAACACAATCTTGATATATCATAGTTGGAAATGAAAGGAAAGTACAAGGTCAATTCTTAAGTTTAGAAGGCCAAATCTTCCAAACCTGTAGAGCTTTAAGCAGCCCAAAAAGCATTTCAAATGCTTACAACGACAACTATTAATGTGACTTCAAAACTGGGGATAAATCTTGTAAGACTGATAGGTTATATCACTAACCTCAAACGATAAATAATCAGTGGGGCAGGGTTACTAGACTTAGGATCAAATAAAAGGAAATAATAATAATATTAAAAGTAAAAAGAGAACATATTTAAGACAAAAACTTAATCAGATTTTCAGTAGCAATCTAAATGACTAGCCAAAAGGCCAAGAGAAGATTAAACGATAAAGAAATACAATCAATGATCTAAAATGCAGACAATTATGAAGCATGATCCAAAGCAAAATCTCAGACTTTTGAATGGTCAAGTTGTGAAGAGGAAAAAAAATAAGGCAGATCAAAATGAGTCAGGGTTCGGCAGGTTCTTAAATTCTTGAGGGAATACACAAATGAAATAATTTTGTAACGACAGAACAACTATGGCACTCAATTGCTTATCTAGCAAAAGACTTCTACCTTACAAAAAGGTTGAGCTCATCATAAAAAAATATATGGTACCATAAAAAGATTATAAGCTGCCATAGTGCCATTCATGTTTCTAGCCAATACATTATGTGGTAGTTGGAAAAACCCTTACTGCTTATGAGCAACCAGGTCACAGAAAACCTAAAGTGATCTGCTCTGGCTAAAATTATTCAATATTCCATAGTATATTCCCACTATAATCTCAAGCTCCCCTTTGTTAAGTGGATAAATAGGCACATGAAAGTGGAAATTCCATGCTTCTTTTCTTTCAAAACAGATCAATAATTCAAACTCCCAGTGTCAATCCCACGTAATAAAAATTCAAGTTTAAGTTAAGCCTAATCAATTTCGCAACCAAACATAAATTAGAATATAAAATGCAGATGATCCAACATAAGCAATTAATTTGCACTTATCTCATGTCCATTCCACATACTAAAACAATGGATACAAAAAAACAATTAGGCAGATAGCTTTTCTATTATTAAAATCTCTAAAACCGGCAGAGGAGATTTCTGTACTCTATTCTCTCACAACCACCTGTTTCACTGGTAACTGAAATTCTTCAATCTAATCTCTGATATTAACCTATATTTTTGTTAGAATGACTGTTTTATTAACATTTAAAACTCACAGCAAATCTCTCAAGGATGATTTGTCAATTCTAATTCACGTGCACTTCCAATTCCCTTCAAAGTAAAACCTTAAATTCTCTAATTTTGTCCAAACTACCTAAGGAATACATATCGGGATGTTTTTATCGCCAAAAACCAAATCAATGGTAAGCCATATAATAAATCCCTAAATCCATCATAAATAATACGCCTTCAACCAATCAATCAATAAATCCTTTGGCACTGCATATCAAAACACACAAGCAGCTATGCAAACCATGATATAAAATAACAAGAAATTTAAGGATAAAAACGAAGACAAATGAAAACACATTACACATACCAACAGGAACAAGAGGGTTCCTGACTCGCTTCTTCTCCTCGAACAAGTCTTCAAAAGTGGGTTCCACCGCACCCATCTTCTCCATGTACGTATATTGATTTTGTGAACGAATCAAATAAATAAGCAATTCAGAAGCTGAAGACGCGAGTTTTCATATGAACCAGGGAAACAGTTGGTAGGGGGTTGATTATGGGGCTGGGTTTTTTTATTCTCGGGTCATGGATTGATCCCGGATTCCTCGTCCACGTGTCGTGGGCTTTTTCATTCGGAATTAGTTACAATAAAAATATGTGAACTTAGGAATCATAAGACCGAGTGATAGTTCAAATGGTAGACCAGATTTTGGGAAAAGTTTTATCGTAGACTAGTTGATGTGTCTGTAATTTGCAAAGTAAGTTGGTGCTATTACATGCATACTATGAAATAAATAGATGTTATATTATTATTTTAAAAAAATTATTTTAATTCTTAATTAACATGTATTCCAAAATATTTTATTAATAAAATATGTGCGTAAAAATTAAAAACAGTGATTTTCAAAAAGTAATCGAGGTTTATTTTTGTAATTAATGAATAAATCTAATTATTCAAAAATTAGAGATTTATCTAATGGTTATTTTTTAAAAGAATTTATCAAAAATGA
Organism: Melia azedarach; assembly: GCA_028052125.1. Taxonomy (NCBI): domain Eukaryota; kingdom Viridiplantae; phylum Streptophyta; class Magnoliopsida; order Sapindales; family Meliaceae; genus Melia; species Melia azedarach. The sequence continues at coordinate 2,579,114 of CM051401.1, read as the reverse complement.
CCTTAGGGATACTGTGCAATACCTTTTTGGTTACTCGTTGATGGGACCAAGAGTACAACGTGGCTTTAATTTTTTGTTTTTTGGGTGACTCGTGCTGGTGAAATTCATTGGTTGAGAATGAAGTAACTGTTTGTTGATGACGATGACGAAGATAATATATGCCTGCAAGTCATCTTTTACAACATTCCACCAATGGGGGCATAGCGTTGGTTGAAACTTGAAATGGGTTGTTGATTTATTAGATAATTCACCCCCGACATCTAGCAACCAGAGAGAAAAAGGAGAATGATACTGATAGCATAGCCATGGGATTGAAATCTTTCTTGGTCAAAGTGGTTCCATTTGCAGCGATGGTGGCGGTGGAATTCGCGGATGTTGGCCTAACAACGATCAGCAAAGCAGCTATGTCCCGTGGAGCCAGTCACTTTATCTTGGTTGTCTACGCCAATGCTGTCGGATCCCTCATCCTTCTCCCTACTTCTTTCTTCATAAACAGGTAATGTAATCTCATTGTGCTTCATCAATCAACAAAACCCCCTGTTTTCAGTATCAATATTATTATTGTTATTTTCTTAAGAGATCTTTTTTTTTCCTTCCTTTTATGTATGTAGGACAAAGAGACCCCCACTGACTTTTGCTTTCCTCTGTAAAGTCTTCCTCCTTAGCCTTGTAGGGTATGTATTTTACATCCAAGAGGGTTGATTTTGTTGATTTTAGATAATGGGTTTTGGTTGCTTTTTGTGGAGGAATTTGGTTGTCATGTATTCGGTGTGATATCTGCAGGATTACCTTGATGCAGAACTGTGTATTTACTGGTGTCAGCTACAGCTCTCCTACCCTTGCTTCTGCTATGAGCAACTTAATCCCAGCTTTAACTTTCTTGCTAGCCGTTATCTTCAGGTTCTTCTTTTTCTTCTTGTTTTTTCAGTTCTTTTAACACATTGGAGAGGGAGAAGAGAGGAAGATGAGAAAGTGCTTGCCCTGCAATTAACTTAATACTCAGAAACTGTATACCTAAAGACTGAGATGAGCAATGAATTCTTATTATCTTTTGCTAAATAGTGCATATCTCGGGACTAAAGATGTATGTTAAACCTGTAAGAGCCAACGGGTGTTTGCATTTTCCCCTTTACAGGATGGAAAAACTGGATGTGAAAAGTTTAAGAAGCCAGATAAAAATCACGGGCGCTCTGCTATCTATATCTGGAGCAATTATTACAATTCTTTACAAGGGTCCTTCAATTGCCTCCTTGTTAAGCCAGCATCAACAGCTGCAATCTTCATTTTCTACGTTGAAAACAACAAATAACTGGGTTATCGGAGGCTTTCTCCTTGCAATTGCTTCTTTATCTTTTGCTATATTGAATATTTCTCAGGTGAATGCAATTTTCATAAACAACTAAACACAGATGTATCACTGTTCTCTATATACTTGAAATCTCTCATACAATGGAACTAATATTCGTTCATTCGACATTTTAAGGCAGCAATTCTCAAAGGCTATCCTTCGGAGATTACTTTAGTCGCCTTCTATAGCTGCTTTGGCAGCATACAATGTGCTATAGTTGCACTGATTGCAGAGAGAAATCCAAATGCATGGAAAATAAAACCAGATATTGAACTCATCTGTGTCATGTACTCAGTAAGTACACAATAAATCTACTTTTATGTGATTTTCTTAACTAGATGAAAAGAAAGCTCAACACATTATTTTTTTTCCAAAGGCAGTGTTCGGGAATGTGATGACATTTGGTGTAGTAGCATGGTGCATACATAGAAAAGGGCCAGTGTTTGTTGCCATGTTCAAGCCAGTGGGGATTTCTATTGCAGCATTTTTGAGTGCTATCTTCCTTGGTGATACTCTCCATGTTGGAAGGTAAAAATCTCTCTACTCTTAACCCATTTTCCTAGCTAGTTATCTCAACACAAGTAGGTAAATTTGCGCTACCTCCTCCGATGCAGCGTTATTGGATCAATCATAATTATTGCCGGCTTTTATGGGGTGATGTGGGCGCAATCTAAAGAAGAGGGAAAAGACAGGGTAAACCAAGATGACAACCCACAGCAGTTACCGTCTAACAGAACTCCGCTTTTGGAATCAGAGCGGCATGTATATGTGTAAGCAATTGTCAATAATTTTATCTTTTCTTTCTTTTTTCTTCAAATTTTTGGTTGGGGAAGCTTCAACGTGCTACGCAGGCTAGTGGATTGATTTACTAATATAAACCTGTGAAGCGGTTAGAGTTGTGCAACCAAGTAGACGTGTAACAGATGGTGCTTGATATGTATGCTTCCTTGGCAGACAATTTTAGTGTTATCGTAGTTTTGTTCTGTATTACATTTCGTTCCATGGAATTGAGAAGCCTTGCGTCCTTTGCAGAGCTATTAAAGAAGAAAACATTACAATCTTTTAAGTAATGTTTTATAGAGCAGTCATACATTAAAGTATTTCCAATGGACAGATCAATTAGTGATAAAAAAAACAGAGACCCAAGTTAGAGATCTTGGGAATTTAGTTCAACAATTTCTCTCATTGAACAATGCTCTCAGCCAACTTCTCGAGAAACAGCCACTTCCTACTGAAGGATGCCATACATTTTCTCCCCATAAAAAGTAAATAAACAACCAATCAGACAGAAAGAGTTGATGGATGGATATTTTAGTTGTATTCATTTTACTAAGTCACTGGAAAATTATAAACAGTATAAATACCTGAGCTATCTCCAAAATTTTATATTTGAATGTGAAGCAAATGTTGAGGACACCACTCAATCTTACACCTATGTTTTCTCCACTAATACTCCACACCATTAAACTATCAATTGCCACAGAGGTGGGCGTCACTCCTTTGTTGTCCAAAGACCCCCATACAGTTTCTTTCAAGATGTAGCACAAACCAAAAACAGGAGTTCGATGGGCAGACAATGACGACAGAGTAATGCAATGCACCTGAATAAATATCCAAATTCATTTCATGAGATCATCAGACATTGCTGATGGTATGCAATGAGTTGCAAGAATATCCAGAGTAGCTGCTTTTGCGGTCTTCGTACGGAGGACCACTATCTGCTCATAAGAACATTTGTATGAATATATGAAACTAGCAAGGTGTATATATCATACAAAAACACACAGGGAGGGAGGAGATAGAGAGAGTACCTGATCATACTCTAAATCAAATTTCAAAAATTCATCATCACAGTTCTCTACCGTATTTGCCAAACTCTTCAGATTCTTCACAGGCTTACCGTTGAAAGCAAGAACCTGCACAGGTGCTCAGGATATGGCTCAGAATAGAAGATATTCAACAACTGACACGTTAAAGCTAATTAATTTCTGAAATCAAAGCATTTGCAACAACGAGTCGGTCTTCACCTGAGTGTTAACGATGTCCTCATACCCAATATTAATATCAGCCACAAGCACCTATCACATTTTCCGGGAAAAGGAAAAAGGTAAGAAAGACAGGATCAGCGCACAAAAACCCCATTAATGTAGCTCAGAAAGAAAGAAACCTGAGAAACCACAACAAGCTGCTCATCTGGTGATTGTGGCATTGAATACAAGAGCTTGTCCAAAAGCTTGACTGGAGCTTCATATTCGTAATCCTTTCCATACTGCAAAAATAAGCAAATGGATGCTATTAAAACAACAGCTTAGGAAAAAACTCATTGTTTATCTTCAGATCCATGTAACTAATACTCCCAAATATAAATAATACACAGGCACCAAACAGAAGAAATATTTTTTCACAAAAAAGAAAAAAGATAGAAAAAGCTCATTTTAACTTAAATTGGAAGACATTATATAAATTCTCAATTATGGACCTGTCTACTACTTCACAGCCTGGTGCAAAAATCATGGCATCTAACCAAAAGATAGCTAGGCATTAAATTCTCTATACTATTTTCAAAGCAGATATTACAACTTTAGTCTTTTCTGTGTGAATCACTAAAAAAGCATATGATAATGGTAAAAAATCGACATCTAAGGAGACGCGAAGACAGGTGTAAGGACCTAATGTTGAGTTAGTAAGCAGGTTTTGAACATGGAATACAATGCTTTGAACAGAATTTTCAAATCTAATCAGAGCAGTGGGAACCCATTTTGTCACACTGGTACTGCAAAAAATATGCAGTTGCAGACTGACAATCATGCAATATCAACAATGCAAAAGTTTCACAGAAAATAAACAGAATCATTTGTCAAGAATTTCATGCATATAAAGAAGCAATTTTCTATCTCATAGAATCTCAACTAGTAATTCAAGGATATTAGCTTTGAACTACTAAAAGGATTAGATGGTGGCAACAAAGCAACAGAAGATGTATGAAAGAAGAAACAGCTTTCAAGTCATTGTTCTTGACCACACAAATATACCAACAGGAGAAAAGAAAGCAGCAATTTCAGAGTAGATTGCACACCTCAGAACGGAGATATGGAACAGACACAGTGGAAAATACAAATCCTGCAATAATGTAATATGACGGAGGCCTCCCCTTGTTGTGAGAAGGGATAAGCCTTCTATGAGTGGCAAGTTTCATGTTGAAATTGAGAATCTTAGAATCACGGAGAACTTTAACTGCTGCACTATCCCCAGTATACTTTTGGGAAACAAGGTAACTAAAACCTATGCGCTCTCCATGCCGAAAGGGAACTGAAAACTCAACAAGAAAGAGAGAGAAGATCCTGTCACAAATGCACAGCGAGAATTGAAAAGGAACAAGGAAAACAAGACTTGAACCTGTCGCTTTCCATCTAAGATGTTACAAATGCAAAATTTGCATAACAGTAGAGCTACAAATGCATAAATAAATATTTGTGTCATGATTATTATCAAACTACTACTATTAATATCTTTCATATATTATATAATTCTACTTAAAATAATACTCTCGGGAGGAGTTCATGTCCCCTCAAAGCAACTCTCCTCATGTTTCCAGTATTCCATCTATTAAAAAAAGATTAGCTATAAAAACAAGACAAGGAGTCCTAAGGAAAGTTTTGCAGGTAGTGGCTCTGTAACAGGAATGCTATCAAAATGACCATTCTCCAAAAATGCATTTTGGTGTTTTCACTTATCACACACACAAAAAAAAATATGAACATGCATGTCAAAACACATGTATGTACATAATCAGAACTTAACTATTAATAAGAAATATACACTCACCAGTTCCATCATTGGCAATATCAACCCCATCAAAGCTCAGAATAATGTCTGATGGCTTCAAAACCTCAGATTCCGGAGCAGTGGGATCAACTCTTCGGATACGAACACCCTTCTGATCAGCTTTCATACCCATTGCCATACGCAAGTCAGGATTTTCCATTTTTTGCCACTCAACTCCAAGAATTGGGAACCCTATAACATGTAAGGAAAGACCATTAGATAACGTAAAGTAGCATATATCACAACCATTTCAGGATTAATGTTAATTACACAAGTTGGACAAAAGATTGAGCTTAACAAGCAAAATGTGAATCTTAACTAGGTAACCTGTATATGCTCCATTCTTCTCGTAATCTTGGATGAAATGCATGATGACCGGTGTTGGTATGACATAACCTATATTTTCCACATCTTCATGCTTCAGCGACTGAAATGCAATTCCCACACAGTTGCCTTTATCGTTAAAGGCAGGACCACCAGAATTTCCAGAGTTTATAGCAGCATCTATCTACAAAAGCAAACAAAGAGATAAATAAAATTAAGAGGGCAGCAGCTTAAATGGCACTAAATATATCAATATTATTAAGCTGAAATCCAAAACCTGTAAACCCAAGAGCTCAGTAGACCCATGAACATAAGATAAGATCTCTATACGTGATACAACGCCGCTTGTCACAGAAATTGTGTCTCCTCCAATTGGGTAACCCACAACAGTTACTGCATCTTGAAGGGCAGGCAGGTCCCCGAACTCCACTGGTGATACTCCTTCCCAAAACTGATCATCATTGACTGTAAGCATGGCTGCAATATCACCAATACCAAAACTTGCATTCAGCAAAGAGAAATGATTATTCAAGTCAACATGATCTTACCTAGTCACCAAATTTAGTGCCTGTATAATATTGCTTTTGTATTGGCTAAAGGAGCCTTTTTAATGGTTAAAGCTGTGCTAAATTTTTTTTTTTTTATGTCAATTTGGTTTTAACTGGACTATTTCTTCTTCATTATGCCCACTTTGTCCATATCAGTATAGAGAATACTCAACACTCAATGCAAAATGACAAGTTTTATGACTCAAAATATACAAAATCCAGATCAAGTAAATTTTGCTATCATGACAACGCAGCTCAACTCTCACCTTTACTCAAAGAACTAGAAATTGGACTGGTGGAGTTAGCAAGTAAATGCAAGAAATGAATCTCATTAAATATAAAATGCAATGTTCGAGTTTTACCTCTTAATTTTACAACTATAAAGTAAATTCAAAACTATACGAAACACATTAATACATATAAAGAAAAGATTTTTAAAAAAAGGTGGGAAAAGAACAGCTACCAATGTCACACTCTGTTCCAATAGCGAGCACCGTAGCCAAGTACTTAGTATCAGAGCCTCTTTTCTTGAGCTTAACCTGCGTGTGATGCTCCACAGAATGCGCATTTGTCAAGACCCTCCTGCCTCCAATCACGAACCCACTACTACTCGAACTGTACTGTCTCTTCCTCTGCCAGGGCAACGAAAAATTCGGCTCCGTGTGGACACAAAACACCTTCACTACAGCGTCCATAGCCGGTACAACTCTCCCCACAGCAGGCCCCACCTCTCCTACAAATTCTGCTCCCCCATTCTCCGCCGCCGCCCGAGAATGTCCCACACGCGGCAGTGGGGGCGGTTTTTCCTCGGGTGTTTCGTGCTTGGGCAATTTTTTAGGACGGCCGCGGCGGGGACGGTGATCGAGGAGGTGGTTATTAGTGGTGGCGACGGCAGTGGAGGGATTTGCGGGAACGATTTCGACATTGGATACGGAGAAAACGTCGTCGTCCGCGGCAGTAGTAGTGGATGGTACGTCTAGGGTTTCGTCCGCGGCGGGGACTTTGGGTTTCCGTCCTCGTTTGCGTTTATTTTCAGGCATTACGGAATATTCGTGTTTTGCTCAGAGTTTTGAGGGTTTATCGAGGTTTGACGAAGCCAATGGAGGGATTGTAAGTTGTAACGGGAAAAATGGGAGAGAGTAAAGCGAAAAAACTAAGGGTTGGGGAAGAAGGATTTTTATAATTTTATTACGGTGGGACGGAGGGAACTGGAAAGGAAATTGCAAATGATTTGGGCTTGGGTTGACGGATGGATCCCAATGGACCCACTATTCTACCCAACTTCTAGGTCCAATTACTAAGTACACTGGGAGCATTTTTCTTCCCTGGCGCGAAAATTACCGACGGTATAGTGTCGTCCGAAAATAATTTACTTATATATGACCTATCATTCGCTCTTACACGCTATAATATAATATTATTCGACATTCGCTTTAAACTTAAAATTTATATATATATATATATATATATATATTTCTATAATTAAATAATTAGAGATTTTGACATCTTAGTTGAGATATAAAATAAATAATTTTGAATTAATAATTTCATTATTAAATAATCCCACTTTAAGGAAGAACAACAAAAATAATAATAATTCATAATTGTCCAATCCACTCCATGGTCCCAAAGGAATAATTTAGGAAACAAGACAACACCAACAGCTTTCATATGCAAAGAAATAAACTCTTAACTAACGGAGGTTTCCTTCCCTTTTGTGTGAAGAAGACTGTTGCATTTCTCTATCAATCAAAATCCTCAAATTAAGAACACTTCTTGTTTTGCGGTCCTAAAATATCCACCAATGCTTATATTTTTCATTGACGTAGTAGGTATTATTTTAATGAAATCTGCCTTGCGGTCTAATTTCGCTTAAAATGCTAATTTTATTAGTATTATCATCATTAAAATATAGAGAAGTAATTAAAATTGTGTTTATTTTTTAATAAAAAATAAAATATTTTATGGTTCTAATTTTAACAACTACAGTACAAACTAGTCGTGGCAAATGGATCATGTCAGGCCGGCACAATCCATAAAAAATGAGTCCATACAGGTTTTTGAGCTGGGTCAACACGATATGTATAGTAAAATATATAAATTCAGTTCAGATTCACGGCATAATTATTGTTTATGTTGTGCCGACTCGATCCACCAAAATACAGCCCAGTGTTATTATTTATCGTAAATAATGATTAAATTTTATTGTTTATGGATTAAATAGTAATCCATGTATTTTTTTTTTGCCCATGACTACACCAACACTGTTCATGACACGGCCCAGCATAATTTACGAATTTTTTTTTTGGCCTAGCCCATGAACAATTCTAAACCATGCCAAGCCGTGCTGATATTATTCATGGGCTGAACCGTGCTGTGCTCGGACCAGCCTACCCGTTTTGTCACCTCTAGTACAAACTACGAACAGTCTCGAAATCCTATGAATTCAATTTAATTCTGGGACTAAAATAAATGCACTGGCTGTCCCTTCCCCTAAAAAAAAACATGAAATATTACTAATTATAATGATAATAATTAAAAAAAAATCAATTACTTTAAAAACAAAAATCCGAATTGAAGAATTGCATTCAATATTTCACAATAAAAACCCAATCTTGATATGCCAAGCCATAAACGTAAAGCAATGCTACAGAGAGAGTGAATGAGTGAGAATCATGTGATCCACCACTAACCAAAGAGGGAAAAAGCCATAAAATTGTCCAGCAACAAACTGTCCTTTTGATTTTTCCTGTTTTTCCTTAAAATCAGTTTTGGTGTTGTGTTTACTACTATTTTAGCTCATAAAAGGGTCATCTTTCTTGTCTCCCTTCGTTTGTTTGTTTGTTTTTGGTTTCAATGGCTTCTAGCGCTTCGAGGTTCATCAAGTGTGACTGTTGGTGATGGGGCTGTTGGCAAGACTTGCATGCTTATTTGCTACACAAGTAACAAGTTCCCTACTGTATGTACCCTTTTGTTCTGGAAGATCATTCATCTGGGTCTGTTAGTTTTGGTTTCTTTTTTAATCTTTTTGTGGGTTTATGTGTTATTTAGTGTGCTGAGTTTTTGCAGCTTTTCATGAACATTTTAGAACTAATTACTGAGATTTTGCTTCTCTTCAAATTAAAGTTGCCGATTGCTATTTATTTCCCTTTTGAAATATTAATCTGGGATTCACTTGTTCTATATTTTCCTTCTGTTTCAAGCAAATTAAGATTAGAAAAAGGGGATGCTTTAATTGTTCAAGTTGGCTCTTCCTCTTTTACAAACATTGATTGTTGTTGTGCTTATCAGGATTAGATACCAACGGTGTTTGATAACTTCAGTGCAAATGTGGTAGCTGAAGGAACTACTGTGAACTTGGGCCTCTGGGACACAGCTGGTAATGATTCTGACTCGCCGTCTTAATCGATTTCATCTTAATATTGTTCTCTACCAGTTTCCACTATTTGTTCAAATGAACCTACAGTCCTGAAGTCCCTTTCATAGTGGATGTTCTATGGTAAAAAAATTCTCATTTTCTTCTTATAATGATACACACATGCCATGGATAATTTGTAACAGTCAGCAATTATGTAGATGTACTAACATTTATCTTCTTTTATCCTGGTATATTTGTTATTTGAAGTGATTTTAGTTTTCTCAACTAATGTGTTATTACAATGAACATGTAGATCTTCGCGAGGATAAGCACTATTTGGCTGATCATCTAGGATTGGTGCCCGGACCACTGCACAAGTGTGTTTTCAGTCATTAGTTCCTTTGTAGTCTGTCTTGGAAATAATGTGATCAGTGTAAACCCAAGAGCTCACTAGACCCATCAACATAAGATAAGATCTCTATACGTGATACAACGCCGCTTGTCACAGAAAATGTGTCTCCTCCGATTGGGGCAAAAAATTTAAGGGGTCAAAATGATTGAAAAGTAAAATTAATTAAATAATACTTTAAAAATAATAAATTAATTAAAGAGTAAATTGATAATTTATATAATTTAAGAAGTGAAATTAAAAAAAAATTATAGGGTCTGAGGAACAGGGCATATAAATTTAAAAAGTGAGATTAAAATATTAAAAAAAAATTAAAAATATAGGGTCGACCCTCCGCCACTGTATGTAAGGAAAGACCATTAGACAATCTAAAATAGCATATATTATAACCATTTCAGGATTAATGTTAATTACACAAATTGAACAAAAGATTGATATTAACAAGCAAAATGTGAGTCGTAACTAGATAACCTGTATATGCTCCATTCTTCTCGTAATCTTGGATGAAGTGTATGACATGACCTATATCTTCCACATCTTCATGCTTCAGCGACTGAAATGCAATTCCCTCACAGTTGACTTTGGGTTTCCGTCCTCGTTTGCGTTTATTTTCAGGCATTATCGAGTTTTGGCAAAGCCCGCGGAGGGATTGTGAGTTGTAACAGGAAAAATGGGAGAGAAAAGGACAGGAATTTTTTATAATTTTATTACAGTGGGAGCGTGGGACGGAGGGAAACCGGCAAGGAAATTGCAAATGATTTGGGCTTCGGTTTACTGATGGAACTGAATGGGCCCATTATTCTACCCAGACCAAGTGACCCAAGATAATTACTAAAGACCCTTCGTCAGTTTACTAAACACCGAAAGCAATTTTTTTTCTTACCTGGCGCCAAAATTACGGATGGATGTTAATATTATTAGCAAATTATAGTGTTGTAGCCGAGAATGATTACGGTGGAGAAATATTGTAGCATAAGCATTCTTGAAAATTATATTAATTAAAACTCATGATGCATGAAAAACTGCTGGAGAAATTGAAAAAAATAAAAATGGTCAATGATCAGCAGGTCATATGGCCCCTTTGGGAAGAAGAAAGCCAGCCTAGCCTGCAAGGATTAATTTTTCTTCTCATATATTTTTCCCACTTTTTGAGGTGCCCACCCCTCCTTAATTATGTTTCTTAATCTTTACTTAATGCCTTAGAACAAACCTTTTGAAATATGCAATAATTCAACTTACCACCCCATTTTCTTTTGCTTTTGAGCTTCCTTTCTTCTCACCTTTTGCCTAAAGAATGGAGTAGCCTGTTCTGTTCTGCAGCCAACAAAGCCTTTTCCTTTTTTGTTTCTTTTTCTTTTTTCTCTTTTATTTCAATCCATAAAAATGTATCCAAAATTTGCTATTTTCTCAAGTGACATATAATTATGTAACTTAATAACGTAATAGTATCGAATCATTCGCTCTCTGGCATAGTATAATCTTATTTTCTTTAAACTTAAACTCACATATATTTATCTAATTCAGTTATTTTTTTATAATTAACTAATTTTGAGATTTTGACATCTTAGTTGAAGTATTATATAAATAATTTTGTTGTCATTAAAAAATTAAATTAATAATGCCATTATTAAATAATCCCATTTGAAGGAACAACAAAACATGATTCATAAGTGTCCAATCCACTCACTCCATGGTCCCAAAGCAATAATTTAGAAAACAAAGTTAGGTTAGCTTCAACACCTAAAGCTTTCATATGCATAGAAATAAATTAATTCTTAACTAATGGATGTTTCCTTTTCTTTTTAGTGAAGAAGACACTTGCATTTTTCTGTCAATCAAAACCCTGAAATTAAGAACACTTCTTGTTTTGTGGTCCTAAAATATCCACCAATGCTTATATTTTTCATCAATGTAGTAGGTATCATTTCAATGGAATCTGCCTTGTGCCCCAATTTCAATTTCATTTTCATTTGTATCTTCATCTTCTCCTGGTTTATAAAATGGATTCTATTGAATGCTCCCCCCCCCCCCCCCCCCCCCCCCCCCCCCCGCGTCTGTGTGTTGCTTTTTAGAGTAGATTGGAAAATCTTTGTATTTTTGTAACCTATTTGCATTTTAAAGCTTTTTGCTTGATTTTTATAAAGGGATCTTTGATCTAATATAGGTAAATTTATTGGGTTTAAAAAATTGTAGTTGAGATGTCATTATACATGTAATTATTTAATTGAAAAAATATATATAAATTATGTATATTTTATATCTCACTCTTAAAAATAAATAAAATGAATGTAATAAAATTGACTTAAAATATTAATTTATTATTATGGTCATTTTCCGTCTTGTCTCGTTTATTAACATATATGAGACATATATCTAATTTATTGAAAGTCATCGTTTTATTTTACGTACCAATAATTCATCGTTAGCCTAAAACAGAATTAGAGATTAATTTATCGTTAACCTAAAACAGAATTAGGGATTAATTTATCGTTAACTTAAAACAAAATGGTAGCCGCGCGTAAGACAGTACGAATGTTGCCTTAACCACGAGATGGCAGCGAATGCTACTGCCTTAGGTGTGTGCTGGCAATTGGCAAAGCGCAAGGCGGCCTTCGTCGTTGTATTCATCTCACCCCCCGCTGTTATTTTGTTGCTGCTATCGCCACTATGTTACGGGTTTAAAATTTTTACATTTAATTAAAGCAAAGGTACAATTAGTTATCAAAGAGGATTTTTAATAAATTAGGCGTATATCTCATATATATATATATATATATATTTAATAAAATAAGAAGCAAGAGTAAAAGTAACTTTTACTATTATCATAATTAAAACATGGAGAAGTATTTAAAATTGTAAAAAGTAAAACTTTTGTTTATTTTTGAATAAAAAATAAAATACACTAAATAAAATATTTTACAGCACGCGCTTCACGCGCTAATCACGGGTATGCAGTTCGGTGGATGCCCAAGGGAAAAAAAGTAGACTGAACTCTCGTTAGGTTTATAAAAATTTTAGCTTGAAAAAAAGTTTGTGAAAAGAGACGTATACATCCTTTATAAATAATAAATTTATTAAAATATTTAAATTTATTTTAAAATTATAAAATAATATTATTTTGATTAAATTTAAATTTACAACATATGAAAAAAGTCAATACCTACTAACTACTATACTAAAATAAATTTTAATAATATATATTTTAATTCATAATATATAATCCTTTTAAATATACATATATAATAATTTTTATAATAATTAATTATTTTGTTATTATAAAAAAATTTATAATTTAAAAATAATTTTTTAATCATTAAAATTTTATATAATAACTTAATTTAAAGTTATTATTATCATTAAATTATAAAATTTAAAAAAAATTATCATTATTTAGGTTTTTAAATAAAATAATTTATTTTATTTAATAATTACTTAAGAAATAATTTTTTAAAATTATTAATATTAATAATAATTTTCTAAAATTATTAGTACTAGAATAATTTTATTTTATAATATTTAAATTTATTTTCTTTAATAATTATTTAAGAATAATTTTATTATTTTTTTATAATAATTTTAAATTCAAGTTATTATATAATTTTTTTTAATTATAAGTTTTATAATAACAAAATAATTTTAATTATTATATAAATAATTAAATGTGCATTCTCAAAAAAATTATTTATTAAAAATTAAAAATATATATTTAAAATGTGTTTGGTGTAATGATTAAAGTATTACTCTTTTTCATTAAGATTTATTTATTTTATAATTTTACAAAAATAAATTTAAGATATTTTAGTAAATTTACTGTTTATAGGGGAGGTTTGTATTTTATTTTACAAACTTTCTTTCAAACTGCGATTTCTAGAAACCTTAGGGTAGGTATGTGGACGTTTCCCTGTCCAATTTTAACAACTACAGTACAAACTACAAGCAGCCTTGAAATCCAACGAAAGTCAATTCAATTCTGGGACTAACATAAATGCACCAGCTGTCCCCTTCCCTGCAAAAAACCATGAAATACTACTAATTATAATAAAAAAAATCAATTACTTTAAAAACAAAAATCCAAATTGAAGAATTGCATTCAATCTCTCACAATAAAAACCCAATCTTGATTTGCCAAGCCATAAAAGTAAAGCAATGCTACAGAGAGAGTGAATGAGTGAGAATCATGTGATCCACCACTCACCAAAGAGAGAAGAAACCATAAATTTGTCCACCAACAATCCACCCCTTTGATTTTCCCTTTTTCCTTAATTTTGAGTTTTGGTGTTGTATTTACTAGTATTTTAACTCATAAAAGAGTTATCTTTCTTTTCTTCTTTGTTTGTCCGTCCGTTTTTGGTTTCAATGGCTTCTAGTGCTTCCAGGTTCATCAAGTGTGTGACTGTTGGTGATGGGGCTGTTGGCAAGACTTGCATGCTTATTTGCTACACAAGTAACAAGTTCCCTACTGTATGTACCCTTTTGTTCTGAAGATCATCCATCTGTGTCTGTCAGTTGTGGTTTCTTTTTTAATCTTTTTGTGGGTTAGTGTGTTTATGCAACTGAGTTTTTGCAGCTTTTCATGAACATCTTAAAACTAATTACTGAATTTTGCTTCTCTTCAAATTAAAGTTGCTTTTTTGGGTTGCCGATGGCGATTTATTTCCCTTTTGAGATATTAATCTGGGATTTATTTGTTCTATATTTTCCTTCTGTTTCAAGCAAATTAAGATTAGAAAAAGGAGATGTTTTAATTGTTCAAGTTGGCTCTTCCTCTTTTCATTTCTAATTTGTAGTATTTACAAACATTGATGGTTATCGTGCTCATCAGGATTATATACCAACAGTGTTTGATAACTTCAGTGCAAATGTGGTAGCTGAAGGAACTACTGTGAACTTGGGCCTCTGGGACACAGCTGGTAATGATTCTGACTCGCCGTCTTAATCGATTTCATCTTAATATTGTTCTCTACCAGTTTTCACTATTTGTTCACATGGAAGAGTGTGAACGTAGGCCATTTATTATGTTACATTTGTTTCCAACGAATTTTCATAGGGCAAGAGGATTACAATAGGTTAAGGCCCTTGAGCTACAGAGGGGCAGACGTTTTTGTCTTAGCTTTTTCTCTAGTCAGTCGAGCGAGCTATGAAAACGTTCTGAAAAAGGTGCATTTACCTGCATATGTCGTTTGATTTTCTTGAAGCAATACAATTTGATTATGCACTTGTACTTGACTTTCTGATACATGATTACCTGGTCAGTGGATCCCTGAACTTCAGCATTACTCTCCTGGAGTGCCAGTTGTATTGGTCGGAACCAAACTGGGTGAGTTAATACGCTCAATAATCACAGATACTTATTCCCCGTTCCTATCAATTATTTGCTTGCTGTAAGTCATCCCTTTTGGTCAGTTTCTATCAAATTTGTTCTCATAAATGGGACACCTATCTTGTTAACTGGATGAAGACTTATTTAATGATAGAGGTTGGTTTACCATTTATCAAATTGGTACATTTTTCTAATTGCTATTCAATTACCATCATTTACTAAGGGCATTGTTTTGCAGGTTTAGATTTTAAGTTTTTAGCACTAGGACTAATGCAGATAACATCAAACTTAATTGCGGTAAACTTTTGAAATTACAAACTTGGAATTGTGAAATCTGTTTTCAGCTTTATCATTTTCTCGTTTTATCTATCTCATCTACTATCAGTTAAATGTTTTCATTCATTTGGGATTTTTGGGTTTTTACACCAAATTTAAGGCAAACCGCTCCTTCCATGTAGAACTAACAATATTGGACCTCTCATGTCCTTGAAAGAAGTGCAGTATGAGTCTACTCACTCAATTGAGCCTACAGTTTTGACAGTGCCTTTCATAATGGATGTTTTATGGTAAAAAAATTCTCATTTTCTTCTTAGAATTATGCATGCCATGGATAATTTGGAACAGTCAACAATTATGTAGATCTCTTTTATCCAGGTATATTTGTCATTCAAAGTGATTTTAGTTTTCTCGACTAATATGTGATTACAATTGATATGTAGATCTTCGTGAGGATAAGCATTATTTGGCTGATCATCCAGGATTGGTGCCTGTGACCACTGCACAAGTGTGTTTTCAGTTATTAGTCCCTTTTGTAGGTCTTGGAAATAATGTGATCCGTGTTCTAATGTTTTGGTGGCAATGTTTCTATACAAACAGGGAGAGGAACTCCGTAAACAGATTGGTGCTGCATATTACATCGAGTGCAGCTCAAAAACTCAGCAGGTACGTCAAATCCTGGATGCTTCTTTATTTGTTTCAGCTGTGATCTTCATTTTGTGAAACAACTGTCTTAGATGTACATCATGACTACATGACATTAATAAAGTCATAAGTTGCATGTCTATTCAAATTGGGAAGTATGTTTGCTCTAATCACATGATAATTGTGTCATGTTTTGTTTTACACATCTTAATTTATTTGAGGAGATTGATGCTCTCTCTCTTTTGTTGTATATTTATGTTTGATGATCCCTTGCTCATGCCTTTGCAGAACGTGAAAGCAGTTTTTGATGCTGCGATCAAAGTAGTTATTAAACCTCCACAGAAACTAAAGGAGAAGAAGAAAAAACCACAACGAGGATGCCTATTGTTAGTATCTGCATTTCTTGATGATCTCGAACTTGCTTTTTGTCTTATGCCTGTTTAATATCTGGTGTTTTTTAGCATCATGATCTAGTATATCTTTGAGAATTTTAGATGTTAAGGCTCACTGAGCATGTGCATGTAATGCACTTCATCATCAGTTCCTCTCAATCATTCATCTTAGATATAGAACCTAGTGTTACTTGATGCTGAATATTTCATCTTTGATTCTCTTTCTTAGGTTATGATCATTGTAAATTTTCTTAGTTCAAATGGTAACAACAGGTGCTTTCTGAACTTGCCAGTAGTTTTAAGGTGTCATTCATTATCCTTTTGTGAATTCTGTTCAAATGAAAATTGGAAAATGATTGTTTGGTGCCCCATAACTTTTCAGTTAATAACCTATGCCTTAAATTGATCATGAACTTTTTAGCTTTATGGTGGGCCAGGTGAAGTTTCTTGGAATATGCATGTAATCGTACTCTATGATAGTCCCATGTATCTGAGATGACTAAAATCTAGAATTTTTTCTTGTCAATTGAGACAATTGTAACTTCCAAGTCTTAACTTAATTGTTTGTTTGCATATATTCAATAATATTGTGTTGTTCGTTCATTTACCGGGCATGATTTGGTTTCTTTTCTCATTTGAATTACAGAAATGTCTTTTGCGGGAGGAATCTCGTGCGTCTCAAATGAAAACCATTCAAAACAGAACCATAGTGAAGTGATGCTTCCCACATCCGACCTTGCTAGTGCTCTGTCCCGTGAGTTTGATCTCCATGCAGTGTTTGCTGTAGGTAGTGTTAGTGTAGCTGTCTTGCCAAAATCACACTTCCTTCGTGGTTGTTTCATTTTCTAATAGGTGATCTAATTCTCTTCGGTCACTAATTTCTATATACAGATTTGTTGTAAAGAGTTGAAGCACTCGTATTAATCTTCTATTATTTTGTTACCAGCAGTGAAGTACACATAGTTGACTATTTTATGGTATATGCTAATCATTTGGTTCACACTACATTCACACCAATGAATGTTTTTATTTCTCTCAAGCAACAGCTGATATCTGAAACTCAGTTCGACTACATTGTTAGTAGCTGGTGGTGGAAGAGGGACCAAGGATCATTCTTTCTGAGAACTAACTTGATTTCTGCAAATTCATAATAATGAAATCATTCTCATATCTAAATCCATGGAAAATCCAATTTTAAATATAATACCAACCAAGCCACACCAGATGTCTAGATCAATGGAGGCATGGCCGAAACAACTAAAGAACAAAGAAACAGTGCAGAAGATACAAGTAATCTCTAAGTTTTCAACCTTGAAGCAAATTTCTTCCCAAATAAATTCGTTGGGTGTAGATATCACCCACATTGGGGACGTTTAGACTGCCAGATTATGCCATAAAAGAATGGATCTGCCTCGGTACTCAAAAAGGAAATACAAGTAATCGTATTTTGAACATTGATGGCTTACATAGACAGGAATTTAAACCATAGCAGATGGCCTACAATCTAGGTTAATAAATAACATAAAAAGTAATCCGCAGAAAAGATCTGAGTATCAAAATTCAGTAATCGCTCAGCTCAGGTATATGTGACTAACAGAAAATAGGGTGGAAGAGGAGAATGAAAAGAAAGATAAATTAACATCAAAGTACATACAAAAGGGTTTCTGCATAAAGCAGATCAATCCAACCTCCATTATAAGGATTGCATATCCAGGGTTGGTTTTGGGTCCAAACGGTTTATATTGCTGATGCATAAAAACCACTACAGGCACCAATTATAAATGTCTGGGCTACAGAGTGCATGCTTCCAACAGTTAAAATATCTACAAAGGGGAAACTGCTCTGCACCAATCACCCAGAACGAATTCAAGGAACAAACAGCTTGAAGACCCCGGACAGATTCTTTTATAATATGGTTGATACAGCAGAAGGGTGGGGTTCGAAGACTAAGAACTACATCAAATGACTCACTTACTACCCAGCCTCCATGAGCACAAGTTAGATGATCTCAGGGGTTAGTCAATGCCCATCCTTGAAGAACTGGAGAAAGAAAAGAACAACATTAAAGAAAATTTCATCCCAAACAAAAAATCCTTCGGAAACAAACTCATACAGATTATGTGATTCATTTATCCAGCAAGGCTAACTAACAGGAGCCAAAAATGAAATAGAAAATGTTGACAATAGTGATGGTGTCATTGGTCCCAACAAAACATTTTTTGTTCAAGTAAATGGATAGATTATTTATTTATTTATTGCAGCACAGTGGTAGGATCACATAACCCTAGGGATCAGGCATTACCAAAGATAAAAATTCCACGAGTCAAGAATGCACATCAAGAACTTACAATGTTTCATGGGTCAGCAAATTGTGACATTAGACCTTCCTATTGCCATGAAGGCCGTTTATAACCATCCCATCCTCCTTCAGGTTCCTTCCTCTTCAAAAGGCCACCTGCCACTTGATACATTCTTGCTTGCTCCTCTGCTAGAACCTGTGAACTGGCAACAGACAGTTGCCTCGGCACAAGAGGTGACGTCTCATCTCTACCTTCTGTCTCTGAGACTCCAGGCCCTGCATTTAAATCTAGACCCTGTCTGCCCCATTTCCAACTGCTCTCACCGCTAGAATTGTTGCTACCATCAGGGAGGCCAACTACGTAGGGCCTTGGGTAATGCGACGGGACTGCACCTGCAGGACCCACTAATTGGGAGTTGACTGCAGGGAAGCATAGTCTCCCACCAGATGATGAATCTACATAGGTTGTTGAACCACCTGAAAATGTTGCTGATGGAAGGGGAAAGCTGGTTCCAAAAGGAAAGACAGGATATTGAAATGGGGTGGATGGAAAGGGCACAGCAGGAGAAGATGACAATACCGGTCCCCTGAAGACATCAGAAGCAAAGGGAGTGCCACCACTTGGGGGAGCTAACATCCTCTGTGGCCCACCTGGTGCAACAATTGGAAAAGGCTGATCTCCTCTATCAGGCAAGAGTGATGGAACTGTGATTGTGGAGTAAGTGTTCCCCCTTGGAAACCACGATGAAAAATTTCCTGATTCTGCATTGCTAATTCGAAGGCCAGAAACAGGTGCCTGAGATGGTACGTTTCTGGGTTGCTGGTGAAACAATGACTGTTCAACACTTGTCTCATCAACAACAGGTCCATCATTCAAATCAAAATCCCTGCGAACACTCACCTCACCATTCATGAGACCACCTGATGACGTACCCGGCTGAAGTGGGCCATCTGTCTTATGACCGTTGCTACTTGAGTAGTTACCAATATCAATAAGCTCTTCAGCTCTATTCAAATCAAGATCAAGTCCACCAGAGCCCCGAACTGGCGTAGAACCCATCAGTTCACAACGTGACCCATCACGATTATTAGGAAGGTCAGGTACAGAGACTGTATCCCGAGCACAGTTCCGAGAAGCCAAATCCTCTAGGACTCTCTCATCTGGTACATTCAAGTCAATATCCAATGGAGGACGGCTGTGCTTTCCAGGTGGGGCATCAGAAATAGAAATGTTAGTAGCCCCCAATGGCATCTCGAAGATTTTTCTTGGTTCAGCTGGCCGAAACGCACTAGTTGCTGCAGATCCCTTCCAACCAAGTGCACCTTTACTCCTAAGGAGATCCTCTGGTGGTACAAAAGGCCCCTTTGCTGCTGCAGCCACTGTTATCGAAGCAGGAAGGCTACTAGACACAGAAGAAACGGAAAGAGGCAATGGGCTAATCAACGGTAGAACAGAACCTGAACATCCTGGGGCTGTGAAATTACTCGATTCCCCATATTTCCCATCATCCCCATTAAAACCTTCATTCAGATCAAATTCAACTTTTGCTTCCACATCTGACACCCCTGCAGCAGAGAAAGAAGCATCTATAGTGGTTGATGTAGATTCCTGTGCTTTGTCTCCCTCTGAGGCAATCAATTTAGGCGCCCCAGTCCTCAGATGCTGCCCTGTTTCCTGCATTCTCAGTGTGGTGGATGCCTCAGGAGGACCTGGGCCAGCAGAGCACTGCTCTTGAGCTTCATTACCTTCCAAATCCTCCTCCATATGCTCACCCTTGCCCTCATTGACAGTTGAAACCACATGAGGTACAATCTGATCCTCATGAATCATAGCAGCATTACTTTTCCATACCGATTTTTTTTCTTCACTATGAATAACATGACTCTTGGTATCTACTTCATCTGCCTTTTCAGCCTTCACTACATCAATATGTTCTGATGGCATGTCTTGACCAACACCAGAAGTACGGAGCGCTTCCCCATCTGTTCCTTTCACAAACTCACCGTACGTTGTAATGGGAGGTGGCTTCTGCTCTATCTGCATGCTGCTGTTTAATCCTTCATTGACAGCTTCAGTCTCAGCTCCCAGCGTAGATTCAGAGACCTTATCCTCCGCTAACACAGATCCACTCATCTCATGTTTAGTATCTGGACTACCATCCACATCCACTCTGATGCCTGCCTTATCCTCTTCAAGATTTTTTCCTGCACCGACAGGGTGTTCCTCCCCCATTACTATTTCTTTCGATTTTTCAATGTTCTCTTGACATGGATCTCCAGTGTGCTGCAAATCCTTGGGGGAAGTATTTATTTGTCCGGTTACATCTCCTGCAGGTTTCGCTTGATTACTGTCTGAATTTTTAGCCCACAAAGCCTGACTTGTACCATGCTTCACATGCTCTTCATCAGCACTATCAGTAGAATGATCTGCAGGAAAAGATTTCACTCTTGAATCATTGTCATCATAAGTGGACTCGTGAACAGGGGTGCTTCTTTGAGGAGAACCAACTGGTGAAACTACATTCGATTTGGACATCTCTCCAGCAGCCACACTAGCTAGCAGATTCATTCCAATGTCATCTCCAACTGGTGCGGCCACATTTGCTTCAGAATACTTGACACAACTTTCAATTAGAGCATTCATCGAACTGAAAGAAGACTCATGCGATTTTTCATCTTTAAATTCATATTCCGGTTGTTCATATCCTGGTGGTACACTAGTATCTTCTGAAATGTCAACCATTTTCCGACTATTATCACCAGGCTTACAGCCCTGGTCATCAGAAACAACAGCAGGTGACCCACTTCCCTCGTCAGGACATGCAAGTGCATCTTTGTTATCATTGCTTTGCCATGACTCACTATTCACATTGGAGGAAGTATCAGCTCGAAAAGCATCGCTCTTTTCTTTAAAGTTACGATCAATATAGTTCTGCTTCTCTGAAAGCACAGGAGAAGATGTTCGGCTGTTGGTGACTGGAGGGTCTTCAACAGACCCCCCACTGGCATTTTGAGCTGGACTACGACCTCTATTTGGAATCTTGACTATCAATTTGTGATTGCTACCCTCTGCCACAGGTATATCAAGTGCCTTTTCACATGTCACAACTGACTGTGATGCTCTTTCAGATGCTGAATTCCTGTGCAAAGAAGAATTTTTGCTTGACCCAGTTTCCCTTTGGGTCCCAGATACAGTTGACCCAGGGAAACCATTTGCTGATTTCCGAGACCGTGAAGAACCAACTGGGGTCTTATTCAGAGTCATTGAAACACTAGCAGAGCTCCTAGCATCATCCTTCCCAGAGAATCCCCCAGTTTTGGCTTGTTCACCTGAACAAGACTGACCATTGTTGTGGGACTGACTAGAACTGCTGCTTTTCTCATCCCTTGCTGGAGTTGAAGGAAGATCAGCAGCACCAGCAGCATTCCGGGGCTGTACATCTTTTGGGTTCGCACTCCCTGACGCAGATATTGGTGCTGATTTCACAGACACTGGAGATGAAAATGCAGATTTTGTAGGAGTATCCCCCTGGACAACTTTTACTGAAACAGGTTTAGAAGCGACAGGTTGAGTTACCAAGCTCTTTATGGCAACCTCGGAGGATCCACTTGTCTGTCTGTTCCCACCATGTGCAACTTCAGGAAGCCGTGGCCTAGCAGGCCAGGAAACTGGCTGATTTGAACCTGATTTTGCATCCATTTCTGCCTCAACGCGCTTCTTCCACGTATCAACCAAACTCCTCGCCTTTTTCTGAATTTCCAAGTTCTTGTGTGTACGCAAATGATTCACAGACTTGCCAATGTTACACATTTGTAAAGCATTAAGATTTACCGGCAGCTTGTCAAGAGCACGAAGTAAAATTAAGAGAAATTCCTCAACCGATTTATCGCCATCCTTGGGGCTGCTAACATCACCAATCTTCCCTTTATGGACCTCCTGCAGCCATTCATCAAATACAGGCAAACCCCTTAGCTGCACAAACCGATTAAGGCAATCAAACTTATCTGTCGCTGCCACCACACCAGCAAGCATTGACCGGCAGACTAGGTCAATTTTTTTCTCATTTTTCTCAGGAACCATGAGCTGCACCAACTTCTCAACCCCATCATAATCTACAAGTCCGCCTTTCTCTGTAATTTTGGCAATCTCAGTTTTTAAATTACTTTCTGTTCTACTGTGACCAGAATCACCATCCTCCATTTTTGAGGATCGTTCTCGTTTAACAGGCTCAGAACTCTGATCTCCTCTCTCCCTTTTCTTCCCTTTAACTTGTGAAGGAAAAGAGGCACTGTTCTGTACACCGTCGGAACCAGGTTTTAGCTGTGATGTCGATGTTGGACCATTCATTGGCTTTGGAGAACGGCCACCTGATGGCACTGTAGCATGCATTTCTATACGAGTCTTATACAATAGCTGATCTACTTCTTCCTGTCGTTCCTAAAAGAAAAAAGAAAGAAAGAAACTCATTACCCTAAACAACAACTACCAACAGCTAAGTATAAAAATGTGAGATGACCAAGAGTATACCAAACTCACATTAATATAATCCTGATCAGTTAGCCACCATAAACACTTGTTTGTGATATCATATACTTTCCGGCACACAAAAGAACCAATCCCAGATGGAAGTTCAACACCTTTTGGAAGGAATGCAACTTTACACGGGTGAAGTAAGGAAGCAGCAGGAATCTCATCCTTATGAAAGGAATAAAAGATTTCGTTTGGCGCAGCCTCCAATAGGAAGCCTTTGCCAAGTTTCACTTCTGCAGGTCGATAAAGCCAATTCACACTTAAAGTTAACTTATTCTCTTTACCAGCAGTCAGTGAACGAATTATTCCAATGAAGGGAGGGGAATCCTGGGGCGGCTTGAAAAGTGCGCAATCACCAACACTAATTTTGCGTCCGTCCTACGGAGATATTAAGATCTTTAGTAAAACAAAGAATGACTTAACATGATAAATAAGGACAATAAAGTAGCCAATATCCAATAAATATAGAAAGAAATAAAATATGGAGGCATTTAAAAGTTTGGTTACAGAAACGTCAGTTTAAACATTAAACTACACTAAATATTCCTTCCAATAACCCTCTCTCCTTACAGAAAAGATTGAAAGATTACAAACACTTGTTTGGAGAACTGAGAATCAGCCACTCAAAATTTCAAATGAAAATAACATTCAATATATTATTTGAAAACTCCTGGAAGAGTAATCTTCGAAAACTTCTGCTTGCTTCAGTAAGAAAAACAAAAGAAACAGAGCTGTCTCGGGACAGAAATGTTTACAGTATAACAATAACTGCGCCAATAACCATTGTATCGGGTCGCTGTAAAATAATCAAAGGAGGGGCGAGGCTTTGAAGAAAAATTAATCGTTTCATGATCTAGAGTTTGACGGTATAAATAATTCCCCAAATCAATCAAACATAAAAAAAAATTCTTAAAATGCATTGATTTTCAGAAATACCCTCGTTTTAGCAGAGGTTTGCAAAAATTAGATCAATTTCAAAAGTTTCCGCACAAATCTATCGAACCCTCAACAAAATCCCAGGAAAAACTCCAAAATTATTGACCCATTAAAACAGACGAACAAACAAATCGAACACGAAAAAATCGAAAGATAAATAAATATATGATTAATTACCTTGCAAAAGAAACTAAATGAATTGGGAGAAGACGACAGAGAAGAGGAAGAAGGAGAGGCAGAACCACCATCAGCAACTGAAGCTAAAATCGAGGAGCCACGTGGAGGGACAGTCCACATGTGCCGTCGACGACCTTCCCGTTTCCTCTCCTCCTCACCTGCCCGCCATCCATGCATACGCATACGCATGATACCCTTGCATTTTGCCCTATAATGAGTACCATCAATCCTCAATTCCGCTTCTTAACCCTTCCTTTTTCACCTATTCGCGATTTTACCACCCAACCCTAGATCACGAACCATTAATCCTAACCCTAATTTCGAAGGAAAAGTACCAAATTGATAACAAAACAAACCGATCTAATTGAAGCCGAGATCCAGAAATAAAGCCAGCGATTGACCCCAATAGCCAGAAAGAAATAGGAATAGAGATAGACGAGTCGAAAGAGAGAATCTAGAGAGAGAAAGTAGCGAAAGGGGTAGAAATGAAAATGAAGATGAAAATGAAGAGCAATCGAAGAAAGAAAGAGAGAGAGACGGCAAAAGGGAAAGGTGTACGTGTTCTACTTGGTGAGTTGTTATTGGTATGACAGTTCCACGTCAGCTTAATGACAATTTTGGCAAATTTCAACCCTTTTTATTGTTTTTGTTTTATTAAAAAAAAATCTTTTTTAAATTTTATTTATTTTATTTATTTTTTACATAATTTACCCATTTGGCATGTATTCTCTCTCTATATATATATAAATCGTAACCATGCCGTGTAATTTATTATTTCTAATTTATTATTCTATAAATGTCACCGCTTGAATTTGAACTCCAGCTTGGTAATTTCTTAACGAGAATTATTTACGCTACGTTAATGTCGTTTTCAGTCTTTCTGCTGTTGGCGAATGTGATTGGTCTGATCGTTGCAATTAATTATGCCAAACAATAATACTATATATGCATATATGTACGTATATGCTCATTGCTATGTAAACTAAGCTGATGTAACAAGATAAAAATAAATAAAATTAGTTTAAAATAGTAATTATTATACAAAACAGAAATTTGCATAAATATTTGAACACCTAATATTGCTCTGCTCTATCACTAATTAGACGGGAAGTACAAGCACAAAACTTTTGACATTGTGGAACTTCCAAATTTTCATTCTGGGCTGAATTTCTGAATGATTGATTGCTAACTCAGAAAAAGAGGGCGGCAATAACATACAAAATTTTCATTTTCATTAATCCAATATATAACGATATTTCCAATCCAAATGTACAGGTTATCAAGCACTGTACTGCTTTTTGTTATATTTCAGCATAAGCTCCATGATCCTGGAACATCATTTGCAAATGGCTCGTGTTGAAGCACCATTGGTATCATAGGCAATTGCACCATCCATAGACAGTGGCTCCGATCCGATGACTGCATTTTCCCTTCAAAGCCACAGAGAAGCAGATGAGAACTCGGCAACAGTGTAGTGCAGATTGCATAAGGTGGAATTCCAGTTAAGAAACAGGGGTCACGGAACCAGTAATTCCCAACATCAGATATTTCACATGCATTTTCATTACTCTAAATTTAACAACATTAAAACATGACCGGTGGGTTTAAACATTAAAACATCGGGCCAAGTGGCAAACTCTAAATTTAATCAATAGAGTTCAAGAAATCCAATGGAAGATTACACCAAACAACCAAAAATCACTAGAAAACTGGAGTCCAAAAGAATTATAACAAAGAACTTTGTAATGTATACCAAAGGGCAATAACAATGGAGAAGATCCAATGTTGTCCAAGACAGTAATCAAGACGCTCAAATGGAAAATTGAGAGTGGAAGTTGTTAAATTTCTGCTTTTGATGAATAAAATGCAATCCAGAAAGGGCTTTAAACTTTAAGCCAATCAATCGAAGAACATCAATCAAATTGGCTAATCTCCCTCATCAACAAAAACAAACCACGCCCTACTACATAATAATTCACTACCAGCCTAACTCATATCAGAACATTAAGAGTATCCAACAAATTTAAATCAAATTTCAACATTTCGGTATGAATTTAGTCAAAAGGATATCGGAGGGGAAATAGAAGAAGACGAAGATTATCAACCACCCCCAGCTACGCTCACACGTGCCAACCTGCCCCTTTCCTCTACCCTTCATCTGCCCTCCGCTCATGGATACACAGGAAGTCCTTGCATTTTGTCCTTAAAACGACTACCATCAGAATCCTAATCACTTCCATATTTCATAGATTCTAGGACCTTTGCGGCGGTCCAATCCTATCGCAGATCGGGAACCATCATAGGAATTTGATCTAGAGAGATGAATAAAAGCCGTCGATCTAGAGCGAGAGAGAGAGAAGGGGCAGAACCGCGGAAGTAAAGGCGTACTTTGAGTACTTGTTTGGCAGAAACGGGCAGCGGCCTTGGCAGATCGGGCAACTACGAGGCATGTGGGAATATGATAAACTTCACCATGCGGTGAGCTTTAGTAAAATGATTAACAGAAGATATGATCATAAGTCGCTAGATCATAACTGTTGACTAATCTGACGGTTTGACTTTTAGTTTTTAATTTTTTAAGGGTAATTTTCAATTTACCCCAACTATTATTGACAAACATCAATTTATCTCTAAATTTATTAAAAATTCTCATTTCACCCCTAAACGTTAAATTTAACATAACTCTTAAATATTACTATGGACCATAACTTATTTATAAAAATACGATTATATTTCTATTAAATTCAAAAATATTTTTTTCATTTAAAAATATTTTTAATATAAATATCAAATTCAATAATAGTATTTTTAAATGAGAAAAAATATTTTTAAATTTAATAGAGATATAATTGTAATTTTATAAATAAGTTATGGTTAATGATAATATTTAATGGTTATATTAAACTTAATATTTGAGAGTGGAATGAAAATTTTTGATAAATTTAGAGGTGAATTAATATTTATCAATAATAATTAGGGTAAATTGAAGGTTACCCTTTTTTTAATTGAAATTATAATTTGTATACCAAGGCTTTTGTTGTTTAGTTATAAAAGTGGGCCCAGTTGCGATAAAATGGGAATTTTAAAATTAAATGTGGGGTAAGCAGTTGCACATGAGGGCATATGATGAGAAGTTAAGGTTGTCCTGAGTTGTTCCAACAGCATTACTATAAAGTAAGAAAAAGTATGATGTAAATGTTATTGTTACTTCTAAGAATACAGAAAACTTTTTTTATTTTATGTTTATTTTTTTGTAGTTTGCTTAAGGAAGCATAAATCATTTTTTTTCCTTTTTTTTATTTTTAATTCCTGAAAAATTAGATTTTCGTTTTCTTCCCAAGACTAATTTAATAATACATAATATATTCTTGTAAAATATTTGGGTCTATAAAATGGTACTTTTTAATTTATGTGAAATATACATGTAACAATTTATCAAATTATGCAATCAATTTTTGTCTACGAGGTTGGTCATTTTTTAGTTACCATTCACCTTAAAATTGACTTGTAAGACAATTAATTTATGCCAAGATACTCACGTAATTCTTGGACTTGTACTTTCTAGTTTTAAGCTAAATTGGAATAAAGTTTTTCATAGTTGTGTTACAATAGTCCATGATAATTTTGCAATAGGCCAGGACCATGGTACAAATAAATAATGAGAAATGGAAAGGCAGGGTGGAGTCATTTTCACGGTGTCTGTTTGCTATTGAAATGGGACCAATGGCATGCAAATAGTAGTGGGAAATCGCTATCAGAAAGTAGTGTGAAAATGACAAGGGATGCCTAAATGGTGTTAGTTAAGTCTGTGAACAAGGAAGGGGGGTTATCAAGTTTCTTATTCAACACAGACTACAGACGATGATCTTAACCTCACCCTAATAATACATTGCACGTAGGCAGGCAACAAACAAAACAAAACAGGGCTCTCATTCTCATATCCCAATATTGAACTTTGAATGTTCATTATGTTCTAGAAACAAGTTGTTTCAGTAAACTTTGTTTTTCTAAAAGCGTTTTGTGTCCCCATCTCTGTCAATGGATGTCAAGTCTGGGAAAGAGTAAGATATAAGATAGATACTTGGGGGACAGGGCAAGGCAGAGAATGCAGTCATAATCTTTCGATTTCATTTTCATATTTTCTCGTGAGTGTGAAGCAGCAAATCCGGCCCCTCTTCGGGCCCTTTATCTGTAGCATCATCATTGATTGCTGCTGCTTGTGGAGGCCAAAAATTGAAAACATGGTTTTGATTGAGCACATACATCATACATACATACATCATACACATATACATATATAATGCAATGGACCATGTGCTGGCTGCAGTATTATTATCACTTTTGGCAGCTACTAGGGGGAGCCAAATTGACAGAGCGATGACATAAAACAATTTACAAACCCATTTTTGTAGCATGCAACATGGAACAGAGAACAGAGAACAGAGAACAGACAGACAGTATTACAGTGTTAATATTATACTTTTTCATGCCTTGAGAAAACTGAATTTTGTCAGAACCAGAGGAATGGAGTTATTAATACTGCACATACTGTCGAGGCACACATCAGTAATTCGGTAATTGCCCTTCAGTTACACAAACCCGTCCATTTCTCTGTCCCAACCATGGCTGAAGTGGACGTAAATCAAACCTCTTCCTGTCTCAAGACTCGTTTGTATCATCACATCACACCCACATCATACAATGAGAAAAGCCACGTGCCTAATTGACTCGGATTCTTCGCGTAAATACAAGCCCTTGGCACAGGCTTCCTCCATTAATATGATGAAGCAACTGTTACTTAAAATAATCAAAGAGAAGATGGTTTAAGTTGAATTGTTCATTCAAAAGATTTTGGCAACAACATTTGCATTCTTCAGTTATTTGTTTTTTATGCAGTTAGTCTCCTTTCAAATTATTTTTATGCTACAAGCTAGCTCCCAGTTTTTAGTTTAAGTTTTTTGTCTTGACGCAAGAAGATAAAGCAAGATGCAAATTATATCTTCAATAACATAAAATTCATAGCATAGGTCCCAAAAGTTGTCCGATATAAATCAACAAATTCCAAGCCAGCAGTTTAAGGACTACAAAACTCATTACAAGACTACGAAAGTTAAAGAGAGAATGGGGACGATTTATGTAAACCACCAAAAAAGGAAAGAATATTGAGAAACTTTCCCAACCACAAAACTCTTTCCAAACTGAACCAATACAAGTGTTCCACAAAGCCAAGAGGCACGTGCATTGTCAAGTATGAGTTAATAATAACTTCCTACAGATACAAGATCTTCCTTAAATTTGTGAAAACTAGAAATTTGATTAACTATAGAGTACGGATTCTTGCAACCAGCCAAATAAGGCAGCATCACATTCTGTCAATAAAGGCTATGAGTCCTCACAACTAGAGACACATCCGCAAAGACATCACAGAGCATTTATCATCCTCTTCATCTCAGCAGATCTCCTCAGATCTGGCTCCTCAATTGCTCTTTCAGTGAGTACATGCTTGATACGACACATTGATTTCCTCACCTGAATTCCATGATGATTAACAGCAAAAAATCCAATTAGCAATATTGTTGCAGAAAGATGGAAGAAAGAAAGAATCTTGGACAAACATCACATACAATTAAAAGTCAGAAAGTATTAGCAAGTGGCATTATCGTTTAGATAAATATTGAACAAAAAAACAAATAATTCCAGTTATACTGCTTTTATGTCCAAGTAGATTCTCCACAAATGGTAAAAAACTACAGTGAATTTGTTTTGATAATTTTCCAAACTTGGTTTCAGCAATGTGCAGCCAATTGACTGCCTCAGGGCTTAAAGTTTTTGTCACTCCACAACAGTCAGCAGGACAAGATTTTGATATTTCCAACCTCCTAAACAATTACTAGGCAATTCAAGATTTGAACTGCCAATTCAAATGGAGGACAGGATAGCAAGGAAACCTTTTTCCCAAGAATAAATCAATGTACCCTTTCCTTCATTAGACCAACTAAATTGGCATTAATAGAACAGTGGCACTTCTTTCAAGCCTACATCTTGGAGTGGAGCAAAAGCTAGCAGACCTGGTAGCACTTTGTCATACATCTTTTAAACCGGAAGTACTGATGATCAAGTTACAGTGCGCATAAATTAGAAGATCATAAGGTCTTGTTCAATGATATTCATAACACTCGTGTCTGTAGTATCAAGGAGAGAGTTCAAGAGCGCTAAAACTGAGGACTTCAAGCACTCTTTGGCACTCAAACTAAAATTTGTGGTTCTTTCCAATGCAAAATATGCTTTTCCATAGGACACAGAGTAATCGATACCTATAACCTCACCAAAGACAGAAAACCTCATTCAGAGATGGTTTTTATTTGTTGTTTACACAAGAATTCTAAGAGTAGATGTACAAGTCAATGTAGTATCAAGCGCTATTTAAGCAGAGACAATTACAAAATGCAAACAGTTTGCTATTAATTCTCTTTAGAAGTTAGAACCTGCAGGACATAATGCCAACACAGGCAGAGAAAATTTTTCTTAAACCTACTCTCTCTCGATAACACTTTCAAAGCTAAGGAAGAACTTTGGCCCATCACCATTCTGACAACCAACCTGATTACAGATCATAGAAAACAATCATGAGGTTCAGCTACGTTAATTTCCAATTGCAACGGATACCCAATATGCTTAACTATGTTAAGTGTATCTTTGGGAGCAGAAGATGTGTAAACAAAAATAACTTCTTCCCAGATGGAGCATGTAGTCCAAAGAATCTAAGGTAACTAACGCATAAAAAAAAATTCAGGTGTTCCATTAGCTCACTAACATGGAAGACTAACATCCTTCTTCATGTTATTTACGTTTCCTCATCTTCATCTATAAGGAACCATAGTGTTGTTCACCAGACACTCAAGGAACTAGGAGTCATAATACAGACAATTATCCAAAAGCAAGAAAAGAAGCTGACTTGTACCTTGGGAATGCGCTCTGGATTGGGAAATTGTAGGTTCTGTGCATGCAGCATCTGTCTTTGGGTCATCAGCATATTTTTCTCCTTCAACAGAACATACCATAGTTTTTGAAGATCATCCCAAGATTTCAGGCGCAGTTCAGAAGCTTTCCAACTTCGACCTGACAGCAGTAAGATGAGACAATAGTTTCTATAAATACTAACAGTTGCAAATTTTCTTTCTATTTTTTGGACAAAGAAACAAAGTTTAATTTAAAGGTTTCTTATGTATATGGAAAAATGACTTCAACTGCAAAGTTGCTTCTTATCATGTAAAATGGAGAACACCAACTCACGCTAATGACTTGTTTATTTTTTTGTCTTAATGCTTAACTGGTTGAATTTATCCACTTAAAGTAATTAAATATGTTTGCTTTTTTAACTTACCAACAATTTTAAGACATTTGTTCTATTAAGTAAAAAAATGTCTTTTTGACTGAATCTGAAAAATCTAAATAATTTTTATTATATATCTTTTCATAAATACTTAAATTCATATTTCAGACAAAAAAATAACAACTGCAAGCCATTTAGATTTAGAAATTCAGATCTATTGAAAATTCAAATTAATTTAGAATTTAGTCAAAAATACAAACGCTATCTAAGACATTAATCATTTGAAAAATCAGGAACAAGAAAATTAAACTCTGGAGAAAATCATTTGACAAAATGCTGTGATATCATAAAATTATAACTTAAAAAGGTTTATCCATCTCAAATTTTTGTAAGCAACTTGCAAGAAATTCAGAGGTTAAAATCAACCTCCAGGAATGCAAATATGATCATCCTATACTGCAGAAAATATTCAAGTATTTGCAAATTAGCTAGTGGCTGTGAGGCACCATATCTTGACTGGAGTTGCACACTAAATACCTCTGCCTTTCCATCCCTGGTATAGAAAAAGAGGCAGCACAGCTTCCGGTTTTTGGATTAAAAAACAAATGCTTGACATTCTGGTATTAAGATTGTGCATGGTACAGGACACAAGTAAAAGATTATAGCTGAACCAGTAGGAATTCTAAGAAATTGATCAGCCCATCCTCACTTTCCAGGAAAACAGAAAGAAAGAAGAAAAATATCAAGAATATTCTGTACAGGGTATATTTTCGGTCTCAAACAGAGATCACAAGTTCTAAATCATCATGCAACAGCTAGTTTGCCTTCTATAAGTTCCAAATCTTTCAAACTGCCACCTCCACATATTCTTCTTCTTTTATTCAATTTTTTTCATTCATTGTCCCCCACCCCCCCTTTTGTGAGAGTATGATGTAAGCTTCGATTCAAAGCAAAGAATAACAAAAACAAAGGCAAACATAATCCAACTAGAAGGAATAAAATAACAAAATAGCAATGAAGCTCGTACCATAAACAGGTTTCTGGTCAGCTGGGCCTCTATCTGTCTCAAAAAATTGCTCAAGAGGGTTGTGCCCGGATGTTGCCGTGGAAGCAGCAGCAGCAGTAGCTGCAGATGACTCTGATTTTGCAGCAGTAGCCAAGAATGATCTCCCAATAAATCTTGTCATAAACATGACTGATATGTTATAGCTCACTGCATAACTCAGAAATCTAACAATATTAGCCAAAAATATCAGAAAACAATAAACCAAACAACTCTACACACAGAGAAGGCAACATGATTGAATTCCATAGGGATCGACCTGAAGCATTAGATAGTATAAACATCAACCGAGAATTTAATCTTCTCATAAAATAACCGGCAGCATATATTAGCAAAAAGAAAAATATATCAGAAAATAAACATTACAGCAACTAGAGGTATAATCCTAAAGACCAAACACAAGAACAACAGAAGCAATAAGCAAATTGATAGAATTCATTCAAACCCATTTGGAGAATAAATGTAAAAGAATCAGCGGATTTCAGGCACGCAAACAATGAATGGCCTCACTTACGAAGTTTGCGATGCAAGATAAGCATGAGAAATAAAATGGATGTGAATTAAAATTAAAGCGTACCCGAAGGAGAGTATATGGGATTGTGCAGTTAAAACTGTGAAATCAGCGGAGGAGGAGGAGCAGTTCTGGACGCTAGTATTCGTAGTTTTGAGGGGGGGTTTTGTGTCAGGAACTGAATGGGGTTTTAGCTAGCTGATTCTGTCCAGTGAAATTCGTCGGGTGATTACAGGTACCGTGGTAAAAAATTTGCCACGTCATTGGGAGTGGTGGATCTGGAAGTGGGCCGATCTTATTCTGTGATCCAGTTGCACGATGGAGGACGAAAAAAAACGAGCCCAAAATGAGTGGTGTGATAACCTGTTGACATCGCTTTTAACGAATAAGGTACAACCCTCGGACTGCGTGAAAGTAGGTGTATTGAGTAGTACATTTGGTTCACTCTGCCCAAAAAGGGCTTGCTGGTGTTTGGGCGTTTTCGTGTTACAAAGTGTTATTGGTGTGAAGAGAAAAAACAAACAAACAACGAAATAAAAAAGGATACATTTGAGGAGATATTTATTTTAATGAATTCCCATTGGCAGAATTGTCAAATTTAATTTTTGGTTGTCTCAAATAAATGGGTATTCGTGAAACTTTCTATTGTGCAAATAATCTCACCAAAAATTAAAATATAATAACTTCAAAATTATAATTCAAATCTCCGAGTTTAAGAATCTATAAATTAAAATAAAAGATAAAAAAAAAAAAAAGAAGAAGAAAGGGACTAAAAGGCAGAGCATCAAACAACCATATCTCTAAAATAAATAAATAAAAAAAGGCCAAAGAATTTGCTAAAAAGGTGGTCCCTTACTAGTGCATATATGAATGAGACTAGTTGGTGGGGTTTGATGATATTATGGGTATCTCCTCTCCTCTCCTCTCCTCTCCTCCCTAAAAGACTTGAAAGCTACACCCACGTTCTGTCCCCTTTTGGCTTTTGTTTTCTTCTTCTCTTTCCTCTTTGCCTTTTTCCTAATTTTAATTAATACCCATCATTACTCTTCTTCCCTTTAATTTAATCCATTTCTAGTTTTCTTATTCTCATGATCCCATTGATTGAGGTTCCGGTGGATTTTCCTAATTTTTTATGTCATACTTTTCTTTTTTATTATTATTATTATTATTATTATTATTTAAAGCCTTAAAAGACTCGTATATATACATATTTGTGATATTAAATTCTAGTAGATTGATTATTATCAAAGATTCAATATTCTGTCGCTTAAAAAACAAACCCTAGTCTTAAAAAAAAATAAAGAATGTATCTAATAGTACTATGATTAATGACGCTATCTCGAGCATTTGTTATTATAATGTTACATGTTGAACGAATTTTTTTTTTAAAAAAAGAAAACCTTGATTAGGGTTAGGTGATTATCAACAAATTATTATTAAGCTGTTACCAATGCGATATTGACATGTGGTTGTAGATGATAGAGAATTCTACAGAATGTAGCTGCTGTGATTGTGAAGAGGACAAAATTCAGCAGCTCCCTCCTACCTTCCCTTCCATTTGTATTTTTATTTATAATATTCCCTAACCTTTGGTCCAATCAAATCACTTTTCATTTTTCTTTTTTCAAATATTGACAAAACGTTATCAATTTGGACCAATAAATATGCATGTCCAGCTATTATTATTCAATATGAAATAATTGAAACAATCATGTGGGTGCAGGGACCCCGGATTCCAAAGAGAATACCGTTAGGTATACACTTTAAATTGTAATTTTGTGATCATCATTTATAAATAATTTGTATATCATCTATCTTTCATTTGCTTGTGACAGAATTAATTGATTATCTTCTTAATTATTAGGATTTTGGTGCTAAAATTTTTATTTTTTTTATTATTATAAAATATATTATTAGGTAAAATGTTTGTCGAGACTATTTCAATACCAAGTTCAATTAAGACGTCCACTTAAAATAACATGTGTCTGTTTTAAATGTACGAAAAAAAATCAAATTTTAGAAACACAAAAATTCTATCTTTAATCTCCACAATCTAATGAAATACAAGAGTTTGTGTTTTCAAAACTGATATAAATTATAATCAAAGCAGAAACAGAAACGTACACAAGTCTTACAAAGTCAGGTCATTTTAAATGCAACACAGAAACAGAACCTTTGTCAATTGTCATTACATTACATGATGTGCTGTAAATGTAGATGTTAAAATATTATTATATATGTTTGTTCAATTAAATGGATTAATTAACATTGGTACAAGTATAATTAAATGTGTCATACGTTATGTATAATAATATCTTACAAATCAATCAACCGAGATAAAGACAAGAAACGTGTTTGCCTTTGATGTTAAGTTTTGGTTGCCAAAATCTGTTTATCCTAACTAGTAATTACTACAACTTTAATCAGTGTCGTCTTATCCATTCAACCACTTTCTATTTCTTACTTTACTGAGTGATAGAAAATATATATAAAGTCTTAGGTTTGATCAATTCATTACATGATTGGCAAAATCTAGAGTATGATAATTATAATAAAATTACTCAACAAAATAATAACATTTTATTTTATTTTATTTTTTTTTTCTTTTTATTGTGAAGTATGCTTACTAAAATACAGTTATTTTGAAACGAAAATACTAAAAATAAAGAAGAGCACATTTAGATTTAGGTTATATCCAAAGTCATCACGCGTACGCTCGCAACTCTTAAGAAGTCATAATCGGGGAGCTACTGGAGAGAATCACACTGGTAGATCTACGCACATTTCGCATCAGAAGTATTCGTCGGTTAATAGGTCCAATCTCAACGATCAAAATTTTCAACGTAGTACACCTACACCTACACGCTCTTGCTTTTTGCTCTTGGAATTTCGGCCCCCACATTTCTTTTCTTCCTCCAATACCCACCGACCTTTCTTCTTATTCCCATGTCGTGTATTCACGGTTCACCAATAAAGTAGTACTGGCACTATTACTGCTAGTTGTAATCAACTCATTCACTCAACCCTCTGGCCTATTAACCAATGCTACACTTTCTGTCTCCTAATCAAATGACTATCACTACTATTACTATAACAATAAATTAAATTCATTGCTAATCTTCATATTAAATGCTAATTTTATTATATTATCTCATTAGATTTATTAATAAATATGGCATGTAATATTTAATCGACCACAAAAAAAAAAAAACACGTTTGATAAATATTTTTATATCAAGGCAATTTTAACCCATTATCAATCAAAAGATATACATATATATCTATTCAATGGAATTATTTGTATAATAATAGAAAAATAAAAGCACGTGATACGTACTTATTAAATAATGTCCTTATAATTTACTCTATCTAATTTTTTTCAATATTAATAAAAGTAGAGAATTTAAATAATTATTTATATTTTAACATTAATTCCAATATTTTATCCATGCCTTGTTACTCAAAAGAAAGAAAAATAATAATCTTGTTTTCTCGCAGTAAAACAATCTTCGTAAGCTAGTTACTGTGGACAGCCAACCCGTGATCAATGCTGATATCATTGAGTGAAAAAGAAAAAGACGTCTTGTTGCAGGAATAGCAAAATTGACGGGCAGAGCAGTGAGCCAGTCGTGAGTCGAGAGACAGCAAGCAGAGATTGGGGAAGAGAAACTGGAGTAACAAGACTATACCGTCTACTATATGCTTTTACCCTCTCATATTTCTGTATGATAAAATAGGGGTAAAGAGAATTTGTCGGCTGTCCTCTTTTTTTTCCTCTCTCCTATTGATATTGAGCAGCCCAATGCCTTAATATTTCTCTCGCACACCTCACACTTGATCATCACTTTTCTTTATTCCCAAACTACCCAGCCACCTAATAATTCAACCTAGGTGGACAACCCCGCACATGCTTCCCACTTTTTCTAAGGTTAACACCGTCATTTTAACCTATTGAACGTGTTGGTTTGTGTAACTGACCGAAACGCAGCGGAAACGACGTCGTGTCCTCGGTATGACTGAAGGGAAGCTCAGTTTCTTCTTTTTCATGATTAAACAAACAAATACTGATGTGATACGATATTTTAATGAATAAAATAAAAAGCATTAACCCAAACGTATGTCAGTGTGCTCGTAAATAAACTAGGGAATTATCATTTCTGACCATATTTTTCATATATTTTCAATTAAAGGCAGAATTTGATCATTTATATTAAACAAGTCTTTTCAATCCTTACTGAAATCAATAAATTAAGATACCTTTGGGACTACAAGTAGTCGCAAATTGGGAGCGCCGGGTTTTGCTATGCCGCATAAGCGCAGCGCTCCAAGTTGTTTTGTAAAATTAAAAGTGTGAGATTTTGTATTTCCTTCCATAACCCTTTGTTTAGGAAATAATAATATTTACATCCTTAAAGTTTAATGAAATAATAAATAATGACATATATTACTCATATATAGCAATTTAGTCTCAAATATTTATTTTTTTAACCCTTCTTATCACAATATTTTTAAAGATTAAAGTGTTAAAATTAAGACAATTATCTCTTAATTTATGATTATTTTAAAAATTAATGATAAAAATATCATTTAACTATTAATAATTAGCTAAAATTTATCAAATATTTACCCATTTTTATTGAATAATCATTGCTTTAATCTTACAATAATAAAACCACATCATCTTAGTACTAAACATATATTTATTCTTGTGATATTGAATTTTGACCAAATAAATAATATAACAATATATTTAAAATTTATTGTACTTTCTATTTAAGGCGTTTGGTCTTATTATTTAATTTTAAAAATAAAGTTGAAAAAATATTTTGTAAAAACATAGACTTCACTTAGATTCATATATTTTTTAGTGTTTAATATTTTGTTATTTTATTTCATAATAGTTTTGATTTTAAAATGATGGAAATTTCATATTAAACATATTCTTTATTTTAAAATACAACATTTAAATACCAATTTTTACTTGTATAGCTCACACTTAACATCCAAGGGAGAGAGAAGAAAACATTTTTTTAACCAGTCTAGAGAGAGAGAAGATAGACACGCACGCTTAATTTTTTTTTTTCTTCAAATTTCATGCAGAGCCAGCAATATTAATTAATTTCTTCTCTCCACAAAACAGCTATACAAACACACATACATAGAGGTGTTTGGTGTTCTCTCTCTCTTCCCTCCTCCATTTTGTTTGTTTGTTTGTTTCTTTCTTTAAAGCGGAACACAGTTTTGGTGTGTGGGGTATGATGATTTATCATCGCTCTTGACTTTTTGACGCTCTCTTTTTCTTTCTTTCATTTCACTTGATTTTGCTTTGAAAGGGTGTTAAAACTTAAAAAGGTACTTTCCCTTGACACTTACTTTCTTATCATTTCATTTTTTTAGTGTTGCTACTATTATTAGCTCTAATATTGTTATTATTATTTTTAGTTTAATTTCATTCACTCTTCTAGTAGTTACACTTTCATTTTCATACTTCCACACACTAAAAGTTTCATCTCCATTATTATTCTCTTCTCCATCTTTTTGTGCTGCCGGTGGTGAGTAGATTATATACATGTGGGTTGTGTTTTCTTTATTTTCTTCCCTGTTTTAGTTTCCTTCTTCAACTTCATGATCTGGGTTTCACTCAGATTTGGCTCTCTTACTGCTTTTATAGCTTAACCGGTTCTTATTATTTTTTTTTTCCCTTCTCTATTTTTCATATTTTTTAGTTTTAGAGAGAGAAAGAGAGAGAAAGCGAGATCATGGCAGGAGGTGCAGCGCCTAAAGCTGAAGAGCCGCAGCCACACCCACCGAAGGATCAGCTACCCAACATTTCGTTTTGCATTACTAGTCCTCCACCATGGCGTGAGTTTTTTTATTTTTATTTTGTGGCTACTTCGTACTTGGATTATAGATTCTTTTTGGCGAGTTTTTGAGATATGGGGTGGATTTATTATGGCCAGTGTTTGTTAATCTGGATCCGTTTGTGTATATTCTTGGTAAGGTTTTGGGAATTCTTAATTGGAAATTAGGATATGCTCTATCTGCATTCTTTTTTTAGCTGAAAGTAGCTTTTCTTAGTCTTCTCTTCTTTTGGGTAGATACCTCTTTTTCGTAAAGTATTATGCTATTTTGTCTAAATAAACCCTCACTACCACTACTGACTAAAGATTCTAATCTTAAAAAGTAAAAATACTTAAAAGGTTTAATTACCATTTTTTCCCCCAGAAAAAAGAAAATTTAATGCTTATTTTGCTGATTAAGTTTGTGCCTCTGTGCTTTGGGAACTTGATAATTTGATGTCGTGTATCGCTCTTAGTAATTGTGCTAAGTGGTAATTAACCTTAATTTTTCTCTCTCTTTCTGATAGTTTTGGGCTTGAAATGTTGTTTTTCTGTTAAATGACTTGAGATTGGTTTGAAATTTTTTTGGTGCATTTCTGATGCAGCTGAGGCTATTCTTCTTGGGTTTCAACATTACCTTGTTATGCTTGGCACGACGGTTCTCATTCCAACTGCTCTCGTTCCCCAGATGGGTGGTGGAAATGTAAGGCCTCAGAGAAAATAATGAAGATAATGTGAACAAGTCCCTTTGATTGTGATTAAATATTTACGTTTGCTGTGGTTTGTAGGAGGAAAAAGCCAAGGTGATACAGACACTGCTTTTTGTTGCCGGTTTGAACACATTGCTGCAATCATTATTTGGTACTCGACTACCTGCTGTGATGGGAGGATCCTACACTTTTGTCCCTACCACAATTTCAATAATCCTTGCTGGTCGATTTAGTGATACTGCAGATCCAATCGAGGTCTTTTAATCTCAACATGTCATTTTAACAAGTGGTGTTTGTTTAGAATGGTAAATTGCATGAGAACATGGTAATAAATGCTGACAGCTAGATGAAAAATAGCTAAGATGCAGCATGGTATATAATATTGCAATTGAAATGTTTGTCTCCAGCTTCCTGTTGATTAAGCTTCTGGAGGAACATAATATTGCACAAAAATAGTAATTATGACATAGTTTCTTAGTGTTAGTTCAGAAGAATCTAAACAAACAGAAAATTAGAAAGATAAATAATTGGAAGATGACTGCACATTCAAACACCACATTACTCTCATCAATGCTTGTTCCATTTGGGTTGTAACTATGTTATCCTGTTTTGATGCCTATTCAGAAATTTAAGAGAACAATGCGGGCGATTCAGGGTTCTCTCATTGTTGCTTCAACTCTTCAGATTGTTCTAGGCTTCAGTGGCCTTTGGCGTAACGTCACAAGGTCAGCTTAGAACCCATTATGGTACTAGTACTTTTAAAACAGAGCATTGACGACTAAAATCATTTATTCCCCAAGCAGATATCTGAACAGTTAGCTGGTACAGTCCCTTAGATTTTTCTGTAGAACACTCATTATGGCTATATGGCGGATCTTATTGATTAATTTTGATATATTCTATGTGATTTTCATTTTGTGTTGAGAGTTAACTGCTCCTGCAATCCAGAATACTTGTTCTGTGTTGTAGCTTCGCTGCTTCATAGTTTCGTAATGTCACATTTCTGAGTCTGATAATGTCTGTGTCAAAATGGCAGATTAATTATTCTTTTGTGTTATTTTTCTTTTAAAACTTCAAAAAGGATTCTAATTAATTTCCTAATTTTCAGGTTTCTAAGTCCACTCTCAGCTGTTCCTTTGGTTTCTCTAGTTGGTTTTGGGCTGTATGAATTTGGTTTTCCTGGGGTAAGTCTTCCATTTCCTCATTTTCACAGGCAAAGATGTAAATCACCATATACAGACACACAACATCATCTTACCACCAATGACTGCTTTTGCATTTTCTTTGTAGGTTGCCAAATGTGTGGAGATTGGACTGCCTCAACTTATCATTCTAGTATTTATTTCACAGGTATGACTCATGATCTGTTTCACGCAAGTTCCATTCACTATTCAAATTATCTTATATATTATAATCTCTTTGTGCTTTGTTATAACTTTTCCTGAAGATTACTAATTGTTACTCCTTGTTTTCCAGTATATGCCTCATGTTATACACCGTGGAA
The DNA here is from genome assembly GCA_028052125.1 of Melia azedarach. NCBI lineage: Eukaryota > Viridiplantae > Streptophyta > Magnoliopsida > Sapindales > Meliaceae > Melia > Melia azedarach. The sequence goes on along the minus strand of CM051401.1, from coordinate 2,537,765 downwards.
AAAATATCTTTGATCGTTTTGCTGTCATATTTTCTGTGGTGCTTGTGTGGATATATGCGCACCTACTTACCGTGGGAGGGGCCTATAATGGTGCTGCGCCTAAGACACAAGCAAGTTGTCGAACTGATCGTGCTGGACTTATAGATGCTGCTCCCTGGTAAGTTTGTGCTGTATCTCTAAAGCAGTTTCTTATGCATGTGATGATTGGTCAATCCCAAGAATAAGCTCTTTGACGTTGTAACTGGCTGCAATTTTTTCTTGTTCGGAATTTGGCTTGGCATCAAATAATTTTATCAAACCTCTTCTCTTAACTTTGGTAAGAACCAAGACCCATGCCACTATGTCATGTATATTGCAGGCTACTGTGTAGCCAGGTGAGGGAAAAAGATGTTGAGAGTGGACTCAACTAATTTGTGATTGACCAACTATGTCCGAGTCGTAATTGTTATATATAGTTAAATGGATGTAACTATTTTATGTATTTACAATTTTGCAATTTAATCAGAAGCTGGGTTCACCAATCTCTCAAGATGAGTTGGTCATACTATGAGTTAGATGGTCTATTTGAAAATATTCTGCTTAGATGATTTGTTTGAATTGTCTAATTCAGCTCAAATTGGAGAAAGCTGTGATGCATTAAGTTCCTTTCCTTCCTTGCGACCTGTGAACCATTGATTGTTCTATCCTGAGAATACTTTTGAATCAAGATTAATTACAGCCTTTTTTGTGCTTCAACAGAATGTAACTTGTGATTTCAAACATGGCCTAGTGTTTCTGTATGACCTTAATGGTTCCTTACCGTGTACTTGTGATTTTGTAGGATAAGAGTACCATGGCCCTTCCAGTGGGGAGCACCTGCATTTGATGCTGGTGAAGCATTTGCCATGATGATGGCCTCTTTTGTTGCTCTTGTTGAGGTTTGTTTTCTTTTGTTCCTTTTTTCTCTTTTCCCTCTATTTTTTGTTGCTTCTAGACTTAAGGACCTCATTGTTATTGGCTTTCATTCAATCTAGGATTTCCAAAATTTCAGACCCAATTCACGTTGACAATTAGTTTCTATTTAATTGCCTGTATTGCAGTTAAACATGCATTTTATGTGCCCTGCTTGATATATTTTCTTGACATACTAGATTTTTGTATTATATTATTTCTTGAAGCTTATGCATTCTCATTTACATCAAACAGTCAACTGGTGCTTTTATGTCGGTAGCGCGGTATGCAAGTGCAACTCCATTGCCACCTTCTGTTCTCAGCCGCGGTGTGGGTTGGCAGGTAATATAGCAAGGCTTCTCTTCTTATTTCAATGACATGAGCAAATTTGTCAATGCAAATTACTATTTCTATCATGATTTGTGATGAATCCTCATGTTGTAGTACATTCGTACACTTTAGAATTTTTCCCTTAAATTCTTGTGTATCTCACTATTGCCTTTAAATCAAAAGAAGCTAAGAAATTGCTCCATAGACACCTTTTTTCTTTTACCTTTCTCATTTGTGGTGATATTTTACCAAATAAAATCTTGCACATTCCTACGCAAGTGTCATCCTCAGTACAAAAATCATTGAAAGGAAAATTTAGTTGCCATCCTAACTCCCGTATCCGAAACAACCTCAATCCAGTGAATTTATTAGTGGTAAACAAACATGATTGAAATTATAAATTTTGATGTGAACTAACTGTGACTGAAATCATGACAACAATTGCTCTTGCTTCCTGCAGTCCCTGCCTGCACAATATATCATACATATAGGTGCATGTGACTTCTTTCAAGGATGATTAGCACCTTGCAAAGTCGGTGACTTGGCATTTCAGATAAATAAAAATGACAGCATATAGAACTAATGATTTATGTTTCTCCTTCAGGGAGTTGGCATCTTGCTTTCTGGGTTATTTGGAACTGTGAATGGAACATCAGTATCTGTGTAAGACTCTTTCCTGGCCTACCTATCTGTATCTCTGCATGAGCATTCTATATTGATGAATTAAAAACAGAAATTCCATCTTAACTCAAGTTGTTTCTATACAGAGAGAATGCCGGTCTTTTGGCCTTGACAAGAGTTGGCAGCCGAAGGGTTGTGCAAATTTCTGCTGGATTCATGATATTTTTCTCTGTTCTTGGCAAGTTGATTTGTGAAAATTATTTATGAAAGAATATTTTATTGGTCTTCCTTTTCAAGCATAGTGTTCTTATGATCACAATTTACCATTATTCTGCAGGGAAATTTGGAGCAGTCTTTGCTTCAATTCCAGCACCCATTATTGCTGCTTTATATTGCCTTTTCTTTGCCTATGTGGGTATGTATGATATTATCTGTTAATACAGATTTCTGGACCTCTGAACTATTGTTATCAGTTTCAGTGAACAACAAATTAAATTTCCTTACGCATGTGCAGGTGCTGGTGGTCTTAGCTTCCTTCAGTTCTGTAACCTCAACAGCTTTCGTACGAAGTTCATATTAGGTTTCTCTGTCTTCATGGGTTTGTCTGTGCCTCAATACTTCAATGAGTACACTGCCATTAACGGTTATGGTCCAGTTCATACGGGGGCAAGATGGGTACGAATAAAATCTATCAAGCCCTTGATCTTTCTTTTTCTTAAGTAAACTTTTTGTCAAATCATGTCATAATTGGTTTGTGCTTTCTTGATGAAATTGTCATGCTCTTCAATTGCAGTTCAACGACATTATAAATGTTCCTTTCTCGTCAGAACCATTTGTTGCTGGTTGCTTAGCATTTTTCCTGGACAACACACTGCATAAAAAGGATGGTACCATCAAGAAAGACAGAGGTAAACATTGGTGGGCTAAGTTCAAATCCTTCAAGGGTGATACAAGGAGTGAAGAATTTTACTCCCTGCCCTTCAATTTAAACAAATATTTCCCATCTGTGTGATTCAAGCGGCACACAGTTATGTTGTAAGATGATCTTCTCATATCATGTAATGGCTTCTCAATAGTTTCTAAGAGCTCTTTGTGGGGAACACATTAAATATCACCGTTGCTCTCTGTCTCTCTCTGTCTCTCTCTTGTGAATCTTATTACACGCTATAGCAGTAACAGATAGTACTTTTGCTTTCCTTTCTTTTCTTTTGTAGGATGCTTTAGAACATTTGTTGAATTGTTTTTTTTTTTTCTTTCTGTAAATCCAGTGGGAGACTAATGGATTTGAAGTAGCAATGAAGCAATTTATTAGCTTTTCTTCTTTCATTTAGCTCATATATTTACTTTCACAGAGCTTTTAGTCCATTTATTCCAGCATCTTCACATTTATTATTTAGCAAGCATATCTTATCTGCTTCTGCTGTCTAGTTAGTGGCTTGTAAAGTTGAATTGACCAATGCTTCAAATTATTAAAGGTTAGGCTCTACAAAGTTATCCTTCTTGTAGAGCATATCGGGAATGGACCACACTGCCTTAGCCTTATCTAATCATATTTTCTTTGTCAATTAGACCCAAATTTGAAATTCAGAAACACATCATAGCAGTAGTCGATGAACTAATTCAAAAGCAAGAAATGATCATCGAGATTCAAGCGTACACACGGGTCATTATACCTACTACTACAAAAATAAAAAGACAAAACAAATATAAATGTAAATTACGTTCATTAAGAATTAACTGATTGTGAGGGCCAAATCAGTCTGTTTTGTTCTTTTAAACTAAGGTGCTGCAAAGGATAGTCAACAGAAAAAGTTAAAATGCTAAAAAGGTCGCAAGAGCTGGTGCAAGTGCAACTTCTGCTTCCAAAAGCAGATTTGAGATGGAGATGCTTTTTTGCGTAGTAAAGGCTCTTCCCTTCAGTTCATGCTCCATTGGAAGTAATATATATATATATATATATATATATAGTTGAGGTTGACAACAGATGCTGGGAGAATCCTTGGAAAGATCAATATCCATTCCACTATTCTAACCTTTTAGCCTCAACTCAAACCATTTTTTCTTCTAAAGTTTTTCATTTTAATTTTTTTATTCAAAATCGAGTGGTAATCACTAATCATCAAATCAAATCAATTCAATAGTAGGATACTATAACAAGTTTATTTTTATATTTACGAAAAAGAAAAAGTTAAAAAAGCATAGTTAGTATTCTTTTCAAATAAAACAAATATTTTCTTTTAAAAAATGGTTGATACCTATACATAATTGTTTTTGTAACAATCCTATACAAAAATGGATACGCTACTGTTGAAAATCTTAGCAACCCGATTTTTGTCGTCCAACTACATTCAATAGTAGCACAATTTCGTAGACCTTTATCAGAGACTCATTTAACTAACACAAAACATTCTTCTATTTTTTTTTTAATCTTATCTTCTGTTTGCACCAACTTCTTGCTCTAAGAGAAATAAAATGACAAAATTGAGAATTGCGTTAAATTCTCTCAAATTTTTTAATAAATGAAGCACAGAATACACAGCACATCCTAATCTCATTTTAGGGTTTGTGTCAAGCAATTTAGGTACATAAAGTCGAAGAAAACAAAACATAAAGATACTAAATATGTCGTTTGGTGAGGAATTAGAAATGCTAAGTCATTGTTCATTAATGGGACACGAAAAATGTCCCCACCCGTGAAAAGGAGGAGGAGTTCAATAATCAATGATACCCACTGATCTTTACTTTTATAATTGAAATCAAGCACGATACATACAATAGGAAATTAGTTATTGTATTATATTATATTATATTATATTATATTATATGTGTGTTGTTGTACATTTTTGTACTAAATAAGTTTAAGATCTTTGATTTAATTTTTATTTAATTAATATATGGAGTGCCCACTTTTGTTTCATATTTTGTACCAAAGAAAACGCACCATGAGTTGGGAGGCTAATGCTATAATATTAATATTAATACCTAACTCTTTTCACATGCATTCAAACCATCACACACTCATTGCATTATGCTTTCCAGGAATTAGCCACTCAAATTCTGTTTTCGTCCATGGAAAATATCCAAAAAAAAATAATCACTTTTTAATATATGATGCCATTTGAAATTAGGGTACATACAAGCCTTATCCACTATAGTATAGCTCTTAAAATAAAATAATTTAAACTTAGTTACATAATTAATTAATTGATCGATCGGACAATACCACAAAGAATCTTCTACCTCACTTAGAGATTATTATTTATGCTTCTAAATCTTCTGGGGTCTCTTTGATAATAAAGTAATCACATAAATAACTGGCATCCATAACCATTATCTCTCTCTCACTACAGAATAGATAAAAATTGATCTTGAGGTTAACTGGTGTTGTCAGCCAATGAAAAAACTAAACAAATGGTTTTGATAACTTAAATTAAGCAACTTTGCTGAGTAAATCCATCAAAATTCGTGTAATTTGCATAAAAAGTACAATTTGGCATGTGATTAGGTTGATTTCTCGTGGAATCATACAGAAATTAATCACATAATTAATAATTCTAATTCTCTTCTTATATTTTGAGTTGACGCTCGAGACCCTTTTTTTTTTAATTTCTGATATTAAGATTAAATTAAAAAATAAATAACACGGCATAATATTTAAAGATTAAGGATTTATTAATTAAGAAATTAAATTTAATTCAAGCGAAATAAATGGGTATGGTTTAGTAGTTCAACGAAGTAATTAATTGGGCAAAGCTGTCATGTGTCAAGGGGTTGAGATCTCCAACTCCTTCCACAACTTCTCTTCTGTTACGACGGACGATACGTGTCATCTGATAACACCAAAAGTGTAAAGTGCGACCTTGTTATTTCTTTAGTCTTTCTGGGTCTCTTTTATAATTATTTTTATTTTGGGCGATTATCATCCAAGTCCCTGAATCTTCATATACTTTTCAAATAAGGACAAACTTAAACATTATTTTATATTCGAATGACCAAAACATTCTTAAGATTTTAACTGTCGAAATATAAGATTGGTAGGATTATAGCGCATAAAGTTATACTGTATAATTTTTTAATTTTTTTATTATAATTCTCGACTTATAGGTTATATTTAAAAAGATTATAAAAAAGTGAGAATCCGAATATTTATTGTACAACTGTATGCACCGCAAAATCGCTCATGCAAGAGTATGTAATTTAAAATTGAAGGGTATTTCAAATTGTTTCGGTAGGAATGGGGACTGATTTAATAAAAATGATAAATTTTATCCTTCTTTGAAACAATATAAAACTCAAGGACACGGAGTGATAATATCTAATTTGATTTTCAAAATTTTGATACAAGGGATGTTTGATGTAACGAGAATAAGAATATATAATACAATCAATCAAACATGGTAGTGATGATACAGAGGGAGGAAAGGTGGAACCAGATGAATTGTCAGTCATCAGATTTAAGGACAGAAATATCTGACAGAGTAGTGACCCACCACCACTTGATCTGCATCACTGTATGATCAATTGTTTGTACCCAATTTTGGCAACCAGGCATGGAACCTTATTCATGGTCCCCTGTTAATTACAATATGTTATATATATATATCTGCTTGCTTGGTTAAAATTAAAAGCACAATCCAATACAATAGTCAAAATTCAATAGTGTGGATTACAAGCATCCCAAACTGGTTACAATAGGAATCTATATTGGAAATGATGGGAGATTTTTTTCATCTAAATAATAATAATAATTCATTTCAAAGTCAAAAAATTCCTAACTTTCAATATCATATTTATAATTTTTCATAATACAAACTCTTTTTTACGTTTTAACGTATCAATTCAATGATTTACAATAGTGTAAATATTTATTTGAAAGAAATAGATTTGTCATAAATAATGCAGCATCAAAATCATACCGAGTCAATTCAAAATCTTGGGCAATGAATAATCTGAAGATTACACATGGTGAACACCCACATACATCATTATTTGGTCAAGGAAAAACCTAACAAGTTTGAAATAAATTAATCGGTGTGTGTACAAATAGTAAGAAAAAAGAGAGAGAGGTGATAATGTTATCAATTACTTTGTATGAAAAGAAGACGGAAGAAAAGGGAGGAAGGCATAAATAAGAAGATAAAACAAAGAATTTTGTTGGGGGGATTGCACAAGCACAGCTTGAAAGGCAAAATTGGATGCCTCTTTTAACGAGACTTTTGTATTGTAACGCACAAAGTTTAAACCAAAAAAAAAAAAAAAAAGAAAAGAAAAGAGGATCTCTCAGTCTCATTCTCACACGCGACATGCACTTATTATTATTGCGTGTTGTGTTGTGTTGGTGTTGTTGTTGTGACGCCTCTTTCTCACAAAATTTCATGCCTTCTTTGGTTTGGTGGCCCTCATCAAACGCCTCTTCCTGGACCACCCAACCCCCCACCACGCTCTCCCAAGAGCGTGCTGTTAGGAGACATCATTATCACCCTCTTCTCCCCACTTTTTAGTCTTTACATTCACAGAATTGTTTTAAAGAGTAACGTTATAACACTGTAAACGTTACAATCTTTTGTTTTAATTTTCGGAACTACATTGATTAGTAGTGTGTAAATGATGAAGAAAAGGGGAACAGTGTCAACTCTGGCTCTAAATATGCTTGTCCCTTTGTGCCAACAATACACAGCTCACCACTGTCATGCAAATGCAATGCTAACTAGGACCATATATATATATATCTGAAATTAACTTGACATTAATGCCACTTTATTTTATTCCCCACTATTGATTAACCAATGCTGTTTTCACTTTCCCTTAGTTTACTTTTTAAAAAACAGTTTGGACATTAATTAATCATAGTGTTAAATAAATTAAATCAAAATTAAATGATGAAACCAACATGGAGTGAGGCATTTATAACCACTTGAAAGTTGGTGGATGGTGTGGCTATATAGAGACTGTTTCATCTTTCTCCTTGCTTCCTCCTCCTCCATCTCTGGAGAAACTGCAACAAGTAAGCTGAAACATGGGGAATTGTCAAGCTATTGATGCAGCAACACTGGTTATCCAGCATCCCTGCGGGAAAGTAGACAAGTTTTATTGGCCTGTAAGTGCTAGTGAGATTATGCGCATGAATCCTGGTCATTATGTTGCTCTTCTTATTTCCACCACCTTGTGTCCAACCAATACTAATAACAACAAAGAGGAATGTCCCAATAACAACAGCAGCAGCGGCAGCAGCAGCAACAACAACAACAATGGCAACAGTGGCAACTCTGTTCGTTTAACAAGGATTAAGCTTCTCCGGCCTACGGATACTCTTGTTCTTGGCCAAGTTTATAGGCTTATTACTTATGAAGGTATGCTGCTAACTTCTTGTTTTGAGTTTTCTGTTGGGTGTTTTATTTTATGCAGATGTGTTTGATTTGAAGTTATTAATATGCCTTATTTGGTTTGTGGTTTTAGATGTTATGAAAGGATTATCAGCAAAGAAACATGCAAAGATGAATAGAAACCGACCACAATCAGCAGAAAACCAAGAGAAGGTGAACGAGAAGCCAAGAAGATCTGAACTTGAGAAGGAAAATCAGGTGAGGTATCAGTTTTTTGTCAACTTCTTCTGCAGTAGATGATCATCGGATCCTATAATTTTAGAGGCGTTTCTGTAATCTTGGCACTCTTGGAACTTGTTATCTGATTGTATAAAGCATGCTCAGGTGATGAAACATGAGAGACACCGACCAAGAACCACAGCATCAGCCAACTCCGCTGCAGCCAGATCAAGAATGTGGCAGCCCTCGTTACAAAGCATATCAGAAGCCGGAAGCTGATGACGGTCATTCTTCGTATACATCTTCCAACTTGCTTTGTTAGAACCAGAGGAGCCACAAGAATCCAGCAGCAGAAAAATCTAGACTCCTAAAATCACAACAATTTATCCAGGGAAATGGGTAGCTGGCCAGGGAATCAACAATATTTCTGCGAAGTGCAGATCTATCTACGTAATTCCTACTTGTATAGCAAAAGGTGAAACCCCAAAAAAAGTTGTAATCAAGTTAAGTTCTCTTCAGTAATGCAGTTAGAAATTCTCCAACAATCAAATTTTATGATTTTGGTTGATCATTAACTCTAGTAATTGACGCCCTTAATAGATAATTATAAAATAGTTCAACCCAGGAAACAAGAGGTTCTCAGTCCCAAATGATCATTACTTCGAGGTTCAAACTTGAGGGCTTTGACCCATAATGCTCAGTGATTTATAATTTGTTACTATCATGCGCAGAATTATTTGTTTAGAACTGACATTTTCATGCCAAAGAACAGATGGGTCACCAAGATACAAGGAACAGAAGTTGTAATCATTGCTTTCAATGGCCATATTACCTACTCATATTTTTGTTTCTCAACAACTATTATTGATTGATTATAGGAACTTAAGTAGGTATATAAAACACTTATGATGATCCTCAGCAGGAGCTTCACCTGCTAGTTTTAACAACCCAGAAATAAATTTCAAGACTTGTTATCACTTATTTTCCTCTGTATAATAAAAGATACACGGAACCTTGCCCTTGAACTATTTAATTATGGTTTTTCAGCAGAAGCATCAGTCCTTGCCAGCAGTAAGATACCATCAGGGGAAGTCAACTAAAAAACAATTCTTTTACAGTACAAATAACACTTCGATAATCATAAAATATAGTGTTTAAAATATATATTTATTTATATATCTTGTAGTCATATGATCCGGATTTATGTCAGTTCAACTTCAGCTGAGAAATCATAATTTTATTTGAATTACTGTATACAACCACTTGGTTTGGCTAACTTTCTAAACTCATGGACACAACTCAAAAACTTGCATAAATGAGTGAAAAAAAAGGATAACAATTATCTAGTTCACTAAACAATCAAAATCAGATAATGAGAAGTTTGTAGATTTACTTGTCGGATTCTTACTGATGTCTATTGCTTCATTTTGTTCCCTTATCTTTCCAAGTTAAGAAATAAAGAATACAACACCGTTAGAAACTGGGACAACTGTAAGCAGTTGATCAATAGCTTCACCATTAGAACATTCATTAAGTACGAAAACTAGGTGTATTACACTAAAGAATCATCTTGAATACATAAAATTAATGCATAGAATTCTCTGCTTGTGGGCCATCAATTTTGGCATGATCTACCAAATCTTTAGAGCATACTATATATAATTTGTCCCTATTTTAGACCACCACTGAATATGCAACAAGATTAGTGAATGATAGAGAGATATATTCAAGTTGTAGGCCACTGAGGGTCCTGATTGAGCTTGCTGCACGAAATCTTCTCACAAGCTGAATCTCCCTATTAATGTTTGAGAATTACAGCTCTCAAACAAGGAAGAAAATGAGTGGTTCCCATTGTTTTTAGGGGTAGCTGAAACTTAAAAGTCCAGAAAGCTACATCCCAATTTCTGTCCACAAAAGACTTTATCCATTTTCCTTTCAAGAAAATTCAATGGCTTTGCTATCGGAATAGACTCAACGTTTGAACCACTCCAAAAAATGATTGACTTGATTGAAAAATGACTTGAGGCAACTTGCATTGCTTACATTCAAAGTTTGAAGGTATTGTTAACTACCAATAATCATTGCAGGAGTATATTTTCTTTAATAACAGGAAAATGAGTACTCTACCATAAACGTAGGAGATGGTCTTCCCAGTTGAATGACAATGAATCATGACACAAACTTAAAATTTTGACCATTCCATTCCTCTCGACTTTGAGGGCTCAGCACTCATGAGTCATGAGCCTGAAAATCAATTGCGGTTCTCACTATGACCACTTGACCAATAAGATTTAAAATAGGAAATGCATAGTCTATACTGCCATTTTTTGCATACGTACAAAAAGTACAGCGGTAAAATTGTTGGAACTTTGAAGTCCTTAAAATCGCATTCTGGTCTATATATGTACTGACAAATTCAGTTTCCTTGATTCAAGCCCTCAACATGAGCACAAAGCATACAGAAGACAAACAAAGAACAGCCTCATTACGCTGGCTTCATCTTTATCCTCACATCACATAATATGACGATTTACTGATTACCTCCCTTTCGGTTGAGAACAGTTATATCAAATGGCAGGGGATCTAACAAAATGGTTTGTAAAGCATTAGTTGTTTTGTGAAATCCTCGTATTCCGTTCATTAATAGTCTGCGATTCAATGCCAGTTAAACTATATAATAGTTCATCGAGAACGTGCGTAATCCGCGCCTACCCGTGCCTGTGTTGGTCCCACGATGTTCAGCCAATAGTGCAATGCAAGCAGACAAGTAGTTAAAGATGTACGTGAATGACTGAAAACTAAGAAGATAGTATAGAAAGGCAGCATTATAACTGAAATGAAAACCAAATCAAGCTTCAAATCAGAAACACTCGGAAAACATTTTCGCCATCCACATTATTTATTGTAACGACTGAATAATCACACTTTTAAGCATTTGTCCATTCAAAGCTCACCGCAAAAAAGTTTCAGCAAATACCCAAACTCTTCTACTGAAAATGTGTTTGCAATGACATATTACATATATATAAAAGAAATGAAAACTCGATAGCTCTTCTTGTATGCATCAACAATTGTACCCGTCTCTTGCTTGGAAACTGACAATGCAAGGAATCACACATTGTCTTCATTAATACAAGAACACAGTATCACTAAGCCGTTGCATTCTCAGTCACCTCTTTAACTTGTTCGTGGTTGTCAAGTTGGCTGAAGTTACCCTTCTGCTTGAAAAGCTGATTGTGGTGATGCCTACAGTAGAGCCGGTGCTCATGTGCCACGTAATTTGATGGGCTAATTACACAGCCTCCATGGGTGCACCTGAAACAGGCCTTATGGTATGATGTGCCATCAACTGCCACCTAAAAGATCAACACAGCATTTTGGGTCAGAATAGCAAACTATTTACATAGTGAGAATTAAGAAGTTTCAAAATCCATTCTCGAGCAACCAACAGAATGGACCATTCATTTTTTCCTACAGTACCATAATATTCTTGACAAGAAAGCGAATTCTCTTGAAAAGTTCACTATTAATATTATTGAAAACTCCTACTTTTACCTTTTCAATCGGGTAAACAGTTTTCTTGCAAGCAACACATTTATCTTGAGTTCCAGCAAACAAGCTAGAAACTCTGCTATTTGCGACCTGCACAATTCCGCTTAGCATGAGTATCAACATAGAATAGCTGTAATAGACTTAAAAAGGTAATGAGCCATGAAATGCTGTCAAAGAAAGTCTTAATTTACATTCGGATGAATAAATTAGAGAATTATGAAATTGAATACTGTGGGTACCTGATCAGCTGATCTGTCAACTCTAACAGTCTTCGGAGTGCCTGGAAAGAAAGAAAACTGTGAATAAGCTTAAACAAGAAAATATAGCATTAATACCTATCTGTAGAAAATAAACAATCACTGGAAAGCACCTTCAAAACTTTTATCCAAGCTGCCAGTCATCTTAAACAGTTGATCAAAGTGAGGCTTGCAATACAAAACACCCTCAAAGGAGCAATAGTTGAACAGCTGCAAAGTTATAAGAAGATAAGAAATAAATGTAAACCAAATAGAGATACCATAACCAAAAAGTTTCACACTAAAACCTGCTACCATAAACCAAAGCTAGGTCTTTTGGAAAGACAATATTAACCTGCTATCAAGGTTAATTCTGCTATCAAGGATTTGATTGAACATTACTCAAAGCTTTCATATTTACCACCAGAACAGGAATCTTAGACGGAAAATGGATGATGGATTACAAAGGATTTGAAATGGACCTATTACAAACAATTAAATACCCTATGATTAATCCCATTGATGGACAGTAATGCAACTAACTATTATCATCAGCCAGCGGACAGGTTAATTTGGAGCTCATTAGGAGATAACAAGATTTGAAAATTTAAAGTGTGAGGTAACATGTAGTAAATTAGTCAATTGTTTGGTGACTTGTTAGTAAATATATCACATGGTCTTCATATGAGTTAATGGAAATTCTCAACAAATTCTCCTTCTGTTGGAGTGAAAGCTAGAATTTAACCCACAAAGACTCAGGTAATAGTAGAAATTCAGCAATAAATCTCACAAGATTACTCTTCCATATTAACAACTGAAAATAGCTTTGTAACCAGTAACAAGTTCACTATCTCCTGATAGACAGAGTAAAATTATCTGGCAGTGAGTCTCTTCATTTCTATTCATGCTCTGCTTCATAGACTGCTTCATAGACCACACTAAAATGCATGACGCTACAAACAGCTCATCATACAGCAAACAGAAGCTAAAAAATTGCTTCTGCCATTAGTATATTTTGTTTCAGAGGTACCATAGTTCACTGCATGAAAGCCACATTCATGCAATGGGAATGTCATCTTTAGATGACACCTGACTCTTTACATTCTAATTTCCTGGCCTTTAAATGAAACAAGATACAAATGTTCCATGTTCATAATCATGAAACTGGCTTGAGGGCCACAAAAATATAATTTGTGTCAGTCAAACCTAAATTTATCTTCCTCTGATTTCCCCCATGCTGCAGAATCAGAACAAGTATACATTTTCTTTCATTATTGGTGTTATGAAAATGAGAAATTTAGAGACTGCTCGAAGTTAAACAAAGTTTGGCAAATTAAAACATCAAGTTCAATCATACTCAATTCGCAATTTTGAAATGCAATGCTGTTCTACAGTATATCATTATGACTGTCCTTCTGTTTTGCCCGTAGCACCTGAGCCATTCTCCAAGATGAATACAAGCAGACAGAATTTCTCCACATTAAAATTTATTCCGAGTCCTCAAACAGTTGAATTTTTATCCACAGACCAAAACTTACAGGTTCTATTTACACCAAATGCTTCCCCTAAATTTTCAAATAATTCATGGGATCCAACGTCCAAAGTATTGATGATTCTTGTCAATAGCTATTTCATCTAACCAAACAATGGAAACATTCGGTAAACTAACATTAAGATACAGATTCTGATAGCAACTCGGTGACCACTGTAAAAGCATGTTTTGCTCATATATGGTTCTCTAATCATGCAACGATTGATGGTATCTAACCAGCTTTCTTGCTGAATTTCATTGACACAATAAGCACAAAATTATGCAAGCTTCTTTTCAATCGACAAAATGAGGACTAAAATTTACAGTTGACAATCTTTTAAGGAATTTCCAACATAAGAAAGGGGTCTATTTAAACCAACAAGAACGCAAAAACTTTGAACATCCAAAGGATATAGATGCCCACATCAAAAGATTACCAGTACAATTCATTTGAACAACAAAAGATTAGTGAGCTACTGATCATCTATGAATTAAAGCAAATCGTTTGATTCTTCTGTACTTGAACAAGAGAAGACCAATGCTAACAAAGTTGAATTTTCAAACAGGGAATCATGTTCATCTATACAAACCATCGACATCAGAAACGAACATCCGTTCCCCACCATACTCCATATTCAATACTACAAACCCATAACATATGTAGACAACAAATCATAATACTTCAATACCTCTCACAACCATTATCTTTACATAAGAAGCATATATAAAAATCCAAAATTCAGCACAAAACAAAAAAAAACTATACTATATATAAAGGGAGTTTAATAGTCGAGAATGTTCATGCTGAAGTAAGTAAAGAACATCACATATATAGAAATTCAATATATACCATTATCTGTCTATGTGTGTTTGAGATTAAGAGAGTGAATTTGTCACCTTGAGGGTACCCTTGCAGTGGTGGCATCTAAAACAAGCCTTGTGGTAAACTTTGTTATCAGCAGTGAGTTGATCAACTAAGTACACAGTCTTTTCACACGCCTTACACTTCTGGGTAGTCCCTGCAAAGGTTGCCATCTCAGATCTCCTACAAACAAAATTCTCTCTCGAACAACAACTAGCAAAGAAAGCGGATAAACACTTGAATTTCAAGTCTTTTTTGACGATGAGAATGAAGACTTTGTCTTCTAGATACTACTCGTCCGTTTCAAAATTTGTTTTTCAGTCTGCGAGTACAGCTCAGATAGACGGTGAGACAGTAGTAGGTTTGTGCTCAAGACTTTGGACCAATGACAAGCGCTAGCTGTCTACATCAAGGACCATTTAGTAATATCATCCTGAAGTTGATTTACCACAATTACCCCAAGATTGGAGACGTGTCATTTTTCTATTGCAAAATGACACGTCTCCAATGTTGTCCGACGAAAAGAGTAAAAATCCAGTACGCAGATCCTGGCATATCTCGGTTTCAATGTAGTGGGTTTGTTTAGCTTCTGCTTGTTCCACTTTCACAAACAGCGCGTGCCAGAGAGTACCTACGTTGAGACGATGTGTACTAAAAAGCTAATTCCATTAGTGGAGGCGTGTAGACATAGAACGTGGTAAGAGAGCGAGTGGAGAGAGGAAGGTAAATGATTATGTTCTCTCAAAAGAGTTAAAATATGGTGGAGCCCATTGGGTTGGTTTAGTCATGATGAAATGATTCTTATTTTTGATTTTTTTTTGGCATTTTATGAATATTTATCTAAAATATTATGTCTGACAGATAGAATGCACGATCCGACAACTCTCTCTGTCTCTCTCAATTATAGATAATTATAGAATAGGCTGCTCCTCCCCCGACCCCAATTCAAAAACCACCTTGCTTTCCTCCCTGACTTTAATTCCTTTTCTTTTTGCCCTTTTTTCAATTTTCATTTTTGTTTGTTGTAGCAATAGCATGATGCTTTGATTTCAGTTCCCGTGTGTCAGTCACCTGGTAATATTTCACCGGAATCCGATAAAAATCTACCGGTAAATGAAACCAAAAATTACCACAGACAACCAATGTGAAGAAAGATGGAAGTCCCGTCGAGGCAGAAGAATTCCAACTTAATTTCTGTTGGCGGTGGTGACAGATGCAGTCTGTACAATGACTGTGGCACCCAGAACGGCGTCCCCGCCCATTTAAAAAATATTGTTGATTTTTCAATTTGTTTTTATTCAATGAATTTAAAAAGCTCACCTCCCTGATTCCACTCGCCCACTTGTAGAACCGAAAGCTGGGGAGGATCCCGTGACGTACCGAAAAAGACCAAGTCACGGGGCCAAACGAGTAGTGTCCGCTTCCACTACACTGGATCATGTATATCACATTCCAAAAAGATATTTTGCAGTCAAACTTCGCTAAGATAATAAAAGAAAAAAGCCAATCATTTTTCAAATAGAGCCCCAATTATTGATCAATATTTGTAATATACATACTTGAAACTACATGTTGATTTGTGAACAGAGCTGTCCTACTCAATTGAAAATCATCAAGTGCTCAAGATAGATGCAACTAAATAAAAAAATAACAGGTTGAAAGATACACCAGCCACAGGGATGGCAAAATTCTGTATCTTAAATGGAAGAACTTACACCCATCAGAAGGGTCATCTTACAAAGCATCCCGAATCAGAACTTATACTTGGGACATAAAAGACAAAAAGCTCTTTATGATCTTCATGAAATTTACATCCAACACTTATTCAACAGATATTTGTGATCGATGGGGAAGCAGGTGGTAATCAGCAGAGCAGCAAGTATTACATTCAACCAGTTCATGAAAACATATTTGTTCTGCTTATTTAACAATCAGGCCAAAACCATCTATGATCAAGCATTGTTGCTCAACAAATAAAAGCCAACTACTGCAGACATACAAAATCATGCATTTTCGTTCTCAGCTGCCTGTCTTCGAGCTTCTTCTCGCATGACTGCCTTGACGTAAATTTCATAGCAACAACCTGAAACAAGCATGAATGACAGCAATGTTAAGGGAGTTTGGAAACAAGCCTGTCGTATTTAACATTCGCGCTGATTTAAAATTACAACAGAAGATAGTCAGTCCTACTAATTAAAATAAAAATACATGCTCTTAATCAATCCCTTGTACATGGAACATTACAACTCAAGATGAAGCAGCTATAAATTTTTTAACAAAAATTAGAAAGGAACTGCAGAAAGCTTTTACTGCCCTATGATTTTACAAAAGTGATATAGAAAATAGGTTCTACTTTGTTAAATTGTTGGTTATGTGAAGGCAGAAATAGCAATCATATGGATAAGCATTTGCATGGGTGAATACAGACAAACCAAGGTCCCAAATATGAGTAAGTGGATCATTATTCTATGACAACCCTAACTTGACAAGGTACCCAATCTATATATGGTGTCATTTGTTATTCAGCCTTACTGGGAACTCTTTTATCTTTCCAACCACAACATGATTACTGAATTTCTGTGCCACAATAAAATCCCAAAACCAATGATTCATTACATTTTAAAAGTATTCACTCTTTGGAAAACAGTCCTGGAGTGCTAGAAATATATTTTGAACTTAGGAGGTCAGCAATTCTAGAACAATTAATTGTTTTCAGATATAGAACATACAACATATCAGAGTCTTAGAGAAGACAACACACTGCTGATAGCGTGTAGACACCATTTAGGAGTCATAAAATTACAAAGTGAGAACTCCATGCTGACAAATGAAAATAATAAAACAATGAAACTGGAATCAAGCAAGCTTTTCCTTAAAACCACATCGATGTTACAAAGACTGATTTCAGACTACTTTATCTGCAATTCTAGCACTTCAGAAGAGACATACTGAGAAACATTTATCAATCAACAAAATAGTATGCAGGCACTGTGGACATATAACAACTAGCAACATGAAGATCAACTAGTTCATGATTTCATTTCCCAGATCAAATATACTTAGTCCAGATTTTCAGACACTAATTTCAGCACGAAATTCATGACTGTGTAAAGTTCAAAAGAAATGACAACTTTGACATCATTCAATAAGGGAAAGGAAGTGGCCTAGTTACAGGGATATCCTATTATTCAAACTAAGATAATTGCAAATAACCTCCATTAGCCTCAGTTAGAACAAGTAGAAAACCGAAGAATCTCATGCAAACGTAATCCATATATAGTTGGGAAAATCTTAAGATGTCATCAGGATATTACATTTCTCAGAAGGGAAGGTATAAACTATCCAAGAATAGAAACACCATGAAAAATTTTCACAACCAAAGTGTTGTATTATCAACCTCTGATGCAATTTAAGTGCATTGGAAATCCAAAGACCCCAGTGGTTATGAAACTTCTGTTCTATATTACACCTACTTAACTCGTAATCATTACATTCTAAGTGTGTCAAACACACCAAGCATACCTGCTACAACAACAATTGTGAGAACATCTCCAATTCTCTTCAACCGCCACACACTCTTCTTATGTGACTTGAATCTCCTAAGAGCAGGATCATCCGCCAATAGCTGCAAAGTATTTTCCTCGGTATCAAATGAGAGCACAACAAAAGAAAACCTAACATATAGCTTAACAAAGAACTAAAAATAATCCATCAAATTATTATTGATAAATGAAAAAATAAAAGCATAAATAAACCCATTTTGAGGTTCTGCAACAGGAACACCAAACATAAAAGCTAAAGCTAACTTGTAATTTTCCAAGTAATAAGAATCTATTTGCCATTCACTTCGTTTAATCAGCAACTAATTTGACCAAACCCAGATGCTAAATTCTAATATTGTCCAATCATATAAAGCAAACATAAAAACGAGAAACGAAAACCCTAGCGAAAGGAAATCAAACGACAAAATAAAAATGAAATATGTCTCACAGCTTTCTCCCGAGCTCCCAGATCGACGTGATACCCACGACGCGAGAGTGAAAACGTATCTTCTGTCTTCTGCTTTTAATTCAAGCACAAATAGCTTTAGTTTGAGAAAAATCCAAACGGATGAACTAGTAATATATAAACATACCGGGGAATTAGATCGTAAGTGAGAAGCAATAGAGGTTTTAAGCAAAAATGCCATAGTCACAGCACGAATCGGATTGACACTGCACCAGAATCTACCAGTACTAGTTTTGAGAAAAGGAACAAAATTTGCAGAAAAATGCAATGAATTATGAACCCAGTTGGGTTCCAAAGTTAAATAGTTGGGTTTCCAGTGGTTACCCCTATACTTTGACCTATTTTTATTTCGTGCTAGTATGTTTGCCCTTTTTCTTTTTGGTCCTTGTTTTCCTTTCGGTGAATCTTAGATTGCCACGTTGACAGAGCGGTTGACACAACAGAAATGGTATAAGAAGCAATTCAAAAACAACATAACCAGACCACAGAACGAAAATGGCTTTGAGAGGAGCTGCTGCAATTGCATGTACAACAAGAGGAAGAAACCCATTTCTATCATCAACGAGTCATTTTTTTCGTCTCAGATTTCATCACTCTCCTTCACATTCTCTCCAAAGATTCACATCATATCCCAGTAGTCAAACTGGTGACTATTTTTTTTTTCTTTTGTTTTGGTTAATTCATGAAACGTCGGTTAATTTATTGAATTAGTAGGTGCATCATAACACTTGTCATGTGTTTATTTCGTAGCATCGAAAAATCAGCTTCACGCTATACAGGAGGCCTCTGTGGATCGCTTAACTCCCAAGAAAGAATATGAAAAGGAACAATCACCAGAGAATTGGAAGATTAAAATGCTTTATGACGGAGATTGCCCACTCTGCATGCGAGAGGTCTTGATACCATTTATCTTTTATGCACATGTGGTGTATCTTAAAAGTTGTTTTCTTGATCTATTCATTACGTTTCGTTATGTTGTTTGAAGGTTAATATGTTAAAAGAGAGGAATAAGCAATATGGGACAATAAAGTTTGTCGACATAAGTTCAGATGAATACTCTCCTCAGGAGAATCAAGGCCTAGACTACGCAACTGTATGTGATTAAAATTTTCAATTTAGGAAGATCTTGGGTAGCTTACTTAACATTATCTTTTAGACATATGTTATTCAGTTTTGTTGTCTGTTTAGGTTATGGGAAGAATCCATGCAATCCTTTCGGATGGAACTGTAGTCACTGATATCGAAGTAAGCCTCCTTTTTAAGCTTGTTGATTTGCGTCCCATACTTGTTTGAAGTTGTTGAGTGTTTGTGGTATTCTCTTTGTATTTAGAACTAAAGGTTTGATTCAAAAATTCCTAACTTTCCCTAATTGCTCATAGTTCATAAAAACATTTTGCAGGCATTTAGAAAATTATATGAACATGTTGGTCTTGGATGGGTTTATGCAATTACTAAATATGAACCTGTAAGCCTCCTACTCTTCATGGCATTGCCTATAGTTCTGTTTATATATTTATTTATTTATTTATTTTTACTAGACTTGGGTTTTTGAAGAAAATTTGTTGGTTTCTATCTCTTTTTCCAAGTATTATTTAGAAAGCATGGCTTTTGCAGATTGCCACAATAGCTGATGCTGTTTATGGTGTTTGGGCTAAATATCGTCTTCAAATTACAGGTAAGTCCGTAAGACATTAGGAATTTCCCTTCCAGAGTTTCTGACTTGTATTTGAGTTCTCTAGGTTTGCCACGACTGCGTAAAATGTTATAGCTGCCAAGTTATTGATTTTCCGCTGTAGCATAAGCCTTATATTTTATGAATCCCTATCTATAAGTTATTTTCGTTACCCCTTTCTTCTTGTATGTAGCAGATCTTCTGTAGACTGGATAGATGTCATTGGCTTTCATTGCATCATAAAATATTCAGTTTGGCCTATTTTATCAGCTAATGTCATTTTTCTTATACTACTATATGAGAAACTCTAAAATGAAAATCCGGTTGCTTTCATTTCTTATGAAACTGATGGCTACTGGAAGTCTACTCTGTTTCTTTCTAAACTTCTTACAATTATCGAATAGCAATGGCATTTTTGGTTTCAGGTCGACCTCCTTTAGCAGAAGTTTTGGAAGCACGAAGGAAGAACAAGGTAGGCATATTGTAACTGCATAAATTCCTTTGTGGTTCAACATGATTAGCCTTTATTAACATACATGCTCTAAGATGCTAGTCAGTTTCATAACCATCTTATTATACTGGGCAATAAAGTAAGGACCTGAAGCTCTAATGGGACATCTTCCGAGATGACATCTTGCATGGGCCAGATAAAAAATTCTATAAACTAGGCCTTTATAAAAGACCCCTTCTGCAGCAGCGCTTTCCTGTGTTATTGAAATTCCTATATTATGAACTCCCTAATATGTTCTTCTATGTCCGCATGTGGTGATCTCCGTTGTTATCAAATATCCATTTTTCTTTTCCCCATTTGTTTTGCATGAAATACAATCAAACGATCATCATAAACAAGCATTTAAATATCTCTCATAACCCACAAGTAAGTTTGATTGAACCATTGTGAGCATGTGCCTGTTGAACATAACATATGTGAACAGCAGGACTCTGTTTATAGCCCGGAAGTCATCTTTGTAGTAATACTGCATGAACATTAAGTATTTTGCATTACCATGCCAGTCAAATCTGTTTCTTGCACTCTCCTCACCAAATGTTCAATGCTGGAAGTGTCTGGTGAAGTTGGATTTATGTTTCTTTGTAGGGGGAAGAATGTGGGGACAACAATGGTTGTAAGATGTAATTCTTGGAATGATTTCCGATGAACGAGATTTTGAACATTTCTTCTATAGTTTTTTCCGTAAGTTCCTATACTAAAGTTGCCAAAACATAGGAAGACACGCCAGTTCATATCTTTTAGGTTTTGTTAACACCATCTGATTGGGGAAAGCATATGTTCCCTCGATGGTTTGGTTACGGTAATAAAAATGTAAATTTTTGTACCCTCGGATACCTATTTCGTAAGTTTATATATATACATACCAGTGAGCAATGGGACTTGTGAACTTGATCAGCATTATCATGATCTATAAGACTTACGTAGGCAGCTTATCTATTGCTATTTGCATGTTGCTGTTTTCAAGGTTTAATATTCATGGTCAAAAGTCTTAGAAGGAAACTCTTCTGTGATGACAAACTTACGGTTGCACAATATATGATACACTAACAACTCAGCTAATGTTCCAACAATCCATCTTTTATCTCCATCTAACAAATTATTTGAAATCAAATTCCGTTGAACAGATAGAAGATCAGTAGACTGCAAGTTTATCCATACTTGGAGATCTGTAAAAACCTGAAAAAAATAATCATATTTATCGCCCGAGAAGTGATAACAGCAATTAAAGTTTTTACTTCCCCTCTGCTTTCAGCATCTTCGCCACAAATTCATCAATATTCCTGTCTGAGCTCCCACCAACACTAACAGCTTTCTTAGCAAGCTCTCTCCACTTGGACGCATTCCTCTTAATTTCTTTACTTTTTTCCCCGTCCATGACTTCGTTTACACACATCTTTAGTTCTTCCCCTATCACAATCCCATTCTCGTCCTTCCTAACTCTCACTCCTATCTTCCACACCTCCTCCACAAACTTAGCATTAGTTGGCTGATCACTCCACTGCGGCACTGCAACCATTGGCACGCCAAGGCTCAGTCCTTCTAAGATTGAGTTCCATCCACAGTGTGTTATGAAGCAACCCACAGCTTGGTGAGCTAGAACCTCAAGTTGGTTGCACCATGTCACTACTAATCCTGTTTCACCAATTGAATTCACAAATTCAACAGGCAGCTTGTTTTCATTATCCTTTATAACCCATAGGAAAGACTTATTGCTTGCTTTTAAGCCCAATGCAATTTGCTCAGCCTGTTTAGCTGCAATATCTGTCATGCTTCCAAATGACACGTATACCACTGAATTTTCTGGCTTTTTATCTAGCCATCTGATGCACTCGTCACCGGTTTGTTTCCAAAGACTAGCTCCATAAGCCGAGTCTCCCGCAATTTGTTGGTCCAGGTAGGCCGATGGCACCATCGGTCCGATCATCACCAATGGCCAGAGTCCAAGCATGGCCTTTACTAGCTTTGTAAGAGTGAAAGCACACACCAATAACGAAAAATAAATCATGCATTAGTTTTTCTACTCGCTTCATCAGATTATCCAGTTAATTCGGGATCGCCGCCAGAAACAATTTATTCAAAAATAAATAAATAAATAACGCCAGCATAATATTTTTACTTCCTTAATTTGGGCATATTGTAGCCTTTTATACAATTGATCTCTGCATTCTCTACAAGTTTATTTTTTTATTCTAAAGTTGTGTTTAAATAAAATAAGTTAAAATTTTAAATATATTTTTTAATTTAAATCAATTAAAATTAATTAATTATTTTTTTATATGTAGAATTTATCTTATTTATTTATAAGATATGATAAGTAAAATTATTAATTTTTAAATATTTATATTGAGACGTCGTAAATGTCATGATGATTTTAGTTTACCATTTCATTAAAAAAAAAAAAATTGTTTATGTGATTTGTTTGGCTAACAGTTACCTCATCTTCCAGCTCTTCGAAGGAGTTGCAAAACACCCAGTCAATTTTATTCAAGCAGCCAAATTTCTCCAAGATTGCTGCCAAATAAACAGGGCTAGCTTCAGGTTGGGCAAGAAAAGCCGGCAAGTCGGAAAACCTAAGTGAAGGCAGGCCAGGCAACGATAACGGTATGGTTTCTGGATTCACAGGCAAGGTCAACGCACCTTGATTGATTTGCCAATACATAGAGCAAACAGAAGCAGAGTTAGTCAACATTGCAGCTCCATAAATGCCAAACTGTCTAGCTACATCAAGTGCCCAAATTAGCAATGAATCATATACAATACAGCATACAGGCGAGTCCGAGTCTTTGTACTTGACTATAATCTCTGCTAAAGTTCTTGAACCAACTGTTTTGAAAGACTCCAAATAAGCTTTTACACTTGGAGCTTGCTTGAAGCCGCCTTCATCAAAGCCATCGGAGATAGGCTCAACGCCTACCGTGGTTGCCTGGATTGACTTGACGGTGTAATGTGTGGTGGCAAAAGTGGCCTCGAGTCCTTTGGATGCAAGGCGTTTAGCAAATTGGAGAAGTGGGTTTATGTGGCCTTGAGCTGGATATGGGAGCACTATAACATGACCTCTTTGGTTCTCCATTTCTTTTTTCTTTTTCTCTTTTTTGGAGTTTGCTTTCGTCTGATGAATAGAATAGAATGTACACAGAGCAAATTTGATGTCTTTTATAGATAGTGAGCAATGGAAATATATTGATACCGTGTTGAAATTTGGTTCTTTCCCACACTGTTGTTGGCATTGACGTCATCATTAGCTAAATTTACGTGCGACTTCCCTTTGTACATTTACAATAGTAGGGATTAATTTTCAAGATTTATTGGGATTGGTTTGGAACCTGTTAGCTTCTTCAAGTCTGGAATTGCTGCATCGATTTGATCATATGTTGATTAGCCATTCCTAGACCTTGTTTGGACCACGCTATAGTTATGTTGTATATTGTTGCATTTCTAGTTAATTTTAAAAAGCATAGCTAACTTGTCCCCAACGATGCAATATTTGAATGAAATGAAATTAGAGAAGTATATGAATGCATTTTATTAAAGAGCGCTGAATAGATATTTGTCCGAAAAAAGTTAAATGAGAACATCAGTTTATAGAAAATACTTTTATGTTAAAGCACTTCTCTCGAAATCACTTCCAAATAGAATTCTTAGACCGTTGGTTGTCCAAACATGGTTAGCAGGGAACCGCGACGGTGGTTTCTTCTTAAGTTCTTTCATTTTAAGTAGACCGCATAACACACGTTCTAATTTCTATGCTCAGCTATAGATATATAACTACTCATTAAGGATAGTTACAGATAAAATTCACCTTTATTAATAACATGCTATCATACAAAATTATGATTCAACATACAGCTACTGTTCAATCGTTCCACAGCTTTCGATTCAAGCTTTCCATTGAAGCAACTTCAAGTTTACAGCAAGACACCCTGCCTGATTCTCGAACTGTGATCATCTAAATATTTACAAATTAACATGAGAAAAAAAAAAACTTCATCTTCAGCGAGCAGACCCAAAATTTATGAACTACAAGCTACATCTACATCTGATGGAATTTCAACTTCTTGTAATCTACAACTGCACACAAAAAATTTAATCGGGCAGCATCTGGCAAGACTACATCTAGTACAATGATGAAACCAAGTCCTCACAGGCCATTAGTATCTCTGAATTTTTGGAATACCAGTTCTTTTCAAAGTCACAATTTTCCTTATGGAAAACCACTTCAGCACACTAAACAGCTTTGTCCATCTCATCTGAGCTTTTCCCATGGCAAGAGATGTGGAACGTGCCAACAGGAAGCTATCGACGGCACTTTGTAGATCAGCTTGTGAATCCAAACTGAGGCTCTGAGGTGGAAGATCTGTATCAAAAAATCGTAGATGATCCTCATCACAGAATGCCTGAGAGATGGACTCTGCGTCACAAATGAGGGAGTTGCTTATTTGTCCTGGATAACTTAAACACTGTTCATATCTAAGACCCATGTTTTCTATACTGTGCAAGTTATAATCATCCAAACCGGAAATGCCCCCAACAGAGTAAATGGATGAAATGATATCTGGAGAAGAGGCATTTCGTTGTGTAAAATCAGAACCACCCATCTTGTGGGAAGCCAGAATCTTGCTTCCATTGGAAACATCTGTCATCGGCGAGTTAGATGTGCAAAGAACATTAGGTAAGTGTGAAGAGCCACCTGTGAGAGAGGTTTCGTCCTCAAAAGAGACAACTTCCTCCCAGTGTTTAAACGCACAAATTACTAAGTTCGAAGCTTCAGCCTGATGTCACAATCAAAAATAAAATGAAAGTAAAAAATGAAGGGGAAAGAATGTATAACTGAATAATAAACAAATATGGTGAGATAAAGGAAGTGTGCCTTTTGGGTTTCAGACAGCTTATCAATGGGAACGTGCTGGCACTCAGAAAGTAATCCCATCACTTGTCCCACAACATTGAACACCACACCAGATTTCTGTTGGGTACCAGGAGGGCAGTACAAGTATATCCTCTTATCAAGTGCACAAGTCCGAGCATGCTCCACTGTGACTTCCCACATCTTAGCAGACATACCCGTGCCGAGGATCTGCACACATACCAACAAGTGAATAATTTTAGGTTGTCAAACCCTCACATAGCAATCAGTCGGAACTGTAGAAAATGTCCATATAAAGTTCCCACATCTTTTAGAAAATACATAAAACTCAATGTGGTGTAGATAAAGCATAGATGTTATTGTAAGTCAAGTATCATTTCCTTCACCAATTTAGTCTCTCATCTGTAATGAATAGGTTATTCTTGTTGCAGAGCTTTACAAAGAATGATTGTGTCCGACATGAGCACAAGGTCTCTATCTAAACCCCCTCCAAATTTCAAGTGTTTTCACTAGGCGTGGCCCTTTGTTTTCCCATAAGGCAGATACGCCCCAGTAGTAAATGCTGGGATCTAAAACAGGTCCTGTAAGCCTCCCACGCTCTTATCCAGTGTTGCCACCACACCACATGGCCATTGGCCAAAATCTTCTAAAGGATGTAATCATGATTATCCTCAAGACGTGTAAAATACCAAGTACTACAATACATTTTAAAGCTAAAAGGTTGGAGAAAAAGGAATAAAGTCTTACATGCCGAAGCCTTGGAGGGTCTAGAACAAGTAGGGTCAAGAAATCTTTTACAGTGTTAATATTTTCCCGACTCAAACGCTTGTGGAAAGCTCCATCTTTGCCAATCTTTTCCAATCTCCATACTTCGTCGAACAGGGATGGAGGGTGATGCTTCTTATATACTGCAACCAGAAACCAAAAATTAAATTGATATTTCTCTCATCTCCTCGTCCCGGTTACTAATTTGAACAACCTAAATAAGCATGCTTGATCATTCAATTTCAAAGCAGTCATGAAAGCAAGTCCTGGAAATCATTTCATTAATATAAACTATTTAACTTGTTCAGAGTAATGATATTCAATTCTGTCCTAAATACTTTTTGAAAACAGTTACATGGTATAAAAGAATGCAAAGATAATTTTAAACATTTACATTCTAACTAATCAACTGTAAATAAACAAATTCGTAATCACTCACATTCTCCACGGTGATCCCTGACAATGAAGGATTCTGTCTTTGCTTCCCGTACTCTAGTTTCATCAGAGTTATCCACAACTCTTGCTCCAAGTCTGAACCTACGGCTTCTTGTCCAGCTTGAATTATCTGTAAATGAGATCTCACCTACCAAACCAACTCCTTCTTTAAGAGACAGAAATGCGTCTCCTGTAAGAAGAGGTTTCTTCCCTTCTCTCTCCCTCACAATGTTGTTCTTAAACTCTTCAACAGTCCAATTATCACTCTCATCACCATCAAAATCTCCCTCAAGAACGACAATTTCAACCCTGGCAGAGGATTCAGGACCACAAGTAACAATTTGACCAGTATGACTATCAACCAAAGCTACTTTTATGGTGGAGTCTTCTCCCTCAATTCGAGCACCAGTGAAAACTGGAAGAGACAGATTATTTATGAACTGCAGTTGTAGGCTTCTTGATTCAGGAGATTGTATCTCTTTCCCACTATTCCTGAACAAGGAAGCATTAAAAACATTAATGAAACATTTTAAACGCCAAGGTAGCAAACTTCACAACCATGCACATTAAAAAGTTGAAGACATTTTAAATGAATGCTAAGTAATACTGTTGATCCCTACCGTTTCATGCTGGCCAAATGCTTTTTGAGAGCCAGTTCAACTTCCTCTTTTACCTGTATAAAATGCCAATTATTAGTTACCAACTCCTTTCTAACTGATCGAGTTCACAGCAGTTATATTTAAGAACAAAAGGTTATAGGGACCTCACTATCAAAACTCAAAGGAAATTTGTGCTGCATTTAGCAGATCATATTTTTTAAGTCATATAGACCCCAAAATGAACACATGCGATATTCTTAAACACCATGGCAAATAGATGAGCAAAGCTCAGATTCAGTTTGATAGCATATCCATCCATTTATCAAACAGAAGACATAATTATCTTCGAATTCTATAAATTTGTTTATAAAAAGAAGTCTCCGTATAACCAGATATATAACTGGTAGAATGCTATCTTATAAATAAGAAATTGTCTGCCAACCATGGTGCCGCAACTATAGAATGAGAGAGGCTATCCGTTGTTAGACAAAAGAAATAGGCTATGTGTCATTAGAAAAAAGTGTGTGCCACCGAGGAGTGGATTGCCGTGGACTTCAGAACAAAACAAGGCAGACAGTTCGGACATTCTGGGCATTACACGTTAAAGGAACCTACAACCATGTAGCTTTAATATTGTTGTAGGCATAACAGCCTAAAAAATAAAGAAATCCTTAATAAATTATCTAAGCTCAATTTTTTATCATAAACAAATTAGAAATGACATTGAACCATACCACCCTGCGAATCAAGGGCTCCAGAACTGGCTCCAGCAAATGCTGAACCGATTGAATCTTCATCACCTCCTGAACCACACTGGAGATAATTGGCAAAATAAGTAAGAAACAGAAACAAGAGAAAATAAACCAAAAAAAGAAGGGCATAAAACATATTTCAGCAGATATTTGATCAGTCATCAAGTTCATACAAGCAAGGTGTCAATAGTTGAATTATTCATCATATAAACACATTCATGCACACTCATTTCTTTTCCAACCTCAAGCATAAAAAATTTGAACCCTTACTGCTTTATGCAATAAGTATACGTTATGAAAGCCAATTGATTCCCCCATCATCAGAAGCATTTTCATTGACAATTTCCAAAATACTCAGT
This sequence comes from Melia azedarach, assembly GCA_028052125.1. Taxonomy (NCBI): domain Eukaryota; kingdom Viridiplantae; phylum Streptophyta; class Magnoliopsida; order Sapindales; family Meliaceae; genus Melia; species Melia azedarach. Next base: position 2,509,196 of record CM051401.1, on the reverse strand, counting down.
AAACAAGACTTCCAGTCAACTTTGCTCTTTGCCTGAGTAATTGCAACGCAATTCACATAAGCAAAGCACATGTATCAAGATTTTCCACTCAACAAGCAACCCCAGTCCTGTTTCAATAACTTTTCCACCTTGGAATTAAAATCTCAATCAAATTTCAGTATTTCACCACAGCCATGAACAATTTTCAGGCAAACAAGCTTACCCGATTCATTTCTCATTCATTTCTACACTATGGTCACCAATAAATCAAATTCAAAATCTACTTTTGAGTATTGTAAATAAAATTACATAAGAAAAATCACTTACTTTTTAAAAGTAAGATCTCTTCTACGCTTGCCCTCAGGACTGCTCTCTGCTCTGGCCTTTCCATCCTCTTGGTGCCTCTTCTGGGACATTTTTCAATCTGAAACAACCCACAAAACACTATGTGGTGTTGTGTGATCATCAACAACACCAAAAACAACATCCAAAGAGACCAACATGCGGCGCAAAATACGTTTAACACTCAGAATTCTCTACACGACATCACATATATATATAATATATATGTAAACAGGAGGCACCGAACTATCAATCAATTAATGATAATGAATGACAAAAATCCAAAAAAAGGAAAATTTAAATAGGTAACTTTAATTCCGCTTTGCCTTTTAGCAAGCTCTCCATTTAACAGAATTTGGCAGCGTCTGGGATGCTTCGTCTTCGGCCTGAAACTTGCTCACCCAGTTGCTTTGTGTCTGTGGCTAAAAACACAAAACTCTCCGTGAGTTATTTTGGGGGAGTAGAGAAGCTGCAAGTGTTTTGTTTCCGGTGGGGTCCACTCAAAGCGCGTTTTGGACTATGAATATATGGGCCCATGCTTTTGACACGTATTCGCGGCCCCACTTTTACCGTGTAACATGACTACTCTATTCTACTCGTCGCGTCATTTCTCTGATTTTTTTTTTCTGAATTCTTTTTTCCTAATTAATTTTTTTTTTCAAACTTTATCAGACTTCATATAATTGAAATGTTATTTATTATATTATTAAAGAATCTAAAATTATCATAATCACTACGTGATTATTACTAGTCAGTTGGCCTAATATTCAATTCCATACAATAAAACCCACGCGTGCATCATGGAGCTCAACATTCCAAATCTTAATTTATTCGTATCTTAAATAATTATCATTATTTTACTGTAATTAGAATCGTTGAAATAATGATAATTGTATTCACAATTCAGAATCAAACTTTTATACTACAGGTAGATATTGTTCGCATTTCCCCCATCTAGCTTAAATTAAATTAGTAGTATAATATAAGCATCCCGAACCTCAGCTAAGATTCAGAAATATGAATACTTATTATTTATTAGGTATAACAAAACTTAAATGGGTTTTCAATTAGGGATGTTTCTGGTAGGTAGGGTAAGTTCATTAATTATAAATTTTGTACTTTCTCCATTTCGGAGAAACCAATTTGATAAACAGTGATCTCAAATGTTGAGTATTATTTATCTAAAAATTGAACGTGGAAATTGACCCTTGCTCCTTTCGATCCGAGTTTGCATATTCTTGAAGCAAACTGTAACTGTTGCATTCATCCTGATTCATGTATGTATATGTATGTCGCTTAAAACTCACCCTTTCAGTTTTAAATTTGACAAATAATATATGATGTTAAAGGTCGTGAAAATGCGTGAAATTCGAAAGAAAGTACCTTACAAAATTTCTCAACAAAAAGTTCCCCCGTCTTTTAAAATGTTTTATTTACACAAGCAGCGTTGCTTTATGATAATAACTGAAAGTAAGTCATTTCATATTTAAATTTAGATTAGATGATAAATTGACGATGTTGTATGATTAAAAAAGTATTGGCTCTAATTCTAACTGATTTTGGGAGCTGAAACACTGTGATCAGATCAGATCAGATCAGATCAGGTAAAGGAAGAAAAGTGAAACCGAACAGGTATCGACAATTGATGTTGAAATAATAGAGGGAGAGAGCGGCAAAAGCAAAAGTGAAGATCACATCACAGATTCACTCAAAGATACTCCTGGATTAGTTTTCATCGTCCCACTCCCACTTCCTCGAATCTTCCTTTCGCCTGCATCAATCACTACTCATTTTGTTTTTCCCCACTCCGGTCAGCTCTCACTACCATTACATTCCAAATTTGTACCTCCCCGTGCCAATTATTTCTTATTTGTAACCCTTTTGGCGTTACATATACCGTGTTTTTCACGTTGGTACGAAAACGATAATAATTTTTTTATTATTTTAATGCAGTTGTTTCCCTAGTCCCTTACCTAATCGATAAGGTAAAACGACCGACCGTATCACTCACTACTCAGTATTCGCCATGCAGCCCGAAACATCTCATTTACGTTATTAATAGACTTATGCGCTAATTATTATCTATCACTAGAGAGTAGAGAGACCGGTGAACGGGAGTGGGCAACTTTTCTGTTAGAAGCAATCTACACCGCTTAGTTTCGGGCGGTTATAATAGGATCGTACGCACGATATATAAATGCATGGGCAGGGGCTGAGGGCCCCATTGGCCTTACAAAGATCACGTGTGTGGTTTATACACGATGGGATCTAGCACTCTCGTGATGCTCCACCAAGTCGTGTTCGAGGGATGTATAATAAAAATTGTTACGGCTGGTGGGACCCCATGAGGACGGATGTCAATTGATTATTGATGCTCGCTTGTTTGCATTATTCGAAGAGTGCCTGGTTGGAGTTTTGAGTGGTTCTATCTGGACTGCTTGATATCTTTATTATACACTTTGATTTCTGATTTTTTTGCTTTTTTCCTTCTTCTAACGTATGAATGCAACAAACTTTTTAAACTGGATTCTGCTGTTTTTTTTTTTGTGTGGAGAAATCTTACATATGATTGATATAAAGGTTAAATAACTAATTGATTGGGCATAGGATATTGATACAAACCTACTCGATACGTTCATACATAATGTTGATGTTAACATTTGAAAATTGACGACTGCATGATTTGATTAACCAAGCTACCAATCGATTCAATTCATTGTGGGTGAATGACAACATTATGACGTGTGATTGAGCTCGAAAATAAAATAAAATAAAGGGATATGGGCGGTCTTTTGCTTGTCCAGGCCCAGAGAAACCCGACATCAAAACCTATTATTCTTAATTATTGGTCAAGGGCTCCAGGCCTTTGTCTTTTGGGCTTGCTCCGTATGTCATAATGGACTAGATAAGATTCGTTAGGATTGAATAATATTGAACAGAATTAGGTGTTATCGGGTTATAGATTAATTAAAATAAATACAACACTCTATTATAATGCAAGAATGAAGTAGAATATATTCATTCATATCTTGCGCATGATATGGTGGGTTTAGACTGTAACTAATGTGTTTGGTATCCCACCACATTGAAATTAACTAAACTTTGCATTTTTCTATTAATCTCAAAATTGGAAGAAAATAATTTATCAATGAATCTCATAGAACAATAATTTTTTCTTTTTTTGCCTATCATCTACCACTTACTGTAATATATTTTTTATATTTGAGTTTATTCTTTGAATCCTGGACACCTGATTGTGAACGAAAATTTAAGAGAAAAATAGTTTAAAAGAAAGTAATATATTATATTTATCATTTCAATATAATTTAAAGTTATGATATTTTCTTATAAGAGAGAAAATCTAACAAGAAAATGGCAATATAGCGCACCAATAACATGAAAGGGCTAAAATTTGAGATATTAGTTTAGACATGAAAATGTTATTCCAATAGTTAGGGGTTGACAAAAAGTTTGATTCATTCAATATTTAAAGGTAAGTTTGATAGTGTTTATTAGCACTTATAAAGTATTAAATCATGTGTTTGATAAATTACGATAAAAGTGTTTATTGAAAAAAATTTAATACTTGAAAATTTGGTATTATTCCAAATTTAATTCTTCAAGTGCTTAAAAAGGTAGCATTTGTATAATTAATAAAAATTTTATTTTTTTCAAAATATTTATGAACAAATTTAAAAATTACATTTTTTAAATATTTGATTTTTTAAATTAAATAGATTTTTAATTTAAATGATTATATATATAAGTATATGATAGATTATATTAGATATTTAAAAATATATTATTTGTTATATTTTTCTTTCTAAACGAATAGATTGTTGAAATTGATACATTATGTGTTCAAAATATTTATATTTTTATTTATATTTTAATATTTAGAAGATAATTAATATTATTAAAATTGTAGTTATTTTTTTTATAACAAATTTTTTATTCAATTTTTTAAAATTTGTGTTTTTATTAAAAGTATTATTATATAGATACATTACTTATTTTAATATATGTCTATTTTAGTAATTTGTCAATATAAAAGTACTTTTTAATTATACCTCTAGATACCTAATTTAGCACTAATAAGTACTTCTAAAAATTGTTAACCAAACGTTTAAATATATTTTTTAAAAAATGTTAAAGAATATAATTACTAATTATATCAATATATTTATTCTTTAACAATGACAAACTAAACCTAAATCAAAGACTTGAATTGGAACAATTTCAATATAAAAAGTATCTCGTATACCAAACAAAGAATTATTAAATTATATAATAAGATTATGAATGTCATCCTGTAAAATTAGTAGTAATATTTTAAGTGAAAATAACTAGTAGTATTAAATTCAACTATACTAATGTTATGGAATTTTGAACTGAAAAATCATTATATCACGACGTTCATCACTTGATTACATTCTAAATCCATCCATTCAAATTTGACTGTTCAAAAAAGAAAACCTTTAGAATTTTATTCATTAATCTTATAAAAAAGAGAATTATTGGTTATTCGCTAATTTTATAATCATGAAAAAAATCAAGAGCATCACGGTTACGAAGCTCATTCAGGGCTTGGACTTTTTTCACGCAAGAATTATTGGGTTTTGTGGCCCATACCTAGCAAAAGGGTAGTGAAAGGTACATTATATTTGCACGACTTTTCATTCACAATTTTGGCGGTTTTAGTTTTTTATTGTTCGACAAAAATAAAATACCAATTATTTGATAAAAGAAAAGCAAATATATATATATATATATATATATATATATATATACATATATATGCTTTTTCTAATTTCACAGAAGGAAATTTCTAGTATCGAAGCATAAGCAGATATTTTCCCGAACAAACGGGTAATTTTGGTTATATCCCAAATATCAATAAAATGCTTGTTATTTCTTGCATACACAGATTACATGATACATCAGATAACAAAGTTCAAACTCAAAACACATGGTAGACCCCAAACCACATTATCCAACAAGCACAACACTTGCAACTTTACTTCTTTTTTTTTTTTTTTTTACATAAAGTACGGAAAAAGAACCCAGTTGGGTCAGGTTCGGTCCAGCACTAGAAGCCCATGGGCCTAGGGGCATTTAGTTCTGTTTCCGTGAGTAGTCATATCAGTGTAGCAACTCCCACAAAGGTCTCTGTTTCCGGAGGTTCCAGGTGGCACACACTTGCACCTTACACAGCAGGTGCCACATGCTCTGTTGCACAAGTTTGGCCTTGAGTGAACACTGCACCTCTGTTTGCACAACCCTCCACAGTCTGAACACACCAGAACAGAGAGCTCAAAGCATTTCAGTTTGTTGTATTTTCATCAAAAAGTGTTTTTTTGTTTCCGAATAATATTTGTTAAAAAAGAAGAACAAAGCAACAAGGTGGAAAATACGAAACATTAATGAAAAACCCACCAATATCTTGCATGAGCCTTCTGATTCCACTTCTCACAACAAGCTGTAAAGACCATATAAAATAACTGATATATTACTTCATTCCTAAAACTGTGGAACATGAAAGCAAAAACAATTTTATGCAACAAACTGAAACCAGCAGCGAGTTGAAAAATATTATGAATGTATTGCCTGGCCAAGATGGACTACAACATCTGCATCTTCTTTTTTCTTGAGATCAGATGAAACCTGCATAAATATAGCCAAATGTTTAATTTTATAAAGCTCTGCGAAAAACCCATATCTGAAATGGACCATGAAAACACTCCGTACCTCTGCAACAAAGAAGAGCAAAACCCCCAACAGAAGAAGCACACGTACTGCTACCATAGCTGCTGCAACGAGAGAGAGAGAGAGAGAGAGAGAGCTTTTGAGTTAAACGCAATGATGGACTTTTTTGCATGGTATTTATAGAGGGTGATCTGACCATTTTCAATTTTAATCCCGATAAGACCTGCATGAGGGGTCACCCTCAGGCTTTGGATAAGCCAAGTGGCTCAAAAGAAAAGCTTCTTTATTCGTCATATATCATATGCATGCCAATGCCACATACATGCATAGATAAATGAACGAATTGAAGAGAGTGGATAATGTAGTAACACACAAGTAATAAACCTTTTGACACATTAAAATTACTGTTTAACATGATTACTAAGGGGGTAATATATAAATAAAGTAACGTCTTAACAATTATTTGGGTGACCTAAGAAGATACATAAAATCAACCCAGGATAAGCTTGGAATATGGCTGCTGAACCCGAGAACAGATCAAAAATCAAACAGAACAAGGCTACTTGCTTTAATGCCGGACAGCTGGGTAATAGCTGGTAACAGCAAGTGAAAGTAATAAGGTGCAGTCGTTGAAGCAAAATGATGTTAGGAAGTGTGATCATTCCAGTCATCGATAAGCACGCATGGAAAAGACAAGTCAGTCAGTGGGGTATGGTACCACGGCCGTACCTACTCCCCATACTGATAGAGCTAAGGCAATTGCCAGCTCTTTCGAGTAAATCCATCAGTGACTGGAGAGGGCAGAGCTTACTTAAAAAGAGTGAAATATCAATCTGAGGTCGGAGTCATTAAACAAGAAGACAAAATGAAAAAGGCATAAAATAAATAATAACTGGGATGGGACGATCAGATGACCTGAGCTGGATGTATTTACTTGCTTTAGATTGAAAACCCACTTGCTGACTGGACCGTACAATGGGTGGGGTAGTCTCCTTATTGGCCTTTTGAAGTAGTAGTAGTAGTAGTCCAGCTGGAGATGAGATGGATACCAGCCTCTACCCCACTTTTTCTCCAACTTCACCATCGCCCCTCAGAACCACATCTCTGCCTCCCATTTTTTAATGATTAAACAATTAGCACGTTTTTACAAAAGACATTGTATTTTTTTTAATTTTAAAAAAGTAGATTATCACGTCACTTTAGTAACACCACAAAATAAAATTTACAACACGTGACGTTTTCGAATAAATGCATACACTAATACGTTGCGAAATATAACATTAACAGAGAAAACTTGGCCATAACACCCCAAAAGAAAAAAACAAAGAAACATAATTACGTAGAATTTCTCCAAGTATTTATGTCCTTCATCCTTTTTCCTATTTTATTCTATCTTATGGTGTTAGTTTACATACCTGCAGGACTATCTTTGAACAGAGAAAATTTTCATAGAATTCCCTTCTGTAAAAAGAATGAGGTTTATATTGTACAGGTAATAAATCATATGAACAACCAAAGCCCGCAGTAACCAGCTATGCTACATGATCTTCTTCTACAAGTAGTCGAGTCTACTCCACATTCGTCATCACTAAAACACCTATAATCCACGCGAGCATCAGGGATATGGCAAGCACTCTCCATCCGTTGGTTCCCATGTCCGGTATTCAAACTCATTGCAGGACAGACTTGCAACGTCATTGCACTAGCCCGTCTTGTCTGCTTCTCGCTCTGCATAATTATAATTCTCATTCACTTATGCATCTGTACTTTTAATATTGCTATTTAAGAAGGTACAATCGTTAACCCAAGATTGCAAAATGAAGATCAACAAAAAGCCTGCAAACTCAACACTGAATTATCTAACATAAGATGAATAGATGGAGTACCTGGACAAAAGTCCAGTTGGTGGGGATGTAGGCCTCTGGAAGCCTATCATGCCAAGAACTCAAAACTGGAAGTGGGTGACCTTCGGTTGTGAATACATAATTTCGATTGACTAGAAATGAATCGTCAAATAGAAGGTATAAATACTTGCACCTGCAGAAAAGACATTCTTCTAATATAATTTACACCTTAAAATTATAATTCTGATTCTTTTTACTTATATTAATCTTACGTTTCAGCAAGAAAGAAACTGTGTTGATGATCTTCCAATTGCATAGTGGTTACATCTCTAATGCTCGCAAACCCTCCTTCCACCTTGGTGTATGCATTAAGAGAATTGACAATTGATTCACCCACTTCTAAGTACCACGGATCTGAGAACATGTGACAGCAATAAAATAAAGATGTTAAATGCTCAGGTGATCGGAAGAGTAAAAGTGAAGCAGGAACTCTCTTAGGCAAGATCAGGAAACACTTTTGAGCTCATGTATCACTACTTCTAAAGTTGTTTAACCTCGGAATATCAATACAATGTCAAAGCAATTTGTCTGGCTAACCTTTTCTATTTGATAGTCAAATTCTAATACCAGGTGTCCCTGCTATATATTCATGGATTTAAAAGCACAAACTTCACACGATTACAATTGATTGAAAATGATTATCATACCTTTAGTTGCTTGATATAAGTAGAAAGTAGACTCTGCCAACTCAGGGCGCAAAGGATAATACTTCTCTGTAGGATGTAACATTTGATGGTCCAGCAAATACCTAAAAGTTTCTTTCAGATTATTTTTCTCACATTAGAATATGCAGAACTAGAATCACGAGCCAGCCACATAAACTATAACAGAAATGCAAGTTTTGTGCACATCAAGGTCCATACCTTTCTGGTAGTACACCAAACTTCTTCCAAACATGAACAAATTCTCGGTGTGATGAATTAGCAGCAGCAACATCCCCAACAAGGACCTAATCTAACAATTAAAATATTATGGTCAAACAATTCTTTCAAGACTCAAAAATTTTACTACAGAAATATGTGAAGGACTTTGGTTGCTCGCCTGTAGACCAGGCCAAAATGCCTGAAGACTTGTAAGTTGCCAATAAGTTGCTTTTCCAGTTCTCATATCAGCTTCATGGTACCTAGATAAACAGTAATATGCATCAAATCTGTCAGAAGAACCCTCCAAAGTGATTTTATAACCATACTCAACCATATTTTACCTTTCCCCTGAGCTCCTGATAAGTATTACCATAGTAGGTTCTAAACTTAGTTGAAAAGGAAATAAATTATTATTTAACAATGCCCAGTTATTGTTTTGTGTTTTATAACAGAGAATAAACCCTCATGAACTCACCGTCACTCAGGAAGAAGACCCTACAAGTTCGTTTAACAAGGCTTATAAAAACTTCCTTCCATCATCATCCTGCACCAAGTTTATCTACCTAAATAATCGATGTCTAAAAACAGCATGATGTTACAGTTCAAATGGTGGCCACAAACATGTATTTGACTAGCAGGCTGAGTTCAAATATGGACAGACAACCAAGTCAACTGGGTAACATTCAGGTAAAAACTGTTGGCAATATATCCAAATACTATTACACCAAGAAAATAATTGATTATAATAATTAAAAAATCAGCCAATGTGAACTATAGCAATGCATATAAAGCTTCTGTGCCAATTGGATAACATTTATGAAATTCAAAAATCATAGGCAATCCAGTTGCTGATAAGATTTAGATTGGCAATAGGGAAAACTTCATTCCATGCCCATAATGGAAAAACGTAAGTCAGTTCATCGATTAAACCCATTAGAGTATATTAAAAAAAGTGGGGAAAAGAAAAAATTAATAGAGTAGCTAAACCTCTGGGGATCCTCTGGGGACTCAGGACAAATAAAGTGACCATATGATAAACATGATAGAACATTCAGCTCAACTAGAAAGTATGTACTTGGTTCAGTACCATGGGCCATGTCTGAAATATTTCTGTACAGCAAGATAAGCAGAATGAAACATTCGCCAAAAGTCCTCCTTCCCAAAAAGAATGTGAGCCTTGAATAAATACTCATAGAAGGAATCAACACCTTTAAGATGGAAACGGAATCCAATGTCAGAAACATCAAGATTAGGCAAGTTAAACCATCATACGGAATTGAGGAGCAGAAAGGCATTTTAGAAGTAATATAGGAAACAAGAGGAAAATTATGTGAAGAATATCACATGGCAGAGTGCACATACCAGCGCCGATACCAGATGAGTACTCAATCCACTCCCCGTTTGTCACATCCAGTGTGGTTCCCAGTAGATCCAAAGAACTTCGCATGCTCCATAACTTACGAAGAGCTCGTAATGCTGCTGATTCATATATGGGATCACCTGTTAATCGTGATAATGCTCCCATTTCAAGAATCAGCGAACCTGAATTCACAAATTAAAATGAACAAATTTAAGGAAGACATTCTGAGATGACCCCATCTTAAACTGTGAAGGATAAGCACCTTACCACATCCTGAGGTGCTTGTTTCAGTCGTCTCATTCTCCATCACTCCATACTGTCCACAGAATTTGGCATTGATGCGCAGTCATATATCCTTCTTACAAACAAAACACGCAAATATACTCATACTTCCTAAAAATAAGAAGGAAATTTTTATCAAAATGATTACAAATGAGAGTAATTAATTCTCATCACATCTTAATTGCCATATAGATACAGAAAAACATCTATGTGTGAATGTTCGGCCTTTCTGAACTTCTTTTGCTATTAGAGGTTTCTTGGCTACGGCATTTTAGTGTTTGAAATGTGACCACTAATTCAAATTGTTCTCTTTAAATTTGTTAAATACGACAGCAATATTTCTCTAAGTCCAGGGCAGTATACAGGAAAGCTTAACCATTATCAAGCATTTTTCTTTTTTACACATAACATTCTGATTACGTTGAACACAACACTTACATCAGCATTAGTGCAAAATATTGTATGTTACCATGTACTTCATGATTTTAAGGGAAAATGAGTGAGTTTCCTTTTTTCTTTTTCTTTTTTTCTGTTGTCTATAATTAAACCATTACTTTAAATAATAACAATTAGCAATCAAGATGTGTCATACTATTCTTGGCATTGATCATATTTTAGGTAGTACCTTTAAGTTAATCCAAGCATATGGCAATCCAGTTGGAGTATCAAATGCAGGTAGGAAACGTCGTCCTAAATCTTCAGCCAGGGTAAGCAGCTGATCCTTGTAAGATCCTTGTACCAACTTGTTCGCTGAATCAGTTGCAAGAATATGGGCAGAAACAAGTGCTCCAAGAACTCTTATATTGCACTAAACGACAGAAGTCAACCAGAAAAGAAAATCATCAGAAACTTCAAATGTAAATTGAACAGCAGTCAGTATCACGCCTGTACGTAACATTAAAAAATTACACGACAACTTGGCCTCGTAAAGTTATAAGCATAACTAGGGCATATTACACAAAAATCAATACAGAACTAAACCATTGCATGAAAACCAACACAACTTTACAAATCCAAGCTTTCTATAACTGATTTAATTAAATACCTCAAAAAGATTTATCCTTGCATCAACATCAAATGTCAAATTTTCAGAAATCCAAAGAACTGCCCTCTCAAACTCTGTGTTGTTACCCAAGATAACAAGGCTGTGAGGGAGAGAACTTGTGTCAGAACTATGATATGCACATATATTGCGGAAACAGGATTCAGGACTTTAAATATGCATTTACAACTTTATTCTCCATAATATTGCTCTTAACTAGCATATTTTACCTCGACAAAGATTCGATAAGTGTAAGGGCAGATCCATTATAGTCTTGCGGCAAGTGTTCAAGCTGTAAATCAGACAATAGGATGTTACTTTCCCTTTAGCTAATAAATGTTGCTCTCAATTAATAGATAACCACCTTCAGATTTCCAAGCTCACTTAGAGAGTCAGTGAAACTTTTGGAAAGAGGTTTTAGCTCATCATGCTGCAAAAGAGTAGAATGAAACTAAGCATCATATGCAAACTAAAATACAAACTGTACTAATGTGATAAATGAAGAACATGAACTCACTGGAAATGCGTGGGTCAAGTAGTTTTCATATGCATGATAAAACCTGCAAACAAAGAGAAACAATTCAAGTAATTATTTTTCTGTGTACTAAACGAATAAATAATGCTCGGAACAAATGACATAGAATTTCTGTTGGCCAAAATTTCTTTTTCTCGTATATTGATTTTGTTTTTTTTTTCTCTCTTTGCGTGCCATTTGAGCTGCAAACTCTTAAGTGTTCCAAATTCAATTGAGGGAGACAGAAAAAAAAAAACTTACCCACCCAAACTAGCTACATTCATGTCAAAATTACCAAAATCATTTACATTATACTTTTCATATTCTTCCTACCATTCTCAGGAGTGAAACAGAGGGTCAACGCATTAATCCTAGTCCTATCAGCTATTTTATCCATTGCAACCAAAAACTTCACCGGACAAATCATGTAAAACCAAAGCTATAAGCTACTAGCCAGGAATCCCCAGAAGAAACTCAAATTGCCCATCAAATTAAAATGAAAAACAATTTAAAATAAATGAAATTGAGCAAAGAATAGGCAGTGTAGCTTACATCTCGCGTACTTTCTGCCTCAGTTGTCTCTTCTTAGGTGCCCAATAGGAATCAACTTGATACCCAGAAACTGCGAACAGCGAAGGAGAGATCACAAGGAGAAAGAAAACCCATGCTACAAGTTTTCGAGGTAACATGATATTCGTATAAAATTTAGTCCCGTGGTGAATTTGGAGGGAGTATTTGGGAAACAGCGAAACACGAGAGTGTCGAAGTACGAGGCTGAGTTTAGATCTGGTGGACAGGAATACGATGGAATCGAGATGAAGTTAGAGGTTGAAAAAAATGAAGGTGGCTGTCAATGACCAATCAGCACTCATCCAAGTTTAGTCATGACGTTGTTAAACACCAATTGGCCAATCAGATGACAGCAAAAATTCTGTCTGGATTCTAGGGGTTGGAAATCAATTCCCAGCAGTAAATAGTAAATATGTCTTCATACTATTGCCGTTAGGTGCATTTGAAACTAGGTTCTACTTCCAGATGGCTTCAAGATCAATTGCTTGCTTTGCCTGCTACTACCAACTTTATGTAAATTTTCTAACGAGGTAGTATTATATTATCATATAAACGTATAAAAAAGTAAAATTATAAATTAGTGAAAGTATTATTATTATTATTATTATTATTATTCTATTCTTTTGGAGAAATAAGAAAATCAATATACATTTATTTACATGATATAAGGGGTAATTTTTGTCAAAAGAACAAGATGATGCGAAGCGTATTGATATTTTGCGAACAAGCAAATATAATTACGTTATAATATATATATATATAAAATAAAATATTTTGTGGATTACAAAATCCGATGTATAAAACTCCGTTTGAGCAAAGAAATGACGACAAATTGTATCATTACTTATTTATTGGACGACAAATCGTCTATTAGTAACATGCAATACGACAATTAAGTGTAAGAATGGCAACTCCTATACATTATCATGAATTAAAAACTGGGATGCAAAAGGGTACAACTGCTGCACTCTTGGTACGGGAGTTAATAAAATATTCAAAATATTTTAATACGGTAATATTTTTCTTGAGTCAAATATATTCCTATATATCTTAGCTAGCTACTAATTAATTCCCTTTAAATCTGCATGCTAATATGTATGATTGCAATAGACCCCTGATTTATAATGTTGTAATTAAATGTCCTTCATCGAACGTCAAGAATATGTATATATATATATATATATATATATATTGCAATTATAATCAACTTCTGCTATTATACAATTAATTTGAAGGACGGGGTGGTGCATGGCTGCTATTTTATACATATATAATTAATTGAAAAGAAAAATATTCTTTTTCTGTTAAAGTGATCGTATTTTAATTTATAATTTAGGAGCATATACATATATATATGTAGACCAAGTCAATGTACCTATTCTAAGAATAACAACGTATTTATTTCCTCCATGCAAAAATAACAACGTAACAAAATGCAGAAATTAAGACAAAATATTCCTTAAATAAATTATAAGAATGTAACAAACTCTCCGCTGTAATTTCTCCCTCCCACAAAAGCATCTAGCTTTTACACGTATATATTATTCATCTTCTCCGTATATCTTCACCTTCGTCTGCTCCGTGGTGAAGAAACCTGAAGAGGGAAGCAGGTATCTTTGCCGCAGACAATGGCTTTTCGTTTGCCCGCTCTTTTCTTTCTCTTCGTCTCCCTCCCCATCTTCTCTCACAGCGCTCCTCTCACCCTAGACTACTACAAAGCCACGTGCCCCGACTTTGAACGTATTGTTAGAGAGCATGTACATGAAAAGCAATTAAAGCACCCCAGCACAGCCGCTGCGACTCTCCGCCTCTTCTTCCACGACTGCTTCGTCGAGGGCTGCGACGCCTCTCTTCTCATCACCTCAAATGCGTTTAACCACGCAGAGCGCGATTCAGATCCCAATATCTCGCTCCCTGGGGATGCGTTTGAAATTATTACACGCATCAAGACAGCCCTTGAGCTTGCTTGCCCGGGGGTTGTCTCCTGCGCTGACATTTTATCCGCAGCCACTCTTAACCTTGTTGTGATGTTAGGCGGACCGCGATACGAACTGCTTCTCGGTCGCAAAGACGGGCTGGTTTCACAGTCGGCGAAGGTTGCGGAAAATCTGCCAAGAACTAACATGACAATGGATGAATTGATTAAGGTGTTTGAAAAGAAAGGAATGACAACTCAAGAGATGGTTGCATTGATAGGTGCTCATACAATCGGTTTCTCAAACTGCAAAGAATTCGCCGACAGGATTTATAGATTCAGCCCAACACAACCCACTGATCCTGAAATCAACCCTAAGTACGCTGATGCGCTCAAAACTTTGTGCACTAATCACCATATCAACAAGACAATGTCCGCTTTTAACGATGTTCTGACACCGGGAAAGTTCGACAACATGTTTTACAAGAATTTGCCAAGAGGATTGGGATTATTGCCATCAGATCATATGCTTTATAAGGATCCAAGAACAAAGCCTTTTGTGGACACTTATGCTGCAAATGAGTCTGCATTCTTTAAAGATTTCAGTGCTGCAATGATGAAACTTGGTCAAGTTGGCGTCAAGACTGAACCTCACGAAGGAGATGTGAGACGCCGCTGCGATACATTTAACGCTGTCAACGCTTAGTTAAATCAATCTGTTGCCTGTTGAAATTAATGGTTTCAATTGATCGCCATGGATTCGAATATGGCCTTCTCTTTATTTTTGATATCGATTTCATTTACTGCTTTTTCCGATGATTTGATTGTTTGATTCTTCTTGTATGGAATGATCGGGCGATGAAAAATAAATTAACGTTTCGTTATTGTTTCGTCAATGTATAAGTTTGTAATTGCACTATGCTGCTTTGATTTATTAATTTGGACAATTTAAATAAATATATATTAGATTATTTACCTAAAAACGCTAGCTTTTATATTAAAATACATAATTAATAGTTTGCTAAGATTAGAATTATTTATTTACTTATTATAAAGGGATCTCCATAGAAATGTTTTGTTCTGGGCTCTTTGATGGAAATTCCTTTCTCAAGGTTGATCTCCCTCCTCCCAACAATTAAGTTCAACTGAATATCATCAGTAAGCGGGTATAATCTTTGTTATTATAAGGAAATTCTATTAATTTCCTTAATTTTAATTGATCTTCATGTACTATTTTGAGGGAGGGTAAGAGACGAAGGCTCAATATTACTCGTCAACCAAAAAAGTCTTAGGTACCCTTAACTGCAAAACATCATTTTCACTAGATTATTGTCACGTATTAGTAAACAAGGGTATTTAGCAAAGTAGAATTAAAACAAAAGGCATCAGTATTAGTGGGTTGCCTATTAATCTTGTTCTTTTTCTTTCCTCTTCTGCATAAATCTTTGACAATTAATAAAGTGGGAACTAAAGTTTTGAAGTTCACTTAATGCTTTTCTCGATGGTAATCTGTACAGAAGTTATGAATACGCACGAGCAAAAGATGATCATGATCATGAACTACCAAAATCCAATCCCAATTTTATCAAGATAACACAAGCAACTGGGAATCTTTTTTCATCAATTATGACGAAAAAACTGCAACAAATTAACAACAATAATAACTTTGAACACAGTCCTCTTAAACGTACAATATATGGAAATGACTACAGAGATAGCTTGATGAGAACAGGCCCTGTCTTCATTGTGAAAATTATTTGCCTCAAAGCCAAATAATCTCAGTTGTTTCTCCTCCCGGTGAATTCCAGACCATAATAGTCCATACAACAACGACACTAGAAGAAAGACAGACAGTTTGCTTCCATATTTGTGCCTATGCTCTCAACAACAAGTATCGGCCAACCCTCTCAATAGTGAGGTTGAAGGTTCATGTCTCCCCAAATGATAGCGGGGTAAACCTTCTTGGAAGTAGACATCCCAGCTGTGGTAACACGTTGTGCAAAACAAAGTCCAGGATATCTCCCATATAATTGGTTTCTTTTCTATGTAAGACAACAGAAAATTTATTTTTGTTCCTATGCTCCAAAGGTGTACTTATATAAACAAATATAACAACTATATTTTATTTACGAAATCCTGATACCTCAAGATGCATATATGCTAACCAAAGGTAAATAACAGCCATAAAATTTAAGGTAACCGCAAAAGTCAAAGGTGATGGCCAGAAAAGCACTTTTTAACTAATTTGCCACTAAATAGAATTGCACATACTTTATTATAATGCTTTGTAGAATTGTATCTAACTATCTCCTAATTATAGTTTCTTATAACACTTCCTCTAGCCTCATGCTTTCTTAAAGTAGCTTTGTTGCTAAAACAAGTAAAGGAATTATATATAGGATGAAGTTTTAAGCATATCTACGAGAGGATCTGAGTATATCTTTTTAGACTATGCAATCATCATATTTTATAGCGACAAGCATCTATTTATGGCTGAGTGAGTACCTCCTGTATTCTAACTTCACCAAATTTTGTCAGATTGCAGGACAGCAAGCTTCAAAGTTTGTATGAAATCTAGATTTGTTTTTTTGTTTTTACCTTTCGGGAATAGTTGCATGAAGAATTCTAACAAAATTCTCATTTCTGATTACCCTGCTTTCTCTTATTTTTCCTTCTAAGTAATTTAATTTTAATACTTATTTCTTGCTTCAGGGATAAACAAAATGCAGGTATGTTAAAGTACTTCATTTTCTCTAAAATCCTTAATGTTGAATTTCATGCAAAATGCCTAGCTACAAAGATATACTATAAGGTGCAAGAACAGTATGCTGTTTATAATTGTTAAAAACTCAAAACTTGTATTATCTATGTGAGATTGACAACTTATTAACAGAATCCCAGTCTAATTCACCCGTCCAAAATCTTCCAGGTAAATGTATTGAGCAACAGAATACTTTAATTTGTAATGAGTACAAATATAGGTAAAAAGAAGAACCATTGAAGTTGTTAGATTGAGATCCATTACTTTACTTTGTTAGTTATATCATATTTCTTACAGTATTTGAGTAGAGGACATGGATTATCCTGGGATTCTTTTTTTTGCTGGTTACCCTCTTTCTTGATGCAATTACGACAGAGCTTACCATGTGTATACAGGAGACAATTCAGATCAAATTTAAGTTCATTTGGAATCCGTTGGTTGAGATGAAGGTACGTCTTATTCCTATCTGCCACAGCTGGGACCCAGCCAATGGCCTTTGCAATCTCAAATACCTGATAAGCCATAGAGATTTGATCTTAGCAAATTCCATGAAGTAAAACTGGTTCGAACAAGATAACACACAAATACTTACATGTGTGTCAACTGGGAAATCATCTAGCTGAAGATGGAACATTAAAACACAAGCCACCTGCCAGGCATTTCATAATCATCAGGTTCCTAAGCAATCCGTATATAACTTCATATGCAGGTGAAGATACTATATAGATAATCAAAATTTAGAGTATCACAATATTACTGAAGTATCTTAAACCACTACCATCATTATCTGTTATAAAATGTTATGCTAATTGTCAAAAACAAGGTCTCCATGGTGAGCCCAGAAGAACATATTATTTGGGTTTTGACAATGGATTCACCTTCAAATGAAATTAAGATATTCTCAGTACAAAAGAAATCTTGAGAGACACCAGCAGTCCAACCTTAATCAGGGGTGAGGAACCACAAGAAAAATACAGCTGACCAGCTGAGTACCATGACTTAATGCAGTTCTGCATTAAGCAAGTTAATTAAAATTCATATGGATATTATAAGGCCGTGCAGACTGCAGAGTGTGATATCTTTCCAAAATATAGCTAAACTTGAACAACAAAACCCATGAATGATCATTAGTGATGTGATGCAAAAAGCATAGAGTCGTGCAGAGCAGTTAAGGGAGGAAAAAAGGGACACAAATGTGATTTTAATTTTCGTTTGGAAAGAGCATGTGGTCTAAAAAACACAAAGAAATGGAGGGAAAACCGGAATAAGGTGAAAAAGAGCAAAATAAAAACCAATGTTAAAGGCTAAGGAATACACGCATGACAAAACCCCATTGTCTTTGATGTTCTTTAACACCACAAAAATGTCAACATTTCCTAGCCAATACACGAACAACATTGTTTTTTTGTTTATAAATATGAAAAGTTGACTGGCAGAAAAAGGGAAATACCGTTTTGGGACCAATTCCTTTGAAACGAGAGAGCTCGGCCTTAATTTCATCAACTGATAAGCCTCGCAAGTATTCCAAGCATAATTTGCCTTTATTCTCAAGCAAGCGATTCAAAATATTTTTGATACAGGAAGCCTTTGTTGGGGCTAAACCTCCGCATCTTATGGCATTCTCTATACATTTTGGTTCAGCGGCTAGCACCTTAAACAAACAGAGAATTAGGAATTCACTAATCATATGAATGCAATCCATTTAAAGTAATCTGCAGATTATATAAAGGAGATAAAGGAAAAGTAAATCTGTCAATAAGTCGTTTAAAGCAAAAGCTGCTAGCAAATACAAGTTTGAGATAGGGTAAAGGGTAAAGGAAAATACAAGCTGGTAGCAAATACTCAAATCGAAATTTAGCTGAAAAATAGTGAAACCCGTGAAACTATAAGCACATCAAAAAAAGGGTAAAGGAACTCACACCCTCCCAGGTGGGAAATGCGGATTTGAGAGAGGCAAAAGCTTTAAGAGAATTAACTTCAGTAGTGTTCTGCGACAGCACAGTTTTAACCAAACCATCCAAAACAGTCTCCTCCTCTCCATCACCATCCAACGGTTCCGATTTCACGCTCTCATGGTGGGCCTCAGTGTTGGCCTTCTGATTGAGTCTCTGAATGCGGTGTTTGACGAATTCTTGAGGGAAACCATGATGAGCCAAAAGGTCGTCTCTTATGGCTAGGCAATCTTCTGGGGTGGGTCGAGTGTGGGTCGGGTAGGGTTCTTGTTTGGTTGTCGTTTTGTTTGAGCAGGAGTGTTGTTGAAGCTGCTGCTCCTGCTTTCTTTTGCGAGTTTTCTGCATGATTTCCGAGTTTCGATTGAGTTTGGATCCTGACTCACTTCAGATTGGTGAGGGTCTTCGTTGGTAAAATAGTGTGCGGCGGTAGCCGAGAATTAAAAGGACGAGACGACGTCGTTTTATGATAAGCTAGGCCACTTGGTTAATCGATTCTGAGTTCTTTTTTTTTTTTTTTTAAATCATAAATAAGAATTTTAATTCTTCTTTGATGAATTCGATTCTATTAAGAATTTTTATCCTTCTTTAATACAAATGTAAGAGTTTTTAAAAACTCCTTTTCCGAAATTATTACTGAATCACGTAAACCAGAAGAGATAGTAACAAATAAACTAGTCATTTTTTCGTCATCGTTTAACCAACTGTTATATTTTGCAATTTATTTCATACACATTGCACGCACAGATTCGCTTCAAAAGACAAAAAGAGCCAACAACTAGAGGCCGTGGACTTTGTCTGTAGTCTTTTGGTATCACAACAACAACGCACAAAATGTTGATGTTTAACCAAATCACTGGACATAAACAAAAGCACTAATAAATTGGAAATTAAACTAATCAAACAGAATAATAAGAACAAAGAAAAGTTATAAATTGTACAGATCTCTTAGATTCAATTTGTGACACTACACATGACTCGAAATGTTTTTACATTAACATATCATGTCTCACCAATTACATAAAAAAAACCTTAAAAAAAGAAAAGAAAAGAAAAGGAAAAAGGCCAAAGCAAAACTATCATATCCAACAACATGGCTCCCCTCCCTACCTATTTCTCTCTACACATTCATTCACAAATCCAAATCCTTAATCCCTTCGTACAAAACCATAAACCTTGTCACAACTTGCAAAACACATTTTAACTTCATTTTAAAAAAATAAAATAAAATAAAATTAGTACAGAAACATGGCCCCACCAATAATTACACGCAGCCCATACCCAACAATACCGGCAGCTATAGTACTGGAAAAGTTCCAGATTCTTTCATTCGCGCCAATACACTGCGCAGTCAGACTTCAGACTTCAGACTCACACTCACCCCCGACTCACCCAAAATACTTACCCCCTAAGATTAAAAATTAAAAATCAAAAAAATCAAAAGTTAGTTGAGTTGGAACCGTACGCATTCGTCCCAACTCGGTAACGAGTCCGACTCAGTCCACCCGATTCCAGCACCCCTTCCCAGTCAACCTCTTCATCGTCTTCCTCTCTCCCTCTCAGCATCTGCAAAATCCTCTTAGCTTTCTCTTTCGCTCTCCGGCTTCCTCTCTCTTCCACCTCTCTCAGAACTTCGGCCGCTCTAGCTTCTTTAGCCAATCCTTTGAACCTCATGTTTCCATGACCCAAGGCGAACAAAGCAGCCACGCAATTCTCCCGGGTTGCCTCCGAGTCCAACTCACTCTCTCTCAACATACTCACCAATATCGCCACCCCATTGGCATCCAGAATCGCCGACCTGCCTTCGTTACACGCCGCTAAGTTGCATAAAATTAACAACACGCTACTCACCGAGTCACTCGATTTTACCATCGTCAGTAAAGATGGGATGGCGTTGAGTTTGACGAGTTTGACTCGGTTGCTCTGAATCAAAGTTAAATGATACAACGCTAGTGCCGAGTCATGCCGAGTGCGCTCACTCTCCGACCGCAGCGCGTGCATTAACGGCTGCAACGCGCCTAAGACGCCAATAGCCATCTTGTTCTCGTCCTCTAAAGCCAAACTAAACAATACCCCCGCCGCGTGCTCTTGTGACTCATCAGATCCTGACTTTAACACGTCAATCAGAAACGGGACGAATCCTGACCGTACGATCAGCAACTTGTTTTGCTTCTCTAATGACAGGTTCACGAGTGATGCAATCGCGTTTGTTTGGACAATCGAATACCTTGAAGCCACCAAATTCCTGAGCGCGGTGAGCAAGTTCGGCGTGCATAAAGAAATCCTAATCTCTTCATTAGTTCTAGTCAGCTTTCGCAACGTGATTACCCCTTCCTCTTGCGCTGCTATGTCTGCGCTTCTTAGCTTCTTCAACAGCTCTTCTTCCTCCGGCGACACTGGTGCTGCGTTAGTGCTTTGTTGCGTTAGGGTTTCAGCGTCGGTGATTTCTGCCGAAGAAGACGATGACGTGGAAGAAGAATAACACGCGGGGCGAGTCGTGAGCGGCAAAGGTGTGAGTGGACTCGGCGGGATGACCACCACAGATTCCTCGGACGAGCTCGAGTAGAAGTGGTTGACTCGGTGATTCAACTCGGTCGCCGCGTGAGAGAATAACACCGGCGGATTTTCCGCCACGCCTTTCAACAACTCCTTCTCGGAAAACCTGATATCGGGAGTAGGCCTAGACGATGATTCCGGTCTTTCCGATCTCATTTTAGTCCGGACGACTCCCTCAATAGAGCCATAATCCTGGTTCCTGCGGATGTTCAGAACCGGAAGTATCGCACCAGTTGAGAATCGTCTGCTTCATGGCCAAATTCGGAATTACAGCAGAGAAATCAGGTCGCGACCCGTCTTCTAAATCGGGGACAAAGCCAAGGTCCTGGCAGACCTGAACAGAGAGACGCTCGAAAGTTTGACCGGAGGCGATGACAACGGGGTCAAACATCAAAGAGCCGGCAACCGGACAGAGGAATTCTTTAGGAGGCGGTTTGGGACTGGAACTGGAACGACGATGAAAGGAGATTTTCCATCTATGGTGCTTGCCATTACCACCCATAGCTCAATAACTAAAGTTGAAGACAGCAAATGAATAAATATGTTATAAAATTTGTTGGGTTTTAAGAGAATACGAGGAGACCGAGTCCGAGGCTGGTAAAAAATAAGAGGAAGAGAAAGAGGAAGAGAAAGGGGATAGCAAACCTTCTGTTCTTGTTGCAAGTTTAACCTGGATGTGTGGGCATATTTACGGGAAAACCAGGACAGTATATTATTTGAGTCAAAACTGTTGCTTGTTATTGTAGTTCACAAAGTTGACTGGTCTTGAGAGAATTCTTTGATTGTTGCAGTCATGGAAAGCAAGCACGATGAGATTGTGAATAAACATTTTAAGGCTAAAAGTTGTCTGGGTATTATAATTGTGTTTGTTTGCCGAGAATCCGTTGAATGGGAAGTGGGATTTCTCCAGCTATTTTCATTTATGATGAGTTATCCAAAATAGAAAAAGGTTTTCAAATATTATCAAAAGAAAATATCGGCAGCTGTCAAAATGAAATTTAAAATAACTATTTTGTAATTCTATCTGTTGAATAAAGTAAAGATAGCAATTAAAATTAGAAGAAAATTTTGATTAGAATTTTACCAGTTATGTATGTTAATCAATTTATTACTTTGTTAAATAATATGGAAAGACTGTGAAATTACTGGTTACTTTATTGATGAACATGGAATGAAAGTGAAAATGTTTAGTAGAGATGTCATTTTCACTGCTTTTTATTTAAATATTTTACTGGGTATGTTTATTAGTATTATAATTTTTAATTTATTATACTAAAACCATTTTAAATTTTAAGGATATATATAAATATTTAATCTTTAAAAATGCGAGACAATATAATATATAATATATAATACCAAACCCATTATATTGTATTTTCCATACCAATGAAGAAAATAGCATAACTTTTTATTTTAATGAATTGGTAGATCACCTTACTTTAAAAGTAATGGGGTTACTGGTTAACAAAGAAGAGCTTGGGACCGGAGAAATCTTAAGCACTGCTCTTTTAATATAATCTCAACATTTAAAAATAATAAATAAATAATGTTTAATTTAAGATGGAATTAGGATGCATTAACATCATGTCAACTTATTCTTGTCCTCCTCGACTCACAAAAGAATTACTCTCCTTTTGACTTTGGAATTATACATATTCATCAAAACCTTAGTCGTTTTGTCTGTGTGTGTGTGAGAGAGAGAGGATGCTCTTGACTTTTCAAAGTTATTTATAATTACAATATTAATATCAATTATAAATAATTAATTAATGAATAAAATGTCAATATTAATACAAGGTGCAGGTAGATTTTATTTTATTTTTCAAGGAAGCGTTGAAACATCATTTGGTATGTACAAAAAGTCTTCGATT
This sequence comes from Melia azedarach, assembly GCA_028052125.1. NCBI lineage: Eukaryota > Viridiplantae > Streptophyta > Magnoliopsida > Sapindales > Meliaceae > Melia > Melia azedarach. Next base: position 2,485,582 of record CM051401.1, on the reverse strand, counting down.
TAATTTTGCCAAATTGCAAGCATAATCATCTAAAAAATGAACCATTAATTAATGAATAAAATGTCAATATTCGCTAGAAAATTAAATTTTAATTTAGCCGGGTTTAATTTTGCTTATATATGTATATATATCGTTGTTGTATAGATTTTATTTTATCTACTCTACTCAACTATACAGAGTAGTTATCTAGATCATGTAAACTACTAGTAGTTGTAGTTATCTGAACCATGTAAATATTACACTACAAATATTTGCTGCAAGTCAATCTAATATAAAAAATTATTTATCACTCTTATCATGATATGTCCTCTTTCTTAGAGAATAGTATTCTAAAATCAAAATCATAAACACATAATAAATTTTGATCAGCATTATTTAATGTACATTCTCAACGCTGTTAGTTTACGATTAATACACACACATGTATAAAACATACAAGAAAAATACGTAGGTTTGGTTTGCAGGGCTTACAGCACATGGGCAGCGGTAAGAGGGTTTGGTGTAAATAAGCCGTAGAAAGAGTCCAACTGAATCCGGATATTATATTAAAGGGGAATTGACACATGTCCCCCCTTGAGTTTTCGGAATGTAACGCATAGAGAGAAATCATGGAAAAAGGAACACTTAACCTCCCCTAATAAGATCCACCTCCGTTAATTGGCTATTTGTGTGAGGGGTATTACGGTAAAAGCACGAGAAATTTGCCCCAATTTGTCTCTCGACAAACATTGCAAAGGCAAGATTGTATTTGTAGAGAGATGACCTCACTTGCACGCTTGAAACCCAAAAAATTAAATTATCGAAACGTTAAAAAATTACAAAGTAAGTTGTCCAATCGACTAGATTTGTTGCCTGATAGTTGCGAGGATCGATCGGTGGAGAGAAATCGACAGGATTTTCGCTACATTGTGCGACTTGGATAGTATATATTCAATGAGAGAAAGTCGACGGAGTGTTAGTTTTGCAGAGCTGAGTGTTCGAGAAGCTTTAATCAAGCTCAAGAGCTGCTGCAAATATTCTATTATTGATAAACCAGGTACATGTTCAAACCCTAACCATGATCAGCTTCAATTTTTCAGCACATGGGTTCTGACGTTGTGTGGTTTTGCGGTTCTTGAAGTCGATTTTGTGACTAAACCATGGGTTGGTGCATTTGTGTTAGTACCCATTAACTGAATACGCTTTAATTTTGCCATAAATATGTATTGTTGTCTTCCTTTGTTCTTGTTGTTGATCAATTTACGACTAAAGCATGTGTCTACGGGTTTGTGCGTATGTCATTTGTTTTGTTTTCAACGTTGATCAATAGTTTGCTTGATTCTTTGGAATAAATAATTTTTTTGTTATCTTTGAAGACTGACTTTGGGATTTTTGCATCTTTCTTGTGATCATTCTGAAAATTGTACGTATGACATGTATTTTTTTTCATAATTTTAGACTCAAGAGATGGAAAATATTAGATATGGAGCTTGCTGCTGAAGTGGTTATAGGAAACCAAAACTTAATGAATGGTATAATATGGCTATGCATATATGTATATACAAATATCCTTAGAGGCACACAAAATATGCATCATGAAAATTTATCAATTTGTTTTTTATTACAAGCAGAACCTTAGTTTTGTGTGATGTGTAAAGCTTAGTTATTTGAAATAGTCGTAAAATATGGCTTTGGATTTTTTTTTAAATGGTCATCTTGACCACACAAAATATTTTGCCCACAAAAATAGGTTTTCAAGTAGGAGGAATATATAATTTCATTGTGTCTCTTTAATTTTGGATAAACATATACATATTTTTAACAGTGTAATTTGCAGTGGGAATGTGTCAATTTTTACTGTAGTTAAGGCAAGTTTATCTTATGAAATTTGTGGTGCTTCTGTATTGTTAAAGCTGTTGGCAAATGCAAGTTTACTAGTGTTCAAAAATGGCCATTCAGATATGTGGTTAATCAATGAAAAATTCTAGTATGCTAATTGTGATCAAGAGTAGTATAACACGTAATGATTTCGCATACAAATTGACTGATTTTATTGTGGCTGCAAGTTTTTTTTGCAAGCGACTTGTTTTTTCCTTTTTGCTTTCTAAAGTTATGCAAGCAGTCAAAACACTGAACAACATCTGATCTTCAATCAGATTTCAAATTTGTTTGTGATTCTTAACAACATTTAAATTGCCGGCCACAGATTTTATTAAGAAAACAGAATAACAGAGTTAGGCACAAAGTTAGGAATACGAAACAAAGTTAGTTACATGTATGGTAGGAAAGCTAGTAACCATAATTGGTACTCGATTATAGGATTAACAGATCTTATTTTTGTTGTTTAATATCCTCTCTTCTTGAACTAATTAAACTTCGTAATATAATTTAAAGTTTAATACAAGTGAGATCGATCCTCTATTAAGTTTGACAAATTATTCCTTTAGTATGTTGCTTGATTTTTCTATTATACATGCTGTGGTTATTGTAATGATAAATATTTATAAAGTCTCCTTCCTCTACTGGGAAAAAAATAGAAGTCAGTCACTGACATTATGACAACATTGCTAAATATATATATAACTTTTTTCTTCTAATCAAGAGAAGTTGTGCTCAATGAAGAATTTAAGGAGTTAGTAAAATTAGTCATGCTGCTTCATCTAGTATCTCAGAGTTCTGCCTGTTTCAAAGAATAAAGAATTTAACAGATATAACATAAGCATATTCTTAGTTTAGGAATAGTTTGAAGGGTGCAAATGATGGTGCTAACACCATCAGATTTTCAAAAAATTCACGGTGCTTACTTAACTAAGCAAATTTTGATTTGCCAGAAAGATGTTGTCTTGTGTGCTTAAATTGTTGTTCTTGTTTTGATTGCTTCACTAGATCATTGTTGTGTGCAGCATGAACGAGTTCGATGCGTTCTGCAAAATTAGGGACGAAGTTCATGAGATTGTAAGAGTTTCTCCGAGCTCATACACTTTAATGCAACTATGGGATGAATTGTAATATGACTATAACAGTTTCTCTCGTAAGTCTCCGATCTCAGGGGAGATATGTGTTAATTTCCCTTATATTAAAATATAATCTAATAAATGCTCATGAGTCATGTCACAGGCTACGATGGGCTTTGATTGTTTAATAGAAAAATTGGAGATATTTCACCATTGATTGGGTTATTTTATGGTATCCCACATGTTTGATTTGAATCGATTCTCTCTCCCAACCAACCCAATAAGAATGGGAATGCTATTACTCGGTACTTGTCATTTATTGGTGGGTATTTAATGAGCTCCGAGGAAGAAATTTAAACGAAGCTCCAATCCAAAAGGAAAAATAGATGTTATTAATTTCGGTCGATACAATTTACTTTTGCTTTTGCTTTTGTTGTTATTGTTGTTTTATATATGTTATAATGTGCTATTATTATTTGTATAAAAGTTGGCTCCCCTCTTTATATTAATGGCCAATCCATTTGCCCTTGGTTACGGAAGCAAGGGATGCGAGGACCAACATTTATTGGTGTCTTTAACTGTCTGTAGATATAAAGAGTATTTGCCTGGTGTCGTGGCTTGCAGGTACCTAATATACCAATTCAATTCAATACAATCCAATCATTCATATCTTTAATTTATTTTACAAAATAATATATTAATTACATTATTATAATGCGACAAATTTATACGTAGCCGCCATCTCTGTATTTTTGTTTGCTTGTAGTGACTTCGTCAATTTCACCACTTTAAAAATATCATAGAAACTGCTTTTTCTCTTTTCTTTTTTTTTAAAAAAAAAAAATTAAAACAAACGGAGGTCGCCCTCAAAGAATCTTCACTGTAAATAAAAACTATAAACATGTATTTGAGACTTACCGTACATAATATCATCTACTAATTGGCTCTTCACCATCACCACTATTATTATTCTTTTGTTTAAAAAAAAAAATTATCTATTCATTTCATTGAATCGAAATCATGGAAGACGGCAGTGAGGTTTGGGCCGAAGTCATCAACCAATTGGGGCCCGTAAACATTATGGACTATTGCATTTACATACACTAAGCTTAATTCCTCACTTCGGCATATCTCATATCTCATATGTGCTGCGTGATGAAGTCGCATCATCTACAGTATTTTCGCAATAAAGTTATCAATTAGTTCACCAAGAATAATTAAATTATTTGTTAAATGAAATACAACCAAATACTAATCAAATATGGTCATTATAACACTTGTAAAATTGAGTCCTATTACTGACATAAATGGGCATTATATGAAATTGTGACATCAATTACCATGTATAAAAAAATTAATTATTTAAAAAAAATTCGTTAAATTAATATTTCGGTGTCACGTGGTTGTTGGGAGAATATATATTGCTTTTCAATTATTAAAGAAATAAGTATAGAATTCTGAAAAAACGTACATCTAGAATGAAAGCAGCTGGATTAGCTGGTAATGGGGATGCAGCTGGCAGATTCTATATACATCAGTAGCTGTATCAGTAAGTAGTACGATCTCTTTCCGGGATGATTTGACTATCTATTCTATTCTATTCTATTGTATTCTATTATTCACGCATGCTTGACGGAACAAACGACCTTTCTAAATTTTCTTCCCGCGTGAAGCGAAACAATGCATCCCCTATTATCTCTGGGTTAAAAAACTTCATTTTCACCGTATACATACACATCTATGTCACAGACAAATTAAATTGAAATCGACGCACTAGAAAGGAAAAAAAACCCCAGTTATCTTTAATTTAATTAATTAATTAATTAATTTCCTGCATAAATTCTAGATCTAATTAATAATATTGCGCCTTTTCTTTAGCTATCTAAAAATATATATATATATATATATATATATATATATATATATATATACACTTATATGTGCGCGCAATTCTCTCGTGTAAGACTTGTTCTGGGTAGCTAAATTATACATGCATTAACAACTAAAACTAATAACACATGACCAAATTCCACTGATGAAGGATAAACGTAACTCAAACTCGGCTCATGAACCCTAGTGCAAAAAAGTATAAGTTAAAATGTACCTCATCAGCTTTATTAATTGCAGAGACCGCATCAGCAGCGAGGCAATAAGTCTGTTCAAACCAGTGATTTAGAATGGAAACGTTTGCACAGTAAATGATTGTTTCGTGTCTTCCGGAATTAATAACAGAAAGCATTTATTGCATATATGCCTGCCCGTAAAACACAAAATGAAACTCTAAATTCTTAATCCAACTTCAAACATCACTGTACCAACAGTATCCAAACAAGAATCCGACAGCAACCTACAATCAGAACATCCCGATGCAAAAATTCAACGACCTAGACAGAAAGAGCTGGAAGGAGAGAGAAGAGAGAGAGAGAGAGAGAGAGTTACATATATATATATATATAATCAAAATGTTTTGCTACAGTCACAAATTAAACACCCATAATTCCCACATACAATAATAAGCATAATCATAATGTTTTCCTCTAATCTAAATTAATAATTATCTTAACACCATACATGCCTAACTAGCTATAGCAAACACGTACTAGAGCTATATAGAACATACTGCAAGCAAACAAACAAACAAACTAACAAACTCTCTGTGTTTAATTAGGAATAATCGATCTAGTGATGACGCCATGAAAATGAAGAAACGCATATAGCCAAGCCAAAAGCAGTACTACTTGTGAAAATAACTCGTGTGATTTGCTTGATCTAGCAAATAATCGGACCGAGACGCTTGATTCCCCGAGGAGTTGTTGGATCTTTTAAAAGAAAAAGACCCCTTTACTCACAAAAGATTTTGTTGAGAAAACTAAAAAGTAGGGTTTTAATTCATAAGTAAACCCTGCTTTTTTGTTCCTCCTTTTTGCTTCTTCTTGTTCTCCTTCTTCCTCTTCCGGAGACTTTTGTTGGTGTTTTGGTTTTGGGATGTGAAGTAGGAGATGAATATTGAAAAAGAAGGGGTTTGTAGTAGTGGTGGTGAGGGGGTAATGATGATGGTGGTGGTAAGTCAGAGGGAAGGTGAAGGAGGAGGAGGGCATGATGATTGCTGTTGGGTTATGGCGTTGAAAGGATGAAGAAAAATCCAAAGCTATTGCGATTGAGATAGAAGAGAGAGAGAGAGATAGGTGAGTAAGTGTGTGAGAGAGAAGAGAATTATCACGAAACCATATGGTGCTAGCTTTTTCATGCCCCAGCTCTTGTTCTGTAAGAAAAGGAAACCAAAACCCTATTTTTATTTTTATATGGAAGAGTTATCAGATGCAACAAAATGTTCCTGAATCCTGCCTTGTCTATATATTATACATCCAATCACATTGCTGCAAGTTGTCACCCTTTATAAATTTATAGCAAGAATATTAATATATATCCTAGTCCAATACTACCAATAATTACACTAATTGTATAATTTCATGCTGAAATATGATTGGGAATGTTGGGCTTTGGCAGCAAAGGTGTGTCTTGTAGCTTAACCCGATACATTTTAAAATATACTTTAGTAGTATTTTATTAGCTACAGGACTAAAAGGCTGTTTATGACTGTATATGAAGTAGAGGAAATACTTAAGCTTTATTGGGTTTAGCTAAAGATAGGAATTTGGCAGGCATACAGATATATATACATATATATATAAGTAAGAAAATAAAGAATATATATGACAGAGGAATCATAGAACTCAGGAATGAATGACAGAGTGAATTAATCGAAGAGAGATAGGGAGAGATCAGAAACATGTGGTACTCTGAGAAAGAATGTGCTTGGTCTCGTTAGTACATAAATATATATATTTTGGCTTCCTGCAAAAGCACTCTGGTAATTGAACAGCATCGATCAGTACTGGAGACAAAAATGTTCGCGGCTGTTTCTCAAATACAATCATCTTTACTCTCGAGAGAAATATATTTACTAGCTGCTAGCCTTCTCTTTTTTCCATTTTTATGAACTAGTTTTTATTTATTTTTGTTCTGAGCTGTGTCGTTTTATTGATTACAGTGACAGACAAAAGATTCCCAACAAGCATATTTTGAATGGGCTCATCTACTGTAGCTTAGTTGAAATTTTGATATTCAGTATATACCACTGTCCTGTATTTACTGTCAAAACAACATTATATCATTCAAATCCTTGCTTAACAACTCGTGGTTGACAATTTTAAAGGATTATTAGCTGGGCAACCATCTGTCATTCAACTTTTTTCTTCCCTCTTTTTTTGGCCTTAATTTTCTCCATTTGTTTGATGGTAATTATAGCCGAGTTATTGCATGTTGGTCAAGATTATAGATGTTATCTAAATCAAGCACATCTTTAATCATTGATTCATTGATGTACTCATATATCATGCCCTTCACCCCATTAAGGCTACCGATGGAATGTTTAATTAATTGTTATATGAAAGAATTTTTGGTGTATGCATTCCTCTCTACCGAATTACAATTCATATCTCAATTAATAATAAAAATATAATTAATCAAGATACATCCTACTTCACCCACTTTAATGTTGATGGTTTGGTATAATATGGAAAATAAACCTAGCTAGCTAGCTACTCTATTTTAGACTTTTATCATCTGTCTTCCTGCCACTGCAGCTGTGTGTCCTCAAGCATTATTGTAGCCCATTGTAATTTGCTCAAGGTACTTCTGAAGCATATACAGAAAAAAGCAGTGCTCAAGAATCCGAGCTTAGGTATATGATTTAGGAACTGTTTGGATAGCTTTAAACGAGGAGTAGGGAGATCCTAGCTAGTATCAGCTTGCCTCAACTTTACTGCTAGTTTTCAAGCATATATAGGTTCAAGGGTGATATACTTTTGAGTAACAAACAGGTTCTCATATTTGAGGTTACAGTACATCTGCATTGTGAATAATAATACTAGAATGCAAAATGAAAGTTGGCATTAGGATTTAAAGAGTTATTAGAAAATATTGCACATCCATAAATGTACAAACTTTTGCTCAATGACTTTATGTTTTGACTCTGATAAAGTAACACCCACATCATGAACCAGCCTTTGGTTCCCACTTTCTCCTTCTGTTGAAATGAAAAAAATATGCAAACAAAGTAGTTTGATATTTATTTAAAAAGTGTTTACTCTAGAAAAAAGTAAACAATTTATATCCGGAGATTCAAATCTTTTTAGCACCAAAACAAGGTTCAAACACCCCCGATGATTAAAAGTTGACAGTATTTCTATGTCTGGCATGCTACAAATCTTTATGGATGCTAGGTTGTTTGATCATGATATACTGGGCATCTTTGCTCTTTCTCTGGCCTTCCCTCTCTTTTTTTCAACCTTTAGCAGTTTTCTATGGACATTCAACATCAATCCACAGTGCATAAACTTAGTGCTTATTCACTAATTTACAACCTGTATCACTTTGTCTAACATAAAGATGTCAAACATACTAAGAAATTTACTGTCTAGTATATAAATTTTTTTTTTTGGGGTATTCATATATATATATATAAATTTCATAAAATATGTATAAAGTTTGCATAGCAGACAATTGGTGTTAGAGAATTATTAGTATGAAATGAGTGTTACGAGAAAAAAGGATCAAACGAACATATATAAATTTAATTTGTATTGAGAGGAACAGTGCTGCCTCCGGTATTTTGGACCCACTGTTTATAGTGATTGGAGCAGGACAGGAATGGTGAAGTCGGTAGTGTGGCGCCACTTGGGACCAGCAAAGGAATAAAAGTGTTGTTCATTCCGAGTATTATGGCCTTGTTTGGTTCCTAAAATCCGCTTATCATCATTACCCTCTACGAAAGTGGGGTTGCATGCACACGCCACACCAACTGTGTCTCCTGAATTTTTCTATGAAAAACACACAGCTAATAAGATAATATGCACTCTTCTGATCTGCTTTACCAATTACAACTAGAGTTCATATGGGAATGGGATTATTAGCTTATTAATTACTTGATCAGTTAGTTCATTTTGTTTCATAATTATACTGTGATTTCGGGATGTTCCAGAATTAATTAATGTTCATAAAGATACCCGGAAAAGGCAAAAAGAATAAAAGTAGTGCTGATCAGTGGAGCTAGCTAGGATACTGAAGAGATATGCCTGTGCATAGAGTGGAATTAATATCACTTGATAAATATTTTTCCCCTACACCTGCCATAGATGTGATTACAGATATCTCATTAATTATGGTTCCTGGGAAGTGAAAACTGAAAACTGTGAGCTGCAGGTTTAAGCTACATACCCCTAAACCTGCAAACAACACACATGCATCCATCGTTTAAAAAGTTCCACTAGAAAAAGTACATGTGGGTATGGACCCTTTTAAACCGGGCCACATTCTTTTTCACATTGTAATTATTCCATATTCATTCAAATACAATAGTAACATGTAATTATAACAAATAGTTATGTATATTAAACTCGGGGACTAACTGTAATCCATTTCTCATGGCTTGAAATATAAAGAGTCCTTGCTCATCAAACACATATGACTCGTCCCAACAATGATGCTCAAATGAAACTATTCTAATTAGTAGCGTATATTTCATGCAAAGAGAGAATATATATTAAAGCTAGTGTTTAATTTTTCGATAAGGTTTTAGCATTAGATGTTGGACAATATGTCTGATTAATTTTTAAAAAGTATAAATTATTATACAATGTTAATCATGTCACAATGATTAAGCTAGTGTTTAAAAGTAAGGGAATTGGCTATTGATCAATATTAATATAAGCATAAAAAGATTTGATTTCTACAACCATTGTTTTTTTTTTATTAAAAAAATTTAAATAAAAGTTTAAAATTAGGGTATTTTCACACACCTCCCCTGAGGTTTACAGAGAGTATAGGAATATAGGAAGGAAACGAGTCTATGAAAATATATAGAGACATCTAGCAGGGGAGGTTCCTGCAAAGTTTAATAAATATTTCTAGATATGTAAAGTTTACAAACTTTAGGGGAGGCATGTGAAAATACCCCTTTAAAATTAACAGGACAATATCACGAAGCGGAGCAAAGGAGAGCGCTCGCGAAAATGTTGGTGTGGCATTGCTGGGCTCCTAAGGTCCCGCTGCAGTTTCAGTTACCTTTCTCTGTGAGGACTTTAATCAAACACCTTCCGTCTTCGAAACCGAACGCGTTTCGTCCACACAGAACTGACGCCAAAACCCTCACTAGCACCAGAGTATTTAACTCTCGTCATTTTGAAGCCCTAACTTCCCGCCAACGAGAGCAGATTCATCTCTACGTCGATTGCCTTCTAGACTGGAACCAGGTCTCTGTGTGTATCGTCTCTTCGTGTTTCTCCTTCTCTTTCAAGCTGACATTATTTGATTTTTATTTTTTTTGGGTTTTGGAACTTTGCAGAGAGTGAATCTTACTGCTGTTAAAGAAGTGAATGAAGTAATGGAAAGACATATTGAGGACTCTCTTGCGCTAATACCTCCTATAAACAACTTTTACACTTCGCATTGCGGCAGCTCATGCGACAATCTCAACCTTGTTGACGTTGGAACTGGCGCGGGTCTTCCTGGATTAATTTTGGCAATTGCTAGTCCAGGTGGTTTAATTCAACTGACTTTACTTGTCAATATCAATAGTAAGGTTCAGTTGGTTTATTTTCTTGTCAATTTATTTGTTGGCTCTGTCTTAATTCTTTATAATGATGTTTTGTTATGGATAGGTTGGAAAGTAACTCTTTTAGAGTCAATGAACAAGCGTTGTGTTTTCTTGGAGCATGCAGTTAGTCTCACTGGGTTGTCAAATGTTCAAGTTGTAAGGGGAAGAGCGGAGGTATTCATTCTTTTTCTTCCTCCGCCTCATTTTACGCGGTTTTTGCATTGTTAAGTATATTGCTTTTTGTATTTTCAAGTGGTAAAAGAAATTCGGGCCTCGTTGTAGGACAGTCTTTGGGCCAGAATCTATGCTTTAGAGAGCAATTTGATGTAGCAGTGGCCAGAGCCGTTGCAGAAATGAGAATTTTAGGTGATTATAATAATTAATAAGTTCCTGTCATGATTTCTTCTAACTGTGTCTTTAAAACTGAAGTGGTTCGTTGCTGCTTAAGTTGGACATCTGTTTCTTTCAATTTCCAGCTGAGTACTGTCTTCCTCTGATTCGTGTTGGTGGGTTGTTTGTTGCTGCAAAGGGTCATGACCCTCAGGTAAACATGTGCCTTTTGCTTTTGGAACAACCAGTCATGAGAATTAAAAATTTGGGTGGTTTTTGTTTAATCCAAAAAATAATTTTATGCTTATATACTTGTTTGTGAAGAAGTTGATCCAGTTCAACTGCTATTTTTGTTTAGTTTAAGATTACTTGTGGAATGTGAAAATGTTGCCAAAATGTCATGCTTTTAAATGCCTCCAATAACAAGAAAAATCAAACATGCTTTTCCATCTTTTTCAATTTATCATGAATGGAACTAGAGCCAACTTTTACATTTGGTACTGGGTGGACAGGAGGAAGTTAGAAATGCACAAAGAGCAGTTCAACTAATGGGTGCTTCCTTATTACAACAGTGCTCAGGTGTGTTAAGTTTTCAGTTTTAAACCATTCTATTATGTGTTTGGTAGTACATATGATGTTCTTTGGTTGATTGCTTTAACAGAAAGTTGAAGTTAGCAGGAATATGGTCTTTTCGTATAAGCCTTATGTTTTCTAGCTGTAACTATACTAACAGGCTGAATCAACTTTGATTAAGATTGATCAGATATTTACATCAACTAAACTGTGTGGCGGTAGATGGAGATTCTACAACTTAGCCTAGGGTCAAGGTTATGTTTTATCTAACTGAAGACAATTGACTCCGGCTGAAAATAAGAAGAATGGTCCAACAGATCTGCTCTGTGTTTGTGCTATCATTATAACATCAATATTTATGAATTTATTTAGTTGGATTGCACTTCAATATGAAACCACTTAAAGGCTGAGATCATTTCTTAGTTTTAGCTAAGCTTTGAGTATTAAATATAAGACAGATCTTGCATGATTTAAATCTGTTCATATGCATCTCAGTTCAAATGACATAATGATGTTCCTTTACTTTTATAGTGGAATCTCAGAGCCCATATGGTCAACGAACTGCCATTGTTTGTTTAAAAAGTTGGCCGACCCCAAAAAAGTATCCCCGTGATCCAGGTACACCAGCCAAAGTACCACTATAACCAAATTGATGCCAGTTCTGCCACACATTTGTATTTTTTTTAATGCTTCCTGCACCCTCTACTGTTTACATAATAATCTGTACTCTGATTTTGATTAGCTGCTATTAAGAATATAGGTAGTAATGAAGATGAAGAAGAAGATTAATATGTGATTCTTCTGTACTGGATGTAATCTATCCGTTCTATGTATGTTTTTTTTTTTTGGTTATTGTGTTGACTATTCAATAATATTTTCTGGAAATTCATGTTTCAGATACACTTTGTTGTTAGAGTAATAGATCAACTACCGTATTTGTACTTAGCTTATCAAATGCTATTTGTATGGTTAACCTCTTGGTTACTTTATTTGTTCCTTCGTCTCTGACATGTGCTCTTATAGCTACACAAGCATTTGTGATAGTCATAGTGGTGGTTAACCTCTTGGTTGCTTTATTTGTCCCTTCGTCTCTGCACATGTGCTCTTATAGGTACACAAGCATTTGTGATACTCATAATGGTACATGGACGTGCCGTGTATGCAAAGAGTATTGAACTGACCCGGAGAGGCAAACAGGTGCAGGATTCATTTAATTCTCCTCCTGAAGATAAACCAATCAAAGCAGAAAATTGAGATAGCATTTTATTTTATATTGTTATTGCTGCCTTAGGTATAATTGCATGTGGGTCAAAAGTGTTAATGATGCTTTTTCGGTTCTACTCTTTTGCATGGTGCGGACATGTGTACACGGGTCACTCTAGGAGATGACATAAGATTATTGTGTTAATGTATTTTAATAGGTTATCCAGTAATAGATGAACATTACCTGGTTGTCTTTCCAGGTGAATTCAATGTCCTTTGCATAATATAGGGGGTTGGGTTTTGGGGAAGGAGAAAAAATGAGTAAGGTTTGAAGAATGCTTCCACGATGAAAATGACTTATACCTACCTCAGCCTCCACTTGTAATTAGATTAGCGAGTCAAACTGTCGAAAATCCTAATTAATTAAATTAAAGATATTTTGGGAAGATGTCTATTACATCAGACTTCTGCGTCAGCGTCTTGTTAATTCCTACTTGTGATAAACAAAGAACCATTTGAATCAACTGTCTGATCTCTTCTGCAAGTTTTTTATTTCATGTGATGTATGATTGGGTTTTTTTCCTCCGACGAGACGCGAAATAATGTAGTCTTAGCGAAGCATTATTTGTTTGAAAGAGAGAAATTTAATGCTATTTTCTGATAGTGGATCTTCTTCTTCCGGGCCCACTTTGCTAAAAGGTAACACCTTTTTCCATGATCAAAAGATGGAAGTCGTGGGAGTTGTCCGATTCATTAATTTGCTTTTGTTATTGTTAATTCACTTTCTGTGCCAAAATTTTCTTGCCGAAAATACCTTACAGCTCAATTCCTACTCAATTTTTTATTTTATTATCTCATTATTTTTGAAGAATTTGAACACTTTTTTAGAGAATGTTTTAGAATTGAAGTGTTGAGGCTTAAAACTGCTGTTAAATAAAATTTCGCACGAAATTGTCTTGAGTTATAGCATAATTGTTTCATTTAAACTCTTAGTTGTAATACAAAATTCTTATTGTTTATTTGTAATTTAACATTAAAAAAAATTAAGCACCACAACAGATATAACAATTCTAAACTTTATTTTTTTAAAAAAAAAATAAACTTTCAATTTTCGCGCACTCATTTCGAAACGTATTTTATTCGGACTTCCAACCATAGCTCGGGGCACCCTCTCAAGTGCAGCCAATTCCCAACTGAACCATTTTTTTTGTTTTTGTTTTTGTTTTTTTGTTTCTTGTTTCAATCAAAAGCAATTATAGTAAAAATATTGTTCTCTATTCTTTGGAATTACTACATAATTTCAAACTACTTAGTCACTTTAATTATAAACTTTTGTTTTGATAATATGATGGAGGTTACTCATGCGCTTGTCTAGCTTTGTGGAAGAAATCATATTTAAACTTGACAAATGATATATGTGGTCTTACTATACATACAATCTTGGTAATCCAACTTAATAAAGGTATTAAAAATTCAAAAAAGTATGCATTAGGAATGCAAGCAGTCCTTATAAAATGGAAGGCTAAAAAGAATCAAGAATGTAATCAACACTAATAAATGATTTTTAAGTACAAATTGGTGACTTACTTTACCCGCCGGCTGTCGCTATGAGTCCTAACAATCCAACTTATATGTTGCATACAACTAAAATTAAAGAAATCATTGAGAGTGGTAGGAACTCGTAGAGTTTTAGTCGAGCAGATTAGGCGAGGCAGGAAAGAAACTGCAATGGCATGGTACCATTTTCAACCATCAAAATAATTGACTGCCTTGAAAATTTTCGGGGAAGGCAAAGGTGGAAGTAAAACAAACTTTCTAATTCGTGGCTCATGTTCGGGCAATTTATCAAAATTCGCGTGGGACTGTCCTCTTAAAGTAGTACTGTAAGTAATACTCTAGACTTAACCCAATCATGAATCACCAAAAAGTTCAAAATTGATAGTCAAAACGCAGTACAATCGTCTTAATAACAAAAGATTTCTGGGTAGATCATCCCTTAGAAGCTAATATAACATGTAAATTCGACAAACGCGAGCACTACGTGGAGGAAAATTAGTTCTCTACTAGAGAAGATCAGGAACAAAAATCTGCCACACTTTGATGTCACTGTCTAAACTTCCACTGTAAACAAGGTAACTAGTATCGGAGGGATTACACCTATCCATTGCTGCAGCCAAGCATTTGACAGGGCCTCTGTGCCCTTCCAAGACCGCCAAGCAGGAGTAATTTCTTTCAACTCCTCTCCAAATTCTAATAGTTTTGTCAGCAGAACCACTACACACCAAGTCAGACACCACAGCGATGCACAATATTGACTTTTTATGGCCCCTGAGGGCGCCCACAACCACCATATCGCCGCCATCTTCCTTCTCCCAAACTACTATTGACCTGTCGCATGCACCCGAATACAAAACAGACCCATCAATGTTCAACGCTAAGGCATTAATCCCAGAGTTGTGTCTCTCCAAAGTATCAACTAGAGAATGCTTCTTCTCTCCAGGATTTTTCCTCCACACCTTGATTTTCTTGTCGGCTGATCCTGTGTAGGCGTCCCCGTCATCGGATAATGCCACTGCATTTATTGCATCATCGTGTGCGTTTGTTATGGACTCCGGACACTTGAAGTCAGATGTTCGCCAAATTTTGATCGTCCGATCCCACGAAACTGAATAGAGAAGAGTTTCATCCTTTGTTAAGGCAAGTGCAGACACAGTATCAACATGATGGACCCAGGTGCATGTCTTGTGTCTACGAATTTGTACATGATTCTTAGGCAGCAGAATCTTGATAGCACGGTCACCAAGCGTTGGCAACGTGGCTATACGGGTATATTTCTGATGATCGGGTTCTTGGTTATTGATTTTCCACACGCGAATTTTGTGATCTTGATGAGCACTAAAGAGTTTGTCCGCTAACACAACTAGGGACTTCACTGCGCCTTTGCCCGCAGCTACTACGTTGTTGTTATAAATTTCTTGATCAAATTCAGAGTTTAAAGGATTGCAATCCCAGGAGCGAATTTCTCTGTCAGAAGAGCCCATGTACAAGAATTTCCCTGAAAGGGCGAGGGAGGATACATAGGAATTCTGGCCTTTGAGAGTGGTGAGACAGTGGTATTGAGTGTTGGAAAGATTGTGTTGATTTTGCTGGTTGTGGGATTGTTGTGAGGTAAGGGAAGGAACTGATGCAAGACTTGGCTGAGAACTGAGCGAAGATAAATCTGACTGAAAACTGCTACAGTGAGACGATTGGAAATCATAATTTGAGCGGCAAGACATGATTTCCATGTGGTCATTCATGAGAGAGGCAGAGAACAGAGAGAGAGAGACTGTATGAGCGGAAGAAAACGAAGTGATCAATTGAATATATAGGAGATGAACCGAGAAAGCAACGAGTGAAAAGGTCTACTTTATCAAAAGTATATTAAATAAAGTGAAGCCGTGAAGGAAGCAAGATTGCCCCAGTTAACACTATTCTAATTCCTGAAATGGAGCTCCTCTCCGGGAAACAGGAACTAAAATCAATTAATTATATCATTCCGTATAAAGAATGGAAAATAATGCTCTACTTTTTTGCTTTAATTTTGGTAAGTGACTTGAGCTAGGAAATGCTAACCCATATCACACGGTTAATTATGTACATGGGAATAGTAAATTACAAAAATATACGAATTAGAATATATTTTGCATGGTTGCGAAGGTAAGCAACTATGAAATAATATGATAATACACAAAAGCAGAGCCAAGTTGAATTGAAAAATATAAAAGGGAACGTTGAATCAAATGATGAAGACTGGTTTGTTTTGTGGATAATGGAAGGATTAAAAAGGACAGCTTTAAATTTGAGAAGCAGCATTCACAATGATATTTATCTATCTACATGCATGGACGATGACCTAATTAATTGCTGGCACCTGTCAGGATTAAAAGATTTCATAAAGATGGCCTAGCATGTATAATAAATATTATTTTGATGAATAATCTTTCTTTAATTAATATGGCTGTTTCCAGTAGTGGATGACAATTCCACGATCCTTCCCCTTGAGTATGTCTCGCACCCAAAAATTTCTTATTCATGATCCATATGTATAACAATTATGAGTTTCTACTGTTGACAGGATTGCTAGCTAATTTCACTTACCAGTTAATCTGAAATACGTACGAAATATAAAAAAGAAAGTAGGTAGAGTCGGATCGATATATTTTGTTTTTATGTAAATACTACAGTGATCATCACTTAAGGAGTAGAACTCACTTTAATCGTTTTGAGTTTTCCGGCAAGACTCTGATTACCATACCGGGGCACATGTTACTCTAAAGATTTAAGAAACATAAATATCTAATTGAATTTGATTCTTTCTAAAAGAATTATATTTAAAACAGGGCATAAATTGATTTTTTTAAAATTATATTTAATTTTCTTAATGTGTTTTCTTAAGATGCACATAAATTTGTGTTGTAAGTAGTTAAACGTAATATTTGATTTCTCCAAGTTGCCTTGTTTGAAATTGAAGTCATTGAAAAATTTTCGGCCGTATCCCATTGTGATAGGGATGTTGTCATTTACCAACTGTCAAATAAAACATAGTTTGTCTATTTCAACTGTGCTAAACTCGAACACTTGGCTCTCATCTCTTGTCCCATGTTCGAACAATTTTTATGATTGTACTTATTCATTAACCATTGGTCAGATAGATATATTCTCATAGAAGAAAAGGACTCGTAGGTTTCATAGGTTAGGTAGAATCAAATCAATCGACCCATGTGATAGTGAATTAACTAGCCAGGCTAAGCTATTCGTCAAAATTAAAGAGTCCTTTTCGTTTATCCCGCTGCATGTCTCTCTTATTTTGCAAAATCCCCACCCATGGCCTAAGAAATTTTCTTCTCCATTGTCATCAAATGGAACCCAGTAGGACCCTCCCCTGATTGTGACCAAACAACACTTCGATCTCCAACCCCAGAAAGTGTCTGTTACGTGTCCATTTTTTCTTCCACCTCAAAATCACAGTACTTTCAGTTTCTGCTATAAACAATAATTTCATCTCTACCTTTGATTGAAACTCTGCCTTTGACGTTACTGGAGCTTTGCTTTTGGAACTTTTTACCCAGAGGACCCAAGAGAAGAGAATGATGAATCACTTGAAATTTATGAACCCCCGGCCCCTTTTTGCTCTGCAATACCAACTGTGCATGGTGATTCATCTTCCCAGAACAAACTTTTAGCAAGCAATATAAGTAGGGTACTGTTATTATGCTTTTATTTTATCAACTTTCTCTCCTGTAATAAAAGCGTAATAAGAACATAATTTAGAATCAAGAAAGTGTTCGGGTGGAAAGTCTTTTCATAGTACAGTGCAAATCAATCATCGAATTTTGAAAATGTATTTTCAATGTTTAAAAAGCATTTGCTTCCTAAATTAGGATTTTGAGGCCCTTTTTTTCTTAATATATATTATATATGTATGCCATGCGTAGTCTAATTTTCCATTGTTTTGACAATTTTTTTCCGTAATTAGTTAGTGTTTTTGACTTTAATGTAGATTATAAACCCTTTTTTTCTGCAATATTTTATCGTTTTGCGTCGGATGATTTCATTCTCTATGTCATCTTCACTTTCAATTTCTCTATTTGATCAAAACCAATAACACATTTATTAGAATTATGATGCAGACATATACATAATTCGGTGGCCTCTCTAACTCTAATTTTACTGTATCATTTTGACCCCATATATACATCGCAATTCTAACTTTGCTGCAAAGGATATGTACAACAGAATTTAAATTTTTCTGGAGAACTCGTGATTTCAATAGCTTAAATCAGTAATTGTATAAACTTCTATGTGTACGTGTTGTTGTCAAATAATAAATATATATATTTTTATTACTAGTATAATACATAAAAAACAGCTTTTGGAGACAGTTGAGGGCCTGGATCATCTATAATTGGAATGAAAGCAACATAAAAAGTAAACATAAATATATATATATATATATATATATATACTCTAATTCTGTCCTTGTTTGGTTCCGTCCTGTAGCATGCATGTGACATACATCATGAGAAACCGAAAACAAAATGGGGTCTTTCGGGCACTCATCTATCTGATTTCCAATAATAATATACAGTTTGTAGTACAACTTGTAAAACACTATCTTCTCTTTCCATATGATGTCTGTTGGTTCAGGAACTGATAACGACAATTTTCATCAGCTATATCTAACTTGATGATTCATTTCATGCTTCAATAATGTTTGTACTAATCCCAGAGATCATACTGTACTTGTAAAGATTAATAACTATTTGCCTCTAGCTTTCCATACGATCCCAGTGTTGAAACCATAGATAGTTAGCAAGAGGCTTTTCCAGTTTCCTAGAGCCGTTTTTATATATATACACATATATATAATGAAGGGATTGTAAAAATTATTAGCGTGCATGTGACCCCATGAATCACTTTCAACCATCCATTCTTGATCTTTCGAAAGCAGCGAATCTGTTGGCTTTACTTACCACTTAGAAACAGATATCATTTATATACAAAGTAAAAGGCTAAAGCAAAAGTAGTAGTGAAAGAAAAAGAATTGCACGACAACTCTCACTTTCAACCTAACTAAGGTAAGTTTAAAAATGTCATAATTTAGTTTTTATTTAACAAATTTATCTCACAAGATCCTTGTACGTAGATCCAAAATGTAGTACCTTAATCTTTTAGGTAGAAGGAAGCTTTAACAAATTTATTAATGATGCATTAATAAATAATATTTAATTAGGTCCAACTGTTTTCAACTTACTTAACAATATAAGGTAAGTGGGGAATTGGTCAATTTTCCATTGTCATTGCTTAATGGTGCAAACAAAAGCAATTTGGTACATATTTTGTTAGATGCCTACCTGGCCACTATTGAGTATTGACATTTTTTTTGTTCTTCTTCGCCATTCTTTACTTTTTCCCTCTCAAATCTCCCTCCCTTTCCCATTAGTTGAAGTTTCATTTAAATAAAGTTTCTAACAACAAATTTTCTTCTAATAAAAATTATTATTTATAAAATACATTACATTTGAAATTAAGAGATTATTTCTATTTCTTTTAATTTATAATTATTATAAAAAATAAAATTATCAAAATATCATATGATGATAAGATGAGGGGCCATGATTGTAACAGACTTCGCTCCAAAATTTAAATTCTTTCAAATTCAATATAAAACCCAAACAGAACAAAACAAACACTCGCTTATTTCTCGTCTCGACTTCCCTCTCTAGTCTCTCCAGCCGGCCTTCGATTTGTCTCATATTCTTCGCAGAATCTTTCGTTCTCATCCTCCACAATGAGAATCTCTTATATTAATCGATCCTCTGCTTTCTCTGACCTATTCCTCTCCTTCCACTTCCGTCACTCTCATGGACTCTCCGTTTCCCTCCATTTCTCTCCTCTTCTTTTTCTTCTTCATCGCACTCTCAATTCTCTCACTCGCCCAATCATCAACAATCGGAGTCCAGTACATCTCCCACCTTCTCGACATCCAAGAACTCGAGCGAGCTCCTCCTTCCGTCCAAGTTGCCGCCGCTTATGGTGTCCTTCAACGGTTGCTTCCTTCTCATCATTCCGCCTTCGAATTTCAAATTATCTCAAAGGTATTTGGTTTTTCAATTTAATTCAAATTTAGGTCAATTGTTAATTGATATTTACTAGTAATTAGGTTAATTTTTACTCATGATGCTAGAATATCAGACTAGCATATAAAAAACAAGGCTCTTTCTAATATTGTCGTATTTTGATATCAGGAGCAATGTGGTGGAGAATCCTGCTTTACTATAAGAAATCGTCCTTCTTTGCATACACACGGCACTTCTGAGATTCTGTATGTTTAAGATTTCTTCATTTCATGCATTTTTAACTCATCTTTTTTAAATGTTATGTAGTTATTGTTTGCATTTCATATTTTATCTTGATAAAAATAGATTGTGTAATTTTATTACAATTGCAATATGTATTATTTATTTTTTATTTATATCCTTAATCTGTGTGCAATCTATAATTTATCAAAATCACCCACGCTAGAGAGGGAGAGAGTTAAAAGAGATCATAAACAGCTGGATGCAGCTTAGGTTATAATGATAAATATTGCGCTGGTCTAATCAAATTCATGCACGCTAGAGAAGGGGAGAGTTAAAGAGATCATAGTAGCTATATGTTGGCTTGGACTTTAACTCACTTGGATTGCAAATGGTGCATTTGTACACTTCTTTCTTACTTATTTCCAAGTTTTGGAATCCAGTTATCGACCCTTCGTGTATCTTCGAGAAAATTGTTCTTGTTGAATCGTAGGCATACGTTTTTAACATGATATGGTGGTTTGCTATACTAACGAAATAGACATTCTATTTAAACGTTGCTTCTTGTCTAATTTAATATCCAACCTTCTGAATGAATGCTTATTTTCCTGCTTTGGGTAGCACTGATAAGTTTTAATTGCTGTGGTTGGAGTCCTATGCTTGGAATGGTGCATTCTATGTGGGTTATTGTGGAGCATCGGTGAGGCTTCTCTATTATTAGCAGGCTGCAGGTTTTAGGCAGTGGGCACCTGCACTGACTAACTCTTGGATGAATTTATATTTCCATGGTGTATGCTTCTTCAGAATGTATTCATAGACATTTGCATGGGTACACATGTCTAATATATCAGTCAATTTACTGAAAAGGTTATCAACAAGAAAATATTTGACACTTATTTTCGGATGTTTTGGCTGGTCTGTTGAAGAATAAGCGGGGTCACTGGAGTCGAAGTTTTGGCTGGTCTGCACTGGTACCTGAAATATTGGTGTGGTTCACATATATCGTGGGAGAAAACTGGTGGTGTACAAGTATCTTCAGTACCTAAATTAGGCTCTCTTCCCCATGTTCAAGATGCTGGTATTTTGGTTCAGAGACCCAGTCCTTGGAATTACTACCAGAATGCTGTCACATCTAGCTGTAAGATTCTTCTTCAAAACTGTATTTTATCTCATAATCAATCTTTGGGGATAAAAATTTTAGAAGTGTCCGGGACTATGAATTATTTAGTTGTCGTGCGATACTATTAAATAAACTTTATATATATTCTTGGAAGATTCTTTTGCTTGGTGGGACTGGAGAAGATGGGAAAAAGAAATCGATTGGATGGCTCTCCAAGGTATCAATTTGCCACTGGCATTTACAGGACAAGAAGCTATATGGCATAAAGTTTTCCAGGTAGTTTTCCTCCTGTTGGTGGATCATGCTCTTTCTCTGAATGTATAGTTTCAAACTTTCAATATTTGAGCAAACCTTTAGTTCTTTTTCTTTTTTGGGAGAAAGATTGATACTGATAAGGTGACTGCAATATCAATAGCGGGTATCTCTAAATTCTGACTTCTTTTTTTTTTTTTTACTCTTTTTGTTCTGAAATTTGATTCCAGGACCTCAAGCCATCAATCGGATCCATAGGCCCTCTATGGATACCATCAACATTGATGCTCTTATTTCCTGTGATATTAGCTTTATGAGAATGATATAATCCCGATTGAACTTGCATTATATCACAATGTTCTACATGTACTTGAACCTGTGGACCAGATGACATAATGATCTTATGTCTCTCAAATGTAGTTGGGTTTTGGGACATGGTACATTTATTGAATATGGATTGCTTGCATTTATGAGTGATGCATAATTGGAGATTTACAATGCCACGCAATAACTTTTCTGCCTATAAATTTTCTTCAAAGTCTATCTTACAGCTTGCATTGCTATGCTATATATATGGAAAATTTTATATCTCACTCCAAGACAGCTTGAATGTTACTTGAGCCACTAACAGAAGTTGTTTCATCACTTCGCTGTACTTCCAGATTGCTTCTTTGTAACTTTAAACAGAATTTTGAAAGTCAAGAATTCTGTTGAGCTTTGTCTTTTCTTAGGTTGGCAGCTTTAGACTTCTCTTTCACTGATATATAATTCCCTCCATCAGAAATTTAACATAAGCAGTTCAGATTTGGATGACTTCTTTGGAGGTCCTGCATTTCTGGCATGGTCGCGAATGGCAAATTTGCATGGGTAAGCTTGTAGATCTATTAAAAAGAACTGCTTTTGATTCTGACTTGAGGAAATCTGGTTTTTTAGTGTTTCCCTATATTTTAGTTTATGAAAAAAATCAAAATGTCATCATATTTTCACAATCTAATTGTAGCTATAAATTTTGGTCTTAGAATGGTTCTTCAATTGTTCAAACATCAAATGCCTCATATCTCAAAATGTGAAACCTTCCCATCGCATGAAAATAGTGGTTCTTTTTATGCTTCAAGCATGAGCATCCCTGAATGACTTGTCTACTTAAATAGCTCACCGCATGAAGCCTAAACGTCACAAGAATATAACGGTTTCTGTGATGCTTTGGTCGGGCGTTCTTCAATGGGCTTAATTATTGTGATTATAGGAATTAGGAAATAGAAACTTTGTGTTGTGAACAGTTGTATTTTGGATTTTTATTTTCATGCATGACATTTTGTTCATAGATGGGGTGGACCACTACCACAAACTTGGTTTGATCAACAATTAATTCTCCAGAAGAAAATTCTTGCCAGAATGTATGAGCTCGGAATGACTCCAGGTACTGCTTTTAATTTACCCAGTCTCAACTTGTGTTCTATATATTAAAACTACTTGTAGTTGCAAAGGCAAATTCCACCGGATTGGAAATGTGTAAAGTGAAATTTAATTAGTTTATAAAAGTCTGCCTATTTCAATCTCTCCCTTTTGAAATATTGATAAAATGATTTTTGCTCGCTCATTATCTATCCAATTTTTGTCTTTTTCGGTTGTGAAAGTGCTCGTATTCTCACTTTAGTAAGAGGTTCTATTGCCGACTTGGGGTCTCCACTTCTAAAAAGATAACAATAATGAAGAATATATGATTTATTCTTATTCTTTATGAAAAACAATGTACAATATAGATAGAAAAAGGACAACAGTAACTCTTTCCTAAAACAAGAAGAAAACAGGAAAGTAAAATTTCCTAAAAGAACATAGCTAACAAAGGAAACTAAAAAACTAAGAATAGGAAAAATAAAATCAGAATCCTTTTAATATGAGAACTAATTTATACTTTCTATAAATCTATGTTAAGTCAGAATTCCACACTCCCCCTCAAGCTGGGCCATAAATGTTGATTAAGCCTAGCTTGGAGTTGAGCTCTTCAAATGATTTTCTTGGTACTGCCTTAGTGAGAATATCTGCAATCTGTTGACATGTTGAAGTGTAAAGAAGAGATATTATCCCAGACTCTATTTTCTCCTTGACAAAGTGCCGATCAATCTCCACATGTTTTGTTCTGTCATGGTGAATAGGATTTTTTGCTATGCTTATGGCAGATTGGTTGTCACAATACATCTTCATAGGTTCTATAACTGGAATACTTAGTTCTTGTAAGACTCTTCGTAGCCATATTCCTTCACATATGCCATGTGCCAAAGCTCTAAACTCTGCTTCTGCACTACTTCGAGACACAACAGATTGTTTTTTACTTCGCCACGTGACTAGATTTCCCCAAACATACGTGCAGTACCCTGAAGTTGATCGACGGTCAGTAACAGATCCGGCCCAATCTGCATCAGTGAAGATTTCAATCTTTCTACTTGTAGTCTTCTTGAAGAATAGTCCTTTGCCAGGAGTCATTTTTAGATACCTTAGAATTCTGAAAACAGCTTCCATGTGTTCCTCAGTTGGGTTATTCATAAATTGACTCACCACACTAACAGGAAAACTGATATCTGGTCTAGTGTGGGAAAGATAAATGAGTTTTCCAACAAGCCTTTGGTATCTTCCTTTATCTACAGGGGCACTGTCATCCATTGCTCCCAATTTAATAGTCGGATCCATAGGAGTATCAACAGGTTTACAGCCAAGCATTCCCGTTTCCTTTAAAAGGTCCAGAACATACTTCCGTTGAGAGACTGATATGCCCTTCTTTGATCGTGCCACTTCCATACCCAGAAAGTATTTGAGACTGCCTAGATCTTTGATCTCAAATTCTTTGGCTAAGAATTCCTTAAGCTTGAGTGTCTCTTCTTCATGATCTCCTGTCAAGATAATATCATCTACGTACACAATAAGAATTGCTTTTCTTCCTGCAGAAGATTGCTTGATAAACATAGTGTGATCTGCCTGACATTGATTGTACCCAAATCCTTTTATCGCTTTAGTGAATCTATCAAACCAGGCCCTTGGAGATTGTTTGAGGCCATACAATGATTTTCTAAGCTTACATACCTTGTTTATAGTAGTTTGTGTAGCAAAACCAGGGGGAATCTCCATATAAACCTCTTCCTCTAGGTCTCCATTGAGGAATGCATTCTTCACATCTAGTTGATATAACGGCCAATCTAAATTGGAGGCTAATGATAGCAATATGCGGACTGTATTGAGTTTAGCTACAGGAGCAAATGTTTCCTGGTAGTCAACTCCATAAGATTGAGTAAACCCTTTCGCCACCAATCGAGCCTTGAATCTGTTTACACTTCCATCTGCATTGTGTTTGACAGTAAAGATCCACTTGCATCCTACTGGGTATTTTCCAATTGGCAGATCAGATATTTCCCAAGTCTCATTTTGTTCCAATGCTTGAATTTCTTCCAAGACAGCAGCTTTCCATTCTGGTATAGCAAGTGCTTCATGTATAGAATTTGGAACCTGAACTTTATCAAGATTGCTGACAAATGTATGATACCCAGGTGACAGTCCATTATATGAGACAAAATTACAAATGGGATGAGAAGTGCAAGACCTCACACCTTTTCGCAAAGCAATTGGCAAATGAAGATCATTATTAGGTACTTCAATAGGAGCAGATTCGGGGTTACCTAGTGAACTTTCATGTGATTCAATAGTCAGGTCAGATTCATGGTTGTGCTCAGGTGATTGCAGGTCTCTTCTTTCTTGAGTCTTATTTCTCCTAGTATAGACACGTAACTCACTAGGATCTACTGAATGTGTAGGAATAGTTTGTTGAGAAAGTTGTGGTTCTGTTTGAGGCTTTGACAATGAGATTTCAGATTGAGGGATCTCAATTGACGACATAGGAGAATAATTGGAAAAAGATGTCTCTAAAGTGTCAATGTCCCAAAGCTGGTATTCATGTGTAAAATTCTCCCCCTGAATATCAGATTTTGGGTAGTATGGTTGTTGTTCAAAGAATGAGACATCCATAGAATGGTAGAATTTCCTTGTAGCTGGATAGTAACATTTATAACCTTTTTGATTTGATGAATACCCAATAAAGATACATTTGATGGCCTTAGGATCAAGTTTACTGCGATGCTGAGAATGTATATGGACAAAAGCAGAACAGCCAAAGATTTTAAAGGGAATGGTGGACAGAACTCGGGTAGTAGGATATGATTGGAGAAGGACTTGATAGGGTGTTTGGAAGTTTAGCACCCGTGAAGGCATTCTATTTATTAGATATGCAGCGGTTAACACCGCCTCACCCCAAAAATGTTTTGGAACATGTGTGGCAAACATAAGAGACCGAGCAACTTCTAAGAGGTGTCGGTTTTTTCTTTCAGCTACCCCATTTTGTTGGGGTGTATTGACACAAGAACTCTTGTGAACAATGCCTTGACTTGCTAGATAATCACCAAGGATGGTATCAAAATATTCTCTTGCATTATCAGTTTTCAACACTTGTATTTTTGTTTGGAATTGTGTCTGGATCATGGTGTTGAAATTTTTGAAAATTTGACCAGCTTCAGATTTTTCTTTCATAAGAAATAACCATGTAATTCTAGAGTGATCATCTACAAAGGATATGAACCATCTATTTCCAGTAATATTTTTTATTCTAGATGGCCCCCACACATCACTATGGATCAAAGAAAAGGGATGAGATGCTTGGTAAGGTTTGATGAAATAAGAGTTGCGACTATGTTTTGCAAATTGACAAACCTCACATTGAAAGGTCTTTGGATTTGTATTATTGAACAATGAAGGAAATAACTTTTGAAGATACAAGAAATTTGGATGACCTAATCGATAGTGCCACAACATGATTTCACTATCTTTATTTGATTGACTAATGGAAACAAGACCCTGACAAAACTGACTCTTGGACTTTACACATTCTGTTCTATGAGTTTGTCCCTTAAGAGATTCATCTACTCTAAGAAGATAAAGTCCTGAGCACACCTTAGCACTGCCAATCGTCTTCCCCGAATTCAAATCCTGAAATTCACACATATTTGAATAAAATTTAGTAACACAATTATGTTCTTGAGTGAGTTTACTGATGGACAGAAGATTGCAATCAAGTTTTGGAACATAAAGAACTGAACACAAAATCAGATCTGTTGAAACAATAACAGAACCTGTACCAGCAACCCTGGAGAGAGATCCATCGGCTATTTTTACCGTAAGATTTTCATAGCATGGACTATAGTGATGAAAGAGATTGATATCTCCAGTCATGTGATCAGATGCTCCAGAGTCTATAATCCATGAATTCATTTTTTCTTTGTTAACAATAAGAGCACTTAAAGAATTACCTTTGTGTGCTAAGGATCCAGTTCCAATTGTGTTACCAACTGGAGTTAGTTGTGACTGTGAAAACATCTTCTGCAATATTTCAAGTTGCTCTTTGCTAAAATGACCTGGTTCAGTTGCAGTGGTGCTCTCATCTGAGGAGACATGATTTCCTCGGCTTTCTTTGTTGAATGGTGGTCTTGAAGGCTTCCAATCTGCTGGTTTGCCATGTATCTTCCAGCATATGTCTCGGGTATGCCCTGGTTTCTGGCAGTGATCACACCATGGTCTGCCTTTCTTTTGTCGATTGTCATTACTATAGCGTTGGGTTCCATGAACTGCAAGGGCTAAGTTTTCTGTTACTGGTACAGAAGATGGAGACCCTAACATCACTTTCTTTCTACTTTCTTCATGACGCACCTCAGAGAATGCTCCTCGGATGTTGGGCAATGGTTTCGATCCTAGTATTCTTCCTCGAACCTCATCTAGATTTTTGTTGAGACCCATCAAAAACTTAAAAATTCTTTTCTTTTCGATGATCTCCTTGTATTTTTTCGCATCTTCAGGGCAGTCCCAATTATGTTCTTCGAAGACATCCAGTTGTTGCCAATGTCGCGTGAGAATATTAAAATATTGAGTTACTGAAAGATCCCCTTGACGAAGGTCGTGAAGAATAGTTTCAATCTCAAATAATTCAGAGGTGTTTTCATTGCTAGAGTAGATTTCTCTTGCTGCATCCCATATCTCTTTAGCAGTACTGTAGAGTAGGAAATTTTCTCCAATTTCGTTTGTCATGGAACTGATCAACCAAGACTTGACCATACTGTTTTCTGACTTCCATAATTTGAATTTCGGATCTGTGATCCTCGGAGGGGCAATCGTACCAGTAAGAAGATCATCCTTCCCTTTTCCACAGACGAACATCATTACGAACTGCAACCATTGGAGATAATTGTTTCCATTTAGCTTGTATCCTGTGACGAAAAGATGATTACCCTCTGATCCGCCATTGGAACTCATGGCGTGAACATCTGGGCTAGAGGTTACATCAGAGGAGGACGGGTTTTGATTTCCGGCAGCCATGCCGTACTTTGTCATAAAGACTTCTTAGGTTTCAGAGTTGGCTCTGATACCATGAAGAATATATGATTTATTCTTATTCTTTATGAAAAACAATGTACAATATAGATAGAAAAAGGACAACAGTAACTCTTTCCTAAAACAAGAAGAAAACAGGAAAGTAAAATTTCCTAAAAGAACATAGCTAACAAAGGAAACTAAAAAACTAAGAATAGGAAAAATAAAATCAGAATCCTTTTAATATGAGAACTAATTTATACTTTCTATAAATCTATGTTAAGTCAGAATTCCACAAATAATGATTTGGACACTTGTCACCCGATGGAAAAATGATTACTTTAAAAGGAATTTGTGCTTTCAGTTAGAACAATGCTACTTATATAAAGAAAAAATATCGGTTTGAAAAAACCTAATTTTTGTGTGGCATACTTGCACTAATACTTTTTCCTTGTATTAATGTAAGACTTTCAATGCTTTTGAATCTGCTTTGCAGTACTTCCAGCCTTTTCCGGAAATGTCCCTGCCACACTCAAGAATGTATATCCATTAGCAAAGATAACACGCTTAGGAAATTGGTAAGTATTGCTGATAGTGCTATTTAAAATGTCATTTTCAGTTTATCTCTCTAACTTTATAGTCTTGAAGTGTTGTAATTTCTCATTTTTTCATATTACTAATATGGTGTGATTCGGCAGCACTTGTCTTTCAGGGTTGTTTCTAACCTATTGCTTTTGCTCTTGCTTAATATAGTAAGATTCAATAAAGTGCTTTGCAGTCATGATTCTACAATTTCTATAATGCTTAAAATTAGGCAAAGTTATTTTCAGAATATTCTGACATGCATATATATTTAAAAATATCAGTTAATATGGATTATCCTATCACATAGTTTTATAGTAAGGAAACTTGAGAAATGTAACTCATGGAGTATCGGTTCAAGTGCTATAGATTTTTTATTTCTTATCTTTGACCACACATATGTTTAAGATCAAGTTGAACGGGAAAAGAGGAGACCAAAAAGGTCATGAGCAGGGATAGAGAAAAACAATATGACTCTCGAGGACTTAGTGTAAAATGTGGCATATACCAGGCTGAATGGTGAAAAGGAATTATGTACTTTGACACTAGAGAGCCAATTTGAAAATAGGTTGACCTGATTACTGGTTCTTTTTTGTTTTCCTTAGGTTTTCTGTTAAGAGTGACCCTAGATGGTGCTGCACTTATCTTCTTGATGCAAATGATCCTTTGTTCATTGAGATTGGGAGAGCATTTATTGAGCAACAACTGAGAGGTGACCTTATTGGAATCCCCTTTTCTCTCAGTTTTTTAGATTTTTATGCATATGAAATTAATTGCATTTACATTCTTTGTACTAAATAAGTACCCAAGTTGTCTAAATATGCATGATGATTCTATTTACTTTTTTGGTCAGAATATGGAAGAACTAGTCACATATACAACTGGTAAGACTTTTCAACTTGACTACTCGTAGGACTATATTTAACAATTATATTCAACCTTTCTTTATGTCCATATATTTTTTATAATATTTAACTGTGAGCTGGTCATTTCAAATGACACAGTAAGTTTATCTGACAATAGCCATGATTGAAGCTGATGTAGGGGGTAAGCATAAAACTGGACTTGAACTAGAATCGACGGATTCGGTCCTGTATTTTATATAAATCGGTCCGATTTTGGTTATTAAATATAAAAATCCAAAATTTTCGGTTCAATTTTGGGTTTGGCTTAAAAAATCCGGACTAAACCGAATTTATTATTTTTTAATATTTTTCTTATAAAATAACATCGTTTCGTGAAAACAACGTTGTTTTATGTCTAAAAATCTTTAAAAAAATTAATAATTTAATCTAAAAATCGAACCGACCCGAAAACTGAACTGTTTGATCCGATTTTATTCCGAATTCTTCTAGTCTTCGGTCCAGTTCGGTTTTTCTTTTCTATTCAATCCGATTTGGTTCTAAAATTTTAAAACTTAAATTTTTTGGTTTTGATCCGAGTTTTTGAAAACTTGGACCGAACTGTGCTCACCCTTTAGCTAAGGTAATTTTTTATTGGTCTTTGTTGTTTTTTCATGAAGTGATTCTTTATAATCATCAATTGTATGTGTTAGTTTTTTGCAAATTTATACTGTCTATTAACTTTTATTATTTAATTTAGAACATTATCTTTAAATGCTAGTATATTATGTTGTATTTACTTAATTATTGTAGTGACACATTTGATGAGAATACCCCACCTGTGGATGATCCAGAGTACATCTCTTGGTTAGGTGCAGCAATCTATAAGGGAATGCAAAGTGGTGATAAGGATGCTGTTTGGCTAATGCAGGTGAGACAATTAACAATAATTTTATTTTTTTTAAGCAATAATATTCAAATTCGACTATTCCTTTTATTAGGCTACTGATATCTTAATCAAGATCTCACAGAGCAAGTTGCACGTCTTGGTTTTATTTATCTTGTTAATTTTTGTCTGCATGCCCGTCCATTTTGTCATTCTTCCACTACGATCCCAACTTTAAAACTATAGTATCTCTTCAAGGTATCTTGCATCAGTAATAATTGTTATTTTGTTCAGCCATTCTTATTGGTTCAAATATGTTCTGTAGGGATGGCTATTCTCATATGATCCATTCTGGAGGCCTCCACAAATGAAGGTTATGTGTATATTCTTATCCCTTCAATTGTTTAGCTTTTTTAGCTATTCTACGTTTTTCCATTTCTAAATACCAGTTTATCTCATTTATGCATTTGATTGAGATGATTGTATTGAAGAATCTGCATCTTAAACCAAATCCGATGAAGATAAGAGTTCAGTTGAGTGAGATTGAGTGCCCTATGAAACTATTAAATGTTGTCACCTTTTTCATCTTTACATCTAGAGTTCTCAAAGCATAGAAAAGGATTAATTGAATGGATTATGTCAATCATAGCTTCGTCCAATATATACTTGAGTAATGTATGTGCTAAGTAATGGGCTCCGCAAGTCAGTTTTAATATATATGCATGTAGTCAAGCAGCTTGACCGGCTATTTCTCCTGGAGACACTAAGAAAACTGCTCCATAGTTCACTGTTAAGTTTCCTCCATTCATACATTTACGCAACAAAAATCATAAGCAAAGTTGAAGCTTAACAATGTTTTTCTCCATCTTTACTCACTACAATAAATAGAAAAATTGCATTTGTGTCCCTTCCCAATTGTATCTTTATGCTTTGTTGGGCAATTTACATTGTTTCATCTCATTAACTGGAAAGTAGGATATGTTATCTTGCCTTCTTTTGTATGTATATGTTTCACTTTTAACTGACAATAGAACCATGGTCTTCTTCCAGGCACTTTTACATTCTGTTCCCTTGGGGAGGTTGGTCATACTTGATCTGTTTGCCGAAGTTAAACCTATCTGGAGTACTTCAGAGCAGTTTTATGGTGTTCCTTACATCTGGTATATTTTTAAATTACTGTCTTTGAGGTGTAGCATACTTATCTAATCCAGAATAAG
Organism: Melia azedarach; assembly: GCA_028052125.1. Taxonomy (NCBI): domain Eukaryota; kingdom Viridiplantae; phylum Streptophyta; class Magnoliopsida; order Sapindales; family Meliaceae; genus Melia; species Melia azedarach. The sequence goes on along the minus strand of CM051401.1, from coordinate 2,453,744 downwards.
CTTGTAAGTAGTCATGAAACTAAATCATTTCCAGAAAGTGCCTATTAGGGAATATGATTCTTAGAAAGCAGGAAACCTAGGATATAAACTTATGAAGTTATTTATATTTTTTCCCCTTTTCTTTTTCAAGTTTTATTAAGATTTGCTGATGTTCTGCTTCACAGGTGTATGCTCCATAACTTTGCTGGAAACATTGAGATGTATGGGATTTTAGATTCTGTAGCTTCTGGACCAGTCGAAGCTCGTATAAGCAAAAACTCAACAATGGCAAGTCCATTTATCATTAATTGCTTGTTAAATGTGTCAAGATTTTGCAGCCCTAGTATATCAATTTATTGTCAATATTGAAGTTCCAGCTGCATACAATTAATTCTGCAATATTTTACTAATTTATCTAAACTAGTCTATTCTCCTTTAAAAAAAAAATGTCTATTAGGGTTTATAATTGCTCAATATGCTAAAATGTCTAATGTTTTTATTTATCATCATCGTTATAGTTGGAACTGATTAATTACTCTAATAATGATTGGGATGAATTAGTACTCACATAACACGAAACAAATAACCTAGGCAGGGTATTAGTGAAAGGCTTGAGATACGAGTCATTAGTAACAAATTGAGGTAACAAGAAAATTTGATGGACAGTATCTGCCAATGAAGTTTCTGTTTCTTGAGATCTTCTTTATGCATTTTTTTGCATCATTGCACAGCACTTTAAATTGTTAAAATCAATTTTATGAGAGAGGTGGAAACACCCTACGTAGAAGAGTCAATGGAGTGTTGTTCAGAGCTCTTAAAACTTGGTTATTGCTCATATTTCAGAAAAATCTCCCTCTCTATGTTGCATGTGCACTTGCAAACATGATTCCTTTGAAACGAGCAATCTTATCCTATTAATAAACTTGTTTGCAGGTTGGAATTGGGATGTCAATGGAAGGTATAGAACAGAATCCTGTCATTTATGATCTCATGTCTGAAATGGCATTTCGGCACAACAAAGTAGATGTAAAGGTAGTATTAGATTCTTCGAAATGCCTGAGATGTTGCATGCTTCATTTATCTTTAACTTCTTGTGATTTTGCGAAGGTAAGATGCAAATGAATTGATTTAAGTTGTACCTAAATGGCTAGAAAAAGACAGAGCTTGTACATAACAAACTTTTGCTACAAGTCATGGGTTTTACCCCGTGGCTTACTTGTGACATGTCCTTATCAATCTGAAGTGCCTTGATCGGTAGTCGGTACCAGGTGAGCCTGGAGTTAGTTATAAGCTTGAACCCAGGATTTTAATAATTGCCTCAAATTAACTTCACTAAACTTGTTGCTTCAGTTGCGGATATTTTATCTTTGCTTTTTAAGATAAGTTCTCTTATTTCTGTTTTCTGGATTGTGTAAGCAGAACAAAATCTATAGAATGTTAATTAGAGATATTATTTGCTAATAATGGAAATTTTTATTAATCTGATGGTTAAAGCATCAAGAAATTTTCTGACTATGCTAAATTATAGCTACTATTTGCAAATAAATTGAAGATTTTATTAGCATGCTCTATTCATCCTATTGATTTATGTTATTTCTCAAGGCCTTGTTGGAATTGTTATCCATCTCACCTTTTACCTTGTCTGTGTATTCAAGTATTATCTTTCAGATTCTCATAGATTTGTTTCCAGAAATTTTATTTTGATCCCAGTTGTGCACTTTCTTTTTTGTCCTTTTTCCCATATCTTTGTAATAAGTGTTTTCATATTGGTGATTATGGATCGGTTGTGGAAAGGGAATTCATACTTTAAAATTAAACTAATGAATCAATTATTTTCCTCTCAGGCATGGATTGATCGCTATCCAGCTAGACGTTATGGTATATCAGTTCCCTTAATACAAGAAGCCTGGAATGTGTTATATCACACAGTCTACAATTGCACTGATGGTGCTTATGTGAGTAGCTGTCAAGTCATGTTTTTTTCTAGTAAACACAGAAGAAATCAGCTTCCATCTCTGCAAGCACATCTATATCAAGTTCTCTATATCTCTTTGATGTACAAACAGGACAAAAACAGGGATGTAATTGTAGCATTCCCTGATGTTGATCCATCCATAATTTCAATAGCTCAAGGAAGGTATCACAACTATGACAAACCAGTATTGAGAAGTGCAGTCCTGAAGAGCAATCCAAGTTCATATGATCAACCTCATTTATGGTATTCAACTTCCGAAGTAATAAGAGCATTAGAACTTTTTATTGCTAGTGGGGAACAACTATCAGCAAGTAACACGTACAGGTTGGCATTATTTAGCTCTAGAGTATCTAATACTCTTTCTAGGGCTTTTTATCATACTCCTGTTCCATTTTTAAATTGTCATATCCATTTCCCCGTCCCTTGTACTGTATGCTTAGGTATGATTTAGTTGACCTGACGAGACAAGCTTTGGCAAAATATGCAAACGAGCTTTTCTTAGATATCATAGAAGCATATCAGTTAAATGATGCTCATGGAATTGCCCAGCTGAGTAAGAGGTTTTTAGAACTTGTGGAAGATATGGACGTGCTCTTAGCATGCCACGATGGGTTTCTTCTTGGACCTTGGTTGGAAAGTGCTAAGAAACTTGCCCAAGACGAGGAACAACAAAAACAGGTTAGAACCTCTTTGAACTATAACCTACCCAATTAGATTGGAGATGAAACGATGGTTTTAATATATTGTAGTTGATGGAATGCAGTTTGAGTGGAATGCAAGAACTCAGATAACTATGTGGTTTGACAACACGGAAGAGGAAGCAAGTCTGCTTCGCGATTATGGTAAGGGGATCAATGATGCCCTGATATTTTTATCAAATTTCCACGACAATTTGTATATTTACCATTAAAATTTTAGGATGTTATGGGCTCTTCTGATGCCAGCATATCCCATCTGGATGGTTGCAGTAATGCGATAAGTAACTACTTATCTGATGCCTGTTGCAGGAAACAAGTACTGGAGTGGGCTTTTGCGAGATTACTATGGCCCACGAGCAGGAATATATTTCAAATATATGATAGAGTCAGTAGAGAGGGGCGATGGTTTCCCTGTAAAGAAATGGCGGAGGGAATGGATAAAGCTTACAAATGATTGGCAGAGCGGCAGGAACTTATACCCTGTAGAAAGTAACGGAGATGCTCTCATCACATCACGTTGGCTTTATGACAAGTACTTGCGAAGTAACGGCGCATATGATCACTGACCGAAGTTTCCAAAATCTGAAATTACATTTGACTCTCTGGCATTTCCATATTGTTATTTCCGGAAAATGAATTATCTTGTTCAAACTTCATGCGGCCAATGCGTTCCAATACAAAATATCAAGATTAATATATAACCAACTCTGACCAGTTCTAGCCATTATATAATATTTAAATTTATTGATAGAAACGCACGTTAAGCATGCACTTACATCATTAACGCATCAAATGAAATGAATAAAATTATTTGGGAGCCACTAATTTCTAGGTTCGGCTTTGGTAGGCGAAGAAGCTTCTAGTTAGATAAAGTGGGAGAGTTTGTCGGGCTTAATGGCCGCCAGAAATTGACCACCGGCTGTGGCCCCCATAGTAACATCGATGTAGACGTAATTTGAGAGATGGTCAAAAGTTTCCAGACGGTTCAAGAAGGTTAATCTCTGCACGATTTTGAATTTATTGCATTGCCCTTTTTGTCAAAATAGAAAGTTCTAAATATTCTATTCCTTGATAATGTGATGAGTGGGGTTAAATTACCGTACTAGACATTCTTAAGCTGTTCTGAACTTTGTTTTCTGCTGTTGTGATATTTTCATGTTCTCTCTGTTTCTATGTGATTTTCAAAAACGAATAAAACTTGGTCTAATAGTACCAATATAAAAATTTTAAAAAAAGGATTATTATAAACTTATTGCGGATATGAATTTGTTTACCGAACATAATCTTGGACTCAATATGATACCATAAATAATTATATATCCGCAAAAGATTCATATCTGTAATCGTCAATTAAAATAACATGATTTTATAAATCATTAATCAATTTTATATTTGCGTGGATTAGCAGTTGATTGCGCGTGTGGTTATAATTTCTTAAGTTAGTTCCGTGCGATCTTTTTCGGAAAATAAAACTAATAAACGGCGCTTCCTACTCCCTCAAAGGAAAGTGCAGCGAAGGGGGAAGGGCATACTTGTCCACTAAGAAAAAATAAAAATAAAAAGCAAACGTGTTGACTTTCTAATTCGTCCACGTAAGACTGGTCCATTCCAACCCAGTCCCCACATACCAAACGTTATTTGGACCAAACTATAAAAATCAGATATCCCATCGAAATCTGTTAGTTCTGGATATCGTTGTTGATAGACCTTCCCATCATCTCCCTCCGTGAAAGAAATCCGGTAAAATGGACGGACACAGCTCATACGGAACATCATGGGCTGATCAATGGGACGATGGCCCAGACCCAGTATCAGTCCCGCAGAAAAAGAAGAGCAATGGAACAGGAACGGGTGGAAAATACAAGCAGAAGGTAGGACAAGGATTTGACAAGACAAAAGCCGCAGCTTCAACTGGCATGAAGAAAATCAAGGAAGGAACCTCCGTTGGATTTCAGTGGATCAAAGACAAGTATCACAAAACCACCCAGAAACACTAGCACATAGTGCTTCTCCCTTTTGGTGAATTTAACTGATTTTGATTTCTTGGGTCTCTTTGTTATATATGTTTTCTTTTGTTCGTTGTTCGATTGATTTATTATATTTTGTTTATGTATGTAAAATATGAAACTCGAGTTATTAGTAATTCATGTATGATTAATGTTATTTGTTAAATCTACTGTTCTCCTTGATCTAACGAATCAAAATGGGTTGATGGGAATAACTCCTAACTAACTGATCTCCATAAGCGGACTGGAAATTGTTGGTTTCCTTTTACCGGGGTTAATCAGATAAGCGCTTGCTAATTGCTATCTATTTGTTTGAATTGAAAACAACAAAAGACTATGTGCTGATCAGAGTCGGTCTTTCTCTGATCTGTATGATATTCTGAAATCTGAAGTGATTAACGAGGAACTGTGTGGTGGCTGCAGCCATTAATCAATTGGCGAATACTCAGTTTTAGTTGTCTATGACTGTTAAATTAGTATTAGGTTCTGGGGTTCAAATATTTGTGGGCTCCTAATTATTTCTCCTCCCCTTGCATTGTCGGAGGAGGCCCAAATATGAATGTGCCTCCGCTTGGGTTCGCACACATGGACTCCTCCCCAAAGATTGGATTGGACAACCCCACCCCTCCTCCGCCCATCCATTAACCGAAACAAAAGCCCTTCCTCCTAAGCCAGCAAGCAAGTTTACACATTTGGCAATTTTGGGCCTGCCTTTGATGCCCTATATATATATATATATATATATATATACACACACACACACACACAGAAACGTCCAGAGATTTTGAGCGGTCTTTTTACTGGTTATGAAAGTGATATACATACTTCCGACCGTGAGATTCGTTACTAAGAAAATTACATCAGTTTTACATTTTTTTTCAAGATCGTTTGTTCTTCTTGATAAAAATCATCATTTAGATACCGTAGATTTATCTTTTTTAGTAAATGTTATGAAATAATATAAATTTTGTGTTCTTTTTTTTTTTTGGAAGAACTTCAATGAAGATATATAATAATTCCATTTTGAGGAAACTAGATCAAAGGATTAATATAATATAATTTATCAAAGTATTAAGACTAAAGTAAATAACATTGGAAGTAATAAAAACTTTAGAAATTAATACGAGAAACCAGAGAATTAAAATGATATTTCTCAAAAGGTCAAGGATTAAACTGAAATTTTAGGATATACACGCGTCCCATTGTTACTTAAGCAGACGTCGTTGTCACGGGATCATATTCATATTGTATCTAATAAAATAAACGATTAAAGGAAAAGCAAGCTATTGGGATTGGGGAATGAGATAATATTATATATCATTATCACACGTCCATGATCTGGCGGTTCACATGCCAGCTAGCTTCAGTCACGTGCACCATGATCAAAATTCCCATTCCCATTAGTTTATAAACCGAAAAAAGTTCACGTGCCTTTACTGAAGTTTGTAAAAATTTTAATTTAATATTAAATCCCAGGGAGGAATGCGGACTTCTCCCTTTTTGAACTATAAAATCTTTTTCGTATTAAATAAATAAATCTTCTTGTAAATGACAAATAAAATAGAATATCATATTGTTTTTATGTGAACAATATTATCCTACGGCGCCTGGTTTGATGCGGGCCTTTACACGTGGACAAATTTGGATGGCCTAACCTCCCACATTCATTTGGTCGGTAAACAACTAAATATTTATAACACTTTGCTTTTTGAGAAAATAAAACAAAGTCCAATAAGATAACGTCATTTTTCCTTTTCCAAATCCAAAATTCCTCACCTATCAAAAAATATATAACAATAATAATTAATACAAAATTATTTTAGCAAATAAACCTTCTAACAATCGTTTAAATCAAATACTAAGCGAAACCAATTCTAAGAGCATTCGTATTGTAAGTAACAGTGACCAACATCGTGTTAGAATAGGGATGTTTAATAGAATAAAATGATATTTCGTGTATGCTCTAAAGTTTAATTTCCATATAATAAATTTTATAATTACAAATTTGGAGGATTTTTCTTTTTTTGAATCTCTATTAATAATCACATTTGTTTTGTGGGCTCCACTTGGGTGAGATGGGTAGGTAGGTATCAATCATTCATGACTACAGCATGTGTGCCTACAATTCCTTTAATTATATGCTGCCTCCAACCAAAAAAATGGGATTTTTTTTTTTTCTCTAAAGAAAAAAAAGCGCCTTAAAAAGAAAATTATCAATGTTTAGCAATATGTCTTTTTAATAGCACTTCAACTATTAAATGGATAAATATTTAATAAATCAAATTCTTATACAAAATTTAATTTATAAAATTGATGTTTTAAAATTATATTGTCATCGCGCGTGTGTGTTTGATATAATTTATTTATTTTTAGGAGGATGCAAAATAATTTTATTAATTATTACGTTAGGTTATAGAGATACATTGATATATGAATGAATATGTACGTACCAATATTAATATATACTAATAATTATTAAAATTAAATCGTCGGTAGCAGTGGCTTGGGAATTGGCAGGTAGTCGGTTACATGTAGCGTTTAGAAAATGGCTATTACAATACAGGGGGCCACCAAAAGGCCAAGACATGCAAATGAGGATTTATTTGACAGACAGACCGACTACCTATCGGATAGCCTCATTGGGTATCAAATTCATCGGTATAACACTGCTAAAACCAAACCCATAGCTCTTAAAAAAAACCTTCTTCTCAAATCAGACTCCGAAAATGGCAACCCCAGTTCCAAGTCGTCAGCTATTCATTAATGGCGAATGGAGAGAGCCTGTTCTCAAGAAGCGCATCCCCATCATCAACCCCACCACTGAAGAGATCATCGGTTTCACTCCACTCTCGTCATTTTATTTGTTTGTTTATTTTTTAGCGTTTGTGGAATGGAACACTGTTGCAATATATGATAATCTATATTTTAGAACATTCTTTAGCTGGAATTCATGGAATTTTATCTGACCGGACTGGTGTTGCCATCAGTTGTGTTGTTCTATGTTGTGGCGGAAAGAAGAGAGAGGGATTTTTTTTTTTTTTTCAAAAGTAAAATTTGTGTCTAATATTTGTTATGCTAGTGAAATTTAGTTAAATCGGTGGATGGATGTGGTTCTACTAGTCTCGTTTTCAGGGAGGTTTAAATTTGATTTTCCTTCTGCTCGGTCTTTGATGGAAGAACAGTGGTGAAGTCTTAGGCCTTACTAATAGATGATGTGTTATGGAACATTTTTTTAGGTGATATTCCAGCAGCTACTGCCGAAGATGTTGAGCTTGCTGTTGATGCTGCTCGAAAAGCACTTTCCAGAAACAAAGGGAAAGATTGGTCCTCCGCATCTGGGGCTGTTCGTGCTAAGTACTTGCGCGCTATTGCTGCTAAGGTACTTGTTTTAGGATAGTAAGGGTTTGTTTGTAACTGTTGCCATTGTTTTTTACTTGGCAGCTAATTTTTATCAATAACTAGTCACACATAGGTGGTGATTTAGTTTCCTAAGAATCTTGTTGGTGTATTTTCATTTTAGCAAAATGTGATGTATCAGTTCTAGATGTCATTATTGGTTCTCGCTTCCTGGTATTTTGATGTGCAGGTAACAGAGAGAAAGTCTGAATTTGCAAAACTTGAATCAATGGACTGTGGGAAGCCACTGGACGAAGCAGCATGGGACATAGTATGCACCTGTGGCACTATTGTAAAAACTGAAGTTTTCCAATTTATTATTTATTGCTTATGACGGCTTTCTATGTTGCTCAGGATGATGTGGCTGGTTGTTTTGAGTATTATGCGGACCTTGCTGAAGGTTTAGATGCAAAACAAAAGGCTCCTGTTTCTCTTCCTATGCAGAATTTTAAGTCTTATGTACTTAAGGAACCAATTGGGGTTGTTGGATTGATTACTCCATGGTATACACTGCTTCTTTTCTATGAGCAATTGTGCCTTTACTCTTGTTTATTGTTCTTTAAATTGTCTTAGATATATGTCCATGTATACTGATACTCTTAAATCTGATACAATATTTTATTTCTAGCCTGATTTATGTTAAATTTGCTTCCTTTATTAGCTGAAGCTTATTGCAATTCTTGCACAAGTAACTGAGTAAGGCAGCATAAGATGGAAGTTGAAGAATTAATCTTGAAGAATTTTTTACCAAAATTCTTGCTTCATGTTTCTTTGAAATTGGTTAGCTAAGTCGTCATAGGCTGATTCAATTGTTTCATCCTGATCATGATGTATGTGCAGAATCTATAATTCTATATGGATGCTAAACATTTTTTACATGCTACATATCCACTTATCAAAATTTTAATTTGCTCATTGATGTGCCGTCTTAGTTATGGCACATAAGCTGACATCCTGTGCTTGCCCAAAATTTTTTTACAAACTACTCTGAAGTGCTAAATTTTTTGGGAACTCGTGGTTCAAGTCTACATGTAGGTAGTTCTTTCTTTAAGCATTACAAAATAGTTGCACAAATTATTTTTGCTCATTACTCATTTATGTGTATGCAGAACATGACTTAAAAGAACCCTTACATGGCTACTTGTGGTCAATATAGTATACTTTGTGCCATCAAAAATCCACTTGTTAATAAACTAACTACTGCTTGCTTATTATGTTGAAGGAATTATCCTCTATTGATGGCTACATGGAAAGTGGCTCCTGCATTGGCTGCAGGATGTGCTGCAATATTAAAGCCATCTGAATTAGCATCTGTGTATGTCCTCAGTTTTTATTATCCTTAGTTTTGAAGGTGGTGTGTGGTATTGTATGTCTGTAATTATGTTTATAATTTCAGGACCTGTTTGGAGCTTGCTGAAGTGTGTAGAGAGGTGGGCCTTCCACCTGGTGTTCTCAATATTCTCTCTGGGTTGGGTCCTGAAGCTGGAGCCCCATTGGCATCTCATCCACATGTCGACAAGGTTCAAATGTCTTAAATTTCTTCAGTGCATTTTCAAGAATTTTGAATCTGAATATGAAGTCCATTGCAGTTTTGAGATTTTTCGGTTGGAATGTTACCATTGACAACTGCTGATATTCTTTTATAACGACAGATTGCATTTACTGGAAGCACTGCTACGGGGAGTAGGATAATGACAGCTGCAGCTCAGATGGTCAAGGTATGCAACAGCGCTATAATTAAATTATTGACTTTTTTTTTTTCCTTTTCCCTGATGTTTGTGCTTCTTGTTTGATTTATATGCATAACTCATTACATGTGACTGATCACCTTTTGTCTATCTTTTTTTTATATGACCATCCTTTTGTAAAGCTTTTTGAACCCCTGTAAGGATTTAGCACAGTTCCTAAAGTTTTTTTTTGTACAAGTGATCTCTGTTCTTTTTGTGGACAGCTTCCTTCCATATGTATTCCCCCTCTTTTTCCTCTTCACTATGTCATTTTCTGTTTTTTAGCAAAATAATTGTACATGGTTCCTTTGCAGCCTGTTAGTTTGGAGCTTGGAGGGAAAAAGCCCAATCATTGTATTTGAGGATGTTGATCTTGATAAAGGTTAGTGTTTCTGTAAAATGAAAAGTAATTGAATTTCTCCGTTTGATAGAAAATAGTTGCTTGGATGACTTCAAGCATCTGAAACCAATTTTATTAGAAAAATTTAGGTCAAATATAGGCTATATTATTGCAGTGAAGATATTGATATCAATTTACTCCTATGATTTAAACAGCGGCTGAATGGACCATCTTTGGTTGCTTTTGGACAAATGGTCAGATCTGTAGTGCAACATCTCGTCTTCTTGTCCATGTAAGTGCATAGATGACTGTCTGTTATCCTTCCAATTTATCAATTCATCAAAATTAGTCCCTGTCTCTCTGTTGTTGTGACTGGTCAATGTCCCAGCTTATTCTTTTTCTGTTTAATTTTTTTTGGGTGGAATAAAGATGTACATATGTTGGTTTACATATGTTGGTTCAGTTTAGCATTGACCAAGAAGCAAATCTGCTGACATTTACTTCTCAGGTTTTTCATCTAAAAAACAGCCCCTTGTATTGTTAGAGAAAACACCTAAACCCGCTTATAGACTATTACAACTGACCATAAGCCAGATCAAATGTTGGCATACTGCAGCAATGCAATAAGAAAACAGAAAAGTAAATTTACGATTAAAAATGTTGAACATAAATGTTGAAATCCTGCTGGCCCAGCTTAACAATCCAAACATCAAACTGACTTGTGTAAATCAAATCAAGCAGATATCGCAGAAACAAGTAATCGCAACTTCTTCCATATCCATATTTATATCCTACAGCAAACCGGACACAACACTAGCAAAATACCTTCTGTACTATTTCTCTGCTTTTTTTCTTTCTTTGAAGCCTGGGCACCTATATTATTCATGCTTCTGGATGAAGTAAAGAGTAGTAGTAATATCAAAGACCAATCTTCTAGCCTTCTGACTTCAGATAAGCAATTGCTGCCTGGAGTGATAGTAGTACTGCTTGCCAGCCAAAAGCATACACTGAAGAACTAAGCAAGAACAAAATGTTTCTTTTTCCTTGATTTTATTAATATAATGCATTCTATATCTTCATTTTTTTTCTGAAAAGGAATGATTAACTTTATTAACTAGTAGAGAGAGATTTATTCTTTACAAATGTCGCAGGAAAGCATTGCAGCAGAATTTGTAGACAAGCTTGTGAAGTGGACCAAAAATATTAAGATTTCTGATCCACTGGAAGAAGGTTGCCGGCTTGGTCCCGTTGCTAGTGCAGGGCAGGTAAGGTTGCAACCTTTGACTGGAAAGATATAGTGAAAATTTTCTCATTAATGTTTCCTTAGCCATTTCTTTGTTTATCGGCTGTAATTAAATGTCCATGGACAAAACATGCATGGGCACTCAGTATTGAATGCTTTCTCTCTAGTTTGGCTGATCTGTTAGTTGATGTAATTTAGTAGCATCTTTGATTTAAATTGTTTTCTTCTTTACTTAAATAAGATGCATTTCTAATATATACTTAATCTGCTGCAGTATGACAAAGTGTTGAAGTTCATCTCAAATGCCAAGAGCGAAGGTGCAACCATTTTGTGTGGTGGAGCTCGCCCTGAGGTATAGCCCTCAGCTTGTCATTGTTACCACTGTGATCTTTCTCAGTATGTCATGATATTAAGTCATTTCTCAAATGATTCGCAGCATTTAAAGAAGGGATTTTTTGTGGAACCAACTATCATAACTGATGTTACTACTTCAATGCAAATTTGGAGAGAAGAAGTTTTTGGACCTGTTTTGTGTGTAAAAACATTTGCCACTGAAGATGAAGCCATTGAATTGGCAAATGATACCCAGTAAGTTGATTCACTTATCTGGAAAATGATAATGAAAAGATAGGTGGCTCTTTTTCTTCATCATTTATTTTCACAGTTGTGCTCTGACAATCTATGGTTGTACATAGTTATGGCTTAGGTGCTGCTGTGATATCCAATGATTTGGAAAGGTGTGATCGTGTAAGCAAGGTGAGATATCCTGGAGCGATGTGTTTGCAGAAGTAGCAAATAATCATGTCATGAATTAGTTTGTACAGGCTATTTATTCTAGTAAGTAAATTATTTTCCTTCGTTTTTCTTCTGCAGTCTTTGAATGCAGGCATTGTATGGATCAACTGCTCACAGCCATGTTTCTGTCAAGCTCCATGGGGAGGCAACAAACGAAGTGGTTTTGGGCGTGAATTAGGGGAATGGTATGGCCTATTTCCCCAAAATAATAATAATTTAAGAAAAGAAGCAAGAACTAGGAAGATATTTTAAACATCTTGAACTTCTCTTTCCATAATTCTCTCATATAATCATGTAAAAGAAAAGGTCTCAATCTACATGCATTTTGATTCTAATGGTGTTTGTCTTTTCTACAGGGGGCTTGATAATTACTTAAGTGTGAAGCAGGTCACTCAATATGTCTCTGATGAACCATGGGGATGGTACCAGTCTCCTTCAAAGCTGTGAGAATTTACCTGGATGTGAAAATGAAAATGGGAAATTGCAGATTAAGCAAATTATAAAAAGTGTGAAGGATGCACTGTACTGGATGCTATGTGAAACACTAGGCAACAGTATGGGATGTAGAAGGGCAGAAACAGTTCGGAATAGTTTATCCTGTTAGTCATATCGTATTTTCTTGGTGCAGGGTCTTCACTCTGTAGTCATCATCATCTATAAAAGCATTTTCCCAGAACATTCTACAGTCAAATAATAGTTTGGTTCAAGGCTTTTAAGTATAACAGTTGCCATTAAGACACTGTTTGATGCTATTGTGCAATTGCTTGTGAAATAAAATTACATGTTGTTCGTCAGCAGAGTCATTCTTTCGAAACATTATTTAGAGAAGTTGCTGATGAAGTAATCACTTGAGGCCCTTGGATTTCCAGGTTATAAATTGTTAAAGTTAGCTAATTTTAGCCGAAAATTGGAAAATATGTGTCCGAAGGGAAATAATATTTTCCCACTGACCCCATAATTTCACCTTTAATACTCGTTTGCCGAGTTCGCCTCCAACCACCACCTGTATAATACGACTCTTTTTCGCTCTTGAAGGAAGTAAATACGATATTTCAGGTGGATGAGGGAAAAGCTTCAAACTCGGAAAATGGATTTCTTCACCTTTTTCGTCTAGCCTTTTTAATCTGGAAGCGAGTTTGTGAATGCTTCCTTCCTACTTGCCACCTCGCCGGCTCAAAATTAGTTGGGTGCATCTGAGCTGAGCCTAACCTGACGACCAAAACGGTGCTTCAAACATGTGGGCTGGCTTAATTCATTTTTGTCTTCTCGATCCATAATTTATGAATTCAGAATTCAACGAATGAAATAAAAAATTTCATGTATTACTCGGTACAATCTCTACATCAGACGTTAGGATGAGCCAGTGGCGCGATGTTAAATGCTGATTCTCCAGGATATTCTGTTTCCCTTTCTCTCCATAAAAGAATTGATAGTGAATGTTATTGTTAGCTATCATTGCATCGGTGGAAATTTTTTAATTCCAAGGCAAGTATGAAATATTGATTCTCTTTTTTCAATACAATATACTCGAGTTGTGGGCCAAACTCCCATTGAATTCAGCTCTAATTAACATATAATAATAGTCCACTGATGACCCATTACACATTAGGAGTTTTTAAGAGTGTAGTTTCATGCATAATAATTTCGGCACATGCACGAGGTCGAACGTCTAGTGCAGATTATTCTGTTATGTATTGTTGGTATAACTGAAATTCCCGTAAAATTTCACACAGAAATACAGTACCTTTTCTCATTGGAGTCTTCTCAACTATAACACACCCCGTAAATTTTTATGTTCTTGTTTGTGAGGTAGCCAACAAAAACCAATCGTTGTCGTGCAGTGAAAATGGCTACGAGGTATATTTCTCAACGAGATTGAAATGGGCCCCATTTGATGTGTGAGGAAAGACATATGGAAACTTCGTTGGCTGTCATTTGCTTCTTCAGCGTACTTATCGGAAGCCAAACTGTAACTATTAGATCTTTTTTAACTCTTTACCGACATGGTTATTGGATCGCTTCACGATCCTCGCTACAGTCCATACATTTTATTAACAACAAAGCTACAAAACCAACGATAACGGTATTCTCTCTTTCGCACACAGATATATTGCTAAAAGTACCGATATTTTTGGGCGTTACTGTGAGCTTATTTGGATTTTGGTTTAACTGTGTGGTCCCTTTTATACCGGTCGAAGAGTTAGATAAATTGCTCATTTGGGTGTCTTGAGTGAACTGACATTGCTTTTCTGAAGATTTCTGCTGAACTGTTTTTGATTTTGAGATCTGGGTTTGTGTTGATTGGAGATGGGGAGCCCAGACGAGGAGCGTGTGGTTGCGGTGATCATGGTTGGCGGTCCTACTAAAGGTAATGGAATTTGTTCCACTTCATTAACAATTGAATTTTTGATGCATTCATGAATCTAATTCGTTTTTGAGATGGAATTTAATGGGAAGTATTCTATTTTAATCGTAGTTGTTTGGTTAAATTTGGAAATTTTGATTTTAGTTCGAATATTGTAATCCCATCTCTTAGATTTCACTGAAATATGATTTGATTGACCATTGACTGCTACAAAACTGTCCGTTGGATTGTGTTGCACAGGTACTCGATTCCGGCCACTGTCGCTGAATATTCCAAAGCCTCTTTTTCCTTTGGCAGGACAACCAATGGTTCATCACCCAATTTCTGCCTGCAAAAGAGTATATTCTTGGAGCCTTTCTGACACTGCTGTTAACTCGATCTTCTTAGTTTTTCACTTAGAGGAGTGATTGAGATTGCTGTTTCTGTTATAGATTCCAAACCTGGCACAGATCTATCTTGTCGGGTTCTACGAGGAGCGTGAATTTGCATTGTATGTCTCCTCAATCTCCAATGAGCTTAAAATCCCTGTTAGGTAACCTCTTGCTTGTGCTCTTTAATTCTGTGCATTATTTCGTACTTTTGATTTTCTTTTCTTTGGATTATTAAATCTCAGTGGTCATTCTTGTTTTCCATGTTACTATTAGATATTTGAGAGAAGATAAGCCACATGGTTCAGCTGGTGCACTATATAACTTCAGAGATCTGATCATGGAAGACAACCCGGTTATTACCTTAAATTAATAATTTTGCAGTATGCATGATCTTTTTTTTTTTTTTAAATTTTTTGAACTTTGGAAAGTTGCCTTCTGTACCTTCTGCATTATAACATGAAACATGTGTGCATGCATGTATAGATTGTAATAAGCATGTGTGCATGAATGTATAGATTCTGCAACAAGTTTTTAAGATTATTCTTGTTTGCTTTTTTGTAATTAGAATCTAGTGATGTGTGTTTATTTTGCCACAGTCACATATCTTCCTGCTGAATTGCGACGTTTGCTGCAGTTTTCCACTGCCAGAAATGCTCGGTAATTCGCTTTTTTATAAGATTGGATATTTTCCCTTTCCTGTATGATCTAAATTTTCCAATTAGTGCTTTTCCTTGAATGTCGTGCATTGATCATCCAAGTGAAGCAAGGGTTGGCTGAGTTGAGTAGAACTCCAATATTGCAAGGTCATTATTTTTTAAGTGTCCTTGTGTCCTGCAGCAACACTAACCACTGCCTCTTTCACTTTAATGTTTCAGATGCTCACAAAAAATATGGTGGAATGGGAACTATATTGGTTATCAGGGTTAGTCAGAACACACATTTGTTGTTTGCTTGACTGTTAACTTTTCTTTTGTCTACATTTTTAGCTTCATTGTTCTCTTATTGTTCAGGTTTCTGCTGAGTCAGCTAGTGAGTTTGGTGAATTGGTTGCTGATCCAGCTAGCAATGAGTTGTTGCATTACACAGAAAAACCTGAAACTTTTGTAAGTGCAAGCTCAAAGATCTAGCTGCTTTTTAACATGTCAATAGGCTTTTGGTATTGCTTAATGGTCCATACATTTTTAACCATTTTACTCCTCTGCCCTGCCTATACTTCCTCTTACTTTTTCTTCAATGTTATGATAGTTATGTTGCACTGCAGGTAAGTGACCGAATTAATTGTGGTGTGTATGTATTTACACCAGAAATCTTTACAGCCATCCAGGGTGTTTCATTCCAAAGGAAGGACAGAGGTCAGTGATACAAGGCTGATGATATGATGCCAGACTTTGATTGAATTAGAAGTTTTCAATGCTTTGCTTTATTACATACACATGCTTAATTGCCATTCACAGTCTTTCTATAATCAGAATTAATTATAATCATGGGGTTGATATAGTAAAATTTGATATTTATTGGTTGTTTACAGACAAGAATTTGCTCTGTTGCCTCTTCTTATCTACCTATGTATGACATTGATGTGATCATTTGAAAACCAAATTTCATTTATTGTGCAGAAAATCTGAGACGTGTATCCAGCTTTGAAGCACTTCAGTTGGCTACTAAGTAATTCTTTTCCTGAATTTTTTACTATTTAGTTTTCTGCTTCAGGACTTACATCAGTAACAGATAACAAAGTATATAGTACATGCCATATAATGCCCTTACACGTCTTTTGCCAAAGCCAATGACTTTGGAAATGTTAATGACATGGGACAAATACGGATATAATAAAAATACTCAGATCTGTTACTGTATTAGTCTTTAAAGCTGTTGGCTTTCATAAATTGTGAGATTGATGTGCAAAAAAATGTTCTTTTGGATTTTATATCTGATAAACACAGATGTGAAAAACATATCTAACTTTTATAAACAATTTATTGATGGAACTTGCCACCAACCTACGGTCTTTGCTTAAAAACCAATCTGCAACCAAATTGAAGTAGAGCTAAAAGTCAATTTGATTTTGACATGCTTTTCTTGTTTGGCCAAGTGATGCTAGTGCCTTATTACTAGAACATCAATGTACCTCAAACCTGAATGAAATAAGGTCTAATCTGGTGCTGTATTTACAATATTGTTTTAACATACCGTATAACTGTCAAATTGATGGACATAAATGACAACAATCTAAAGGAGTATTTGGTATGGGCTTTCAGGTTTTTTACACATTGCTGGCATGAGTAGATAATTTGAGTATTTTGCTATTGTCAATTTTTCAATTGTAGATGATATATCTTCTGATAAAAATAATATTCATGTTTTATTTCAACCGCTGTCCTAACACAAGGTCGTTCAACAGGAGTCTTCCGACAGATTATGTAAGATTGGATCAGGATATCCTGTCACCTCTTGCAGGAAAGAAGCAGTTCTATATATACGAGACCATGGATTTCTGGGAACAAATTAAGACTCCTGGGTAAGCAAACCATTTAACATGTTCCATTGACTGTTCAGAACCCCCCCTCCCTCCCGATCAACAAAGCACAATAAACAAACAAATGTCAACTAATAAAAGTAGCAAACAAAAGGAAAGAGAAATGAAGATCAGAAGCTAAAGATTTTTTTTTCCTGCCTTCAAGTAGGACCTAATTTTTTTAGTTAATACATGCAGGATGTCCCTGAAGTGTTCTGGCCTATATCTTGCCCAATTCCGGGTTACTTCTCCCCACCTTTTGGCCAGTGGAGATGGAACCAAGAATGCCACCATAATTGGTGATGTTTATGTTCATCCATCAGCAAAAGTACATCCAACTGCTAAGGTATTTTCCTAAATTACTTCCTGGGTTAGGGTTTACACTCACATGCAGTAAAGCATTAAGGGGCAGGATTCACAAAGAAAAATGCATTGTTTTGAATGTGAAGTGAAATCACTTACTATGTCATACAGCGTGCAAATGTTACCTGAAAATGGTATTTTGTCAATAAAACTATGGCATATTGCATTTCTTTTCTGTTGTTGCCCATCTTCCTTTGTAGTTTCTGAATTATTATTGTGTATAACCGTGCTGAGCTGATTAGAGATCATAGAACCACTGTCTCCCATTGTATACACTTTCCTTTTCTCTCCTTTGTTTATTAATTTTTTAACTTTATCAGTGTTACTGACTTTTCTGCAATGGTTGGAAACAGATTGGTCCCAATGTCTCAATATCTGCTAATGCTCGTGTAGGAGCAGGTGTAAGGCTCAGCCGTTGCATCATACTTGATGGAGTTGAGATCATGGTATGTAAGAAATTTCAAAGACATGAAGGGCTTAAGTTAGATAAATAAACCTCGGTACCTCCCTCACGCCCAACCAATTTTTCGGTTTTCGTCAAGCTTGACACATATTTATCCTTCTCTCAGGAAAATGCAGTTGTTACTAATGCCATTGTTGGTTGGAAGTCCTCTATTGGGAGATGGTCCCGTGTTCAGGCAAGTTTTTTCTAATCTAATATGATGATTTTCTCATCTTTGTATTTTTTTAGTTCAATATTTCTGCCTCGTTTACTCTTTCAATCACTTAATGTTCTCCTGCATTTTGGTAATTGTCTCCCTCTTAACTGGCGGTGTAAAAGGAGAAGAAACAAAATCACATCTCTTTCCTTTTCCTTCTATACATCTGGTTGCTGTGCCAATTCATTTTGTTTAGCTGATCACTGGGTTACAGGCTGAAGGACATTATAATGCAAAACTCGGGATCACAATCCTAGGTACCTTCTTAATACATTCCCCTTTCTTCCCTTTGCCTTCCATTTTGTTTTTCTAAGGTTACAATTCGGTATTACACCACGGAATCTGACTATTTTTTAAATATATAATCCAGGCGAGGCTGTGGGATGTTGAAGATGAAGTGGTGGTGACTAACAGCATTGTCCTTCCAAACAAGACGCTCAATGTCAGCGTTCAAGACGAAATCATTCTATAGTTGAACTTGGACACATAGATCCCACACCAATTGCTGCCATTGGGACTCGCTGTGCATTATTGTAATGATTTGCTTCTTTTACCCATTTTCTGGTAGGGAAACCAACTTTTCAAATAGTTCATTACCCATTTGTAAATTGAGATTTTCTGTGTTCGAATAAAAATTTTGACTTTTGGCTATTTAGTCATTCTGAAATCTGGCTGTGTTTATCGCACAAAGCAAGGCAGAGAAACTGATTACGTTTGGTCACTGTTAAATTTTAACTGGCAGTAAAATAATCATGTGGAAACACTCTGTGAGAATGAATTCTGTGATCCTATTCTCTTCTTCAATATTTTAGTCGAACATTTAAAAGAAACAATATGGCAGAGATCCTAGACATGGAGATCTTGCTGTTATCATAAGACAGTTTGCAAAAGCTACCATTCAATATTCACAGGCTCCAGCCTTCAATCCTTACAAGCATGATGCATTAGCAAAATAACATCTCCAGAAATCGGCGAGTCTTCAAATCATAGGGTGGATGTCAGATATCAGTGTTAATAGCATAAATCAAATTGAACATAAATAAGTTACGAGTTTATTACATGATTACAAATTCAAACCAGTGGGATATATTATTGCACATTTCATTCTGTAGTCCAGTGTTTTTATACCCTTTTATGATTTGCATGCGTTTGTTGTTGGATAGGATTAGAGACTTCGGGTGTCGATTGATGCATCCGGTAGCCTATGTAGTGCTCTCCTCTCCAAGGTTTACAGCCACAAACATTGCATAACAATAGCCATATCAAATATATTACAGAAGCTTTTTATGCAGTTTCCAGTTCCATTAACAAGAAGTCCAACTTTAAGTAATTTATTATAAATTAAATTGAAACAAATTCAATTGACCAGTTACTAACCAGAAAGATGATTTTACAGCATCTTTTAGCATAGGAAAACCAACTGCCACTATCATAGGAAACATGCCCCTATCCCCTGGCATGTACTTAATTTTGTTAAACACTCTGTAAGAGTTTAAACAGTTGAATCAGAAGTCCTCGTACTCACCAGAAATTAATTAAAAGTAGCCCTTACACAGAGAAGTGCAAACTGACTATGACGACAAATTTAGCAAATTAAATTTGGAAGATGTTGTAAGCATGTTCAAGTGCTGTTATGCAGAACCCAGAAAACAAACTTGGCCAATTAGCTTCCTCACAACTCACAAGTAGAGCAACATGTCACAGTTTCTTATACTAAATGATATAAACATATTCTTGGGGACATTCATGATGTTATGATATGGCAACAAGAAGAAATAAAGTAGACAAACCTCACAATTGGTCAAGACCATGTAACCAGTGATGCAAATCATGAACTGCTTTCATGCAGAATCGTCCTCTTTTTTCCCCTAAAAGACTGAAAGATGATATGAAGGCTCCACTTGTGAGTCTTCAGACTTTCAAAAACCCCTCTTACCACTGCCCAATAATAATAGTCAATTTCTCAAATGCTTCAAGAAGCTGTAAAACCCAACAAGCAGTGGCGACTGAATTTTTTATCCAATCAAAGTAAATAAAAGCAAACAGACATCCAACGCCACAAAGTCCAGGAAGGACATAGTTCATGAGCTATGAGAATGCCAATGGGCTTCACAGCTTAAATTGACGAGGAAGACGGCCACATCTGCTCTGCAATCTCAAAATCTCTTTTGCTAAACCTTGATTGCCTGTTAGTAGAAGCCCATCCAAAACCCGATTGAAAGTGAGCTTCCTTGGCATAAATCCTCTATCAACCATTTCAATCAACAACTTACCAGCAACAAACAAATCATCTGATTTTTTCCTCACAAACATTGCACTGATCAGAACATTATACGTATCCAAATTTGGCAGACAGTCTCCACTACCCATCTTCTCAAACAAATCTAACCCTTTTTCAATCTCACCTGCATCACAAAAATAACGAATCAAAATATTGTATGTCTGCACGTTTGGTTCACACTCATCATCCTTCATTCTTCTCATGAACTCCATTGCTCTTTCCATTTCACCAGCATGACACAACCCTCTAATAACCACATTATAAGTTGTTGAATTGGGCACATAACCCTTCCTCAGCATCTCCTCAAAAACCAGTATAGCATTCTCCACGCAATCCTTCTTACACAGAACCTGAATCAGAGCATTATAAGTAGCAACTGATGGGAGCACACCATCCTTGACCATTCCATCAAAAACATTTCGAGCTCTCTTAATCTCACCAACAACTCCAAACCCATGAACCACAGTAGTGTAAGTAACAACATCAATTTCACATTTCCTCTTCTTCATCTCCAAAAAGAACCTCCAAGCTTCCTCAGTTTGACCGGCTCTAAAATACCCTTTAAGTATTAAATTATAAGTAGTCAAATTTGGGTCCAATCCTCTGTCGACCATCTCCTTCAAAACCTCTAAAGCCTTATTAGTTCTTTTCATCAAACACCACCCGTTTGCAATTACATTATAACTAACAACATCAGCCTTAAATTTACCCCCAAGAGCCTTAAACAAATTATAAGCCTTTTCAACTTTCTTTTCTTTACATAATACATCAAGAATGGTATTAAAAGAATTCAAGGTTTGTCTACAGCCATGCTCATGCATTGACAAGAAAATCTTCACAGCTCTATCAGCTTTCCCAGCAGAAACATACCTTTCAGCAATGATAGCAAATGTTTTCGGGGAGGGACCAAGTCGGAGAGATTTCATCCGGTACACGAGGGTCCATACAGTCTTGTAGTCCCGCAGGCGGGCTGCGAGGTCAACGGCGTGGTCAAAGGAGGAGAGAGAGTGGGTGTAAGTTGGGTGGTGGGAGAGTATATTGAAGAAATGAAGAGCTTTGAAGGCATGATTCCAGAGGCGTTTGAGGATTTGGTCGACGAGTTGTGGGGTCCAGTGAAGAGTGGGACAGTGGAGGGTTTGAGTTAGGGTACGTGGGTCGGTGGAGGTAAGGATGAGGCTGGTTAAGGTGGCTGGGTCTGCCGGTGGTGGTGGTGATGGAGTGGTGGTGACGGTGAGGGATGAAAGAAGTCTTGATCGAAGAAGAGGCAGGACGTGAAAGTGATTGGAAGGTCTGCGTAGCAAAGCGAACATTTGGTTGGGCTCACATTTTGGGAAGCACCACTACTTTCAGTTCACAGGCTCTCTGTTGTTTTATTATTATTATTATTTCTCTCGTAATTAAAGAGAAAATTGATTATTTGGTGCAAAACCAAGATGGAATGACTGATTGAAATTTATATAATTTGAACATTTGCTAACAAATTATTTGAAAAACAAAAAAGTTAAATGATTAAAATAACTGAAATTGTACAATATCGTACTTGATATTTGTACATTTATTTAACGAGCTTTCCATTTTCCATTTTGTACAGAGTTACTGACCAGACCAGACCATATTGTAGGCCAGACAATACTGTCATTAGAAACATGCAATAGCCAACATTGTCTGCAGTTACCAAATACGACATCTTGCTTCATATCACTTGTTTTCTCTCTTCGGCTATTCTATTCTGAAACACTAATTGCTCATCAGTAATAATTCATAAACTCAAAAAGTAGTATGAAATTAAATTTGAGCAAGTAGTTCTCTCCTTCACAACCATTTCAATTCGTTAGGAGTACATACATATGTGCACATGATTCCTGCCTTGCCATCTCCTGTTCCAACCATTTTACCACTATATTATATAATATACAACATCCTTGCGTCAAGTACCAATTTACACAAGACTTTTTCATCTTAATTTTGCTATATAATATTTGTTAGATTCTATATTCTTATGTCTAGGCTGTGTTATTTTTTTCAAATGTTACTTGCTCTGTCTCACTGGGTTTATCAGTCCACCAAAATAAAAATTGAACTTAAGAATTCTACTTGAATTAGAAATAACTGAGAACACCTTTTAAAGGATTACGCGATACGATTAAATCGAAGAAGCTCTTATGGAATAAATATTCAGTCGCTTGTAAACCTTCAGGTACTGGCTTCTTCATTAGGATCACCAATAATGATATCCCCCATAGTGCTGTTCACCACTAATAATGTCTTGCTTCCATGAAATTTCTGTGATGGTATTGGATGCTATTGGAAATATGCGCAAGGATACAAAACCAAATGGTTGCAGCATGCAAGTTGGGGGAAGTTTTGAAAGAGCAACATAAGCATAATTGGTGGTGGATTAAGCAGCAACTTTAATAGTTGTTTTTGACGTCTTACTCATAGGATAACTTTGCAACTGGTTTCTTCCTACATGTAAGAAAGATAATTCTCCTAAGTTTGGATCATCATATCGTTTCTAGAAAATGCATCTATCATCACAGGATACCACTGTATTTCTCCGTTTCGAAACGTAATTGTCTAAAACGAATTTTGTTATGTGAACTGTTGAAGGATTGTGTTTCTCAAAGAAAACATTTAACAAAGACATCATAGTTTACATGAACATGTAATTGTAGCACAGATTGGTGTGCCAAACAGTCCAGGGCTGTGGCCAACTCAATTGGTTCACGGTAGTTGCACATTGCTGCAGTTGCTGCCAGCCAAGTTATTTGTTTGACTTTCCTGTTTGCTAATTATCATCCGAATGGAAACCACAAACACATGTATTGAGGTAGGCTTAAATTGGTATTTCTATTAATTACAATCTGAGTACACAATGCTACGTACATTTTCAGTTCAAAATAAGATCAACTTGCAGTGGGAAAACTGAAATGGTAAAACAATAACGTGTACATACATCAAAACAATCAAAGAATGGCTTCAAACTTGGAATTACAAGATTCTTCACTGAAGATATGGCAAATAATCATCTTCATGTTGCCTACTCCAGAGAAAATAAGCAGCGTTGATCCACTGCGGATGCACCAAAAACTTGTTCTCTCGCTCTGCCAATCTGCAATCCTCAGTTTCTACATCTAATGAGACCACGTGTGTAACTGAAGAGTCAAACACAGTCGTGCATGTAGCTCCCATCTCCTCTGCCCTGGACCAAATCAAAGGAAAATCCTCACCATCACTGAACAGCAGTGTACATCCCATGAGAACGCCAATACGAACCTTCGCCAAGTAATTCCTAACATCTCTTCGAGAAGGATTCTCAGGACTGTCAAAATATAATCTATGAACTGTTTTCAGAACTCTAAGAATGTTTGCCAACACCCCATTACTTTCACTTTCGTCTATCTTGTCCACAGAATAAGATCTGCCATCATGCGCTGTTCCTTTGAAGTAATCATATCTACTTGCAGTAATCAAGTTCTCCGAATGATCTGTCCACACACTCTCAGTATCATCAAGAATAACGACCCCACTTTCTTGTCCCAACACCAAATTCAGATTCTTTCTCTCTTTTTGCCTGAAATCTTCACGTGCAATGATCCTGGAACTGAAGTACTTGGAATCTGGGTCTAGCAACTTGGCAACCTCTAGTGCGTACTCTCGAGAACCCATCGTACATACATACATCTCAAACATGGTACTTGCCACCTCAAGAAAATTGCGAACAAAAGGCCTCAACTTCACCAAGAAACCCATGTCTTCCAATGTGAACAAACTTCCCTTCGACGTGTTTTCCGGAGAATCCACACGCTTCTTCAAATACTGCTCCTCGGAAGACAAGTTGGTAACCTTTCGAGAGTGAAGTAATGTGTGATCCAGATCGAGAACCAAGTGAAGTTTCTTTTTCCTCAGCAAGGCTTTGCTGTTTCTCCGCTTTAAACGCGACACCTCCATATACCCATATCTTAATCCCGGAAGAATGTAATCAAAAGCTAGACCAAAAGTTTCGTGAACAGTTTTGTTACAATGGATGCACATACCATTAAGAACTACAGAATGAGGACATGATGGATGCTCCCCTGAAACCAAAGCTAACTCTGAACACGAAGAGAGGCGAATTCTTCTTCTCTTGCAAAGATGCTCAGTCATTGCTGCAACTGCGAACTTTTTTCTTTCTTTTTTTTTTAATGGAACAGTGGAAATTGTGTGTATATACGTATATACACATATATATTTTCAGTGTGCTAGGATGACCAAATAATAAAAATATAGTTAGAACTCCATTTATTCTCTAATTCCTCAGAGTTCCTAACTCACGCAGGAAAGGAAATGATTTCCTGAGTGAGTTAGGAACTCTGAGGAATTAGAGAATAAATGGAGTTCTAACTATATTTTTATTATTTGGTCAACACTTCTAATTAAATGTCAATACGCGTTATTAAATATACTGTAACCAACAAAAACTATTTAAGTTCGATAACAAAAACAGATTTGTTATTTTAAAAAAAATAACTAAACCTTTTAATATTAGAAAAATAATAATAAATATTACTTCTTTTTCAAAGTTTTCATTTAGATAAAATTAGTAATTTAAATGTCGAATAAAATTTGCCGATTGATTTTATTTTATTTGTCCTAGTAAAATATGTAATAAGAATCTTCTATTTGAGGTTTTATATTAATTCATTGGCTCGTGATTGGATCATTATTGGAAAAGAAATCCCAAAAAAATAAAATAAAATTATATTTTAGTTTAACACAATTCAACCCATCCTAATTTACCATGAACCATCTATATGTAATAGAACGATACTTAGTTTATATTTTAGGCGATACACCACGAATTAACGAAGAACACCTATTAAAATTTATTTGATTATTAAAAAAAATTATAAATGATCAAATATATATATATTTTTATAATCTAAATAATATAAATTAGAGAAGAATAAAGCGCATTGTAGAAATTCAGAGAAGGAGCCATTAAGTCTTTGCATTGGAGTCATGGATGCAAATTTTCTTGCACTGATACAAGGAATGTGCTAGTGCAAGGGTCAATCTCCAGTACAATATTCATAACACACAAGTATAAGAACAATAAAATACACGTTAGTAAAATGATTTGATTTCTTATTTTTAATTAAACAATAAACATACACGTTGTAAAGAAAATTAAAAATAATTGCATTTATGACAGTCACAACCCTTCTCTTTTGTTTATTGAATGATTTTATTACATAAAAAGTAATTATGTGTAGATGTAATCCATAATTTCTGAGACAGAAAAAGGATCAGGAGCCAAACTTGGATTTGATGGTATTGATCAAATCATTATCTACTTGGAAAGCTTTGGCTAACACTTGATTAGGAATCGCAGGTGGTGAAGCAAATAGAGTTGTGGGAACAACCACAGCACCAGGCAAGTGACTGTTGAATGCAGTGAAGGCAAGCGCTTTTCCTTTTCCAACATTTAGCTGGAAGTGAACTAATCCTCTAGGAATGACAAACATCTGCCCAGCACTCAAAACTTTAGAGTAAAACACATTGTTTGTTGTTATGAATCCAACAAGGAGCTTTCCTTCAATCACAACACCAGATTCAGTCGCACGAGGATGAGAATGAGGTGGGTTGAGTCCGCCAGGTGCAAAGTCAACTCGGTTCATTGAAATTCCGAGTGTATTTAGTCCTGGAAATGTAATAACATTGCCTAGACTTACCACGGCTCCAAAGATAGTTGTTGTGTTTGCCTCTTTGCTCAGTCCGTCAAAGAAAAAGTCATCTGAGGTTACTAGTGCAGCAGGTTTGCAGGGGAAACCATTGAGAGATATGGTTGCATTCAAGTCTGCAACACAGAAATCCTGTAAAGGATCAGGATCAGCTGAACGAGAAGGTAAAGGCAGGATTGATAACACTATCAGGCTGCATAGCAGCTTGAAGAGCGAGATTGAAGAAGACATCATGGCAGAGATGAAATCTGATATACAACAACGTAGCAGGTGGCTTCAGATGTTTGCAGGATATTTTGATGAACTGGAAGAACAGGGATCCATTTATATTCCCGTTTGTAGTCTGAAATTCTGAATAATATTACTCAGAATTACAGTAAAATAATGCAAAAGAGTGGAAACAGGTTGAGGTTAGTTGGGTATCTGACTCTGAGATAGGGATGATATCAACATCTAAGCTACTTCTGATGGAACTAGAAAAGATTTAAATTGTAGAAATAGCAGAAGGTGCTTGGGTCAAGATAGTCACACTCCAGAATGTCTTGTAGGTGTCCTAGAGTTGACATGGTAAACAATAATTTAATAGGTTAAACAGAGAAGATTTCCAACCAAATCTTAATAGAGGAAGGTGGAGTTCATAACTTGGGCCGTAATCTTCAATGAGATATGAAGTAGTCTCTGATACAATAAAAACAGGAAATTTTCAAGGATGTTCAAAATTGACTCTGTAAAACCTTGTAGCTTTCAAAGAGGTTAGTCATTGGAGCAGTTAAGAATGACGATTACTTGTCCATCGATCAATCCCGGGATAATTTGGGTAAGCTGGCCACTAATGAGCAACCTTAACTGAATTTTGATTTGCAGATTGTGCCAAGGGCCAAAGGTTATATGTTGACTTACAGATGAGCCATCTCCAAAAATCAGTCTATAAGACCAAAAATATGTAAATGTTCAAAAATTTTAGGATTCCGTAGTGTCACGTGCTGAATCTGCGGAATGAAATCAGCCTCGTGTTGCCCTTGAACTAGCTTGCTATCACTACCCAAGGAAGCAATTTACCCCAAGATACACTTGTGTTTAGGTGTGTGTGTCAATTAGGCTGAGAGATGTCTCAATTTGGTGCTCAAAGTGGAACAAAAATGGAGAACAAATAGAACACGTTAGATGCAGAATTTTGGAGAAGGAAATGGGTCCTTCTCTTTCATTTACAAACTTTACAATTATATATATACACATAAAGCAATCTAATTGGCCACAATACATACATGGGTGAAGGTAATTGGTTAAGGAGGAAATATCTCATCTCCCACCTCTTCACACATTTGGGCCAATAGGAAATGTACAACCAAAAAGTTTACATACAAAGGTTTAGGTCATTTTGGACCTAAACAAAGCCTATACAAGTTTTGGGACTAATCCAAGGGAATGGTTACTGGACCAAACTGCCCCTTATCATAATGGACTGCCTCAACTCAACCATAAGGCCCCCAACACATCCAACTCTCCCTTGCAAGCCATTTAGCTCACGGCATACTGTTCACCTGCAGCACTGTTCACCCGCGAACCATTCTGCTTGCGCGCCGTGCCTCTGCGTGACGGCCTCTCCGCTTGCGCTTCGGTGGCCCGTGACAGTAGTGACAACTGAAAGCTTCAGCAAATAACATATTTGTTTGACTCCATGACCTGACACATCAAGGCAGCAAGCAATGACCTGATGCACTGACTGTAAAACAAATGGAGCTAATGAGTTACAAACAATTGCAACATTTTGTAAAAACAAAACATTTTGGCATCAGTTCCTCCTATTTTCAGTCAGCAGTATACCATCTTAAACATGTTTAATTTCATTTAACAGAATACAAAATCAGTAATTCTTTCGAAAATCTCAAAGCTTGTGACAATGGAGTCTCAGAGCCTTTATTCCATCCTTTGATAGCACAAGCCTCGCTTGTCAAACATTCAACAATGTAATCTTCTTTACAGCTTGCAGGCAGGCAGTTTGTAAGGTCTCAGCGATTCCATTGAAGAAAGCATTTAGGTTGATTTTGAAATCCAGCCTCAGAGTTGCATCCTATAGTTTGTTAAATGAGTTATTATATGAGAAGAAAATGGAATTAATCTTATCAAAGAAGAAAAAGATGAAATCAAAACTCATCTACAGAACTTTTTAGGAGAATCAATAAGTGCACCTGTCTAAGGCAGCCGGGCTAATGGGAATTACTCCAGATTGGGATACAATAGCGTCCGCCAACATGTCACTTGGAGTAACTGGTATAGCTTCATCCATGATCTGCAGAGAATATAACAGTGCAACTGCAAAACCAAAGTTAAAATAGAGACACAGTATAATCGAATTATTAGACTCAAACTAGAGAAACGATATAACGAGGTTATCGGACTCCCTGAGCTTGCTTTTCATATTAGGTGAAGAAAAGTAAAGCATAAGGTACCCATACCAAGGAGGGGTTGCCTTCGATCTTTGTCCTTTGCAAGCTCTTGGTATCTCTTCAGGAATGTATCATAGTAACTTCAGTGTTACTGTCACATGCATTAACAAAAAGATGCACAAAATTAAACCATGAAACAATAATCCACATATAGTTAAGAATTCAAAACAACAGCTACAACAGGGGGAAAAAGGAAGAAAATGTACTTGGGGATAAAACTATTGAGGTAGAGTGATAGAAGTAGAAAAATAATAACCAATCTATTAGTATTAGGATTTAGGGGATAAGAACTACTTTTGAGAATCAATCAGTAATTTGGAAGATTTAAAGATGACAGCTTCTGTGCATCAAAATTGAGCAGTCACTGGTATTCCAACCACAGGCCAAAACGTATAATTTTACAGGCTTTACGGACAAGCAGCTAAAAAGGATCAGAGGCGACTAGCCTCTGGGCAAGGCTTGGTTAAAGGTTTACTATAATATATGACAGTTTCCATGGATGTCTGTGACTTGTTAGTGTATACGTGGTACCTCCAAATCTAAAATTACAAACTACAGAAGCTAGAAAAGTTTCATCAAGCCCATAGAAGCATAAGTCTTATCCTCCACCACGGCCCAAGCATCTTCCAGATCTGTCAAATGCAAGCCCTGGCAAATTTTTTAACCGAATAAGATTGACTACGGTTTCACGGCTAAACTCTACATGACAAATAATGGAGAGAAAATGAGAAAAAACGACAAATATACCAGGTAAGAGCAATAAATCCACTGGCTCATTTGCCTGCATTACTGCAACAAGAGATATTTAAAATTTACAACAGATGGAATACCAAAGAGAGGAACATCTTTTCATTAGAGAGGATCAAAGCACAACTCTTTTGTAGATTTGGGTGAATGGTTCTGTTGCAGAACTAGGAGCTTTCTTAAAGCTTTGCAGAACTGATACGTTCATTCTGTGTATACAAAATCTGAGAGTTAGGAACTCTGAGGAATTATAGAATAAATCGAGTTCTAACTGTTTTTATCATTTGATGTAATATTTTTAATTAAATATTAATACATGTTATAAAATATACTATAATAAACAGAAACTATTTAAGTTTGATAACAAAACAGATTTGTTAATTTAACATTTTTTTATTTTAAGAAAATAATTTTAATTTATGTAAAAATTACCATTTTAATATTAGCAAAAAAAATTATTAGATATTATTTTTTACAAAATTTTTGTTTAGATATAATTATTTATTTACATCTCAAACAGAATTTGAGAGAAATTTTTATCAGATGGATTCTACTTTTATATGTCCTAGCAAAATTTGTAATAAGAATATTCTATTTGAAATTTTATATATTAGTTCATTGCCTCATGATTAGATTATTATTGGTAAGGAAATTCCAAAAAAAAAAAAATTTAAAATTTATCCTTAACACAATTCAACCCATCTTAATTTATTATAAATCATCTATATGTAATAGAATAATGCTAAACTTGTATTTTAAGTGATTGATTGAACGCGTATTAAAATTTATTTAATTTTAGAGAAAATTTTATAAACGATCAAATATATTTTTATCTTATAATTTAAATAACATGAAAATGAGAAGAATTAAGTGGATTGCAGAAATTAAGAGAACCAGCCATTTAAAATTTTAAATCTCTGCATTTGAGTCACATGGATGCAAATTTTCTTGCACAGTGTCAATCTCTAGTATAATATTCATAACAAAAATATAAGCAAGACTCTTTTCAGTACAATGATTCGGTTTCGTATTTCTAAATTAAAATATGAATCCATGTTGTAAAGAAAATTAAAAATGATTGCACGTATGATAGATAGTCACAGCCTTTTTCTTTTCTTTATTGAATGATTTTATTACATAAAAATGAGTGTGTACTGATAGGCACAGCCGAGCAGATAGAGTAATTCACTTCAATCCTCTTTGACTTGTCAATTCAAATCATTGCACTTCTTTAAGTATTGATGAGGCTTCTTTAAGATAGCTATGAAAATGTTGTCGCTGTTTTCTTTTCTTTTTGGTATAATTTAAATTTCCAGAAGTTTAAATTATTGCAGAATCACAAAGCTCGCTTAACAGCATCATGTGCTGGCATTTCCAAAAGATAATATCAGGAATGTCAAAAACAAGGAGTATTACCTGCTTGAAACCT
This sequence comes from Melia azedarach, assembly GCA_028052125.1. Classification (NCBI taxonomy): domain Eukaryota; kingdom Viridiplantae; phylum Streptophyta; class Magnoliopsida; order Sapindales; family Meliaceae; genus Melia; species Melia azedarach. The sequence continues at coordinate 2,422,688 of CM051401.1, read as the reverse complement.
GTTGGTAACCATGGAAGATCAATCGTGAGTGTACCATACTGAAGGAGAGGACTCCTCTAACAACACAATTTCTGAAAAAATGATTGCTTAACAGCATCCAGCTGCAGCTACAGATATTCCATGTTCACGCTGGTCCTTGTATTTTCAGAAACCAAAACTTGGAGGAACATCATTGAGTCGATCAAATAATATGAAATGGCACGGTGTGTTGTCCACTTAGGTAATCAGTTGAAAGAACATCATATATTAACTTGCAAGTCAGAGAAGCAACCCAATGAATTAACACGCTCAGTAAATGTGTACAAGTATGGGCATTACATTAAATACTGAGGATGGTCAATTCTAAGTTGGAGCATAGAGTGTATGCATCCACTAGAGGCCATCTCTTCTTTGTTAAAAAGAATGCTAGCTCAGTCCTGTGCCTATGATGAATTATCTGGTGTCCATTACAGAAGTCAGTGACGGTTAAGCATCAGGAAATTTGTTGTATTGTCTTCCCAGCGACTTCAGTATACCATGATTTCCAGGCTTCCACATAATGGGAGAAAAGATCTTTCAGAGCTGCAACAATAATAAAACCAGCATTTCAATATGTTTTTCATTCAAGTTTTCACAAGAATAAATGTAAGTGAAAAAAAAAAACTTTAGAGGAGCATTATGTGATAATTAGCAGACAAACCAAAGAAGATAGAGAACAAGGTTATTGCAATTAGAAAATACATAACTCTAAGCATATTCTCAGAAAGTCATTCTTATCACTCTGTTGGAGCCTACAAAACAAGGGCCACATTAAACATGCTTAAAAGCATACTGAAGTTCTAAAATTCACAATAAAGTTTATCCAAGTATTCCAATACATAAGAGGTAATAAGAGGTAAGTCGAGAGATAAAACAAAAGTGCAACCAGGTACAAATTTGTGAATTATCTCTACCAGGATTTTCTTTCGTCCATAAATTTGCTTGATTTATTTTTTCCTATAGATTCAAACTTGCTGGTGATCTTTAAGAGACAAAATGGATCCAAATTTAACTGATGGGGTCATATGGCATATTAATACAATAATCAAACCAGATGACAATCATAGCATGTTGAAACAATAGATTATACCTTGATTGTGATATTGAGGACGATACATGGAAGCAAGACTTTCCCAATCATTGTTCCGTTTCACATTATTCTTTGAGGAAACTTCAGGCATGCTTGCAGGAGCAAAAGGGCCAAACTGGTAACTCCTTGGACCCTGTTTTGCATCATGTTCTGAACTGCTTCTATCAACTACCTTCACCAAATCATCAACTTTTATTTGCTTATCCATTTTAATACTCTGGCTTATATCCCCATTAACTGAAGAATTCACTTTTCTTCTTTTGAAATTGATGTTTGTAACATCAGTTCCAAACGTCCTCTTCCTTGATTCATTAAGAATCAAAGAATCAGCATATCCAATCTCCAACTTTTTCACTCCCAACCACCTGAATGCTGGCTTCCTGGTGTCTGCAGTATGGGTCTACATGGTAAAAGGTTGAAACATGAGGGAACTAAATAATTGGAAGTGTTTAAATTAATGTCGTCAAATTCTAGATAAAAATTAAACTAACTTTCAGAAGATTTATATCTTTTTAAAAAAAGCCTTCAAAATGATATATTAATTACCTTCTCAATTAGATTCATGGAAGACAAGACATTGGCAATGTCATATAATCGTCTAACTTTCGCTGCACAAATTAATGAAGAAAACATCAGTAAAAAAGGGTTCCAGCTCCAGTTCATCTCAACTTAGGATTTAGAATAAAACAAGCAAGTTGAGGTTTCAATTACTTCTCATTATTGATGAATTATGAGCATCCCCAAGCAATAACTTGGCAACTTCATCGAGGGTGATCATATCCACCTGAAAAGAAACACCAGACAAATTAACACTTATGTGGCAAGTCATTGACAAAACCTAAAAGAAACAAACTATTTCAAGATTTCACTCACATCCGAGCAGACAAAAAGCCTGACAAAATTTTGTGTAAGAAGCCCAAGAGACTTTTCTCTTCTGCTATCTGTAAAGAAAATATATAAATCAGCCCCATAATGTGCAATGAAAGGTTGCAGCTCTGATTCTCTTCTACTGTTCACAATCACAACATCCATTGCTCTATTGACACAATTCAATATCAAATGTACGCAAGCCAATAATAACTAAGGCGCACTTCAAATTTCAAGTGTATCAAAAATTGAAATCGAACGAGAGGAAATTTTATTAAATAACAATAATCTGTAAAACTGGTAAAATCAAAGAAAATAATGGCTCATAATAGAAGCATATGCAGTTCAACAAAAGGCATGACAAGTACTCCTATCTTTAAATTCAAGTTCAGATGAACAAGCTCATAGAATTACCAGATTTTGAAGATTTAAGGGCAGATTTAGTGTTAAAATTGTCACTTTGGCTTCCAGTATTGGGATTAGATGAAGTTTCATCGTCGTCATCATCGTCCTCGTCATCTGAAACCTACAACAATTTAAAAGAGAAAAAAGAACTTCAATTTAAACAGCCAAAAAGAAAAATCTTCAATCATAAGAGAAGATGAGAACATTGTGAACCCTAATTGACCTACTTTTGCATTATTGTTGGCGTCAAAGGTAGTGAAAGCGTCCCTCATACCCTCTTCCTACAATTCATTGCACCAAACCAAACAATATTAGTGATATTTTTCAGAGTCAACTTTCCACCATTACGCAATATTGTAAACGCAAGAAACAAATCAAACCAGAACTTTAATTACCTTCAGCTCCTGCAAAGCCCTGGGAATTGCCTTAAACCCCTTCCATGTATACTTATTCTTTGCCCTTCTCGTAAGAACCTGAATTAACCAAACAAGCTCCATTTAACTAACGAAAACTTACAAAAAAGAAAACTGCATACCAGAATCAAATAATTGTAAAAAAACAAGAGGAAAGACCGAAAAAACAAGAAAAAAAAACTCACGCCAACGCTTTCCAAGACATTGACGATATCGTAGATTCGCCGCCTCTCAACACCTGCGATTCACCACAACTACTTTCACAACCACAGCCAGTAATAAATAAATCAATAAATATCTAAAATTAAGAATCAGATAAAAACCTAGTTTCGTAGCTGCGTCGTCAAGACCGATCAATTCGACGCCATCTCGGTTGTACAAGCTCAAGAAGCTGCAAATTTAACGCAAACTAAACGTAAACATCGAGAAAGTATAACGAAAATAAAACTATGAGAAAATAGTATAAAGAAGATGATTGAAAGAGTACTTGGAACAAAGGAGGCCAAGGGATTTCTGTTTGCGGCTGTAAGTGTAGTGTCTGGAAGAAGGATCTTGAGCCTTGGAAGAAGAAGACTGCGGCATTTTCCTGGAAAAGATCTGAGCGAACGGCAGAGAACTGCAGGGTTTGGAATTGGAGAGAGAATGGAGGATGGAGGAAGGGAGCGAGGACCGTTAAGAAGAGGGAGGGAGAGAGAGAGAGAGAGAGAGGGCAGGTTGACTATTGGCGGGGTACAAATTTTGAAAGGGAGGGATCTGAAAGGAGGGTTTCTGTTTTGAAAGTTTTGAAATAAAAGCTGGATTAGCGGGAATTTGAATTGGGATCTAAACGCGCTTCGTTTTGTGATGCTGAAATTACCTTTTTGTTCTCCTGCAGTTTAATAATTGAGGGCATTTGGCGGTCATTTTACTTGGAAACGGTCTTTTACTGATTTAGACCTAGTTCGTTTAATTTTGGATTAATGATTATTTTATAGAAAAGAGCTCATCCAAGATTTGGATTCTTCTAAGAGTAGTACGTATTATTATAAGAGGTTGAATGATAGGTGGCGCGTCTTTATAAAGATTGGGAATCCAATCGAGATGATCGAAATAACACGTGTTTGTATAGATGTATTTATTGTAAATATCGAATATTTATATAAATCTTTTTAAATATTTTCCTATTATTCTCTTATTTCGCATAATCTGTATCCTATTTTTTTATTAAATGTATCCTAATAATGGATTATTTATTATTTATACCATATATAAAAATAGCATTGTACGACTCTAAATTTTTTAATTTTAAATTTGAACTTATATCAATATATAAATCTATATTTATTACTTTTAATATTAAAAAATAACTACGCCTTTTTAAATGGTTAAAAATTTAACAAATGTTACCAAACATATTTTTAATGTAAGAATGTAAAACAATTGTTTCAAGACTTTATGGCAACAATCTTAAACGGAGTTTAATATAACAAAGATAATTTTTTCTAAAAAATATAATTCTATTATTTGATTGTTAAACACATTTTTTCAGTAGAAATTATATGACTAATTTAATAAATGTATTTTTTAAAGTCGTGTTATGAGAAAAAAAAATGTATGATTTTTAGAGTAAATTAAGGATTTTTTTTATTCCTTTGAAATATGCTTGTATTGTTGTTGAAAAGGTTATGTAAAGATTTAATTTTTATTAAAATAAAATTATCAACCATTATTTACTATTCTTAGATGATTATTATTCACATGTTACTGAACCATTATTTTATTCTAAATATACAGTGATAGTGATATTAAGAGACAATTTTATTTTTAAATATTAGAATTAACAAATTAAACGATGAGATTTGATTGGGTTAACCTAACATGATAAAAGAGTTTACAAATTCGGTTAATTTTCTGACCAAACACTATTTCATTTTCTTATTATTATAGATTTTTTTTTTTTAAAACGAAAACGACGCCTATAGGAGATGATAATAGTAATGGTCAGGGAGACTATCACGAAGATAAAGTATACGGCTCAATTCAAAAACCTGGGTGCGGAGTCGCGGACCGAGAAACAACCTTCACAGTGTTCTTGCCCGCGATTTGATGTTAATCCATGTTTGAACGAGAGAGCTAGCATTTGTTCATTGAAGGAATACAGAGATCGATGAGTTCGAAAGAGAGTTGCAGAAACGAGCTTCGCACTGCGATTCGCCAACTCAGTGACCGATGCCTTTACTCTGCCGCCAAATGGTACTAAAACCCTAAACCCCAATTGTATAAATTGGTTGTTTAATGCTTTAATTGGTCGCTTATTCGTTTTTACGAAGTACTTTTGAGATAAAAAAATTTGATTGGCTTTTGTTTTCGAAGCAAGACAGGAGAGAGTGTGTTTTTGAAATGCTAAGTAGATAATACCCAAATCGTTGTTCTTAGCCTTTTGCGTTATCCATTTGATTTTTCCTCTCCTTGCGTGTCTGTATTTAGGTAATATATGACAAAGCTTCAGTCTTGATGCTCCATCTGGTTGCTGAGAATGTCGAGGGAAAGAAAAAATAAATCATATTTTGAGCTTAATGTTTGTGTGATGCCTTCATTTTTGAAAAACTGTGGAAACCCATTTGAGCTAAGGGATTAAATCATGCTCATTTGAGTAAAGATTTAATTATCCCCGGACTCAAAATTGATCAACAATCTATTTTCTTTTTCACACTTTTTCTTGTAATAACCATAATATATGTATTTGACTAAAATAACTTACTAGTTTTAATTTTATCATTTGATTATAATATCAATGAGTTTCCTTTGTGAATGCAGGGCAGCAGAACAGTTGGTGGGAATTGAGCAAGACCCAGCAAAGTATACACCTTCAAACACCAGATTCCAGCGGGGGAAGCTCAAGCATACGCCGAAGGTTCCGCACAAATGAGATCACTTCAACACCAGCAGCTGGTGTCTCTTACGTGTCCACTCCAGTAATGGAGGAGGATGAGGTGGTGGATGGCGACTTTTACTTTTTGGCAAAGTCATACTTTGATTGTCGAGAGTACAGGAGGGCTGCTCATGTCCTTCGTGATCAAAATGGAAAGAAATCAGTTTTTTTACGCTGTTATGCACTTTATCTGGTTTGTTGCATTCTCTCTTCTTTTTATTTTCTTATTCCATTCTTTTGATTAAGTAAGCAATTGATGATGTCAGACTTGTCGTGAACTCAAATGCCACTATCCCACTCATTAAATGTAGATTGAGGAAACATCTCATATTTTCTTCACTCCTATATAGGCACTTTTTTCTTGTCACCCTCAAGGCCCCTCATCCATGCAATTGGGAGTCAAAAGAAATCTCCTTTTCCTTCTACTTCTAGCTTTATATGTTCTCCACATTCAAGGGATCTACATTGGAGTCTCCCGTAATGATCTGTTTTCTGTCAATTCCTAAATCCGCACAGCAGTTTTCCTCATTTCTACTTATTATTTCTATACCCTCTAGTTGGAAAATTAATACTGTTCAGCAACACTTTGTTATTATTATGAATGATTTTCCAATTCTAGTTAAGCTGAAGTTCAGTTCATTCTTGGAAGTATTGGATTTAAAAAATCTTAGGCTTCAGGAATCTTTTCTTTGTGTTGATTTTGGTTCTCCCTTCTATACTTACTGTACTATTATTCATACCCTCTTGCTGGTGTCTTGAACAGAATGTTATCTATTGAAACAGAAGCAATTAGACTAGGTTATGGAGGAAAATGTAAATTCAACAAGTTCTCCAAAGAAATCGGGAGTTCGTGTTACCACCCATATTGTGTTGTATGAATTCATGATTAATTGTTAAATATGAAGTTCTTGGTTAAATGGTTAAATCTGATTGTTAAGTGTATAAAGATAGTGTAGGTGTTGATAATTTAAATAGAGTTAGAGATTGCTGACTAGGTTTACCAGATTAACTTAAGCTTTCACCTGGAGAGGATATGATTGGATGGGATATATAGTATTACTTTTACAATGACTTTTAGTATCTGTAAGCATCAGTCTCTTAATCTTCCATTAGTGGCTTACAATATAATACATCATTTTGTTGCTTAAAGAAGTACTCTTTTATTGGTGCCTTTAATTGGGACTTTTAACCGTCATACGGTAAAGCTTTGCTATATTTATGGATTTCTATTTTTATATTTTTTTTTCTCTCTCTTCCTCAATGAAGGCTGGAGAGAAGCGAAAGGAAGAAGAAATGATAGAACTTGAGGGTCCATTAGGCAAGAGTGATGCTGTGAACCGTGAACTTGTTTCTCTGGAGAGAGAATTATCTACACTTCGGAAGAATGGGACCATTGATTCCTTTGGTTTGTACTTATATGGTCTTGTGCTTAAAGATAAGGGCAGCGACAATCTTGCTCGCACAGTTTTAGTGGAATCTGTGAATAGCTACCCTTGGAATTGGAATGCCTGGTCACAGCTTCAATCCTTGTGCACTACAGTCGACATCTTGAACAGCCTCAATCTTAATAACCATTGGATGAAGGACTTCTTTCTTGCTAAGTGCTTATCAAGAACTCAGGATGCACAATGAATCTCTAACAAAATATGAATATCTACAAGGCACTTTTAGTTTCAGCAATTACATACAGGCTCAAATTGCTAAAGCCCAGTACAGTTTGAGGGAATTCGAACAAGTTGAAGTGATATTTGAAGAGCTTTTAAGAATTGATCCATATAGAGTGGAAGACATGGATATGTATTCCAATGTCCTATATGCAAAGGAGTGTTTTTCCGCCCTAAGTTACCTTGCCCACAGGGTATTCATGACTGATAAATACAGACCTGAATCTTGTTGCATCATAGGGAATTATTACAGTTTAAAGGGGCAGCATGAGAAGTCTGTTGTGTATTTTAGGAGGGCGCTCAAACTAAACAAAAATTATTTGTCGGCTTGGACACTAATGGGTCATGAGTATGTTGAGATGAAAAACACTCCTGCAGCCATTGATGCCTATAGAAGGGCTGTAGATATAAATCCATGTGACTATCGAGCCTGGTACGGGTTAGGACAAGCTTATGAGATGATGCACATGCCTTTCTATGCTCTTCATTATTTTCGAAAGTCTGTATTCTTGCAGCCGAATGATTCTCGGTTGTGGATTGCTATGGCTCAGTGTTATGAAACTGAACAACTTCAAATGCTTGAGGAGGCAATAAAATGTTACAGGAGGGCGGCAAACTGTAATGACAGGGAAGCAATTGCTCTGAACCAGCTAGCGAAGCTGCATCGTGTACTTGGACGCGATGAAGAAGCAGCATTCTACTACAAGAAGGATTTAGAGAGGATGGAAGCTGAAGAGAGGGAAGGACCAAATATGGTTGAAGCTTTGTTATTTCTTGCTACTCACTGCAGAGCCCATAACAGATTTGAAGAGGCAGAGGTGTATTGTACTCGTCTTCTGGATTATACTGGCCCTGTGAGTTTTACTATCTCTCTTGCATTTATAATTTACCTAGGGATCAATTATCCATTTTACAAAATTCAGCTACATAAAATATGTCAAAACAGTTTAGCAAATGTTTGACTTCTGTGCCCGACTGTAGGAGAAAGAAACTGCAAAAAGCATGCTCCGAGGGATGAGAATGGCGCAATCTAGTTTTCCTACTATGGATGTAGAACACTTTCCTCCATGATTTTTCAGTTGGAACTGTCAACCTTAGAATAGCTTGAGATATTGTGAATTTCGGCGGTATGCATATCTTGGTCTTCTGAGTTGCAGAAGCCTTTGTTGTATTTTCTGATATATATTTTGTTTTATTTATTAGGAAATGTGGATATTAGCAGAGCAGGAAAATCAAGCTCTCATATATTGCAATAATTTTTGTAGGCTGTAAGTTTGTAGCATGAACACATATTTTGTATTTCTTCATTGTTGGCATTTGGTGTTGTACTTTCGCATTATAACTTGAAAGAATGGCTACCCGCATAGTCCTTTTGAAGCTGGACAAATAGGTGATAGGTTGATGCCATGTACCTGGAAAAACTGCATTTAATTTTATATTTAATTTTTTAAAAACAAAATTTCATATTTTTCTTCATCTGTCCCTATCAAGAGAACAGCCTAGCAATTGGTGAAAACTAGGGATTGCTTAAAGTCCTAGCAAGGATTCATAAATTTGCAAAACTAAAGCAATTACGGACCTTAATTGTTAACCCACATTTCTTACAACCTTAAATTCCAATCTCAACAAGAGTACACCGTTCTGAGATGAACCCATTTTATATGTTACACTTTCAGACCATGTACATCACAAACTGAATGTGAAAATAAGTTATATAACATTAGCCAAAGAATGAGAATTTATTCACCATAATTCATGCCTCACAGACTCGATTAACTGTATTGTTTCTGAAATGCAAGACAGTTTGGACAAACTCAAATCATAGTTCGTAATCGACCAAGATCTAATTTCTGTTTGAACACATCCAGTAGATCTTAGGTTGACAGAGACTTGTAATGAAACCAACAATTGACAGACACTATGACATTACTTGAGAACATCAAATTGCCTTTATAGGAAGCAGCCATCTTCACTTGGGGTCGGTAAAGAAGCTGTTGATTGAAGGCATTATTTCCGGGGCCTTGTTACGGACATATTTTCTTACGAAATGCTCAGAATACTTTTCTCCCTCAGCAAAGTTTTCCAGAACCCCAGCAGCCCTGTTCTCCTTGGTCACCCTGATCCAAAAAGGGAAGCAAGAATGTAATAACAAAAAGGGAAAAGGAAAAAAGTCTTGCAGAAATTATTTCTGGTTCCTTTACTTGTCCTCATTCACATCAATCCAAATGACAAATAGAAATTGGCAATCTCCGGCCAGAACTAGGAGGTAATTACTTTGCCATAATTAGTATTTTTCTAGCAATTCAAGTTAAATAGAGGAAGAACAACATTATTAACTACAACAGAGCCACTCTAAACAACAAAATAGACATGGACTACAGGACTAGCACCAAGATCCTACTACAACCGACCCCAAATTACCATAGACCCATTAAATTCTCGATACCATAATCAGATTCAGGATACAAGGAAGTCATAAATTCACTGACCCTTAATAACCCCTTTCTAATACGAAGAAGGCCAATGATATCCATAAAACTAAAAAAATACAGGTCTATTTGAAATAAGATAAAAATGAAAAGTCCAAAAGCACTAACCAACATATAATTAACTTGTTGGCAGAATAACCTTACAGCTCCGGTGTTACCATCCACCATTAACAGTTAACATAGCATATGGTCCCAATATTTCATTTCTGCTTTTACAAGTAATAATATCACAATTAACTTATTGCAGCCCTACCATGAAAGATTAATTTTTGAAACTCGTGAAAACTACAATTATGTTCAAAAGGAAAAAAATTTCCCCTTTTCTTCAGTAATCACATGCAACAAAAATTATGATCACACCGAAAAAATCTATTGAAAATCAATAACTTTAGCGGGATGGAATGATAATTTTCTTAAATACAGATAGCAAGGGAAAGAGAAAGACCTGACTTCAGGATTGATGCAGATATTGCGGACGAGTTGAAGTCCGCAGATCCCTACAGCAACACCGACGGCCGCAAACAGTGGATACACCTACACGTATTACGCAAAATATCGTATAAGATCCATATAACATAAGCCCAAAAATAGCAAGATAGATTGATAAATCTCATCAAAATCAAACGATCCGATTTTGGTGTTATGAAAAATTAAAAAATTAAAAACTAGATCTGAACGTACTTCGGGCCTCAGCCATCGGTTCACACTGGATGAAGCCATTGCGCACTGTATGATTGGGGCCGGAGCAAGTCAAACAGAGTGCTTTTTTATCGCAGAGGAAGAAACGGGGGAATAAAGAGGGAGAGAGACGATGAATTTATCTGGACTAGGGCTTTAATTTTTTAATTATTATTTTTTTTGGGTGTAAAAACAACGCAACCCGATTGGTTGCTTTCGGGGAGAGAGAGACGTAATTGACCACTCTTGCATTAAATAGTGTCCAATAGGGAAAGGACACGTTGCCCGTCAAATTTTGTTTCATGACGATTTGCTGTTTCACATTTGCAACTTGCAATGCCGCGTGCTACTTTGTTCATTTGTCATACAAGCGTTTACAGAAGAGACGCATGTCGTCCACCATTTTAATATACATTCGACATATCATACACTATCTATATCTATGTTGAACGTCTTTCTTGACGTTCCAAGATTTGGACTACAATCTATGTTCCAACTTTTACAACAGTTATAGCTTATAAACATGTCCCTAATACAGAAATTTCTCAGATCGCACAGCAACATAATTTAAAATGTGAATAAAACAATGTTGAGTAGGAGACAGAAAGCAATAATCTTTGTCTTCTGCATATTTGTTTCGAGGACAGGCTTTCCAATATCAACCTTGAAGATAAATGTCCACCAAAACAAATTTTACATTTGGAATGTTAACATCCACGATATCAGCTATCTGTACAGAACCTTGGTCGTACTTGCTGAGGCTGGACATCGGTTTGTTGGTTCATCTCTAAGCTTTGCGAGCACGGTCACGCCATGAACCTTGTTGCTTTGCAAGAACCTAAAACCATATAAACAATTGTGTGAAATTTGATGTTCCCTTGTCTTTGTGTGAAAAGGAGAAGCGGTTCTTTAAAATCCAAAACCACTTACAGTCTCACTAAAGAGGCTTGAAGCAAGGTCACTATCATTGCTGTTCTTTTCACCGTTGTCTGGCTCTGGCTCACTATCGGAAGAAACAGATGGTGGAACAGCTGATGCTCCAAACATGGCCTCATCATGAGCAGCTTTTATATGCTCCTCTCTCCTTGCCTTTGGAATATACATATGATGTTAATTACTTCATTAAAAAACAGATTTCATACTTAAATCTCTTTAGAACATCAGACTGTGAGAACCAACTTGCATATATATCAAAGATACTAACTGGAATAGTGATGGATAGGAGAAGAGATGGTGCAGGATACCTCTATGGCAGAAAACCGGAAACTCTGCCCTATGTGCTTGACTATGGCTGCATCATCTTCTGCGGCTGCAGATAGTGAACATGTACCATCAGTTCTATGTTGCCATTTATCCAGGCCAGATGTAGAATAGGAAAAATATAAACAAACCTTCAATTTCCTCATCATCAACAGGGGCATCCTTGTCAAACTCAAACCGTTCCCATCCAGAGCCCTTTGTTTCATCCTTTTCAGCTGCAGTTAAAACAACACTATTAGAGAGACTGCCATACTTAGGAGCTTAGCTAATAGCTACTATATTTGACATCTAACAGGTCTCTCTTGGACAATGGTAGGGAAAAGGGGAAACATTCTATACTAAGTGAAACAAAAGCTTGCCAGCCAGAATCTTGGGAATAGCAAAATTTACAAAAATCAAATCTACATAATAGTACGGGGTGTGTTATGGAATTCTGTAAATACTTCAAGACATGAAAGGGCACTGCCCTAAAAGGTAGGCCTTTCAGCTCATAGGAGCATTTGAAAAAGAAATTAACATCAGTCATCAAGTTCCTGACAGAAAACAATTCAATTGGTAGGATGAAGAAAAGTGCAGCGCGTGCAGATCATGAGGGAACTCACCAGTTTCGGCAAGTTGAAGTTTCATCTTAGCTTTAACTCTTTCAGCTGGTGTCTGCACAAAAAAGAAAGACAACTTTAATGACCAAGTCCAGTCCATGATCACTAACTGCTAATGCACCAAAGTCCTTAATAATCATTACTGTACCATACTCTAAAGAACCATCAGTTTAACAATCCAAGTACCTCAGTTATAAGGATGTGGGCTTCATAACATGAAATAATACACATTCGAATGAGGTGTGGTAATCTAACGACTTTCATTGTTGTCTTTTCAATCAAATATGATGCAATATAGATGCTAAACAGAAAAGCATACAACTCATTGCATTGATTAAGGCATGATGGAAGGGAACAAGAGAAAAATCAGAAATTTAAACCAGGAAGTTTTCAGGACTTTAAAAAAATAAAACAAAATAAAAACTGCTATTAATTAGCCTTCAGAAAATACAAAGATGCTGTCAAAAGAAAAAAAGTACAAATGTGAGCAAGGGTTATAACTATGTCTAAAATCACATCTAATGGAACCTTAAAAAAATATTATTTCGGTTTAGAATTCTTTGAATGACTTCATCATGTGGTATGTTGGCCTCTTTCGTCAAATATTTGCAACAATATGCTGGAAAAAGAGCTACTTCATCTGCTGTAAACGAAGCATATATTTTCACTAAGTTTAACTTCTTTAGCTAAGAGAGTGGTGATATGTGAAACATTATAAGTACAATTATTCAAACTTGAACCTTGCATTTCACCTCTATCCAACCTTTACTACATTTTGAAGAAAAGTTCCTTTCCTCCTTTTTTTTTCTGAAAATCGCAGTACTCAATACATAGTCATATGAGGACTTTGCAAATTCCCATGTCTGTCTTCTTGGGACTGACACTGATACAATACCAAATATCTAAGTTCATATACAAATATTAGTTTTCAATTTTTTCGATCCAACAGTCACAAGGATGGAACAATCTTGAAATCGTGCTTCCAAACTTTGGGTCTGTAAATAATCTCAAAATTCTACCAGTTTCAAGGCTGTAAGAATATGTAATGCTCCTGGTAAAATGATTTCTGAGCTATAGTAACTGACCAAAACATCTCAGTATCACCAACATGCTCCCATACTCCTCATATGATACTTTTCTGCCACCAGTTTAACCCGTATATATCAGACGACAACTATCAATTCAAAGTGAAAGATTCACTTTTTAACAGCGTATTCCAACTATACTCGCTGCCAACACTCAATAAGTATCTAACACTATCTAACAACTGAAAATTGAAATCATGCATATAAGTTTGAACAAAATTCGATATAAAACAGAGTAAAAATGGAAAGAATGAACATACCATCCTGTCGTAGCCTTCAATTAACTGTGAATAATCAACTTTACCCTTCCTCTCCTTCTCCAAAACTCTCCTATTTCCTTCTCTTCTCTCTCGCGGCGGCGACGCGCTCTTCCTCCTCCTCCTCCTCCTCCTGTCTCTCTCTCCATCTCTTTCTCTATCTCTATAATCCCTCTCTCTGGCTCTATCTCTATCTCTGGAATTCCCCTCTCTGTCTCTGACGCTATAGTCCCTCTCTCTATCTCTTTCTCTATCTTTATCTCGGTCTCTATAACTCCTCTCTCTGTCTCGGTCCCTTTCTCTATTTCTATCTCTGTCTCTGTCTCTCTCTCTATCTCTCTCTCTCTCTGTCGTTTTCTAGGGTCGGTTTCTTCTTGAGCTTGTTCTGGATGGATTCGAGCTGAGATTGTTTCTGGCTATTAAACGTTGCGGTTGGGCTCGACGCTTTCACGAAGTTGCTGGAGGTTGTGGTTGTATTTGTAGCTTTCACGAAGTTGCTAAGGAAAGAAGAGGAAGAGGAAGTGTGTTTTGGCGGTACGGCGTCGTTTTCGGAAGTGGAAGAAGAGGAAAAGCCTAGGCCTTGCTTGAATCTAGCGGCTCCTCCGCCCTTGCGAGTCAGCTCGTCGTAGTACGCTGCGGCTTTTTCTTCCTCCATTTCTCCGCGGTACAACAGCTGTAACTATTGGGCATTCGTTCTGATTCCAAATTTTGCTCCAAATTATACGGCTGCCGATTGAGGCCCATTAGTTTATGGTTTGGGTTGGCTGAGAATTAATTCTATGGGCTCAGGCTTTTTTTTTTTAAAGAGGCTCAAGTTTTAAACCTTCAGCTAGAGTTTTGGAGACTTGTGGAGACCTCGGTTTTAACGAAACTGTCACTCGTCTAAACAAAACCTATTTGTTATGGGGTGAAATCAAGCTGTCTACATGGCATATTAAAAAGTGTTATGAGACGTAGCACTATCTTCACTAAATCATCTTTTCGAAAAGTCATGTTACTGAGAGGTATGATTGACCATCTTGATATATAGCATAAACGGGTATCGGACCTTATAAATAACAAAAGCCTAAATTCACGATCCAAATGAAGTGGGATTAATAATATAAAAAGTGGTGATTCATCAGTTGTGAGCCCCATAACTGAAATACACTAATCATTGCATAGTAACGTTAACTAGACTAAATATTAAACAAAATTCTACTGATGCCGAAGTAACGCGTAAGATGGAGCAGACTCTATAACCAATAGGAATCGGCCACATAATAGACTGAGCGGTAGAAATCTTCTTTTATTAGGCAAGTAAATGACACGTGGGAAACCCAAATGGAAGCTTGCATTCCCTCCTGGGTCACACGACAAAAACACGATGTTAATTCATACACCGCCTTCGTCTATCCAAAACATCTCTAAAGAGGGGGGTCGCACTTTCCTCTAAAAACACACACATTATAGTATATTTTTACTTCCACTTGGATAAATTTTTCCTGACCTAATAGTTGAAGGGCATTCGCTAGTGACATCAATATCAACGACGCTCATTGACTCGTTCTTGATTTGCATAGACTTACCACCATGAGGTTTAAAATTGTCTTTCCCGTGTGTGAAGCTACGGCTAATCAATGAATTAACTTTCTTATGTCATGACTATTGATGGAGAAGAACTTTTCATTTCACTATAAACATGTATCTTACAAAAATTGATAAATTATATTTGTCGACTAAACTTTCATTTACGTGATGTGTACAACATCAAAACTATTTTTATTATTAACAAATGATAATATTACTTTTAATAAAATAATTTAAAAATTAAAGAGAAAATTTTTTATTTTTAAAAATATATGCCATATATACTTTTTTAAATTATACGATTACTTTTACAATTTAATATATTTTAAACTACTAGTAAGTGACTTTTAAATATATGCAGTCTACTCGTGACCTTTATATAAAAATTAATTAATATTAATTAATTAATGAATTAAGCAATTCATAACCACGCCTCGGCTACATGGATGCTAGTGTAATAAATCGGATCATTAAGAAATAATCAATAGTAAATTATTCAATTTAATAAAGTAAAATAAAATAATTAATCACACATATAAATTGAGATTTGGCTGCCCACCGTCATAGTCCTTGTAAAATGCGTAATGAGCTGTCGCGAGCAAAAGGGGCAACATAATCTCTTCCCACCATAGAGGCAGCAGGTCTGTTTTCCTTCCCACTCGATCGATCTGAGACTCGAGAGATTCGTATTCTTTGCTTTACTAAAAATGCAATGCGTAAAGTCCAAGGCAAATCGAAGGATGTTATTTTATTTATTTAAATCAGAGAGGGAGCATTTAAGGATCTGATCGCCCACGCACATGGAGGGTTGGATTTTGAAAGCAACAGAAGAAACAATACGTTTCGTTTTCTGGGACGCCGAACTTCACCACCTGTCAGTCGCTCACCGTATCAAACCAAAGATTTTGTTCACTTTCCATGTACATACGTGTTAAAAATAAATATATATTTTGATTTTGAGGAGGTGACAACTAACGGCTCGCAGCCAAACACCTAACGGGTAAGGGCGGCTCTTCTCTTTGAACGCCGCCGTTTCGGACCTTTCTCGGATTTTTCAAATTATATTATAACATTTGACTTCGTGTTTTTGACCCCGTGGTCAAGCAAAGTCTTCCCAATTTTGGTTCAAACACACGCAAAGAAACTTTACGATAAAAAATTTAATATAAGCAAAAGAGTTAAAATGCGGAAATAATTAATTAATAATTATTTTTATTTAAATAAATATACACTTCTTATGATACAAAATTTATAAATAAATAAAAAAATTATATGACCTATATACCTAATAATTTTTCAAACTTTATCAATATATTTCAAATTTTATAAATTACACAATTTGTTATATTTAGCAATATGATTGAGATAAATGAAAGAAAATTTTAAAGATATGGGATTCAATTTTATTATATAATTAATCCCATATTTCCCTTCATATATAAAATCTTTGCGGATTTATTAATAAAAAGTACAAATCCTAACCGAAATTATGAAAGAAATAAAGAAGCTAAATACGCTATTTTGTTATGTTAATTTGTGAACAGATATATGCGACTTAATTTGAATAATAAAAATAGGTCAATGAATAGGGGATGATATCGATGTAGATATGATTTGATATATCAACAATGTTGGTTCTTATCAATCCGATATGGTGAATTTGAAGTGGGGTCACATTTTGCCTGTCAAATAGAAGACCAGCAATCTTCCCAAATCTTTGAACCCAACCTAAACCATATGTGCACATCGAACCGTACCCACAGACTCAATAATCTTGTTCCTCTAATTCAAAAATACACACGTTATTTTTTTTGAATTTTTTAATAATTCTTTTTGTCTTATGGCTGACAACCAGACTCACAACAGTACCGGACAAGATTTTACCCATTAATAATATATACATATGGGATTAATAACACTGAGGTCTCCTGTTTTTCATATATTATAAATGAAGACACGGTTTTTCTTCTGTACCAAATAAGTCCTGAATCTTATTGAATCAAATGGCTAAATTATCTTTTAGCACTAAACTAAGCATGTCAAGACTAAATAATCGGAAGATTTGATAGTTAATTGTAAATTGTCCTTATTTGAAAAACTGTGAAACCAGGAAGGGAGTCAAATGTTGTTGTCCAATGGACAAACAAGTATAGTGAAATTGACAGGACGAGTGGCAAGTTGGTAGATCATGCTTAATCTGATACTGGTGTCAAAAGAAAGATTTGCTAAGATCTTACGATATTGGATCCTCAGAATCTGTCGCCTTTATCTCTCTTTCTTTTCTTTTGCTTTTCTTTTCTTGCCTTATTTATAAAGCAAATCCAAATCTGCGAAAGCGTCAGGTCCATATTTCCCATTTGTATACACAAAGTTTATAAAAGAAACCCACGAAGGGAATCCACTACTCGAGGCGTAAAAGCTTTAAGAATATCAGAGAAAGACTCCAGGTTTGTTGGCAATGGCGACAATGGCTGAAGAGCTTTACTGCTCACCCTCCGCTTCTCAGCAGCTGCATGTTCTTGCTGTTGATGATAGTTATGTTGATCGTAAGCTTATAGAAAGGCTTGCTTCAGATATCGTCTTTTAAAGGTGAGTTTTTGGCGCTTTATATTTGGGTTGGAGGATAAACTTTGTGCTTCGATTGCTTTTGTAAGGCTGATCGAATTGGGGTTTCTGCAGTGACGGCTGTGGATAGTGGAACCAGAGCTTTACAGTATCTTGGTTTGGATGGAGAGAAGAGCTCAGCTAGGCTTTGATGTAAGTAGTAATAGTTTTGGATATTTGCGTTTGTATATATGTTTGGCTGATGAGAAAATGATAAAAGTTTTGGAACGCCTATGGTTATGTAAATGGGACAATAAAAAGAAAATCTTAACTCAAGCACTCCAAAAATTGCTTTCTGTTAAGGCTCATTCTTTTTTTTTTTCCGTTATCTTATGACTGCAGGCTTTGAAGGTGAATCTGATAATTACAGACTATACTATGCCCGGCATGACTGGATATGAACTACTCAAGAAAATTAAGGTTATTGTTCTGCTCCAAACTTATGTTGAAATTTCGAATAATTCTTTTTCTTATTGTATATTGATTTGGTATTAAATGTAATTTCAGGAATCATCAGCTTTCAGAGAAATTCCGGTGGTGATAATGTCATCAGAGGATGTCTTGACTCAGATTGATAGGTAAATTCATGGTCTGATCTTATTTAATCTTCTCTGTTTTAATGGAATTGCCATATGTTTGTGTATGTTGAGGTTTCCTTGTTAGAGCCAAGAGGCTGTAGATTTGGTGAATCTCTTGTTTCATAATGTTCAATAGGAATTCAAATCTGTTAATTATAAGAGATCTGATACAAATCCAGGGAACTGTTGATTGAATCGTTAACTCTTGTGTTCCTATGGGATTATGAATGTCTGACAGACTATGTGCAGAACCCGGACTAGGTGACACGAAAATCTTCATGGGATGTGATGGGACTGTTTTGATCTCACTTGTTAAGAAATATAATGGGACAGACTGGCGCACATGTCAAAAAATAATGCATACTTGTTATACTGTGTATGTCTTTTGTGTTGGGAATCTTTCTAATAATTCTATAAAATAACCCCTCACATGGTATGGTCCTGTAACTACTGTCTGATTTAGAATTAAGGAGAGAAGATTTTTTAGATCTTAATCATGTTCCAAAAGAAGATTTTATTCTTGTTAGTGGGTTTTTAAACTTTAATTTCATCAATTTTAAATTGAGAAGTGAGGATTTGAGATGGCTCCACCCTGGCCAAGGGTGGTTATTGTGCATTTTCTTGTCGGGCGGTGGGGCTTGAATGTTTGTTTTTAATGTCTACGATCAACGATCTAGTCAATTATTCGAATAATCTCAAGAATTCATTGCTCTTGTTGAACAAACCATACACAGACAAATTGCTCCCAGTGCTTGAGATCCGGTGTCGTCAAATGTGACATTTTAATCTTCTTAAGCTGTTAATCGTAGAATTAATCATGACAGTTGACTGAAATCTTTGTGTTTTCTCTTCTTTTACATCGAGTCTTGTTGCCTAGCTAAGCCTTATTTGTAGCAAACCTGCTAACAGCTTCCTTTCTCTTATTGAAAAACAGTTGTTTGGAAGAAGGGGCAGAGGAATACATAGTCAAGCCAGTAAAACTATCAGACGTGAAAAGGCTAAAGGATCACATAATGAAAGGAGAAGCTGAGGAAAATGGCAGGAGAAAACTTCACAAGAGGAAGCTAAGAGATGATGATGTTCAGCCCTTATCGCCATCATCTTCTCCTTCTAGTGATCTATCATCATCTTCTCCTTCTAGTGATCTATCGTCATCTTCACCATCATCACCTGATTGTCCCTCAAAGCGATCTAAATTACATAACAGAGATTGATAAGTCCTATGCTTTTAACTGACAAAGAATCGTCATTTCCTTGTCTATAGTCATTAGTTTATTCCTGAGGAGGAAGATTAGTTTTGTAAGATTTTGCACACACTGGTCTAACATACTCTCACGTGAAGAATTAACCAGTACCAGAAAAAAAAAAAAGGAAAAAAGAATTGGAAAAAAATCGCTTTTGTATTGTAAAGAATAGGAATGAAATCTTTGTGTTGCTCCCTTTTTGTAATTTTGTTGGCAAATAGAGATGGATTCATCATGATCAATGAATGATCCTGCAAATTCATCCTTTCATTCTTTTGCTATGAACTGACAGATGGATTAACTCATATACGTTAATAGAGTTCGACAGTCATCTACAAAAATTTAAAATCTTCTAGGACAAGGTTTAAAGTACTAAGTACAAAATTTCAGTCTGTTCACCGACAAAACAGAACGACCTTTTTGGACGTTACTGTCATAAATTGGAGAAGGTGAGAAAGGTTGCTAACATTACAAGAGCTAAAGCATGTCACAGTATATAAAGCCTCTAAAGTGATAAACGTTTTTCTTCGCTATAAATACATTTTTCTACCAAAGCGTAGGCTCAACATGCATCAACTCTCAGGAAAGAACTATGTACCTCAGTCTATTAAGCAGAGTATTGAATGCTTTAGCTGCCGCATCTACCTCCAACGAACCCAGTGCCATTGACATTCAAATACTAATTTATGAATCATTTAAAATCACAATATCTCAATTTCAAATATACTCTTAATATTTTTCATTAAAACCTTTTGGTGTGCGCAGAGTGTGTGTGATTGGATAGGTAAAGAGTAAAGAGTTGATGGCCATACTCTGGATATATTAAGAACAATGACTCAATCTTATAGCTCTCTTTCCTAAGAATATTAAGTTGATGGATCCATTACTGCTGTTGTACACTCACTTCAAAATCAGGGACCGCAAGAACTACATACAATCACTCGGTTCACCTAAACACGATTCTGTTCATAAATGGAATGCAAAGCCAAGGCTTGTTATTCAGCAAAGCTTTAACTAATGAGTAGTCCATTCAAGCCATAGTAAGGAATGTGATTGCGGTTTGAGGCGAGTTACAGCAAGGGTTGTTGCCAAGTAGTACCCCATTTTTGATATCGATGATTGAAGGGATTGATTTGGGCAGATTAGATAAGTGAGCAACAATGCCAATCAGGGCTGCTGTGAGACACCTAAGCTAATTAGGTGTCAAAATAAAAAATAATAATAAACGCTGCTTTTAGTTTTGCAAAGGGAATGAAAGGCAATTAAACGGAATAGAAGCAAATTGAACCTGAAGGAAGAGAAGGAAAGAAAGAAAGAAAAAATAAAGAAAAAGGAAATTAGGTATTATCATTCGTAGCAAAAGAAAAATAATATGCGAAAAGGTATCGAGAAGTTAGATTGATATTCAAGAACTCCATGAATGATGTATTTATAAAATTAAAGTAGTTTTATTATTGTATTTTTTATATGTATCAAGATTTGAATAAACTTTAATACTAAACTGTTGAATTAAATGTTTTTAAGAAACAGTGGAATGATACAAAATTCAGAGGACTCCAAATTTTTCGAGTATTGAGCAATTGAGTTGTGAATTGATATATTTTTAAAATATTATGAATTTATAATATGTTTGTAATGTTATGCATTCTTATTATATAAATAATGCTTAATTTATGTGTGATTTTAATACGTTTTACAGTGGTTGCATGAAAAAATATATTTTTTTAAAATTATGTACACTCACTGAATCACAAATTCATTACTTTTCTTAGTTTTTTTTTTTTTTCAGGTCACATAAAATTTCGTGTAAGGTACAGTTTTATAAATGAGATTGGACCACTTTAGGCATACTATATAAAATATTTTAAACATGTTATATATGTATATGATTATGTATATATGTGTGTTGAGACATAGAGTCTTCAATGTATAATAATAATGAAGAGTTAAGGATCATTTTTTTATTTATGAATTTTATTACGTGATATTTATGAAAATGATAAGTGATTAATATAAATATTTTATAGAATTTGTCCCGAACTTCTAACAAGGGTCGCGACGAGTCTTGTCGTGCTACTTAATATGTTACAACAATTATTCTAAAACAACATCGGTCTGGTCTAGTTTGATAGTTCATGACCCATGAAAAGAATAAAACATAGAACTGGATAAATTATTTTGTATCATAAGTCATCTCTCTTTCTATCAGTGCTTGGGTTTCAAGAATGGTGTTGTTTTGTTCTGATTTGGTCATAACGGTCAAAGTCATTGAGGATTTGCCAGCACTCACTTTTGTGCCCTATGGCGTCTTGCGAGAAATTCTAGGGCTAATTGTTTATTGATTATCATATTCGGCTTTGTAACTCGGCACATTGTATGCTCTTGTTAATTCTATCTAACAATCAGATAAAGACAACAAACAATCAATACAATATATTCCAAGACAAATATTTATTACATTACATTAGTTGGCCATTACAATGAAGTTGAGAAAGGACGGCAAAACCATTTCCCCTTTGTCTGTAATTGCACATCTATCCATAGCTGGTTAGTTGACTCAGAGATCCTTCTGCCTGCAAATTAATATAATGGATTAATATCAACTTTGCGACGGGTGTTGTAGTCATTTTCAAAGGACTTTCCCTTGAAGAGTTAAGGGAATCCCACCAGCGACAACTACCTTCATTGAAACTCTCAGCAAACACATACCAACATGCATGACTGACAAATTTACTCAAATTGGCTAAGAATAGTATTGACACTAAAAGAGTTTCTCTCACTTCTCGACAGCTCTTGGACACAATGGTCCAGCCAGCCATGACCTTTTACTTGCCTCGTCTTTTTGCTTTTCTTTCTCTCGCTTCTTCCCAATAACATTCTTCATAGAATATTGATATTCCTTTGCCTCCAACTTCAGTAGCCGGAAATTGTTTTAGGTGCAGATTAAAGCAATGCCA